>BSBN01000108.1:2471666-3707500 GCA_027924645.1 Cunninghamia lanceolata
CATGAACCTGCAATTGAGCTTCTAAAATAGTGTAACTCACTTGATCCTATCAGTGTACAATAGTCCTCATATGGTGCAATGTTAGTATCATCTATCAACAAAAAAATCTATGAACTGAAGACTTACCTTCATTACCTGGACCCATCAAAGCATTACACCACTTGACAATTAATTTTGCATCTGTCAACTTTGTATTGTCTTTATACTTTAACTCTTCTTGTGCTATGGATCTTTTGATACATGCTTGTGCACCATCATGCTCCCCCTTTCCATGCCCAGCCTCACAAAAGTTCCACATATGCTAAACACCTGTAATAAATAATGCCTCCTACTCAGCCAATAGAAACTCAATGAGTTCTTGAATTGTGATGCATAGTTATCCGACCATATGATATGCTGACTGAACGATATGCCCCTTCTAACCAAATCGTTGTAGAACAGCTGAAAGCAACTTTACATGAAATCTATAGAATACGTACGATCATCACTAATATAAAAATGATACTCCCTTATGATTTTTATGTCATCCTCTGTACTATCATTCGCATGAATGAATGCAATGTGCACAAATATAGAAACCTATGTGGAGTTGTAATATTGTGATTTCACCTCACACTACGGCTGTAGACTGTAGTTCTCTACAAATTTGACAATTGAAACAATGCTACCAACTAGAAATCTGTCCTTGCATGACTTGAATTGCAAGTCCAACCATCAAGCTCTATGGACATGTCTTGCATACTCATACACTATACTATCATGAAATATAGGCATAAACTGATACACTAGAATCTTTTCAATAACCAATTCACACCTCTTTGCTTCTTTTGCTTCTTTACCATATTTTGTATTGTATGCCATTATTTTATACTTGTTGAACTGTACTTGTTTATTTCCAACCGCATGTGTTCTTTCCATATGTTCACATATTGGCATACGTTGCAAGCTACTGTAATGCTGACATGTGTTATCCAAGCATAATTTCCTGTAGAATATTTGACCTTCCACTCTTTCACATAAAATTCTTGATATGAAATCTCTTGAAGATGTTGGTGGGGCATATATGCCACAATCCTGTAAAACATTGTTAGTATGCAAATCTAAACATATAGACCAATAGACATCAAAATGGCTAGAAAATTCAATATGTAATCTACAACAACAAGTAGTGTGTGTGTGATTTATGTTGACATAGAAAGGTTTTAGCATTTCAAAATATCTTTGACAAATTTTAATTTGAGGATACATCTCTAGAAATTTACTAAAAAATAGTTTTTGAGTCATATCCAAAAAATGCTTTGGATGTGGCTCACGGTTCCAACTACCGATTCTCCTTCTTACCACATCCCTTTGATTTGGAGATACCCTTGTGTAATTCTTCCAAAAGTCTTCAATTAGTGATGTCAATGCCTCAACAATTGGTTTATCTTTTCATGGTAGTCTCCTAAGAACGCCCATAATTCATTGGCATTGGTGTCCTCAATTCTTTGGCACCTTCCAAGGGCTCTTGATAATTTTTTCCTATTAATTATCAATACTTGACTCGTCTTTCTAATGAGACGAGATTTCCTCATTTCACTACTTACTATAGTTGATGTAATGGCACACCATGTTGCATTACTATCTTTTGTACGTGAGGTGTTACCCAAACTCTCATATGAACTCATTAGATTCTTGACAATAGATTTTTCACTTTCAAAGCCTCTAATGTTCTCAACCCAAGAATCTTCATGATGGACCTATACTTTATACTTCACATTATTTCAACGAATAGTTGACATCTTGCAGTCTCATTTAACTTTTCAAGGAACAATCTCCAAATCTTATAGCATATCTTCTACAAGTGCATTTTGGAATCTTACCTTCCATTGGATGCAAAATATTCTCATCAATATCAATCAAATACTTTGGCTTTCTATGCAAAATTTTAGGTGGTGTTAAGATAAGTAAATTCATCTCAACATGAGGAATTTTATCAATATTTAAAGGAGATGGGCTAGATGGCATACCTTTGATTGAAGATGGTATAGATGACAACCTTGAGGTTGACGTGGGAATGATGTCATACCTCCTTCCTCACATGTGAGTGATGATGTACTCTCAACTTGAGATGTGGTAGATGGTGTCCGTACATGTTGACTTATGGTAGAGGATGTGTCTCCAACTACGGTATTCAAATCTCTCATAGCATGAAATTTTTGCATTCGTTTCCTTTGTGTCACTAATACCATATCTCTTTTTGATGGTTGTGGTTCCTCTTCAATTGGCATGTCTTCATTTATCATGTCCAATTTCCTCTTCTCATGAAGTTCCCTCATAGCTGCTGCTTTCTTTGAATTCTTAGTTTCTATCTCTTCCTATGTTAGTTTAATTTTTGATTGTTTCCTCAGCATGATGGAGAATTTATCTATAGCATGATAAAGAGAGAAATATTAGTTCCTAATAAATGAATCCATACAAATAACTGAAATATATGTCATTCAACCCTTCATACAAAATGTACATACAATCATCATGTAGAAGAGTAAATGTCACTCAACCAAAATACGTACAAAGCATACAAAGCATTATTGCAGCCATACAAAGCATTATGGTACAAAGTTCACTTTAGTCATATGAGGATAAGGACAAAGAAGAGTCACCTATTGAGGCTACAAGTGAAGAGTACATGGGACTTCATGTTGACTACAAGGTTGAAGATGTGGGGGAGGCCTTGGTGCTAGTGGTATCAAACTACCTACACTTACTTGCGGATAGAGATCATCTCCTCACACATGAAGATTGAGATTGCAGCCATGGGATAGAATTTAGGACACATGATACACTTGATTTTCACTTGGATACGTCTCGTGGGACAGCACTTGTTGATAACCATCTAGTCATGAAAGGAGAGATGATTGAGATCATGGGAGACATCACACTAGGGCATGGGGTAAGGATTGATTTTCCAATGTGTGATAGTAGTCCCTTATCTTCACATTATCATGTTATGACAACCAAGAGAATAAGCCTTAAGGCTTATGATTTTCATGGAGACACTCATGTTGAACTTTGCACTTTGTTGTGATTGAACTATCTTGAGATCCTATATCAACTCCATGGCAATGTGACTAATTTGTAGTATTTAACTTGGCACATTGACATAGATATGGGAATGGAAACATTTCATATACAAGGTTTGTATGAACTATCAACATGAAGAATAATGTAGCATAGCATGAATCATGATTGGATTAAGCCTAGTAGGATTTACTTGTATGATCTTGGAACCTATTCATTTGTATTTTAACTTGTTATGACAAGATAATAATATTTCATTATGCTTAAGGGATTGTATATTTATAATATGTTGTAAGGATTTATTCTTGTATAGTTTGACATCACGGTATGTTAAGGTTTGTTTAATTCATTATTGCATATAATTATTAAAGTGCCCAAGTGTATAAAATATACATGGTGCCATGTGAGATTGTAGGCTGCTTTCTTGATCATGATTGAGTCTATTTTAATTAATGTTGACCTTTGAGATATCTTTTATTATGCATACCATGAACTGATTTAAAACATAGTCTATTATAAGAACATTTGTGTTTGATGACTAATCTCTTTGGGTAGTAAGAACTATGATGAACTAAAAATGCAAAATGTAAGACATGTATGGAAAACATGGAAGCATAGACAAGGCAGATGAACTATAAAATAAAAAAAGTGAGACTGATATAAACACAAAATATGTAAACCATACAAGTGATATAAACATGTATGATAAAGCATGATAAAGTAATTCAAATAGAATTAAGTAAAATACAAAGAACATGCATGTAAAGACTTGACATACCTAAAAAATGGAGATTCGAATGGAGAGAGTACCCAATTATGTAGTGTTTTCTTCTTCTTGCATCAAACTCCTCAACAATTTGAGTTTTTCACCACTTGCTTCATTTTCAATGTTAAATTGAATAACACTCAAATAGAATTAGTAACAACAATACTATTAAACAATCTATAATGTTAAATTCCTACAATTCAATCACAATTAACATTATAACACTACAAAAATTGAAACTTGAATTGATATATATCAAATTCGATGTGAAAACTATGTTATTTCCTCCTTAAGTTGGCAAAGCAGAAAAAGGTGGTGGAAAGTTCATGCAAAGGTGGGAGAATGTGAAAAATGTGCATGTGAACTTCCCAATAACATGAAAACACTTTTTTTTGTCAGAACACGTGCATAAATAGAAGAAAATAAAGTATGTGGGCTTGGATCATGGGGGTCCAAGCCTTTTTACCATTTCTATAGTAATCCAAAACATGCTCGCGTTATAATGCAAGCGCATTTTGGCCTGCTATCTAGAAAATTCCATATTATTCATTTCTCCATGTATTTCTTCTATCTCTCACCTATCTCTCCCCCTCACCTATCTACCTCTTCCTCAACCTTAAACCTTAATCCCTCAACCTTAAACCTTAATCCCTCAACCCTCAATCCTAATTCCATATCCCTAAACCTTAAACCCTAATCCCTAAACCCTAAACCCTAATTTGTCAAGGTCCTAAACCCTAATCCATTATCCCTAAACTCTAAATCCTATCCCTAAACCCTCAACCCTCAACCCTCAACCTTATTCCTTAATCCCTAACCCTAAACCTTAATCCCTTAACTCTAAAACCTAATCCCTCAAGCCTAAACCCTAAATGATATCCCTATTCCTAAACCCTCAACCCTCGACACTATATCTTAAACCCTAATCCCTTATCCCTAAACCCTCAACCCAAAACCTTCAATCCTAAAGCCTATCCCTAATTCCTCTACCCTCAACACTCTACCTTAACCCTAATCCCTTGACCCTCGACCCTCAACCGTAAACTCTATCCCTAAAGCCTCAACCCTAAACTCTAATCCCTCAAGGTACTAAACCCTAATCCCTTATCCCTAAACTCTAAACCCTATCCCTAATCCCTCAACCCTAAACATTATCCCTAAAGCCTCAACCCTAAACCTTAATCCCTCAAGGTTCTAAAACCTAATCCCTTATCCCTAAACTCTAAACCCTATTCCTAAACCCTCAACCCTAATCCCTCAACCCTAAATGCTATCTGTAAAGCCTCAACCCTAAACCATAATCCCTCAAGGTCCTAAACCCTAATCCCTTATCCCTAAACTCTAAACCCTATCCCTAAACCCTAAACTCTCAACCCTAATCCCTTATCCCTAAAGCCTAAACCCTAATCCCTCAAACCTAAACCTTAAACCCTATTCCTATTCCTAAACCCTCAACCCTCAACACTATACCTTAAACTCTAATCCATTATCCATAAACCCTAAACCTTCAACCCTAAACCCTATCCCTAATCCCTCTACCCTCAACACTCTACCTTAACCCTAATCCCTCGACCCTTAACCCTAATCCCTTAACCCTAAGTGATATCCCTAAAGCCTCAACCCTTAACCTTAATCCCTCAAGGTCCTAAACTCTAATCCTTTATCCCTAAACTCTAAACCCTATCTCTAAACCTTCAACCCTAATCCTTCAACCCTAAACACTATCCCTAAAGCCTCAACCCTAAACCCTAATCTGTCAAGGTCCTAAACCCTAAGCCCTTATCCCTAAACTCTAAACCCTATCCCTAAACCCTAAACCCTCAACCCTCAACATTAATCCTTCAGACCTCCACCCTAATCACTCAACCCTAAACCCTAAATGCTATCCCTATTCCTAAACCCTCAACCCTCAACACTATACCTTAAACCCTAAGCCCTTATCCCTAAGCCCTCAACCCTAAACCCTAATCCCTCAACCCTAAACCTTCAACATACATACATACATACAAACATGCATACATACAATCATACATACATACATACATACAAGCATACATATATACATATATTCATACAAGCATGCATATATACATACATATAATTATACATACATACATAAAGGCATACATACATACATACATACATACATGCTTAATAACCTTGAACATAAAACATTCCAAGGGAGACATAACGCAAGCGTGTTATAACATGCTCACGTTATAACGCACTCACGTTATGTCAAACATGACAAACATTGACCAAATTTTTGTGAAAAGGGAAAAATACAAAATAAAACATAACGCGAGCTCATTATAACATGCTCACATTATATTTTGCTTTGGGAATCCCAAGACATAGGCTTGGGATTTGCTTTGGATTTCCAACCCAAAGGCTTGGAGTGCCTTCCCAATGTCCAAAGACATGTTTTTGCATATTCTTAAGGATTTCACATTATTTTTTTTGTGCTAACCCTAAAATTTGCATGTGTTTCAAGGTCAAACAAATTAAACACCTGGGTAATGTTAGGCTTTCTCTTAGCTATTTAACAATGCAATTTTTTTCACATTTTGACAATGTTAAGCCTTTCATATTTAATTTCTTTTGTTTGTGTGTCTATTTTTGGGTAAAAACCAATGTTTGGTCTTTTTTCATTGTAAATTAACCATTCATTGAAATTTTAAAAAAATACATTTTTAGAAACTAGGCTCCATTCTACACATTAAAAAAAATTGATTTTCAATTAGTTATCAAAATTTATAGGGGGTAGCACGGCCAAAATTTTACTTTTCAGGATGTATCCACTTTGAAAATTAGTAAAAAATCAAATATTCATTAAAAAATTATCAGAAAAATTAGGCATAAACTACATGCTATTAGCTAATTTCTCACTGAAGTGATTTTAAAAATACCAAAAAAAATTTAATCTTTTGAGGGAGCCATGAAACATGTTATGTTATGTTTTTTTGATAGAACAACACCAATTTTTGTGGCTCCCTCTTTTGAACCCCTTAATGTATACCATTTAAAAAAAATAGTATTTTAGAAAGTAGACTCGGAGCACTATGAACATTGTTTTTGTTGTATCTTAAAATTTTGAATGTAACTATGCTCAATTTCTCATCCAAGGCTAGCATTTCCTAATTTTAGAAAAAAAGTGGCCACTTAAGACCCCTTTTTGGCCCACCATCTTCTTGCACTTACCCACCTAGACCTACCACCCCCAAGTGCCCTTACTACCAGAAATTGAGAAAGGATGTGTTGAATTGAACATTATATCAGAAGAGGAGGTTGTGATTGAAGACATAACTAATTACCCTCCAACAGACTCCAGTACAATAAAGGTAGTAAACCTGGAGGATAGCGCAACAAAGGAAACTGCAGATGATACTATACTTGACACTGTTGAGTTAGAAGTGACATAGAATTTAAAATAGATAAATCAGCCAGAATCTCCTCCCAAAGTAGATGTAGTGATCATAAATAAGGACCCTTTGGGAAACAAGGGAAAAGATATAGATAATGAAGATAGTATTCATTTGAATTCTTTAAATGGGGACAACCACATTAGCTCTCCAAGATTTTCTTTGGTAGTTCCAAACTGGTTACTGCAAAGATTGAACAATTAGCCCTCCAAGGTGGAGATAATAGAACTGAATTTGGATAATTTTCTGGCCAAGATCGAGAAGCCAAAGAAGAAAAAGAAGCCAAAGATGCAATCAAGCATATACAAAGACACTTCTGGCTCTTGAATTGCAGAGGTAGCCATCCCACCAACACAAGCCAACAAAGAAGACATCCGATCTATGGATTACATTGTCACAACTCTCAACTTAGGTCTAGCATCAAAGGCCCAAGTTGTAGAGGAATTCAAGCACTCAATGTCTAACATCTTGGACATGATAAATAAGGATGAGTTGACAAAACAACAGCTCAAATAGTAGAATGAAGAGTTTTGGGCCTACATTAGATATTTAATAAAGCCCACTCATTCGAAAGATGGAATAGCCTTGGTGCCCTCTTTCCCCTCCAAGGAAGAATTAGAGGATTTTGATAATATCAGAGCCACTACCTTAGCCACAAAGAAATGGTATCATAATGTGTATGTTGAAGGATGTGAGATTATTGCTGATATTGCTGAATTGCATAGAGATTTTTGTGCACTAAAGGCAAAGTGGGACAAAGTCACAGATTACTGTAGTAACTATGATGAATATTACTCCCACATACATCCACGAGTTTTGGCAATGAGTAAGCTTTATGAGGAAGTTTTGATAGAAGAGAAAATTTTGACCAAAGAAAGACTACATATGCCTAAGCATTGGCTCGAAATGCTCAAGTTAAGGAAAGAATTTTTTGACAAGGCTAGAAATGGGGTAGAGCTAGCCAAAGCTCAACTTTTCTAGGTGATTTACAGCCTAAATGACATACTATGAGCCTCAACAAAGATGTACCTAGATGACACTGCTCCAATTGATGCCTAGGAATGTAAAGAGAGATTGAACTTGCTTATGCAATGGGATTCACTATCGTGTCGAGTGGAAGATTTAGAAAGAATTAGAAACTTGAGGGTACAATTCAAAGAATTCTGAAAGAATAAGAGGTCTAGGTTAGTTGTGTATCATAAATTTTTTGTGAAGTGGAAACTGTCAAATTCATAATTAATTTTGTGAAGGATCCTCAACCAACTAACATAAATCCAGTGCTGGAGGCATTTTTGGCCTATAGAAATAGATAATCTTAAAAGAACAAGGTAGATTTGGACTTTTGGCCTATAGAAATAGATAATCTTAAAAGAACAAGGTAGATTTGGACAAGGGTGATAAGCAGCAATCCGACTCAACAGGCACATGATTCCACGTCTAGATAGATTAGCACTCATCCCTGAAATTGGTACTCATTCCCTTATGTTATTTTTATCTTAGAAAATGTATTTGGCTCATTAATGACTCAACGAGTGTTTATTGTGTTTTATCCAATGCATTGTAAAGTTTAATTTTATCTTTTTCTTACAAGACAAAGTTGCACCTGAGAATGTAACAAACTACTGTCCAATATTAAATGCAATGTAATCTCAGCCCTTGGTGTTGTGTAAATCTCCACTGTCTATTGAAAAATTTAGTATACTCATCCCTCTATAAAAGGGTAGTCATTTTCTCTCTTTGTAAGTAAGATTTGATGATGATTTGTCGAGACTCTACTGAAATCTTGATTAATACAAAATAGGTTTTACAAGTGTTGCTAAAAATTGTGTTCTTGTGTTATCTTATTTTGGATTTCATTATTCATTTAAATCTAAAATTAGATGAAGTGCAATTGCAATAATGGATAGATGCTTTGATATCTGATGAATGCCTTGGTTCATACCATTTGTGCTTGTTGATTGTAAGTTGCTTTTTATGGTTAGTCTAAATCATGTTAATGAAATCAGTTTGATTACCTTATAGTAGTTAAAATGTGCCAACAAATTGGGTGTTTAATGAATTTATGTGATTTAAAAATCATAGGTTACCTTAGAAGATTGCATCATTTTCTGTAGTATTGTGGTTTCTTAACCTAGTTAAATAGAAAGTGGTTTATTGAGAGTATTTGTCTATCTGCAACATTCTATCTAGTAGTAATTTGTCCTTAGGTTTCAATCTCTCTTTACCCTTTAAACTTTTGCATTTTATTTACATAAATCTATTAGATTTAGGGTTTTAAGTAGCATCATATAGTTTATTTGTTGATAAATTCCAAACATAACAGTCTACATCACCTAGGGTTCTTGCACACTTTATTGTCATAATTTATTAAACCCCACATTGCATTTTTTGTCCTCTTGGTTGGAACAGCTGAAACATATCCATTGAACCATCATGCAAATCAAGACCTAATAGTATGAACGTTGGGGCAATCCTATTCTGAAGTTTTGGGATAGGATTCCTTTCAAGAGAGGTGAGATATCATGTATCTTACCTACATTGTTGCATGCTAAAAATATCATCAATAGAAATGGCACAAGAAGGAGGGCCTAAACATCTCACATAACCTTTCTTATCCAAAAAAAAAAAGACTAGGGAATAGATAAAGACATACAAGATCCAATTTGGTTGGGGAAGATTTACTATCATTAACCCAGTTTAGGAAAACAAAGAGAGATCAAGGGATGCCCAGGACTCCAAGAGCATGATCCATCCCTAATAACCCTCCTACAGTCCAATTTAACTTCTTTAACATGGATTTCTTTGTTGCAAACCTCTCTCCTATCTAGTTTGCTAACTATCATGATATGCCCAACAATCTTGACAAGTACTATTCAAAGTTTTGTCCCAATGATCCCAAAAGTACTATAGATGAGTATATAAATATCTTTGAAAGAAACATGTACATGCTACAATTTTAGTTTGAGGATGTGATATGCAGGTTGCTTCCATACCCATTACAGGATGAAGCATACTATTGGTTTACTAATCTCTCATTAGCCTCCATCAATTCATGGCAAACCTTGAAGGATGCTTTCTTAAACCAATTTTAGATGCCCACATCTCTCATTGATTAGCTTTATCGGTCCTTTGTGGAGATAAGTTCATTCAACAACAGATTCCATAAGGATTATTGTCATCTTTAGGGACCCAATGATCTCACTCAAGCAACTGCTTTGCCCATCTATTATGTTGCGCTAGACAAATTGACATTAATGTTTGTCAGGAGGGCCAACCCAGTCCCAAAACATTTGGCATAGGCATATGCTGAGGTTGTTAAGGTGAATACAAGGTTTGGACAAGCTGCAGCAGGCCCACTAAATCACATTGGTCCTATAGTGCCTAATCAAATACTGTTAATTAATCATGCCTTAGTGAATCATACTCTCGCATTGAATCCCATTCTAGCACCAACTGCAACTTAGGCTCTGGTTATCCATCCTAGGGCACCAATCATAGAGTTAACTCCAACCAAATTTCCATTCCTCATGTCAACTGAAGCTGTGAAGACCAAGGATGATAAAGATGATATCAGAGAGTTGGCTAAATAGATGAAGAAACTCACAGCTAAAGTGACACATCTCAGAAATTAGAATGCTTACCTTCAATGAAGAAACTAGAATCAGAATCAATACCAAAATTAGAATTACCAGAGGTGGAATAGAACATGGAATACTCGGCCAAACAATAGAGGTTTCCCATCACCACTGGAGTCTCAAAATGTAGAGAATTTCCCTCTAGGGTGAGTAATGTTGGTTGAAGCAACATTGTCTTCTTGGTGCATGATTCACAACACAAATGCTCACTCAGAGTTGGACTATCCTAAATTTCAAATTGCATCTAGTATCTTTTAAAGGGAAGTCCAATGCTAAAGAAAAAGAAACTCCACCTCCTACGAGGTATGAACTGGCACCTACTCAAAGGTATGATACTTCCTTAGTCTTAGAGAGTTATGTTTTCCCTTTTCAAGATGATAACCAAACTGAAGATGAAGAAGTCAATGAGATTCACACTTAGCAATATTATAATAGGACTCCGTATAATCTCAGAAGTAACAAATGTAAGGGCCCACTTACCACTTCCATTCCTCCAAATAGTTATCAAGTTCTTCCTGATCCTAAATCCTCCAAAAAATCCTAAACCACCTATGGTTGTACCTCAAATCATAAGTTAGAATCAACTAGCTGAACCATCTAGGAAATCATAAATAGAAAAACTATGTCAGTATGTGGTAGATGAATTGTGAAAAATGAAGGTTAGTCTGTCGGTGTTTGAGCTGATGAAAATCCTAGAAGTAAGGGTAGCCTTACTCTAGGATATTGGGATACAAGAAATGACTCATCCATCCCCAAAAGAAGTTTCACAAAAGGACAATTAGGATAAATGAAAGAATAGAGTTCATGTTTCAGATTCTAACTAGTAGGTAACTCTATACAAGGAAAAAAGAGAATCACCTCCTTTCTTGCTGACCTTAAGAATATTTGGAAAGAATCTTCATAATTGCCTAGTTGACTCAGGAGCCTCGACTAATGTTATGTCCTTATCTATTTTCAAAGCTCTACATTTAACCAATGCTAAGTCCTCTAGGAAACTTACTTGGCTAGATAAGACAGAGGTAGGAGTTATGGGTGAATTAAATAGGATCCACATGCAATTGGCCTAAGACCCATGGGTGCAACAATATATAGACATACAAGTGGTAGAAATTCCTAACACATATGACATGTTACTGAGTAGACATTGGTCCAAGACATTAAATGACTATATGGCCACTAACTTTTCACACATGTGGTTGCCTTGGAGAGGAATTTCTAATCAGATTTGTATTGAAAGGGAACTAATAATGAAACACACAATAACTAAATATAATTAGACTAATGAAATTCTATATCCTAAGGTAGATTTGGGTGTCTATTTGCCTCAAATAAATCAAGTAGAAGAAATTCTAGTTCTAGACAATTATGGATGTCATGAATCACCTTTAGATAGATAGCAAGTTATTACTGAGGTATGTGTCCAGTTCGATAATGAATCCTCATCTGAAAAAGGACCAGGTGTCTTTGAAGGTATTAGGGACTTTGTGGCCAAGTTTATGAGTGATCAGCTAGCTATAGGAAAGAAGGTACAAATGGAAGAATTGCTATTGCCCAACTGGTGTCACATCCATAATTTATCTCTCTCAGAGTTCAAATGTTCCTTGTGCCAAGAAGCTATATATCAGGTGTAGAGGCGTGTAAAACTATGTTCTATGAAAAGTGAAGATGAAATTGAATTGCCCCCTAAGGCTGGGAGAACAATCATGACATAGGATGACCAAGGTATCATTGTCAAAGGGAATTTTGCATACCCTTTAATTTGGACATTACGGTTTGATGGATCTAGGTCCAAGCGAGGATCTAGTGCTGGATTTGAATTGATTAGTCCCACTGGGAAATCTTATTTGGCTGCTTATAGATTATAGTTTCCTTGTACCAACAACATAGCTGAATATGAATCATTAGTGCATGGGCTACTGATTGTTGTGCAGAAGAAAGTTAAAACAATCTAGGTGTTCAGTGATTTGGATTTGGTAGTTAAGAAAGTAAGGAAACAATATTCTTTTCATGATAAAAGACTAACTTGTTACCAAAATTGAGTTTGGGATCTCATTGAATGTTTTGATGGCTTCAATATTCAATTGACTTCGAGGAAACAAAACCATGTTGCTAATGCATTGGCACAAGCTACAAGCTCTTTGGAACCTCTAGCTATGTTTAACATGAAGAAATTTACTGTAGAATTGGTTCCTACTCCTTCTGTGCCAGATAATGGTACTCACTTCCAAGTTTCTGAAGATGATAAGCATATAATTGACTTCCTCACATGATCGGATGTGTTTGCTAATTAAATAATTGATGAGGAGGAGTCGGAGCCTATTGAGATGGATTTGGAAGGTGTCTTGAAACTCAAGACTAATACCATTCCCTGAGGGATGGTAGAACTAGAAAGATTGATTGATTGAGATCAGCTTGGCACTTAGAAGAAGCAAGATGACTCTACCAGAGGAAAGTGTGACCCATATAACCTAGGGACTGAAGACAATGTCAAGAATGTTTTTATTGGTAAGATTTACACCCCTGAAGAAAAGGTAGGAATCATTCACACATTGACATATTACTACAATGTTATTGCTTGGAGTTATGAAGACCTTAAGACCTATGACACTTCCATCATAACTCACACTATACCTTTGAAGCTAGGAGTTAAGCCATTTCGACAGAGACATAGGCCGATTAACGCTCTCTTGGAGCCTCTAATTTTTCAAGAAGTTAAGAAACTATTGTCAGCAATAATTATATTTCCAATGAGACACTCTACTTGGGTGGCCAACTTAGTTTCGGTACGTAAGAATAATGGTGAAATCAGACTATGTGTTGATTTTAGGAACTTGAATAGAGCATTTGAAAAAGATAATTACCCACTGCCATCCCTTAACAAGGTGTTACAAATAGTCAATGGCTCCTAGATGATGTCATTCCTAGTTGGTTATTCAGAGTACAATCAAGTAATGGTGGAATATTCTGATAGGTTGAAAGATTTCTTTCAATTGCAAGTGGGTTATATATGCATATCAAACGATGCCATTTGGTTTGATTAATATTGGCGAAACATTTTAGCATGTCATGGATATTGCTTTTAAAGAACTGGTGGGCAAATGCATCATTATCTGTATGGATGACCTAACAATATTATCTAAGAAAAGAGAAGATCATATTTCTAATCTAAGAAAGGTGCTCAAACATTGTAGAGATTATGGTATTTCACTAAATCCCAAGAAGTCCATTTTGGGGGTTACCGAATGGAAATTGTTAGGACATGTAACCTCAGAAGAAGGTATATCTATAGAGCATGATAGAGTCCAAGCCATCCTCAAGATCCAGCCTTTGGCATGTAAGAAGGAATTGAAGTCTTATTTTAGGAAGATCAAATTTATTCAAACATTTATCACTGGATTTGTTGAGATTGTTAGACCATTGAATGGAATGTTGAAACATGATGCAAAGATTGAATGGACACTAGAAGCCAAAGCAGTCTTCTTAGAAATCAAGCAAGCAATAGCTAATGCTTCAATACTAGTAAGTCCATATTACATTCTTCCATTTTGCATATATTCCTTTGCTTCAGAACGTACATGTGTAGCTATATTGACCCAGAAGAAAGGGATTGACAACAAATGTCCCACTGCTTTCATGAGTACCTAAGTAAAGGATGCAGAATTATGATACCCAAATGTGGAAAAATGAGTCTATGCACTAGTTAAGGCAGTCAACAAGTTTTGTCATTATATCTTGAGAAGCAAAGTGACTGTTGTAGTCCCAGATGTTGCTGTCCAAGCACTACTGATGTAGAATGAGTTGGGTGAATGAAGAGGAAAATGGGTCACAATATTGCAAGAATTTCATTTAGAGATACAACCTATGATGCTAGTAAGAGGAAAAGCACTTACCAAGACCATGGCAGAAACTGATCCAAGACTAGTCTCTCAGCAATATGTGTTAGAGGATATATCACAAGATGACTGGTATGGCAATATTTTGTTTTATCTCCTTAATCAATAGTTTGCACCCCATTTGAATTTAGTCCAAAGGAGAGCATTTAGATTGAAAAGTGGTAGTTTCATGGTTAAAAGATTGGTTCTATACAAGATAAATCACAAAGGGATTTATTTAAGATGCCTTGAGAAAATAGAAGTGGCACAAGTTCTGGTTGGTTTCCACAAGAAGTTTGGGACATGCCATGGTTTTGGTCAATCTACTGCAAATCATATTTTTGAGCTAGATATTATTGGCCTACTTTGTTTAAAGATGCCCATGTGCATGTTCAAAATTGCCATATTTGCCAAACTACCACATCAAGGAAGAAAAATGCCACCATGCCTTTGCAACCAGTGGTGGAGGTACGTTCATTCACATAATGGGGGCTTGACTTCATTGGTATGATCAATCCACCTTCCTCTATAGGCTACATTTATATTCTAACTGCTACTAATTATTGCATAAGATGTTCTGAAGCACAGGCTTGTAAATAATTTACAACATATGTAGTAATCAAGTTCATTGAGGAACATATTATCACGAGGATTGGTTGCTCTTTTTCCCTTGTCTGTGATAATGGTCGAGCATTTTCATCTTTACATTTTTCAAACTGGGCATTTGATTATGGCATTGTGTTAAAGTTTTCATCCAATTACCACCCTCAAGGCAATGGAGTCACTGAGTCTAACAAAAAAACCCTGCTTTAGGTCATCAAAGGACTACTTGGCAAAAACCCCACGGAATGACACACCCAACTTAGGTTTGCTTTATGTGAAAATAGAATTAGGAACAAGTCTACCTTAGGAACCTCCCATTATCATTTGGTTTATGGGCTAGAACCCGTGCTCCCTATCTACTTGAGGATACCTGTTCTACAATTAATGCAAGACTATCTAGAACCTGATGATAAAACCTCAACTCACTTAATGCAATTCCTGCACCAAGAAGAAAAATGAGATGCCACAATTGAAAATTTTTCTGAACATCAGGGTATACTGAAATGATGGTTTGACAAGAGAGCCAAAGTGAAAGCCTTTCATATCTCAAATTTGGTATTGTATTGGGATAAAGCTCATGAGAAGAAGGGAGACCATGGGAAGTTTGACAAACTCTGGTTAGGATCTTATCAAATAGCTGATATTTTTGGAGATAATACGTACTAATTAAAGACTCTTACTGGTGAGGAACTCCCACTGCCTATTAATGGGAAATTCCTAAAGCACTATTTTCTAGCTTAGAGGGCATCCTGCCTTCTCTCTGTGTACATAGTTTGTCTTTTCTATTCTTTGCTTGTTTTTGTTTATGTTTTGGTTAGACTAGTTGTTTAGGTTAGTTGCTTTTTGTTTTTGTTGCTTTTTCTTTTTCTCCTATTTTGCTAGGTTCCTCTATTTTTTGAATAAGGTAGCAGTTCTGGAGTCCTTCAAATGGTCCTCTCTGGGCCAAATAATATGGAAATTTCTTTGAAAAACTTTAGTTTCACACTCAGGGTCTTATTGTGGATTCTATTGTTGCTACTGGGTGGTATGGTGCTTATTCATTGGAAAAGAGTCATTGGTTTGGTTCACTTGAAGTGCTTTGAGGTCTCATATCTTTTCACATTTTAAATAATTCTGAAGCTTCTAAAGGAGTCTTGGTGACCTTGGGTAAGTGAAAAAATTATAGGCTCACCTTTGTCGCCACTATGATTCCCATCCCACTGAAGTTGAACTAATATTCATAGCCCATGTGATATTTATCATGTCCTGCAAGGGTATGCGGTACTTTATAGTACTCATATAATAAGCTAAGTTAATTGAATAATCTAATGAACAATTTATCAAGAGCGATGCTTTCTAGTACCCCTATAACTCATTTAATTAGCTGGAGGATTCAAGCATCTCTATTGGGGCTATAGATGTCTGGCTGGTAGTAGAGCAATGTTTGAGTGGAATCATAGAGACAACCTCATCGGGGCTATAGGCACTTGACTAGCAGTGAGTCAATGTCCAAGGTAGTTCAAAAGGTGAGTATCATTCACATAGCTTAATGTAAGTGAACCATGGTGATCTTAGCTATCAAGGGATGGAAATGAATGCAACTACACACACTAAGACTTTTAGAATATGAATGGTTGTACTGAGTTAGTGTTTTTTGCTTCTTTGATCTTGTATCATATTGTCTAGTTCAATAAGTGGGAAACACAGAGATTCTAGGTTTGAAACTATCATTTATCTTAGAAATGCTCTAGAGCATTTCCCCAGTATAGTCATCATTTGTTGTTCCTTGCACACAGGCCCCATTTTGGCAAATGGAGACCTCCTATTTGCTTTTGGATTGGTCTCAAATTTTGATGTTATTGCTTGAGGGAAGATGAAATTCTAATAATTTGATAATTTTCTTGTGCTTGGGCAAGTCAATTTCATTGAATATCTTTTGATTCTTGAAATTAATGTTGTTTGATTGCATTTAAGTCCAAAGAATGATCTCCTTAAGTATTTTGTACTAAAATGATGCCGGATGAGATATATCCAATAGAGCGTAAATTCCCTGTAATCCAGGACCTATGAAATTTCCCGTGAATAAGGTTTGTTTCCATTGTTCAGAGCTCAACACTAAAAGTTGGCTTTGCTGCATATGTCTGACAGGAGTGAATTTTCTCACTAATCTGATAGGGGCCTAAAAGCTAGCTTATCCGGTCAGCCTATAAATTCTTGCTTTTTCATATTTGGGCTATAAAACTAGTTTCAAAGGCATAAATCTGGTTTGGTTAATGAATTTAACTTGAATTTCATCTATTGTATTATGTCCATTTGCTTGTCATGCTTGGAAGAACTTTGGATATCAATTTACGCAGTCATTGCATTATGTTGTCACATCTAGTGACAGGGCAAAAGCCCGCTGGTTATTTCAATCACTTTAATTCATGGTTTAGATCACTGGAATAGCTAAGGAATGTAACTAACTATATATCTTGCATCTCCTTGAGTAAGAATAATAAATTATGAATGATAGATCATGAGTTTTGATAAAGCCTTTTGGTCATCATGCCAGTATATCCTGTGAGGGGCTAAAACCCCACTTTTTGGTCTTGGACCCTACACTTAGGCTTATAATGAAGCTAAATAGTTAATGCATGCTTCTTAAAAACCTTTTAGACTATTTGGCATAATGAAACATAGGCCTAGGCCAATAGTTAAGTTATTTTGAAAGGTTATTCATTAGGGTTTTATCTTGCAACATAGATGTCTACCTGAGCCACCAACATGAAGTACGAGTTCAAAGGAATTCCTCCTATGAGAAAGATCACCTTAGTGTGGAAAAACATAGGAGATACTAATCTAGGCCACATTGACCTAGATGACATCAGATTGAGAATCTTTGGACCTAATCCAAAGGAGTGGGCTTGGATGATTAGAGACAATGGAATTGCCCAAGCTATAGCCTTTCCCACCACAGTGCAGTGCCCAGATCTGATCATAACCTGTGGAGAGAGGTACCACCCACAAACAAGGATAGTGGTGACCCAAGATGGTAGAGTATTAGCAAATTTCACTGCATTGGCTCTTGTTGAGGCCTTTGATATTCCCCCCTTCTCCAACCTTCATAGTGATAAGAAAATATGATAACAAGAGACTGTATGAACATGGCACTTAGCCCTGTAGGAGAGTTATCAATGATAAGTGGATGAAACAAAAGAGAGAAACATTATCCAAACTTCCTCATCTACTATATAGAAGTGATTTCAAGGAAGAGATAGGTGACATGGTCACTCTTTCGAGTAGAATTATGGGACTACCTATTGCCTCAACTTTTGAAGGCTAGATGTTTTCTTACATTTAAGAAATCTTAAGAGGAGAAATGAAGATACACTGGTCCCAACTCTTAAGTGATAATATCCATGGGGGTTTTGTGGCCCTAAATTAGGAAAAGTGTTCTGATCGACTTCCTATGTAGTGTATATGTTGCCAAGGAACTTTGTCTATCCTAGCCTATATAAATTGAGATAAGTTGGCAATTTAGATGGGAAAATGAAGGTATGTGAGTTCTATGCTGAATTGGAAATCTCCCAATCACTTATGCATTACAAGAGAGTCAATGATGAATTCACAATGCACATTACAGGAATGTTGCAAGGAGATATGTCAAGAAGGATATCCTTGGAAGCTGCCAATGTGGTGCAGACATACGGTAGATGGTACATTCAATTCCCTAAGGTTACCTACCTCAAAATTCAAGGCTTCACTAGATCACCATATAAGCTACCCAAGTATCCAACTGATAAGGTAGTGCTTCTAGAGTTAACAAGGCAGTTATGTACCTATGCTGAGAAATTGAAACATTTACACAGAGCTTCCATAAAATTTCCCATACTCTTGGGTAGAGGCCTCTTTTCTTGTGTAACCATAGGGTCGGCTGAGTACTCAGATAATTAGCTCCAAATGTTAAATCTAAACCTTTACAAGCCTAGGACCCACTTTGACCCTTTTGGTACCACTGAAAGACATGTAAGTAAGAAGTAGTTCCATAAAGAGCATTTGGAGGACTTTCGGGCCAATTGCTTAGATGAACATGAGGTAATAAGGAGAAGATGCTTAAGGATGTACCCTTAAGTACATAAGAATGTTTAATGTTTCTATGGTACCAGATCAATTGGCTGATGAAGAGAGTGTTTAGATATTTATGGGGTACTTCTGAGTATTCTTGATGTTATCATGGTTATCTTACATGACCTCAGCATTCACTTTGTATTCATGGATTTGTGGATTCAGATTAGACAGGTGACATTGATAGCAGGAGATCCACCAGTGCTTATGTGTTCACTATGTTTGGTGGTTCTATTAGTTGGATAAGTAATCGGCAACCTATGGTTGATTTGTCCACTACTAAAGCTAAGTACATGGAAGCAACTCATGCTTGTAAAGAATCCATTTGGCTTAAGAGATTGTGTTTTGATGTTGGCTTTGATGCAGGGAAGATTACTATTTGTTGTGATAGTCAGAGTGCCATATGTTTGGCGAAGAATCCTACTTTCCATGTGAGGACTAAGAATATTGATGTCTAGTACCATTTTGTCTGTGACATGGTAGAGGATGGGAAGGTAAACTTGGAGAAAGTTGACACTTAGATGAATGTTGTAAATTGGTTGATAAAACTCGTGACCACAGAGAAGCTTAGATGGTGTTCAGATTCTACGGGCCTCTCGGCTCCTACTAATTAAATCATGGTGTAGATACTCCCTTTTCTCTTGCAATGTGTTTGACAAGTGGGACAATGTTAAGAAAAGTGTCTCAACCTTGCAACTATGGAAGGTTACTATTCTTCCTAGTTTTGGTCTTTTTGAATACCCTTTATCTTGGAGAATGGTCTATAACTTTAAAAGTTTGCAAAAGGGATAAAAATGGAAAGACTTACTATTTTTAGGAACTATACATTTGACCTTGGATTGACCTAAAATGTTTCCCAAAGGTGTGGAACTACTAAGTAAACATCTTAGCTAAGTTTCAACTCAAGATCATATCTAGATTGTGAGATATTAAAGGTTCTATTTTTGGAAACTACTTAAAAAGGTTTTGAACTCAATTTTGAGGCACTTAGATGTCCCTGAACACCCTTAAACTTTTTGTAACCAATGAAGTGGGTTATATCTTGATAGATCTCTTCATGAGATTTTTGATACATTAAACGGTTTGTCAATCGAAAACCTGGAACAAAAGTTATGACCTCCAAAAGTTGGACCTCCTATTTTGAGGAAATGTGAAAACATGTTGGACACTTAAAAGAGATATAAAGGGGAGAGATACATGTGTTGGTGTGTGATTTTGCACATCACAAGGTATATTTTATTGAAGATAATTTTGGCACCACTTTTGGGTAGTTTTGGCTCATGGTTTTATAATTACAGTTGATGGTTTACTGTATTGTATCTCCTATATATCAAGAACTTGAGATGGAGGTTGTGTGTTACAAGAGTCTTGTATATGTTGACTTACCTCCAGGATCGCTAGTTTGTTATACTCCTATGAAAGCTTGCTCCGCAAGTATATTGTAATCTTCTTGATTCCTGAATAATATATTGGGGAGCTTTGGAGTGTGGGGTATTTTACCTAAAAGGGTTTTCCCTACGTATATCTTGCGTTGTAAGTTTTGCATTTGGAATTTTTTATTATCTTTCTGTTAATGTGCATCTTAATCTGTAAATGTAAAAGTTAAAAATTTGCATAAATCTTTCTTTAGTAGATTAGTGTAGGAAGTGTTTTTGCATACCTTGCTTCCTTTCATTGACGTAGTGATAGCTTAGGGGGTCAAGTGTACATTGGGTATGACTGTGTTTGTTTGTTTGTGTTCTATTTCATGGTTCTAGGAATATCCCTGCTAGGCATAGCTAAGCTTGAAGTGTAGAGGAGCATACCCACTCCTGTCAGTTGGTTAAAATTTCCCTTGACCTATTAATAAAGCTCTTTCAGTCACCTTGAAGGCACCCTTGGTCTTGGTGATTATGAAATGTTTTAGGGTTTTAGGTTGTAGTGATTTTCAGAACCAATAGGCCTAATTTTATCTCGGCAATTCCTAACCATCCATTCCACCTCTTAATCCTAGCCATCCATCCTATCACTCATTAATCTATAAATCAAAAATCAATCTAGCCATTATCAAGATAACACACAAGGGAGTAAAATTATGATGTTGGTTTCGTGAGCAATCAACATTCTTATCAAGAGCATAACCATTAGAGCTTGGGTGCACTCCATTCCACTCTATCCAAGGAGAAAGAAGGGTTTAAGGTGAAGGTATTGTGTGTATTGCTTTATCTCCTATGTTATTTACTTTTAATTGTTTCTTTTCTTCATATGGCATTGCCAAATGATATAATATTTACATTTTGTTTTAATACATCAAAGTATTTATAAATGTTGAAAGACACTTCATTTCAACCAGTCAGAAGAACTCTAATAATCATGACTTTTGAAGAAAAGGTTAATCAAATTTGAGTCCAAAGATTATTTCTAAGTTGGTCCACTATATTGTCACCTTACATAATATAAATCAATGGATTTCTTAACTTCAACCTTGGAAAAAAAAAATGGAACAAAAGATCTTCAACAAGGTAGTGCCATTTTCACAATATTGTGATATAACAATTTTTTAAATATATGGTTAACATTAATATATAGTCGATAGTGATGAATATACAATCGTAAGATAAATTTTGTAGGGGGATCTTGAACCTAGAGAATGCTCTTATGAGTTCTCTTCATTATAGCCCACAATTGTTTCACATACTTGTATAAGCTCTAGTTAAATCAAATACTTCTTATCAAGTCCAAAGAATATTTTTCAAACCATACATATGTATACAATCATATTATACGAAAACATAAATGTTATAGTGTCTACTCTTGAGGCAATAAATCTAAAACAATTTCCTATATATCCCTCTTTAATATACATTATGATTCTTTCTATAACCATGAAAATATGATACATTCAAAGGCAACTTGATGGAATAATTGGTGTTCTAACTTAAAGGGCTCCCCTTGTCTATTGAATATAGAGATTATTGGCTAACCTCTTAGAAGATATCATTAAAAAGGCCAAGAAATTAGAGATCCCTTGAACCTAATGTGTGATCACCTCCTTGGATTTTTTTTAAACATTTGATTAACCATCTTTTCTGGTTTTTCTATTTATTATTACAATGAAAAAATAGTTTTCTTAACATGTAGTTAAATTGGTGTATCTAGTGGTTTAATTATATTAAATTGAATTAATATAAAGTACATGAAAACTTCAAGAAAACTATGCCATTCTTATGATTGATTTTCCAACTTTCCTAAATTGTAGATCTATTAGCAATATTTACATTGGAGTTGTTTGGATTTATCATTACCCTTTGGTTAACTTATCTAACATTCATATTATACTCATATGGTTCCAAGGATTATAGGACTATGGTAAGATGGTAGTGAAAAGGCATAGCACATACATTAGAGAGGCCATAAATGGAAATCCTTCCATCAATAGAGATATGAAAGCTAAAATGCTAACTTCACTAATAATAAACGTAACATCTCTTATGATCTACTAAAGCTAAAGGAGCCAAACTCCATCACACTCTATGTTTGAACATGTTGAAATTAATTTTAGAGATATATACTCTTAGAAATCCTTGATATTGTTGATGCTTTTTAAAAGATGCATGCAACACCTAAAAATATAACCTTATTATTACTTTTATAAACATAGAAGATGTTTTTGATGTTAAAGAGAATCATCACCTCTAAAATCAAGAGATGTCATATAATTTGCATTGTCATGAATTTAAGATATTGTCATATGTAAAGGCTCTAATTTTAGATAAATTATCTCTTATATGAAATAATTTGATAAAAACCTTGAATGAGTTTGCATGTCTAGGGGATTAATAAAATTTGATATTATTTATTTGAATATTGTTATAATCAAGAAGCAATTTTATCTTAAATAAAGGGAAATACTACAAGCTAAAAATGCATTTCCAAATGGGTAAAGACATCCAAGATGACATTTTTATACAATATATAAGCATTTTCATAACTATCTAAAGTGGTCAGTATTTTCTCTAAAAAATACTATAAATTGGGTATAAAATCATCTACTTGTAATGGGTGGTTGTCATCCTAATAAACTATTCAAGGAAAAATCCTAGAAAGGATAGCTCACATGTTTCTTTATTTTTTTATGGATCATTACAATATGTTTAATGAATATTTATTTTCCTTATAGAAACATGGGAAAGTATACATGCTTAAGCTTATGAAAATCCCATATGATCTCCTAAGATCATCACATCATTTTTTAAGTATTGTCATAGCATATTATATATTGACATATTTCTTATTAAATTAATTATGGCCTTTTATTATTCTACATCAAAAATAAAAATTATTGATTATTGTGTTACTAACTCTTTTGAAGATCCTATTCATAGGAAGTATACCTTAATCTATGTCTTCAAGATATGGTGTAGCTGCTATCAAATGGATGGAGTATTTGTAAACAACTATCTTCTGTATCCCTTTAATCAAAAGTGGACTACAAAAGTTGCTACAAAAGAATCAATGTGCTTAGGTGATTACTGGAAGTATTTTTCATTTGGGTGCTATTATAAGTCCAACTTTATTATATGATAAAGATATTTACTCTTACTCAAGACTACTATTTCCAATAATAAAGCACATTTGTAGTTCATGGGCACTTCATTCAAAAGAAAGTCTTTTCATCCTAATATTATTCTCCAATTCTACTAGACTAGTTATCATGTAGTAGAAATCTTATGATCAAGAAGAACTAATCTAGGCTCTGTTCAATTGTTGTCATTGATGTCAAAGAAAGGAACAATTGATCAGAACATGGTGGAAATTGATGAGTTGTTGTCATTTTTGTCAAGTACAACTTTGATGTCTCTATTTTTGAGTATCTTTGTGAAAGTGTTTGATGAGAAAAGGAGATTAGTTAGATTGGAGGCAATTTCAAGTTGCATGTTCAATTTGAAGACTTCATTTTGTTAAAGACCTAAATGGGTATCCCTAGTTTTATTTTTGTGAAGTTTGGATGAAAATTGGCTAAGTTATAGCCAGTCAGAGAATTTTGCAGTTCTAGAACTAGCAAGTTTGTCGATTCTATTTTTTTTCTGATTCACCGACAACAGAGAAAGGTGAAGTGACGAAGACTTGGAAGAAATTTGAAGTAAAAAGATTTTTGTTATCCACAAAGTCTTTGTTTTATGAACTTGTTCACAAGCTTAGCTTTTTGCCCATTTGCCGACAAAGAAGAAGGTGGTGTGGAAAGAGAAGGCTTGAAGGACAAAACTTTAGTTATTGATAAAACTTGTGTTTTGTGAAATAGTTCAAGAGTTCTCAAATTTTATGATTCACCAATGGAGACATAGATTCAGAGTATTAGACGAAGTGGTCAAGGAAATTTTAGTTTTACAAACTTGTTCGTATGTTCAAATGTTGCCTAATTTCCCAACTATCTAGTCATGATGAAGGCAAGCATGTAATGTCTATTGAGAAAGGCTAGTTAATGATCTATGAAAATTGTCGATAAAGAGAATTTGATGACAAAGTTGGTAGAAGTGTAAGTTCGTGGTTTTCTACTTTTGCCGATAAGCTAATACAATGGATCAAAGTGCAAAGTTTGTGAGATGGCCACTTTGCCGACAAAGAGTGCTAAGGGCCAAAGTTCAAAAAAGATATATTTCACCAAGAAAGTATAATAAAGGAATGGTTTAGAAAAAGCAACTTTCTCTAATAAGCATTTATGACCAAGGTTTTGAAAGTCTATATTTTCCGACTCAACGGACATCGGTTTGGAAAAATTAACATTTGCCGATAAAGGGACTTTGTGACTAAAGTTTTGAAAAGTATATTTTTGATGATAGAGAAGAGAAATTACCTTAGTTTGAAAATGTGTGATTTTGCCAACAATGGGCAATTAAGGCCAAGTTTTGAAAACACAACATTTTTTCGTAAAATACATATAAAGGCATTTTGGGCAATTGAGGATAAGGTTTTAAAAAGACAACTTTTCCCAATGAAAGTGACAAAAGGCTAAGTTTGTCATATCAAGTTTTTATAGATAAACATGTCCAACATCACACCCATAAGGCCACATCAACATTGGTTTAAATTACTATGTGGATGCACTTGGGATGGTGTTATGATTTGTGAATGACATTTATTGTAAGGATTCTATGGGGACGATGGGAAATTTTGGCACTATATATTTCTAAGCCAGAAGTTAGGTGTGCAATAGTTAAATTGATTGTGATGTATTATGAAATGACTTGGAGTTGTCGATGTGCAATTTTTGAGTAGTTGATGGTAGTTCAACTGTTGAATTCTATGTTTACATACACAATGTCTTTGTTTGTGGAGGGGGTTACTCGATTGAAAATCTTGTTTTTTAGGCATAGAGTGCAGGGTTAGTATGAATAGGAAGATTGTATTGAGAAGAGGGGAGGCTCTGTTAAAGAAAATAGAGAATGCAAAGAGCGTAGAGAAGAGTGAAGACCGTGTTAATGAAAAACATAGAGTGTAGAAGTGCAGGAGTATATGAATTGACAAGGTGCATTTCAAGTTAAGGAAGAACCATTTTTGCATATAAGAAACTATAAAAATTTAGTGGTTGGTGCCTCTTTATTCTAGATAGGGGTTGGTGCCTCATTATATTGAGTTGGACCTTGATTAAGGTGTGTGATGTACCTGTAGGTTGGTGCCTCAAAACATTATCTTAGGTGCTGGTGAACATATGGGTTGGTGCTTGCAAAACCCAGGTAATCAGTGCTTATTGTGAGGTTGGATTTGAGCAGTAGACTCAAGCAACATTCTCATTGTTGTTTTTCCCTTTTTGGTTTATCCACTTAAATCTGGTGTTATCTTGTGTGTATGTGGTTTATGTGTGCCTTTCATTTTTATCTACTAGTTTTATTGTAAAGTTTTTAACATACATTGATTCACCCCCCCTCTTAATGTATTAGTGGTTTTTTAAAATTTGGTATCAGAGCATCAGGTTCCTTGAATAAAGTTTAACCACTTAAGGAAGATCTGGTCTCAAGAACACTATGGTTGGACATGAGGGCTCTTCTTCAAATAAAGCACCATTATTTGATGGATCCAATTATACTTTCTGGAGCATTAGAATGGAAACTTACCTAACCTCACTTGGATTTGATGTATGGAAATCTATTTTAGATGGCTACACACCACCAACATCTACTCCCACTACAGTTGATAAGAAAGATTGTGAAAACAATGCTAAAGCAAAGAATGCTATACTGTGTGGTCTAACTAGTACATAATTTGTAAAATTCATGCATTGTAAATCTACCAAAGATGTATGGAATAAGCAACACAAAATACATGAGGGTGATGATAAATTCAGGCAAGTAAAACTTCAAACCCATAGAGGCGAATCTGAGGCTCTAAAGATGAAAGATGATGAGAATATTGTAGAATAAATGCTCAGAGTAGACGAGGTAGTGAATGCACTCAGAGGTCTTAGAGAAGAAATAGAAGATAAGGTAGTTCTAAAGAAGGTTCTGAGGTCTCTCCCATAGAGGTTTGACTCTAAAGCCTCTACAATTGAGGAAGCAAAAGATCTAGATAAGCTTACTATGGATGAATTATTTGGGTCACTCACAACATATTAGATGAGAACTGAGAATACTAGTTCAACAAAGAAAGAAGTAGCATTCAAGACTTTCAAAGACAAGGAGATTGAAGAAGATTCAGAACAAAGTACCAGTTCAAATGAAGAAGAAGCAAATTTTGTCAAAAAATTGAAGAAGGCCTCTAGAAAATATAAAGGTAAGCTGCCTTTCAAATGTTTTAATTGTGGAAACATTGGTCACTTTGCTTCTAAATGTCTCTTAGGTGAAAATGAAAAGGGAGATAGTTCTAAGAGATAAAATGTTTCTAAGTATAAAAAGAAAAACTTTAATAAGAAGAAAAAGAGTCTATATGTAGAAAAAGAAATTAGTTCTTTAGATGATTGTTCTTTTGCAAGTGAAAATTATGGAACTACATTCATGATTGTTGAAATTAGAGAAAATGAAAACACTCATTTAGAATATTGTTGTGAAGACTCTAATGAGGAAGAAGAGGGTGAATTTGATTTGGAAGGTGAACTAATCTCTGCCTTAAAATATTTAAAAGATGAGAGAAAACAAAATGTAAAATACAAGTTAAGGATTGAAGAAGATGAAAAACTTGTAGTAAGCTTGAAGTTGGAGCTAGCAAAATCTAAGAGAATAGAGGAAGTTACTAGGTCAAGTTTGGAAACTAACTATAAGAATGTCAGAAACTAGAGGTTGAAGTTGTCTCTCTAAGGAAGGAGTTAGAAAAGGTAAATGAACGATTAAATAGAAGTCTTAAGTTTGAAAGAGCTCATAAATTCTTGATCAAATAATTGGCTATCAAAGATCCTTCTCCAACACGGTTGGGTTAGGATATGTTGAAAACAAGAGTTTCAAAGATGTTGTCTCTGAGAAGAATGTAGAAGATAATACTATCAAGAAAGTTGCTCCTTACAAAAAGACAGTTGGAGAATAGGGCGAATCAAGCTCTGCTACTCCTAAGAAACATGTTGATTCTAGGAAGCTTGAAGAATTCAGGAAGAATAAGAAGATTGAACATTTCAGAAATGAGGATGACGGATTCATCAAAGTTCACAATCCAAGGACGAGATTCAAGAACCAATCTGCATGACAAACTAGGTTCAATTATGCTTTTTATGGTTATTTCTTTTCATGCAATCAGTTTGGACATAAAGCAAAAAAATACCCAATTAGACCTAGGAGAATGGATAGGCATGATTTTGTTAGTAGAAATCCTTTTTCTCCTTTAGGTTATATGAATGATATTTTCTATAATTGTAACAACTATGGGCATAGATTTTCATGAGACATTTGCACATGTGGCTAGGCTTGATGCCATTAGAATGTTTCTTGCATATTTAGTTTATAAACACTTCAAGGTGTACTAGATGGATGTGAAATATGCATTTCTCAATGGTTATTTGGATGAGGAAGTTTATATAGAGCAACCTAAAAGATACCAAGTGACTAAAAACAAATAGTATGTGTGTAGATTGAAGAAGGCACTATATGGTCTAAAACAAGCTCCTTGGGCTTGGTACTCCAAGATGGAAAAATATCTTCAACAACAAGGTTATAAGAAAGGTATAGCTGCTAGGAATCTGTATTTTAAAACTAAAGGTAATCATATGCTAATTGTTATTATTTATGTTGATGATATAATATTTAGTGGAGATAGTGACAAAATGTGTAGAGAGTTTGGTGAAATAATTAGAATTTTTCATTGGTTTATAGATTAATCAATTAGACATGGGGATTATCATCTCTCAGACCAAGTATGTGAAGGAAATTCTGAAGAAATTCCTAGTCAGTACACCTATGGTCACTAGGTGTAATCTTAGAAAAGATGATGAATTTGCTTTAGTAGATCAAACTTTGTATAGATCCATGATTGGAAGTCTCTTGTATCTCACAACAAAAAGGCATGATATCATGCAAGTTGTTTGCATGGTAGCTAGATTTCAAGTTGCTCCTAAGGAAACACATGTCAAAGCAATGAAGACGATATTCAGATACTTGAAGAGTACATTAGATTATGGTCTATGGTATCTTGTTGGTGATGACTTTACTTTGACTACATACACAGATACAGATTGGGCTGGTTGTGTGGATGATAGAAAGAGCACTAGTGGTGGTGCATTCTTTCTAGTAGATAAATTGGTAGCATGGTTAAGTAAGAAACAAGATTTGGTCTCTTTGTCAACAACTGAAGATGAATATATAGTTGTTGTATCTTTTTGTACTTAGGTGTTATGGATGAAACAAACTCTGCAAGACATTAAGGTTGGGTTTGATGAGCCAATTAACATTCTTTGTGATAATACCAGTGCAATAAACATATCAAAGAATCCATTTATGCATTCAAGGACCAAGCACATACCCATTAAGTACCATTTTCTTAGGGAGAAAGTTCTTGAACAAGAAGTCAACTTGGAATATGTTGCTACAAAAGAACAGTTGGTAGATACATTTACAAATCCCCTTCCAAAGGAGACATTTGAATAGCTCAGGCAAAAGCTAGGAGTTGTTCCTTCTCCTATCTCTAATTGAATACAGAATGTATTCATCAAGGGGGAGTATATCAAAGTATTGTCCTTAGGGGAGTATGTTAGCATTGTCATCAAAGATAAGGCTTTTTTTTTCCTGTGAATCCCTTTGTAATTAATGTCAACAGGGGAGAATTTTGTAGTTAGTGCTCATTCACAACAAAATGCTAGAATAAAGCAAGGGGGAGAATGGTTTTCATGGCCAATTCAGATTCATGTGTTCCATCAAAGACAAAGGGGGAGATTTTTGAATTATTGTCATTGATGTCAAAGAACGGAGCGATTGATTAGCACATGCTAAAAATTGAAGAATTGTTGTCATTGTTGTCAAGTGTTGATGTCTCTATTTTTTAGTATCTCTGTGAAAGTGTTTGATGAGAAAAGGAGATTAGTTTGATTAGAAGCCATTTCAGGTTGTGTGTTCAATTTGAATACTCCATTTTTTAAAGACCCAAATGGGTATCCCCAATTTCATTTTTGTGAAGTTTGGATGAAAAATGGCTAAGTTATAGCCAGTTAAAGAATTTTACAGTTCTAGAGCTAGCAAGTTTGCTAGTTCTAGTTTTTTCTGATTCGTCGACAGTAAAGAAAGGTGAAGTGATGAAGACATGGAAGAAATTTGAAGTAAAAAAAAAATTGTTATCGGCAAAGTCTTTGTTTTATGAACTTGTTCACAAGTTCAGCTTTTTGTTGATTTTTCGACAAAGAAGAAGGTGGTGTGGAAAGAGAAGGCTTGAAGGATAGAACTTTAGTTATCGGTAAAACTTGTGTTTTGAAAAATAGTTGAAGAGTTCTCAAATTTTCTGATTCACCAATGGAGACAGACTCAGATTGTTAGATGAAGTGCTTGGGGAAATATCAGTTTTACAAACTTGTTCATAAGTTCAAATATTGCCCAATTTGTTAACTAGCCAGTAGCAATGAAGGCAAGCATGTAATGTCTATTGAGAAAGGCTAGTTTGTGATCTACAAAAATTTCCCATAAAGAGAATTTGATGATAGAGTTGGTAGAAGTGTAAGTTTGTGGTTTTCTACTTTTGTCGATAAGCTAATACAATGGAGCAAAGTGCAAAGTTTGTGACATGGCCACTTTGCCGACAAAGAGTGCTAAAGGCCAAAGTTCAAAAAAGATATATTTCATCAATAAAGTATAAGAATGGAATGGTTTGAAAAAAGCAACTTTCTCTTATCAACATTTATAACTAAGGTTTTGGAAAGTCTATCTTTGTCATCTAAATAAACATCGGTTCGGAAAAAGTAACATTTACCGATAAAAGGAATTTGTAACTAAAGTCAAAAAAGTATATTTTGACCGATACAGAAGGGAGATTGCCTTAGTTCAGAAATGTATGATTTCACCTACAAAGGGCGATTAAGGCTAGGTTTTGAAAACACAACATTTGCTGATAAAATGCATATAAAGGCATTTTGGGCAATTAACGACAAAGTTTTTAAAAGACAACTTTTGTTGATGAAAGTGACAAAAGGATAAGTTTCTCATATTTATTTTTTGCCAATAAAAATCATATCTAGCGTCACACCTGCAAGGCCACATCGGCATTAGTTTAAATTATGACGTGGATGTACTTGGGTTGGTCTTACAACTTGCAGTGGCTATTTATTCTGAGGATTTTGTGGGGATGAAAGGAAATTTTTCCACTATATATTTATGAGCTAGAAGTTAGGTGCAAGACGGTTAAACTGATTGTGATCTGTTATGAAATGACATGGAATTGTCAATGTGTAGTTTTTGAGATGGCAGTTCTACTGTTGAAGTCTATGTTTATATACACAATGTCTGTGTGTTTAGAGGGGGTTACTTAATTGAACATCTTGTTTTTCAGGTATAGAGTGTAGAGTTAGTATGAATAGGTAGATTGTATTGAGAAGAGGGGAGGTTCTATTAGAGAAAACAAAGAGTGAAAAGAGTGTAGAGAAAAGTGAAGACTGTGTTAATGAAAAATATAGAGTGCATGAGTATATGAATTGACAAGGTACATTACAGGATAAGGAAGAACCATTTTTGCATATTATAAATTGTAACTATTCAGGGGTTGGTGCCTCTTTATTGTATATTGGGATTGGTGCCTCATTGTATTAATTTGGAGCTCAATTAAGGTGTGTGATGTACTTGTAGGTTGGTGCCCATAAACATTATCTTGGGTGTTGGTGTACCTATGGGATGGTGCCTACAAAACACATGTAATCAGTGCTTATTGTGAGCTTGTATTTGAGTAGTAGACTCAAGCAACATTCTCACCATGGTTTTTCCCTTTTTGGGTTTTCCATGTAAATCTAGTGTTATCTTGTGTGTATGTGGTTTATGTGTGCCTTTCATTTTTATCTATTAGTTTTATTTTAATGTTTGTAACATACACTGATTCACCCCCCCTCTCAGTGTATTAATGTTCTTTCAATAGGCTCCAAATAAAAGAAATAATATATGTAGTATAGCATCAAACCTTTGTACAGTACCAAATTCTCCAAATTTAAATCAATGCTTGGCCATTGAGGGGGAGTGTGCATGCAAATGCCACCTCTATATGTAATACCTAAGGCATAAAATAAGACTTCAGGCATTTTAATGCCTCGTGATGTAAGGAGATGCCATCGAGGGGGAGTGTGTATGCAAATGGAACCTCTATATGTAAGACCTAAGGCATAAAATAAGACCTTAGGCATTTTAACACCCTATGATGTAAGGAGTTTTCATTAAGGGGGAGTGTGCATGAAAATGGCACCTCTAGATGTAAGAACTAAGGCATATGATAAGACCTTAGGAATTTTAACCCCTTGGAATGGATAAATCCTTGGATGGAAGACCTAACAGGCATAACATAAGACCTCTAGGCATTATATGTAAGCCCTATGGACATATTGAAAATTCTTCTCTTTGTAAGCCTTCCACTTGTAAAAGTATTGTATTACATAAGACCTATGGGCACTATGTAATGAACCTGAGGGAGGCTAGTTTGAGGAGTTCTAGGCTCCAATAAAAAGTTATAAGACCTCGTTTAAGCATCATTTTAAAAAACATAGATTATAAATAGCGACAAGATGACTTTCTTTAGTTTGGAACACATGGTCTTCATTTTAGCATATATTTATGTCCCTATTTATCACTGCCAAAGAAGATCTACGTTATCGGGGCACATCATTTTTGTTTTATAAAAATTGACATGTGATGCCCACTATTAACATTAAGGGGGTTTCTTCTCCTCCTCGAGAGGACTCCGGCAGGGGGATCCCCTCTCTCCTTACTTGTTTATCATAATGACGGAGGCTCTTGGGAGATTCATTCAAGCTAATGTGGCCTCTAAGCATCTTGCAGGCATCAAACCTGCTTCCTCCCTTGCCCCTATGTCGGTGCAGCAATTTGTTGATGATACCATCCTTTTTGGCATCTCTTCTGTGCTGGAAGCTCAGAGATGGAAGAATATTTTAAACCTTTATGCCATGGCCTCTGGGAAAACCATTAATTTCCAAAAGAGTAATGTATATTTTTTTAATACTCCTACTGCTCTCCGGTAGAAAATCATTCATATCCTGGACTATGCCGAAGATGATCTTCCTGCTATCTATCTGGGTCTCCCATTTATGGTTAAAGAGGTTTCTCAAAATTTCTAGAATAGCCTATTAGAAAGAACCCAGAGGAAATTGATTGGTTGGAAGGGGAAAGCCCTTAGTAGTGCCGGTAAATTGTAGCTTCTTCAGGCCTCCCTACAAGGTATACCCACTTATTTCCTTTCTCTTTTTAAAATTCCTACTTCTATTGCTGAAAAGATGGAACAGATCAAAGAAAATTTGTATGGACGGGAGTAGAAGACAAATAGAGAATGTCCTTGGTCAGATGGGAAAAAGTTTGTCTCCCTAAATCCCATGGAGGTCACAATATTAGATCCATTCATAATATGAATAAAGCCCTGCTCGCAAAAATCAACTGGAACCTGATTCATCAACATAAAGATTGGGGTGAAATCATGCAAGCCAAATATCTGCATGTCACTGACTGGTCCAACTTCCTCCAATAGGAAGGCTTACCTAAGGGGTCTGTCATATGGAACAAAATGTTGAAATCCATAAGCCTTCTCTCGTAAGGGATTTGATGGAAACTGGGTAATGGTATGTCTATCAAGTTTTGGATTGATATTTGGATAAAAGATAAGGCTATCATTACTCAGGGGGATTATGGTGATATTGCTAACATTACTACTTAGTTTTTTAGTGATAAAGTCAATGATTACATGTTAAATAATAATGGTAACAAGAGCTGGAAAAATTTATTGGACTGCTGCATACATCGCCCTGATCTTGCCTCTAGAGTTCAGGTTGTTCAAAAGTTGATTCAGGAAGTTAGAATCCCTCTCTTCCCTCAGGAAGACGAGCAGTTTTGGTGGCCAGATAAGGATGGACGTTTCTCTGTTAAGTCTGCCTATCACTTATTGGTTCCTGAGGGTCATAGAAAGGAGATATGGAGAAAAGCTTGGAATCACAAACTTGTTCTAAAAATCAACATGTTCTGGTGGGCCTCTGTTCACAACAAAATTCGGACCCAAGACAACTTGTAGAAGAGAAGTTTCACTTTGGTCAATAGATGTTGTCTGTGCTGTGATAAGGAGGAAACTATTTCCCATTTATTCCTCCACTGTGACTTTACCAGGGACATCTGGAATTTGATCCTAAGTAATTTTGGTATTCAGTGGGTTTGTAATTCTGTTATCAAGGAAGTTATTAGCAGCTAGTATCCCCCCTCTTCTCATCCCTGGCTTGTTGAGTTATGGAATCAAACTCTGCCGTGTTTAAGCTGGACTTTGTGGAAAGAGCGCAATAATAGGATTTTTAGGGATACTGCTAGAGATGCCTCTTAGGTTTCTCACACTTTCATTAAGACTCTTCTGGAAAGTGTCACTACGGCCTATATCCGAACTGCGGAGAAATTGTTGACCCATGTAGAGGAACAAATTTTGGCAAATTGGAAAATTCTCAATCATATCCTTGTTCATAACAATGTCAAATTGTTGCAGAGGCTTAATACTAAATGGAGTCCTCTGACTCCTAATTGGATGAAACTTAACTTTGATGGGGCTTCTAAGGTAGACGATACAGCTAGTGGGGGAGGGGTCATAAGAGATGACAAAGGGTGGATGTTTGCTGTCTATGCTGGCGGTCTGGGCTATCAAAGCAATAACTATGCTGAGCCCATTACTCTTCTCTGGGGGATTAAATTGGCCATATCCCTTGGTATCAGGAATTTGTACATCCAGGGGGACTCTAAAATGGTGATTGATGCAGTTAACAATGTGTTGACTGTTGGCATCAAGTTGAAAGATGTTATTAGGGATATATAGATTCTCCTGCAGAAGATTCCTAGTGTGAATATCTCCCATATTTACCATGAGGGCAATGGAGTTGGAGACGCCTGTGCCGATCTGGGACAATGGTATTCAAATTGGCAGTGTTGGCACCAATTTGATCATATCCCTTCTAATCTTAAGGTGCTCATTCTTAAAGAAGTGTCGGGGTATTGATGAGTCAGATTTGTTGGAAAGCCAACTCATATAGTCAGCTCTTTGGGAGGGGGCTGACGTGGTTCTTGAAGTACGAATACTTTTGTACCTTCTCCATTATCATTTCCGATCCTTGCTCTCATAAGGCGAGTGAGTGGTTGGATCATCATGGCGTACGCCATGTGATTATGATTAAGTATGGGATGTGTAAGCATTGCAAGGTCTCTCATATTTATGATAATGCGTGCGGTGTTATCACCCGCATCATTAGCCTTAATCATGCCAGTAATGCTACTGTAAATACGACTGAGGAGATTTGGGGTTTTTGTGACATGCTTTGTAATTCCAACATGGGTGGAGACCGAATCAGAACTGAGCCCGTCTCTTGCTGTGAGTTCAAAGACAACTTGGTGGTCTGGCATTATTGCAAAGAGGGTGGGATTAGTCCCTATCTAGAGTGGCTCAACGGATATAATGAAAATATTTATGAACAATTCGCCAGGTCTTGGCAAAACTGGTGGGTTTCAGTGGGCAGAATTAGCTTTGAAATTTTTGAAAGAGTGATCACTATGGCCACTGGTATGTCTACCCAGGGTTTGAAACTGTAGAGGAAAACTAAAATTGCGGACCTTTCTAGTCAGAAGCTCTTCCTTGGAGATGGCGAAGAATTAGTCCCATATCATGGGGCATTTGATAGAGCCAAGCTGCCCGAGCCGTGGGACGATGTATGTTTTCTCCTCATGAAGTATTTCACCCTGGAGGAGCGCTTCACCAGGTTCTATAACTATCACCTCCCCCTTTTAAATTATTTTCGTCACAATGCTCATATTAGCTTTCTGTTTTATTTGCTTTCCTCCCTTGAACATTCTGTCCTTAGGGTAAGGGCTAAACTAGGAAAAAACCCTGCTAAAAGACCCATCCCTCTTCACCAGGGCCTTATCCTCTGCCTCTATAATTATCATCTTGCCCTTGAACCCGCTAAGTCCATTCAAACCAACAGTGGGGAACCCTCCTCTAACCCTAAGGATACTCCTGGTGTTGATGAACCCGGGCCATCCCCTGTTCCTACTAAGACCAAAGAAGTTGCCTTCTCCACACCTAAGGATATTTGTGCTGATACTCCGGGTCTTACTGTCAGTACAAAGGGCAAAAAGAGAAAGACTATTGCTGGGGATACAAGCACTGGTAGGGCTATGGTTAGGACCCCTCAAAATCTTGGTAGGACCCCCGGTGGGCTAGAGTAGCAAGTTTCGTTCTTCTGCTAAGGTTTTTAAGGATAGTCTCCCCTCTGGTGTTAGGCGGTCTGGGTGTATCGATGGCAAACCCGCTCTTAAAGCAAAACTAATTGAGTACTCTAAGAGCCATTCGAAGAATCCACTCGGGGGGAAGAGGATAACGAGATTAAGGTTTAGGACATATCTGGGGATGCTGAAGGCAAGCAGGAGACTCATGATACGGGGGCTACCACTGAGGAAGTTGCTGACTCTGCCGACAATGCTGACGAAGTGGGTGAGATGTTTGTGGAAGAGGCTGATGATGATATGGACACTGATGCTGGTCTGAGAACTGAACTAGCAGGTCTGAGGGCTCACATTGAGATGCTAGAGCAGAATCTCTCCACTGTGCTCAGGAGTTCTATTTTCCTTAACATTTCTATGCTGAAAAACCTGGGGGTGCCTGTCAATGCTGACAATGATGATCTTGCTAGGAATTTGGATGACATTGTTAAGTCCATGGTTAAGCAAGGAGAGAATTTGCCTCCTTAGTTTCTATTTTTATTTTGTTGCTACTCTTCTTCTCTACTACTCTATTTTTACTATCATGGTTATCGGATGGGTGTGCTGGTTATGATGGGTTTACTGTTTTGATGGTTCTGGTTTAAGGCACTTTTTGTGCTTGCTGCCTTTATGGCCTGTCTGCTTTTTGTATGGGTTTGGCCCCTTGTTTTGCCGCCTTATATTATCAAAAACATTAAGGGGGAGTGTTAGAATATAATGTTATTAGAGGTCACACCCTTATAACATTTATATATTGTTATGATATAAGGTTATAAAACCTTATGTTATTAAGTACACACTCTTTAATACTTAATAACCTAATAACTAGTAGATTATTAATTATTTACAAATGGTTACTTTGAATGGGTGTGACTAATACCCATTCACGTATTTTGCAACCCATTATTCTATATTTAAGGAGGTTCTCTATCATTTGAGAGGTAAGGGAATTTGGAGATTTATAGTGAATTATATCACTATGCACATGACCTGTGTTATTGGCCATGTGGAAGTAAGGAGAAGTGTTTCCCCAGGTTTGGTCTATCTCTAATAGACTATTTTTTAAGTGTTTTAATAAAATGATGCTTTATGGGGTTTTTTTACCCAAAAGGGTTTTCCCCATGTATATCTTTCGTAATGTGTTAAATCTATGCTTGTATAATTCTCATATATATATATATATATAGCTCATAATGATTAATATCCTAAGATGCTAATTTTTATCAAAAATATTATGAAGACGTGTATGTTTGTTCCAATTCCTATCTCAAGCCTTAGTTTCTCATGAAACTTCATTCCTCCCTAATACAAGTCATTCAAGTTTAATAAAAACATACGATCATCTTAAGCATGATTTATTTTGGGACATTCTTACGTAGGATGCAAAAATCATTACAGTGGTACAATGTGATGGGTGTTAGTGCAACATAGAGGAAACCACTAAATTTCCAATTCTCTACAACCTTTTACTATTCCTTACATGGCTTTGACATAGTTTTCTATCAGTTTAATTTTGGGCTTCTAAAGTCAGGTGGTGAATAGGTCATTTTGGCTTTTGATGATTGTTTGACTAAGTATGCATATTTTTATGCTTTTCCCTTTCCTCACATAACCAATATTGTAGCTTAACCCTTCTTGGACACATTCTTCAAGCTTCATGGTATTACCTACTCCATTCATAGTATGATTTTGATCCTCCCTTCACTAGAAACTTTTGGTAGGAATTGTTTAATTTGTAGGGAACTCAAGTGAACATGAGTTCAACCTATCATCCTCAAACTAATGGCCAAATTGGGTGGTGAACAAATGCTTTAAAACTTATCTTTGATTTTTTGTGTCTAAGTAATAAAGGTAATGGTCTATGTGGATGTATTTCACTAAATGGTCATACAATACCACTTATCATAGTGCATCCAAGCTAATTCTACATGAGGCTCTCCATGGTCATCTCCCACTTTCTTTGGATATTTATATTCTAGGTCTTTCTATGATTGAGGTATATGGCAGCTTCCTTGCCCAATGGGAGAAAATTACTAGGGTCCTTAAAGATAATCTATAATAGGCATAGAACTGCATGAAGCATTAGTTGGATTGGCATTAGATAGAGTGTAAATTTGTAGTTGATGATTGAGTTTTTTATGTCTATCCTTGCAAACATCTTTATGTGATAAGGCGGGTTCCAAAAATTAATGGTCCTTATCAAATGGTGCAATGCATAAGATAGGTGGCATATAAACATACACTCCCTTTCTCTTCAAAGATCTGCCCATTTTTTATGAATACTTCCTATTTACTTATATTAATAAAAGAAATAGTACATTATTCACAAAAAAAGGGAGTGTGGTAAAAAGGCACACCCACGAAATGTCAAAGCCTTAACCAAGGCAAAAAAAATTACAACCTTACACAAAAGGAGATCCAAACAACAAAGGGCCAAGCGCCATAATAGACAAACAAACTAGAGAAACACCAACAGAGGGAGGAGGATCTTGATAATCAGGGTTCCCCCAAACATCTCCAAGGGTAATATTAGTAATTGGATCCCAACCATCAAGAGCATCATATTTATTTGTATTTTCTTCAAGATGCGGCTGAGCATAGACCATAGAAATGGCAGGTTGTCGGTGAGGAAACTTGCTTGAGTCAGGCTAGCTAGAGATATCCTACCTTGGAGATAATAATTTGGAAGGCTAAGGCCATCCTCCATGAACAATAGAATCCCTAGAGACCTATGACAGAGAGACACAAGAGTGAGAGACATGGTAACCATAGTCTCCCTGTCACGCTTGGAAGACTGGCTGAAACTGCGTTGACCACCTCTAGAAGAGGTGGAGTCAAGTGGAACCCGAGCAATAGTATAGGAGGAAATACCCGAGTGATCCAAAATCTCCTAGAGATGGGTAACTTCAAGTACAACTTTGCTAGCTTGCACTTGAATCTACATCATAACATTAAAGAAAATGAAACCTTTAGTGTATACAAAAAAATGCCTATCAGCAATACAATGAGTAAAAAGTGCAACATTTCTATCTTTCCATTTACTGACATGAATTTCCAACCTAAAAGCATACTAGATCTAGGTATACTTGTGCTGAAGACAAGGCTAGTCCTTGAGAAAAACCATGTGCTAGGAAAAAGAAGTAATTTTGTATGGCTTCCAAAGAAGTCATGGATCTAGTTCCATGCTTCCTAAGCCCTCCAACAAAACCAAAAGAGGTGTTTGAGTGACTTAATTTTCCCATAGAATGGGCAATGGGGGTTGGTTATACCCATGTTAACAAGACGAGCCCCCAAAGGAAGGCATTGGTACAACAAATAATGGGCAAAATGAGTCGATTTAGGCTCTAAAACTATAGACCAAATGCATTGAAACCTTTTGTGTCAAGGCCCTTGAGAGGACTGAAGTTTCCAGTGATGATTAAGTTGACCCACCATATTCAAATATGGGGAAACCAAGAATAGCCTTTGCATAGCCTGTAACTCTAAAAAGAAGTGTCTGGATACCATTTTTAATCCTTCCACCAAGGTTTGAGAGATCTTACCCCTATTTTATGGATCATTTGAGGGGGAAGAGCATCAATGACAACCTAGAAAGTCTCTTGGTCTTGGTTAGCAAGCTTGAACTTGAGCTTAAACTTGGTCCAAGACAAAAAATTCTTGGTAACTTGACGTATAAAATTAGGTAATACCCACACCCCTCATTTGAAGAATTTTAAAGCATGAATTCAAGGCAACCTGGCAAGCAGTCTGTCTTCAGAGATGAGAATAGGGGCTCACCATACATATTATTGATTAATGGATAAATAATTATGCAAGTCATCTCTAGCCTAGCGAAGCTAGGTCTTGAGGGCTTACCAAGCTTTCCAAATGCTTTTGATAACAAAAGTGCCTTGAATGGAGATAGGTTCTCTCATAGTAAGGAGGATTCCTAAATCAAAACCTTTCTAGGATGAATGACATGAAGGAGCATGCCTGAGCCAATACAATGGTGAACAAGAATTTTTCAAGCTTTATTACCTTGGAGAGCTTTGATGATCCATTTACCACATGTAGGACAATGCCTTTTCAATGAATTGAGATCAAGCCAAGCCCTCTAGCTTTTGAGGGAGGCAACATGATGGAAGACTTGATGCCCATCATTGGAAGCCCAAAGAAAGTCTCTAAGAAGCTTCTCAATCTTCAAATAAGAAGCCTTATAAGGGACCTAGCATTAAGAGTAATACACGAGTAGTTATCAAAATTTTGGACCAAATCTAAAACTTACTGGCTAAGGACAAAGGCTTAGTAATTTAGTAATGAAGTTTCTTTTCAATTCTTGTAATCATAACTTGCCAAAGCTTCGAGGGAGAGGCTTGCAATGTGAAGGAATTTCCAAAGAAGGAAAACATTTCCCCTTGATCAATCCATCTCCATTCAAACGATCCAGGCTAACCTAATTTGGGAAGGATTATTTGTAGAATAAAGTTTTATGCCACTAAATATTGGAGTCGAATGCCTGCAAATAGATATCTAGACAATGAAGTGCTTACTTAATATTAGTCTCTTCCTCCAAGAGAGTGAGAAAAGAATCATTCACAAAGTGCCCATTAACTAGCTACTAGGAGGAGTTGGGAAAATAAATCCCCTTGACACAAGATTGATAAATAGCTTGCATTATCAAGTAACCAAAACCTTTAGCTGCCAAAACATAAAGGGTCAAGACAAGAAGGCAAGCCTACCAAATGGATCTAAACAACCCAAAAGAATTGGATTGCTTGCTAGAGATGGTGATACAAGCAGAAGCATCCACAAAAAGTATTTGAACCATTTGAATAAAAAAAGGGCCAAATTTGAGAGCCTACAACATGGCTAGAATGAAAGGTCACTCTATGCGATCATAAGCCGTGGCAAAATTGATCTTAATAAAAACAATAGGTTGTTGAGAATGGTGAGCCCATTCCATTCCTTCCCAAACATAAATAGTGCTATCCAAAATAAATATGGATTTATTAAAGCTAGTTTGTTCCACCTAGACAATGAGAGGCAACATGGAGTGGAGATTGAACTTATATCCTTTGGAATGATCTTGTAGGAAGCATTCAACAATGTGATAGGTGATAGGCTAAAACCAGGGTAAAGAATAAGAAATATTTAATGTTTAATAATAAAACTCATTTTGGTCTAAATGTCAATCTAGGGAATGTAAAAATTATGAAAGGTGTCGCGGCTATTTACACAAGGGTTGTAGGTAGTGAAATGAGTGGGGATGAAATGCAACTAAAATTCACAAGAACTGCCTAGATAAAAATCTGATTTAATTCTCCTATTCTGTTTATGTGATAGGAACTACGACAGGAACACTGCGGTAAAAACTATTATAAAAACTGCTGCAACAGTCTACTACAGAAACTATTTAGGCTGCTATAGGAACTCTGCAGGCTGCTATAGGAACTACGCGGGTTGCTACATGAGCTGTATAGATTTCTGCAATTCTAATTCTATGAAATTAAGAATTTAAAAACCAAATTGGAAACATGTAAATTAAAATAATGAAATGAAAGTATTTCTATTCTCGCTGCTCACACATCTTAATAATAAAAATTAAACCATAGAAAATAAAACGCACATAAAAAATAAAAATGACATCACCGCGTTTCATCAGAGGGGGCCCTCCTCTTCTTCCACGTGGTGGCTTGTTTGCTACAAAATATTCCTCAACTCATAAACTGCATGTATTTATTTATTTTTCTAAAATAATTACATATATTTCACTCTCACATTCACGCTGCTACATATATGCTATCTTCCACAAATTATTATCTCACCTCTTTCTGTTATTACATTGCTACTGTGTTAATCTTCAAATTCCATGTTGCCTTACATTTTCTCACGCCACCCCGGCACACTTACGTTTCTGCCTATTTTCTCTATCCCTTTCATGCCCATTACATTGCCTTTATATAATAAATAAGGTATGCAACTTATTAACAAAGTTGCAAATGTTTTCCTATATTCACGAATCTCCTATCTTTTATGATTTGAAATCTCACGAGTTATAGGGAGTTGTTTTATTTATCATTAACCAATCACCTTAAAATAGAGAAGCTATTTTAGCTTGTGTTTACAATACTAAAATAGAGTATATTATTTTTGGCATGAGGCCACTCTCCTCCATAGAATTATAAACTGAAGATTAATCAGTTATAACAAAATAACCAAAGTACTTTGTGAGCAAATAATTTTATAGTTGGAATTAATTTGCTAGAGTGCAGTAACCAGTGATAGGAAATCTGCATTCTCCTCCTCCAAGATCATGCGGCAAGATTTATTTCCGTTAACATAACGGAAGCAAAAATTGATAAATACAATCTAATATTTATTATTCACATATTTTATCTAAAAACTAAATTAAATATTACTTATATATATATATATATTTAATCATATGCAGTAGATCAGTGGTAGAATGATATACTATGGCATTGAAATAGAATTATAAATGGATATTAAGGCGAATGAAAAGGCTAAAATATGGGATAAGATGGGTCATAAATGGCTCTCATCAATAGGGAGTCAATTATTGATATCATTTGGATCACCGACTTTAGGTATGAACTTAATATTTCCTTTGTTGATAAGTTTTCCTAACGAACTAATGTGCATGGATTTAAGGTAAACATTGTGCAGGTTGATGCCTACAATATCCCAAAAGGTTTTATAGAACTCATAGGGAAAGCCATCCAAACCCGGTGCTTTGTCATTAGTCATACAAAAGACTGCTTCCTTGAGATCACTTTGAGTGAGAGGTTTGTCACAAAAAATTCATTGGAAATTTGAAAGCTGGCAAGACATGACCGCAAGACATTGCTGCAAAGAAAGATGTCTTGTAGAAGTGTATTCTTGAGTTGAGAAAACCTGCTCATGATGTTGAATAAAAGCCTAAAGAATATTAGGGAGTTCTTTGAGAAGATGTTATTGTTTGTGGATCTATTTTGCTAATTGTGATGTGCAACAATCTCTAAGATCTTGAAAGAACTCGTTTGAAACTCTCTCCCCAATCTTGATCCAATGAATTTGTGCCTTAATTTGGGCCTCATGAGCTATGTGAGCATCAACGATTTTCTTATGCTATTGCAGTTGAGCCAACCAAAGTTGGGAAATGGGGTCAAACAGTCAAGCTTCCAAGTTGGAGGTAGCTTAGTAGAGGTTATGGGTGGTGGCTTTGTACAAGTGATGGCAAAAATAGGCAAGTTGTGTCCCATAAATGTAGAGGAATCGGGAGGTACGAGTGATAGCATCATTCCACCATGAAATCCATCCCACGCAATGTAAAGGATGTGGCTCCAAATTACAAACACATTCAAGAAAAATGTTATTATGTCACATTCAGATCTTGGTTGCTCCAACATGGTATTAGAGAAACCAAGATATAAATGAAACATAATAACCTACCACTAGTGAAACAAAATAATGCACAATACATTATCTATCATATAAAATGAGAGTGTAAAAAATGTACATAGAAGCCTTTCATAAATAGGAAAGGATAAGGGGGTGAGATGGTTGAACACAACAACTGACTAACCCTCCAAAGATACAACACATGTTGACTCATATTAGACAAGTGTGAGGACACATGTTGAGTAAAAATAAGGTGAGACAAAACTCTAAACAACCTCTCTAAGTGAGCTTAAGCCTAGTGTGAATAGGACCTAGTCAATCTAGATAGGTAAAATCTCATTTCACACTAACAAAAAGTGTGATGACGTGGCTTTGTGATTAAGAAGAGACATGTTGAGAAAAAATGACTCTTCATAGCTTTATGCCTAGATAGTTTCCACTCGATGTGGAAACATATTGGAAAATAGTTTGACAAGATAATATTTGCTAAGGACTTGATTGGCAAGGAATAATTGCTGCCAAAAGTAAATATTAGGCAAAAAACATAACCCAATTTAGCCACTTTAAGACTCTTTCAATTCTAGCCCTCAAATCAATCCATGTGTACCATGTCGTATTATCATAGCGATAGCCATCATTGATCTCGAGAAGGCCCAATTTATTATGCATAAAGGACCACACCTCCCATTCACCAGTTGCCCAGTGCATAGGCAAGGCTCCGCATGTATCATAAGTTAGCTCAATCATATTGAAATCCTCACACAAAACCCAAGTGGCGGTAGGCAATGAATTGGAAATCCATCTCCAAAGAGAAGATTGCTCAATGGCATCATTGGGAGCATAAACATTAATAATCCAAAGTCAACCATTGATAGTATAGTTCCAATTAGAAATATGTTTTTACATGTGTGAAATTGTCCATCAAGCCACTGAGTATATTGGGAATGTTTCAAATATTTGGATACAATATTATCCTTAAAGTCTCTAATGAATGAATGCACATTAATTTTTTTTGTAACTAACTCGAAATGCTTTCAAATTTTTCCATCCTTTAAAAAATATTCAACATTCTTGAATCTTTTCACATCCACTAATTATTTTCAAAATTCATGTGTGAAATAATTTCATGCACACATTCTCCTAACAATGAAAAGTTGCCACATCTATTGCATTGTTCAGAAATACATGCTTTTGAATAAAATAAGTATCAATTAGATGTTTTACAAAACAAACCTACTATAAACTCCTTGATTGTTTGAGGTGGCATATTAATACCACATTCCTACATAATTTTGGTAATATGCAAAGTACAACATATATATCAAAAAACATCATAATAATAAGGAATTCCCTCAGCTCTGCCACCTTGCATCCTTGTTCCTTGAGCACACATGCCATAACATTCGCATTTAAAATGATCTCCTAAGGCTTCTCTATTCGTCTATTTATATTTCTTGTCATCTTGGCTTATTTCATGATTCCAACAGTTATTTCATTTTGGCTTTCAATAATGGTACTCTGGTCTCCAAATCTATGAGTATTCCTTCTGCCAGTTGAGGGAGAACCCACTTACCATGGAGCCTTGAATATAGTGTTTTTGAAACAAATATTTGAGGTGGAATGTGACAGCATTGATTTTTCTGTCTGTTGCATCCTCGGCTACTACCTCTTTCAGCCTGAAGACAGACAACTCAAGGGCTTTGAAATAACTATCTCTTTTATATCTAATATTTTTGATTTGGTGTAGGATTAGGAGTACACCCACTCCATTTTCTTCACTGGGTAAGTCTTCCTTTCTCAGTGTCAACAGATGGAGGCATGCATTGACAATGTATGATTATGAGGAAGGTCAAGCCCTGATTGAAGGGATATTCAACTGTGGACTGCTACAAACCTCTCATCATTGAGATTGTGTATTCACTGGTATACAACGAGGACTCCTTGACTTCACCAATGCTTTCAACAAACCACTCAATGCACAAAGATTTTAGCTTCCTGGAGGGTTAGTGACAAGAGCAAAGGAGGTTTTTAATACGATTTAGTTTCTCCAACACCACACTGCAAATCTAATGCTAGGTCCCCCATGAGCTCCAGGGACTCCTCGTTTTCCTCTCCCATTTCCATTGCCACCCCCTAGGAACACCACGACTCCAATTCAGAGTAGATTGTTGCATGGGATGAAAGTGCTTTGTCTATTTTTTGGCCGCGATGGTGAATCTCATCCATTTTAGTTTGTTTGATAGTTTTTTGTACTGACATACCAGATGTTTTATTCCTGGTATTTTATATATGGATACTATAATTACACTTTTTATTAATAAATGTTTGACATTATATCACCTTTTTAAAAATAACTAAATTGCACATGAATTTTACAACAACAAGAGATTCGTTGTTTATTTATTTTCACATACCAAGGTTTACATTTCTCAAATGATCTTTGACTTATGGTAATATTAAATGGTAATAATAAATCATCTAATTTTTTTTATATAATTCAGTTTGAGTCATGTCTATAGATGAACATTTAGATAAGGATCACAAATTTTGGACCCCACTCTTAATTTTAAAATATCTCTAACATTAGATGATACCCTTGTATTATCATGCCAATATTTCTCAATTAAAGATTTGATTTCATTATTTAGTTTCATGTCATACCTTGGGAGTCTACAACTAAAACTCCAACATTGGTTAACTAGATCATTTTCAATACTTTCTCTTCTCTTTGCTTCTCTTCTCAAAGTTATAGGATTTTTATTTAAAAATTCAGTAGTTTTTTTTTAATCATAAGGTGCAGAGAACCTAAAAAGTATTATATATTAATAAAAAGTTTACAAAATAGCCAGCAAAGGGCCACCATACAGATTGCAATAGCCTGCAATACTATCAAAATAGAACCATGTGCGACAATTCACCAAGCTAAATTGTGCCATTACCAGTAATGGTGAAGGAATTACAAGAAGACCCTCAATATATGGGGAACAAGAGTAATGTTTTTTATAGACAAATTCTTAACAAAGAAAAAGGAAAGTATACTAAGCCTTAAGTAGGAGACTCATTAACATCTATCATCAGGCCAATGAAATAATCAGTCATAGCGTTCTCGTCACCTTCATCTTCAGCTACATCTTCTGGGGGCAGCGGTACTTGAGGCTGGTGTTGAAGAAGAAAGAGGATAGAGTGAATTTTTTCCTCAATTCTGTCAGCAAGTTCAACCCCAATCTCCTCCTTATGAGCTTGCAAAGAATCTAAGATAGTCACTTCACATTAATTCTGGAGACCATGTTGTAGGGCATTGAAGATACAATTGTATGCAGGCGCATGACCAATCTGATAATGTGTAAAAATACGCCCAACGAACGCTCTGGACTTAAATAGATCATAACCCTGGAAAGCCATATTTAAAGAATCCTCTGAGAACAATAACTCATGAGCATATTTGAGATTCAAGGCCCTTACAATATTACCATCCTCCTCCAAATCCATAACATTTGAGGCAAGAACAAATAATATCTGGGACGGATACATTGTTCGAGGGCATGCATCCAAGAAGTCTCTGCCAATGGTCTCTTAGAGGGCATCTTCTACATCTGCACAATCAATTACAAAGATTGACGCCAAGGAATCTAAATCAATACTGCCGATGAATGGACGTTACCATTTATGAAAAGGGAAATCCACACGCCTGTTAATTGGCTTCTCCATAGCCACTTCAAAATAGAGAGATGAACATATACAAAACAGAGGATGTGTATAAATAGAATCCAACAAAAGAAGGGGATACTAATGATCCAGTCCTAATGGTATAGAAATAATAAATAAACCACTACCGCCATCCTTGAGAAGAGATACTTAGCACGAAGTGAAGGATATGGCATAATTATAAAAACTCATCAATAGGTACAAAAGGCTCCGTAACAAAACCCATTGAAAGTTAGAATGTGGTAACAATGAATTCACAACAAAAACCTTGTGTCATAACCTGCAAACACACACAAAATGTCAGTTATACAAACATGTGGCACAATGCCACTTAATTGTTTTTCTCCCTCTCCATGATGGATGAAATCTGGGGTTAATTTTCGATCATGGCATAATTGGACTCCATAGTCTCTATATGCTTTTTCACCCTTTCCATGATGGATGAAATCTAGGGAAAAATTCCAATCGTGACATTATTGAACTCCATATTCTCTAACTGTTGATCAAGGGCTAAATTTACTAATTCATCCACTAAGCCATTACCCTCTTGGTAGGAATGAAGAATAACAAAACGTTCTAAGTGCTCAAGTAACTGCCAAGCTTCTTGTAAAATGTAGTGGATTCTCTAATTAGAAAGGGATTTAAATTTCAATGCATTAATTATATTCAAAGAATCCCCTTCAATGCATAGACTTGAAATATTTTTCCAACTAGCTAATCTTAATCCTTCAACTAATGTTGTAGCCTCTACCTAATTATTAGTCCCATCAGGAATACACTTAGATAGAGCAACAATAACCTCTCCTGAAGAATTTCTAATAACACAACCCATTGCCGAAGAGCCTGGATTCCCTCTTGATGCACCATCAAAGTTTAATTTTTAAAAAAGGCTCTTTTGGAGGAGCCCAAGTAACCTGACTCCTAACGACTTTCTTTGTGTTTTGAAAACAATCAAAGGGGGTAGACTTAGGAATTTCTATTTAAAAACCATTAAAGAATCCCAAGAAGAAAAGGAAAGGTTTGTGATTCTTGTCTTCCGAAGATGAGACATAACAACTTCATATATAGAAAAATCAATTATGGAAAGAATTTTCTCTATACTTCTACATTGTTTCTTAAAAACACTTTTGTTTCTTTCCAACCAAATATTCCATACTATTATTGAAGGAGACACAACCCAAAGAGCTACAAAAGTTGAATCTTTGAACAATAACAACCAGCTAAAAAGAGTTCTTAAAGAGTATTGGGTAAGGGATTACACCAATTCAACTTGTCACACACCCAATACCATCATTTTGAGGTAAACAAACAAAAATCTAGTAAATGATTAGTACTCTCCTCTTCCATATCACATAGAAGACAATTAAAGGATTCTACAACTCCCAATTTCTTCAATCTTTGACTTGTAAGAATCTTATTATTAAAAGCAAACCAGGAAAAAATTTCATCTTTGGGTAAGCAAGCTTTATTCCAACATAGTATATGAGGCCAGCTATTTGAGTTTATATTTCCTTCTTGTAACAGTGACTAACCTTCCTTAACTGAATACTAACCTGATTTAGAAAAAGTCCAAACAAGCTCATCATCCTTACCTAAGAAAGAAATTTTTCTATTTTTCAAAATAGAAGCTAGGAGAACTTTTTGTTCCATTTGAAATGGACACTCCTGAAAATATTTCCATTTCATTGTATAGAGAATAGGATCAAAGGAAGAATAACAATAATCTTTAACTTTGGTGCCTAATAAATTAGAAAGGACTGACTATGCTTACTTGAGACCTAACAGCTGAGTCAAAAGGGATGTCCATTCCATAAATCATTCCAGAAAGAAGCCTTATTCCCATTGTGTATTACCCAAGACAAATGGGGAAGAATAACATCTCTATAGTCTATAAGAAAATTCCAAATTTTTGAACCTGATGGAAGATTTGATACAGTGAAAACTCTCTCAAGAGTAAGAGAATCCAGGTATTTACAGTGTTGCATTATTTTACACCATTTGGATTGAGGTTTAACATAAATTCTAAGCCAAATTAGCTCCCGGAGCCAAATTCCCCTCTAAGAATAGATGTACAAATTTTCTCCCAGGCTATTAAAGCAATGCAGTGCCCCTCATTTTGGCTTTTTGATAGTTGTTATGTTTAGACATTATGACATCTTGGATTTACTGTTTTGATGATGATACTTGTCTATTGCTATGATGATACTATTAGAACTGTTGGTTATGCTTTTATCATGATTAGTGATGGACTTAGTTGATTATATGAATTAATTTTATCATGTGCTTAATGTGATTATCTGATGATGTTTCCATTTAGTTGTTTAGCTACTAATGTGCATGCATGATATGGTTACTTGTGAATGTGATTGGTGGAAGGGACAGTGTCGCATTACTCATGCATGAGTACCCTACTACACTATAATTCTCTTCCATGGTGTGTTTGATTAGATGGTTATATGTATATATATATGCTTGACATTTTAGTTGTTGCAGGTTGCAGGTACTAGACCTCGGCTCCACCTGAATTGACAGGTTTGAGTGTGCCTCAAATCTAAAGGATAATTGTTGATCGGAGATGACATAAGGTCCCTTAACTTGTCATCATCCTCAAAGAGGGTGAGTGCATGTCATGTGGTCTATCAGTCTGGTCGGTTCGGCATGATAGTCAGTCACCTTGGTTGAGGTTGTCTGATATTGTTCGGTATGTGGGGTTTCAATTTGTAATTGTGTGTTTATTGTTTGGTTAATTTTCTTCATTAAATAGAAATCATAAATTCACCTTAGTAAATAAATAATAACATGAAGAGGTAAATAAGTGTATTAAATCAAGAATTTAATTGATAATATTTATATGTAAAAATAATAATATTTAAGAAAATTTTATATTATGTGGAAGTGATTATAAAAATATAATATTAATAAAAGTCATTCTTGAGTATGAATATAAAATATTCTATGTTCTAATTGAGATTAATAAATTTAAATATATTGTGTTGTCATAAAATCTGGTTGGTACAACCCATAATAAATAAAATTTGAAATTTCCTTGATTGGGGGTAATGGGGAATTAATGGTGGTAGTAGTGGATGGGCTGTTATGGGATGGAATTTATTTTCTATGCTATTTTATTCTTGGAGGGAAAAATGTTTATTTAGGGAGTTCTCTGGGATTGGAGGGGATAGTTTTTCATTTCTGCAAATTTTCAAAATTAAGGGAAAGAGCAAAAGATCCATTCGGAGCTTATCTAGGTGATTCCTAATGGTGCATCAAGGAGGAAGTGAGGTGTGGTTGTGTATTTTGATCTACGCCTATCATTCGCGCTTGCAGACTAGAAATCTTGTTTTGGTTGTGTCATAATCCAGGTATGTCATGTGGTTCACACTCTTCTTGAAATCAAGTCTGTAGAAGTAAATTTACTATGTTGAATTTTCTCTATGAATGATTACCAATGATTGATATATATATATCTTCCATTGTAAAATGTGGCTGAATCATTTTGCATTTACTTGTCTTCAAATCTGTTGCTTGACGACTTTGTTGAGTCTTTTTTTTTTTAGCCACAAGCTCCTCTCCACTTCTTTTATCTCTACAACCAGTTTTGATCAGTAGCAGCCATAGCGTTTGGGTTTTACTTCTATCAATATTCCTATGTATCTATTCTTTTGTGATCTTCAAACATCAAGAAAATTAACCTACGTTATCACCATACATTTGTTTAGGGTAGCCACTTAGCTATGCATGTATAATAATCCACTGTTATTGTAAAACCCTTGGGTTGCAAACGGGTTGATAGGGTATAGATCTCATCTATCAAACTTGTATGGCAGCATCCAATCTGAGTGTCATATCCCTAAGGCATCATAGCTTATAGTCCACATTTCGCAGAGCCTGATTAAACACTGCAAACCACTTTTTCTTAAAAGATTTGTTCTAGTCCTTCACATGCTAGAAATTGGGTTTGAATTCATCTCGAACAATATGTTTCTCAGGTCCAGTTGTAAAAAGCATTGTATCCTGTCGAACCAGATCTATCATTGCTAACCTCAAGAAAATACTTGAATCTTATAAAATCTCAACTTTATATCTCATAACTTAAATCGATCCTTTAGTATGATTCAATCATAGGAAATGGTTGAATTGCACCATGGTATTATGCCTGAGCCATTCGCTATGAACATTTTGACCCTCATCAAAAGATTATGGAGCTTCCAGTCTTCTACAAAAATGACATTCAATTGAATTTAATCTGCAATAAAATCAGATTTAAAATTTTCTAGATCTCTTCCTATGGAGGCAGTATGGCCTGATATATTCCATTAACTAATTTAAATCTGAAAACAATAAAAAAAAAATATAAGTAATTTTACCTTCTACAACTTCTCCCAAAATTACCCCAGTGATCAAATGACTAAATCTCATTAAAATTTCTTAATTGATATCATTAAAACTTCTTAAATGTTTGAGTTATTTTTTTTAAAGGCTCCTTAAGGAGGCCGCACGAAAGTAGAAAGTTTTAAAAGGCACATATCTCTTAGTTTTCGTTTTTTTAGATTTATTTTTGGAAGGGAAGAAAAAACAAGTAGCTAAAATAAATAACATTTAGTTTAGCTTTTAGTTTTATTTTTACGTAAAAGACAAGAAATAGTTGGAATTAAATAAACTTTAGTTGTAGCTTTTTTGATTTATTCTTTTTAAAAAGGAAAAAAAAACAAATAGTTAAATAAATGAATTTTAGTTTTTAATTTTATTTTTTCTTAGTATATATATATATAGAGTTAAATAAATGAATTTTAGATTTTAGTGTTATTTTTTTAGTAAAAGAAGAGGATAGTTAAATTATTAAATTTTGGTTTAGCTTTTAGTTTTATTTCCCAAAGAAAGGAAAATATGTTTAATTTATAAATTTATGAAATTATGATTCATATGTAAATTTATGAATATGTAAATTGGGAAATATTTTGTTAGAATAAAAATAACATACCTAGTATTAAAATTATATAGTTGAGTATTGCTACTTGGTGCTATAAGATGAATTTGGTATAAGTTGTTACCATCCTTTAACATGGAATAAGACTATCAAACTATTATTGATTTAGTTATAGGAAAATTATTCTTTGATAAGTGAAATCCTTGGAAATAGTTGTTTTGTAAGCTTATGTTTTGGATTTTGATAATTGGTTAATTATGAGTGAAACTTGTGTAAGTCGTATTAGTGTTCGTAGAAGAATCATGTTGTCAAGGTTAGTTCCAGAGGCATAGGTTTTAATGTTTTCTTTTCATGTATATGCTGTGATTGTAAAAGTGTCATGTTGTGGAACAAAGTCTTGCATGGATGATATGGTTCATTATTATGTTGATTATGCAATAAGTAGTGTGTCAGATTTTGTAAATGGAGAGGTGTTGGATAACGTAAAAGTAATATGGTGGTTATGGTTTGCTTCACATGGAAGCTATGGGCAATGTTATGTGAAAATTGTCCTTATGATTATGTTGGTATGCAAGAGGGTTAATGCCTTGCATGGTTCATATATACTTGTTATTATGACGATACTTGCTATGCTTGATGAGTAGGGTCTTCTAGTTGCAGGTAGGGGAGTGGCTCTCAATGGGGGCTGGAGCCCAAAGTGGCATCCAGGACAACCCATGTGGGAGTTTCTTAACTCAGTGATAACCTAATTAATGAATTAAGGGGTGGAGTATTTAATCACACTAAACAAGATAAGTGGATGCCTCACTCATGGCTCAAATGCTCGTTTAGGCTTGAGATGAGATGAGAAGGCCTGGAATGGCAAGATCAACTACCTTGTCTTGATGAAAGGTATGTTGATTCTGCATGAGTTTGTATGGAAGCCGGGGGTCGAGAGAGGCTACCAGGACAACCCAAGATGGGGGTTGGGGCCTAGGAAGGCCTGCCAGGACAACCCATGACAAGCTATGTGATGACACTTCTCCCTACTATAGTCTAGTATTCCCTAGTTGTACTCTTCCCTTTCATTGTGCGGTTGCCTCTAGAGGTGTTGTTGAGTATTGCCCTATGTTGTTGTAGTCATGTGTAGTCCTTCTTATTCATATTTATTGTCTACCTGACTATTCGTGTAATTGGACCTTATTGTTATCTCCTAGAACGCAAGGTGGACTTCAGGGTTCCACATGGTTGGGTGGTTGTGCTTTATCTCTATTGGTCCCTTTGTTGTTGTTCATGTGTGAGGAGGATATATCATGAAGAAGATCACTGATCTTGTTTTGCTTGAGGAGACAAATATTTATATTTATATTTTAGCCTTGTATATCATTTGAACCATGTATTATTATATTGATGTATATCCTCGGATGTAATCAAGAAGTGACATTGTAAACATTCTATTGATGCATTCTATTGTTAAGGAAATTGTAAATATATTCAAAATCATATATGCAAGATCTTCATGTCATAAATGTATGTGTTGATTCATTTGATGTATTTAGATTTAGAATGTATCATGGTTGTTAGTTAGATCTAGATCAAGTTAATATTTAGTAATGCAGCCATGTTATCCCTAGAGTTTAAAGCTTAGATGTGTTGTTATAAATAATTATGATTTACACTTTGTTATTATTTCTTCTTTTAAAAAAAAAATTGCCCTTTTGTAATGCATAGTTAAGCTTATCTCTAGGGATTCATGGCAGGGCATTACATTTGGTATCAAAGCCAGGTTTTCAAACACTGTGTACTCTAGGTTTGTATAAGTCTATTATGTTTTCCTAGTTGCGTAGATTCTGTAAGGTATGTTTTCCCTTTTTTTATCCTCACCTTTCAGCCTGAGGTTATCCTTTGTTGGTTTAGTGTAGAAGATGCCTAGAGGTCAAGGTCAAGGTCAAGTTCAGGGTTGAGGTAGGGGATGTGGAAGAGGTGGTGGCCATACATCCCCTCCCAGTTCCCTCATGAGAGTGCTCAGGAAGGTGAGGGTTAGAATATGGAGAACCAGGGTTAACCAGAGGGAGCTCAATTGTGCTAGTTACTTGAGGAGGTTCTTGCGCGTATGGGCCCTAGGCAGGAGGTAGATTAGCTAGGAGGGGGACAAGAAGTAGATCTATCAAAAGCTAGGGGGAGAGAGAGAGAGAGAGAGAGATCACCTAGAAGGAGAGAAATGACAGCAGAGCAGCAGGTCACCTTAGCCAGTCACATGAGAGATCTTCTGAGGGCACTCCCTCCCACCTTTGATGGATCTGGTAGTGGCTTGGAGGTAGAGACTTGGTTATTAGATTTGGGTAGGTGTTTCACCATGCATTTGTATGGTAGCAACACCAAGGCTAGATGTGCTATATTGCATCTCAAGGGTTTTGCTTCAACCTGGTGGCATTTAGAGGAGCATAAGTTGCACTTGGACATTAGTATTGTTTCTTGGGAGTTGTTTCGTAGAAAGGTTCAGAGCTCTCTTCCTGTCAGATCACTAGAAGCAGTGCCACGCAGATGAGTTCCACGAGTTGAGACAAATGGCCATGTTAGTAGAGTAGTATGAGCATAGATTTTATGAGCTCAAGCAGTATGCAGACATCATAGATAATGAGGCGATGTTAGTGCAGCACTTTATCAGAGGCTTGAATGCCTAAATTAGTGGAGGAGTACATGTTTTCGAGCCTAAGACTAAGGAGGTGGCAATTGAGAAAGCTCATTTGGTAGAGGAGAATTTGGTAATGGCTCTTGGTGGTCATACATGTGTGCTGATTGGTAGTGTGCCTTTGGCAGATGTTGAACCTCATGGTGGTCAGATTCAGGTAGCTGGCTCTTCAAGAAACCATCATGTACCCACTAAAGGTATACAACAATAGTAGTAACAACAACAGTTTTCCCAGTCAAAATTAAAGAATTCTCAGCCTCAGCAAGGTGGTGGTAGTCAGTCGGGAAAAGACCGTAATTGGCAGCGGGCCAAGAATTATCATCCCAATCAGCTAGTTTAGAACACTCAGTCTGTAGTAAATAAAGATGATTTCTAGCAGTCCAATCCTTTCTCGGGTGGCGGAGGTAATGGTAGAGGTACAGGATGTTTCTCTTGTGGCCAGCAGGGCCATATAGGTAGGCAGTGTCCACAAAAGAGCACTACAGGATTTGGTCAGAGGATGACAGCTTCAGAGCTGACCTTAGGTGATGCAGGGAGGTCTCATAGAGTGTTTGCAGTGATTGAACACTACCAAATAGAGCATCAAGGGACAGTCTTGGAGACCACAGGTAGAGGACAGGCAGCTTTGTTTGGAACCTGTGCACATTCTGCAGTATCAGGGATTAACCCTCGAGGGTAGGCGCTTTGAGTAGGGGTTGACCCTCAACTTGTTTGTAGGTTTTCAAGAGTAAGCCTGATCCTAGGGGGGAGGATGTAGTGCCCCTCATTTTGGCTTTCTAATAGTTGTTCTATTTAGACATTATGACATCTTGGATTTACTGTTTTGATGATGATACTTGTCTATTGCTATGATGATACTGTTAGAACTATTGGTTACATTTATATTATGATTAGTTATGGACTTAGTTGATTATGTGGATCAATTTTATCATGTGCTTAATGTGATTATCTGATGATGTTTCTATTTAGTTGTTTAGCTACTAATGTGCATGCATGATATGGTTACTTTTGAATGTGGTTGGTCAAAGGGACAGTGTCGGATTAGTCATGCGTGAGTATCCTACTACACTGCAATTGTATTCCAGGGTATGTTTGATTAGATGGCTATATGTATATATTTATATGCTCAACATTTCATTTGTTGTGAGTTACAGGTACTAGGCATCGACTCCACCTAAATTGGTAGGTTTGAGCATGCCTCAAATCCAATGGAGAATTGTTGATCAAAGATGACATAAGGTCCCTTAGCTTGTCATCATCCTCGAAGAGGGTGAGTGCTTATCATGTGGTCTGTCAGTCTGGTCAGTTGGACATGATAGTCACTCACCTTGGTTGAGGCCGTCTAATATTGTTCAGTATGTGGGGTTTCAGTTTGTAATTGTGTGTTTATTGTTTGGTTAATTTGCTTCATTAAATAGAAATCATTAGTCCACCTTGGTAAATAAATAATAACATTAAGAGGTTAATAAGTGTTTTAAATCAAGAATTTAATTGATAATATTTATATGTAAAAATAATAATATTTAAGCAAATTTTATATTATGTGGAAGTAATTATAAAAATATAATATTAATAAAATTCATTGTTGAGTATGAATATAAAATATTCTATGTTCTAATTGAGATCAATAAATTAGAATATATTGTGTTGTCAAAAAATCTGGTAGGTGCAACCTAAAATAAATAAAATTTGAAATTTTCTTGATTGGCGGTGTTGGTACTAAATCATGCGTGACCCTCAACCCCTCCCTTCATGGGCCCGCATGGTCTCTGGCTAGCTTCTCTGGTGGTGCTCTCACTACCAGTTTGAGCTTTTGGTGTAGTGGCAGCCGATTGAATGCTAACAAATTGGCGACTCTACTAGGGAGGGATTCGATTCCCGCTGACACCTTCTACTTGCCTCGTTGTCCATTAAGGATGGACCCAAGGATTGGGGGGTATGTTGGTACTAAATCATGTGCGACCCTCAACCCCTCCCTTCTCGGGCCCGCGCAGTCTCTGGCTAGCTTCTCCGGTGGTGCCCTCACTAACAGCTCGAGCTTTTGGTGTAGTGGTAGCCAGTTGAATGCTAACAGGGGGTAATGGGGAATTAATGGTGGTAGTAGTGGATGGTCTGTTACGGGAAGAAATTTATTTTCTGTGCCATTTTATTCTTGGGGGGAAAATGGTTATTTAGGGAGTTCTCTAGGATTGGAGTGGATGGCTTTTCTTTTCTGCAAATTTTCAAAATTAGAGGAAAGAGCAAAAGATCCATTCGGAGCTTATCTGGGTGATTCCTAAGGGTGCATCAGGGAGTAAGTGAGGTGTGGTTGTGTATTTTGATCTACACCTTTCATTCACGCTTGCAGACTGGAAATCTTGTTGTAGTTGTGTCATAATCCTAGTATGTCATGTGGTTCACACTCTTCTTGAAATCAATTCTGTAGAAGTAAATTTACTCTATTGAATTTTCTCTGTGAATGAATTACCATTAACTGATATATATATATATATATTCCATTGTAAAATGTGGCTGAATCATTTGCATTTACTTGTCTTCAAATCTATTTCTTGACGACTTTGTTGAGTATTTTTTTGAGCCATAAGCTCCTCTCCACTTCTTTTATCTCTGCAACTAGCTTTGTCAATAGCAGCCATAGCATCTGGGTTTTACTTCTATCAATATTCCTATGTATCTATTCTTTTGTGATCTTCAAACATCAAGAAAATTAACCTACGTTATCACCATAGATTTGTTCAGGGTAGCCACTCAGCTATGCATGTATAATAATCCACCATTATTGTAAAACCCTTGGGTAGCAAATGGGTTGATAGGGTACATATCTCATCCACCAAACTTGTATGGCGGCATGCAATCTGAGTGTCATATCCCTAAGGCATCATACCTTATACTCCACATTTCGCAGAGCCTGATTAAACACTGCAAACTACTTTTGCTTAAAAGTTTTGTTCTAGTCCTTCGCATGCTAGAAATTGGGTTTGAATTCGTCTTGAACAATGTGTTTCTTAGGTCCAGTTGTAAAAAGTACTATATCCTGTTGAACCAGATCTATCATCGCTGACCTCAAGCAAATGCTTGAATCTTATAAAATCTCAACTTTATATCTCATAACTTAAATTGATCCTTTAGTATGATTCAGTCATAGTAAATGGTTGAATTGCACCACGATATTATACTTGAGCCATTCACTATGAACATTTCGACCATCATCAAAAGATTATGGAGGTTCCAGTCTTCTACAAATGATATTCAATTGAATTTAACCTACAATAAAATCAGATTTAAAATTTTTCAAATCTCTTCCTATGGAGGCAGTATGGCTTGATTTATTCCAATAACTAATTTAAATCTGAAACCAAAAAAAAAAAATATAAGTAATTTTACCTTTTGTAGCTTCTCCCAAAAATACCCTTAGCAATCAAATGACTAAATCTCATTAAAATTTCTGAATTGATATGATTAAAACTTCTTAAATGTTTGATTTGCTTTTTTTATGGCTCCTTAAGGAGGCCGTATGATATGTACGACACTCCCTCCTTATCCTCTCTTTTTATTTTAGTATGTTTCTTAAGTTCTTGGAAAAAGTCATTAAGTTATGAGATAGGAAAAGTAGAAAGTTTTAAAAGGCACGTATCTCTTAGTTTTCATTTTTTTAGGTTTATTTTTAGAAGGGAAAAAAAACAAGTAGCTAAAATAAATGACATTTAGTTTAGCTTTTAGTTTTATTTTTAAGTAAAAGATAAGAAATAGTTGGAATTAAATAAACCTTAGTTTTAGCTTTTTTTGATTGATTTATTCTTTAAAAAAAGGAAAAAAACAAATAGTTAAATAAATGAATTTTAATTTTTAATTTTACTTTTTCTTAGTAAATATAAATATATATAGAGAGATAGAGTTAAATAAATGAATTTTAGATTTTAGTTTTATTTTTTTTGTAAAAGAAAAGGATAGTTAAATAATTAAATTTTGGTTTAATTTTTAGTTTTATTTCTCAAGGAAAGGAAAATATGTTTAATTTATAAATTTATGAAATTATGATTCATATGTAAATTTATGAATATGTAAATTGCGAAATATTTTGTTAGAATAAAAATAACATACTTAGTATTAAAATTATATAGTTGAGTTTTTCTACTTTGTGCTATAAGTTGAATTTGGTATAAGTTGTTACCATCCTTTAACATAGAATAAGACTATCAAACTATTATTGATTTAGTTATAGGAAAATTATTCTTTGATAAGTGAAATCCTTGGAAATAGTTGTTTTGTAAGCTTACGTTTTGGATTTTGATAATTGGTTAATTATAAGTGAAACTTGTGTAAGTTGTATTAGTGTTCATAGAAGAGTCATGTTGTCAAGGTTAATTCCAGAGGTATAGGTTTTAATGTTTTGTTTTGATGTATATACTGTGTTTGTAAAAGTGTCATGTTGTGGAATAAACTCTTGTATGGATGATATGGTTCATTATGATGTTGATTATGCAATATGTAGTGTGTCAGATTTTGTAAATGGAGAGGTATTGGATAACATAAAAGTAATATGTTGGTTATGGTTTGCTTCACATGGAAGCTATGGGCAATGTTTTGTGAAAATTGTCCTTGTGATTACATTGGTATGCAAGAGAATTAATGCCTTGCATGGTTCATATATACTTGTTATTATGATGATAATTGCTATGCTTGATGAGTAGGGTCTTCTAGTTGCAGGTAGGGGAGTGGCTCTCAATGGGGGCCGGAGCCCAAAGTGGCATCCAGGACAACCCATGTGGGAGTTTCTTAACTTGGTGATAACCTAATTAATGAATTAAGGGGTTGGGTAGTTAATCACACTAAACAAGAGAAGTGGATGCCTCACTCATGGCCCAAGTGTTCATTTAGGCTTGAGATGAGATGAGATGAGAAGGCCTGGAATGGAAAGATCAACTACCTTGTCCTCCTGAAAGGTATGTTGATTTTGCATGAGTTTGACTAGGGGCCAGGGGTTGGGGGAGGCTACCAGGACAACTCAAGATGGGGGCTAGGACCTAGGAAGGCCTACCAAGACAACCCATGACAAGCTGTGTGATGACACTTCTCCCTACTATAGTGTAGCATTCCCTAGTTGTACTCTTCCATTACATTGTGTGGTTGCCTCTGGAGGTGATGTTGAGTATTGCTCTGTGTTATTGTAGTCATGTGTAGTCCTTGTTATTCATAGTTACTGTCTACCTGACTATTCATGTCATGGGACCTTATTGTTATCTCCTAGCATAGGGGGTGGACCTCAGGGTTCCACATGGTCAGGTGGTTGTGCTTTATCTCCGTTGGTCCCTTTCTTGTTTTTCGTGTGCGAGGAGGATATATCATGAAGAAGATCACTGATCTTGTTTTGCTTGAGGAGATAAATATTTATGTTTATATTTTAGCCTTGTATATCAGTTGAACCATGTATTATTATATTTATGTATATCCTCTAATGTAATTAAGAAGTGACATTGTAAACATTGTATTGATGTATTCTATTGTTAAGGAAATTGTAAATTTATTCGAAATCATATATGCAAGATCTTGATGTCATAAATGTATGTGTTGATTCATTTGATGTATTTGGATTTAGAATGTATCATGGTTGTTAGTTAGATAAAGTTAATATTTAGTAATGCAGCCATGTTATCCCAAGATTTTAAAGCTTAGATTAGTTGTTATAAATAATTACAATTTACACTTTGTTATTATTTCTTCTTTAAAAAAAAATTGCCCTTTTGTAATGCATAGTTAAGCTTATCTCTAGGGATTCATGGCGGGGCATTACAAGCAATCTTCCTTTCTTTCTCTATATTTTCTTTCTATAAAAAATATCTTAAAGATTTTTCAACCTCATGAATAATACCCTTGGGCATTTTGAGAAGATACATCATAAACACCGGTATACCCAACATGACTGATTTGATTAAGGTAATTCTTCTTGCAAATGTTTGCCACTTATCCTTCCAAGAGGTAACCTTTTTATGGATTGCCTAAACAATTTTTGACCATACATCCTTCTTATGCACAGTAAAAGAAAGAGTAAACCCAAGATATTACGAAGGAAGAGAATCAAATTTGAAGCCCAACAAAGACACAATACGGTTTTGAATTGAAGGAATGGTGTTGAAGAATTTTTTTGACATAGTTGGATTTAGGGCTTGCCCTGATACATCACAGTACAAAGAGATAGTCCTTCAAATACATCTAGCTTCTAGAACTAAAGGAAAACCAAATAGAAGAGTGTCATCAGAGAAAAGTGTATGTGTGATGGCAGAAGGAAACCTTGGAATATGAACACCTTTCCAATTTTGTTTACAATTTTGAACTGAAATATATCTGCTAAAAGCTTTTGCCATAATAATGAAAAGGAAAGGGGAAACCAGATCTCCCTATCTTACATCTTGAGAAGATTGAAAGAAGCTAGAAGGAGATCCATTTATTAAAACTAAAAACCTGACCTGTGATATACAGGAATAAATCCATTTACACCATTTTTGACAAAAACCAAAGTTGTTAAGAACCTGCATGAGGAAATTACATGATACTTTATTATAAGTCTTCATCATGTCTAGTTTCATATCCATTGCCGATAGATTGTTAGTTTGAATTGAGTGGAGAACCTCATGAGCAATCAAAGCCCCATCAGTTATTTCTCTACCAGGGACAAACCCCCTTTGTTCTTCAGAAATTTTATTTGGAATAACATATGCTAAACGAAAAGTGATTGCTTTTGAAAAAAAATATACAAAGTATTGCATAAAGAAATAGGCTTGTATTCAAAAAAAGAACAAGGGTAATTGTTCTTAGGAATCAAAGAAATAAAAGTGGTATTCATCACTTTTAGGATAGATATATTCCTATGAGATTCTTCAAGAGCTACCCAGATGTCTCTCCCTATAAAATCCTAGTATTTTTAAAAGAAGAGGGGTGTATTTAACCATCAGGTCCTGGAGCTTTGTCTGGTTCCAAAAAGAATACTACTCCTCTAACTTCTTCTAAAGTAAACTCCTTTAAGAGCATTTCATTATCTTCCAATGCCATCAAATTAGGGATACTATCTAGAATACTATCTGCAGGAACAATGTCTGTACCAGAATCTTTTTTAGATAGGAGGTTTGAGAAAAGCTTAAATGTCTCAGCTTGAATGAGAGATTAATTAGTCAAGGAGATGCCATCTATCATCTTCATAGAATGAATCATGTTATGTTGTCGTATGATCTTTGAGGAAGCATGAAAGAACTTAGTGTTCTTGTCTCCATCACGCAACCAAATCTCTCTAGGCTTCTATCTCCAGTAAATCTCTTCCCTAGCTAGCACCTCTTTAAGTTCTCGTTGGAGGGATTTCCGCTTCTCATAAAGATCCTTATTCATACCAAACTGAATAACCTAATAATTTATTAATTCTAAGAGGTTCTCCAAATATGCTTTTTGGACAAAGATATTCTTGAACTGAGTCTTATTCCATTCCTGAATTTTATGTTTCAACAATTACATTTTTTTACAAACTTGATACATTCTAGAACCTTCCATATAAGGATAAGAAACCCACCATTACTTTAACAAAGGAAGAAAATTGTCACCTCTAAACCACATAGCCTCAAACTTGAACGATTTCTTAAAAGAATTTGATGATAGTATTGTTGGAATTAGGACAGACAACTGAGAGGGGGGGGTGAATCAGTTGTCACAAAAATTTTTTTCCTTATTCACTTAAAACCTTCCTATATTTCAATAGCATATCAATGATTCAATCATGAAAGCATAATGCAATAATTCAAGAGCAAAAACAAATTCAACACATATAACACCAAGATTTTAAAGTGGAAAACCTGGTTCATGGAAAAACCATGGGGTGACTAACCCAAGATTGTATTCTCTGTTAAAAGAATAAGAAGTATAAAATGTCACTTGCCAGTTAGGGCTAACTGCCCAAGGACACTGCTCACAAGAGGCCCATTGCCTACTGGAGACACACTGTCTACAGAAGAATATAAGTATTACATACTTGAACTGGAGATTAGCATCTTCACTATGCTTAAGTCAGTTCCATTTAAACTCAACACCTCTGCTCTGCTTTTTGCTCTTCTTCACTACCACCTTCTCATCATGACCACAAGGATGCATTTGAATGACTTTGCAACTCTTATTTATACATGACATCAACTTTGGAATGATCATCAAGGTCAGCACAACATACACTTATTTTATTATAGAGCAATTATAAAAATACAACTTGACTTATTACAAAAACTTCATGCGCATCACTACACTATCGGCCACACATAGTTGGGACTTCAATATTCTTCAAGGAACACGCCATGCTTCACTAAACATCTTCAAGATCATTTGCAACATGCGCAAATCATCTAGTTGGCCAAGACTAGGAAGAACGCCATCATCCGAAGGTAAATCTTCAATCACAAGCTCAATCTTCAATGCGGACTGCGAACACGAACTAGACATAATCTAGAGACCCCCACAAGCTTGCTTGAATCACCAAGAACATCTGCACCACTTCTTCTTAGTGTAATCATTTGCATCTTCATCTGGAACCTCAAGAACACAGTCAGTCATCACTGTCACATTAAAAGGATTGCTTGTGGACCTCCAAACGACAAACCAATTGATTTGTCAATTCACATTAGCCTCCCAAACATGCCACCAGATCCGTAGAACATGATATTGTATTTTTAGATCTCACCGGACCTATTTGTGTCACTATGTCACCTCTGAATAGTTGACAGAACTGGGTTACTCTCATCGCCATAACTCCTCCACATTTTCATGTGGACCTCTCAAATCTTGACTGGATCATCTTCAGACACATATCTACAAACCCTTTGATGTACATTCTATGATCTTCATCTAGCTGGGATCTTCACTTCATAGAGCTTCACTATCTTCACTATTCTTCTTTGTTTCTGATAGGACTAATTTTCTCAATATCCTAAGCACACAACTCATCCAACCCTTGACATCAATGCAAGAGGAGTATGTTGACATCAATGACAACACTGATTAGGCCCATACTTGCAAAAATCTCCCCCTTTGTCATTGATGGCAACATATGATATGAAAAACTATTTTAACCATCAAGACAAGAACTTCTCCTCACTAACTGACATAGCTCCCCCTATTAACTGCAACCATTCGTCTACCTTCTGTTCCTTTACTACTCCCCCTTTGATCAGCAACCACTTTTTGTTTTTCACATGACTTCTCTCCCCCTTTGACATCAATGGCAAAGGGCACATACTTGCAACCACTTCTCATACTTCATAATCATATTGATTGCTCCCCCTTAGTAGCAGCCTCCTAACATCAATCCAGATCACAAGATATGACTGTGGGATCCACCATACTGATGCACATCAGTATGTCTTAATTCAAAACTAGAGGGGTAATAACCCCTAACTTCTCCCTGAGATACTCAAAAGTGTCCTTAGATAGAGGTTTGGTAAAAATGTCTGCAATCTGATCCTTTGTAGGCACAAACTCCAATCTAAATTTATTCTTGTTCACCTACTCTCTAAAAAGTGGAACTTGATGGATATATGTTTTGTCTTTGAATGCAACACCAGATTTTTTGATATGTTTATTGCACTTGAATTATCACAGAAGATTGTGATAGGTTCTTCATACTCCACTTTGATATCTCTTAGCATTTGCTTCATCCACAATACTTGAGTGCTACTACCTGCTGCTGCAATATACTCTGCTTCTGCAGTGGATAGAGATATTGCCTCTTGTTTCTTGCTTAGCCAAGAAACCAATCTTTTTCCCAAAAATAATGCACCACTGGTACTCTTCAAGTCATCCACATCTCCTGTCCAATCAGCATCTATATATGCATGAAGAGAGAAGTCATGATCCTTAGGATACCATAATCCATACTCAATTGTTCCCTTCAAATATCTAAGAATTCTCTTGATTGCCATGACATGAGACTCTCTGGGATCAGCTTGGAATCTGACAACAAGACCAACAACATTCATAATATTAGGTCTAGTTTGAGTAAGGTAGAGAAGTCCTCCAATCATTGACCTGTACTTTTTATGATCAGCCTTAGGGGATTCATCATCTTTACTCAGCTTACATCTGGTTGCCATGGGAGTATTCATTGGCTTTGAATCTTCCATCCCAAATTTCTTCAACAATTCTTTTACATATTTGGTCTGTGATATGAAGATTCCTTTCTTTGTTTGAGTGATTTGCAAACCCAAGAAGAAATTCATTTCCCCAAACATAGACATCTCAAATTCACTTTGCATTTGATTTGCAAAAGTCTTGCACATACTATCTTCCCTCTAAAAATGATATCATCAACAAATACTTCAACAATCAAGATATTTTCATGATCAACCTTAAAGTACAGATTACTGTCAGTAATACCTTTGTTGAAACCAATCTTCAAAAGATGTTTGTCTAATCTTTCATACCAGGCTCTTGGGGCTTGTTTGAGTCCATACAATGCCTTCTTCAATTTGTAGACCATATCTCCATGTTCGAACAATTGAAATGCATCCAGTTGCTCAATGTATACCTCTTCTTCCAAATCACCATTTAGGAAAGTAGACTTGACATCCATCTGATATACCTTGAAATCTATGAAGGCAGCAAAGGCAAGAAATAATCTTACTGCTTTACTTCTTGCCACCAGAGAAAAAGTTTCTTCAAAGTCAACTCCTTCTATTTGAGAATAACCCTTACAGACCAATCTGGCTTTGTTTCTTACTACACCATCTTCATTTAGTTTATTCCAGAAGACCCACTTAGTCCCAATCAAATTTTTGTCCTTAGGTCTAGGAACAAGATCCCAAGTGTGATTCTTTTCAATCTGCATTGAAATTCTTTCTCCATTGCTCTAACCTAGTTTTCATCACTGCATGCTCCACTTACTATTTTTGGTTCAATCTTTGAAATCAAACAATACTTCATTGAATCTTGAGCAATTTTTCTTCTTGTTTGAACAACTTTACTTCTATCTCCTATGATCTAATCTTTAGAATGATTCAGTCTTACATACCTGGGAGTTTTTGGATTCTCTTGCACTTCTAATTCTTGGATAGGTTCATCCAACCTTGTCTCTTCTTCTTGTATTTCTAGATTCTCTGGATCAGTCTGAATCTGAGCTAGAGTTGGGACTTGTTCTCCTTGGTCTGGGATATTATTCTGATCATATGCTTCATACCCATAATTTACCTTGAGGGACTTTCCATGCCTTCATCAACCTTCACATTTGTACTTTCTATAGTCTTTCTCAATCTCTTGTTATAACACCAGTATGCTTTGCTTTGAGTAGAATACCCCAAGAATATTCCTTCATCACTTCTTGCATCAAACTTGCCAAGGTCTTCATCTATTTTGATATAGCATTTACTACCAAAGACTTTGAAATACTTCACAGTAGGAGTGATGCCAAACCAAAGTTCATAAGGAGTCTTGCCTGTGATGCCCCGTCACACAACCCTAGAGTGTTAAACTAACAAGTGCAAAAATTAATGGAATTTTTTTTTTGAAGCAAATAAATACATTATTCATTTGATAAAATTACACTATTAATCAACATTTAAACAAGTTGTACAACTAACACCTCTATGGAACATAACTGCATCAGATAACAATACAAGTGATATACATTATAATACAACAGAAGAGGATTACATCCTTTATTTATAGAGATGAATAATTACAAAGGTTCAAATACAAGATTAAATGATCGATCACATTGATTTACAATATACAAGAATATAATGCAATTCTGAAATTATACTATAGCTCTTGAGGATGCAAGTACAAGTCTAGAACTAGTGAATCATTTACAGTGATCACAAATCAGGTCGATAAGAAAACCAAAGGATTAAGCTCTTCCACCCAACCATGTGGAACTCTGAGGTCCACCCCCTGAGTTAGGAGATAACATTGAGGTTCCACTAAGTCAAAGGTTACAAGCAAGTAGATACAAATTTGACAGACAACTCAGATCATCAAGACTACACAAATCATCTAGACCACTCAATCATCATGACAAGTCAAATCATCAAGACCAGTCAAATCATCAAGACCGGTCAATAGTCTAGCAGCTACAACAAAAGATAAAGAGGAAGTAACTAAGCCATAGTAGGGAGAGTGTCATCGCATGGTCCTAGCATGGGTTATCCAGGCTATCTACACTAGGCATCAGCCCCATAGGGTGACACATGTAGAGCTGACACATCCTCTCATGGAGACAAGGAAGTCAACCTTGCCATCTAGACCTTCTTATCCCATCCTTAGCCTGTGAGAGCACTTAAGCCATGGGTGAGGCATCATACTTATCTTGTTATGTGAATTACTACCCAACGCACCTAGATAAATTATTAAGTTATCACTTGGTTACAAATTCCATGGGGTTATCCAAGTAGCCACTTTGGGCACCAGCCCCACCATGAAGCCCACTCTCCTACATACAACTAGAAACCCCTGCCAACATACAAAATAAACAATAACATGCATGGACAAGGGACTAGAAGGGATCTATCTTTTACAATCCAATACATAGTCCATTTCAAATTTCAACCTCAACAATAAAATTTTTCCTTATCCACTTCAAAATGTCACATCAATAAATCATTTAAGAAAAATAACATAATAACAAATTAAAGCCAAAGTAGCCTAACCTCTGAAGTCAGCAAAATGAACACAATACCACTTTCCATATGTCCATCTTCCAAAATGGAAATAAGGGTTTAAACGACTATGCCATTCCCTTAGGACAATATGACTCAAGTCCAAAAATAACATAATAAAGGTCAATTACATCATTACTACCCAACGCTAACAATTAATAATGGAACTTCGACAAAACCATATTAAAATTAACTTGATATAACATCCATGGATGATTTAAACTAGCAAGCATTATAAGGTTTTCACTCTCTTTAAAATAACATGTACTATTACCTCTAATATTTGTATAACCATTACCATAGAAAACTACTATAATCACTCAATCACACTAAAACTCTAACTTATTATTTACTTACAAAAATCAATGTATCACAGGATAGAATATAACAAATTTACATTTAATAAAATAAAATGAGCATAACTAATTTAACTAAGGGTATTAAATTCTAGAAATATAATTTCATCTAGTATTTGATTAACCATTACAATTAAAACAAGGTATATTAAACAATTTATAACTAACACAAAAATGCATATAATTATTTAACTCAATCTATTTAATTATAGTATTGTAACATCATATAACAATGGTTTAAAAACTAGTATTGCCATTAAAATCTAATTCACAATAATGCTCAAATTTATTCATTAACAATATTTCATCTACTAATTCTAAACTATACTTAATAAGAGCTATCACTCTAAAATTTATCCTAACAAAATATAGAAAGTTATACTATTACCTAATTCCTCATTTTAATTTCAAATGAGTAATTTTATATATAATAATTGTTAACTAACTCAATACTAAACATTTAGGCAAATTTATTACACAAACGTGGAGTTGATTTTAGAAACTCCCTAATCAGATTTGATTCTTCAACCCATGAATTCTTGCTAACTCCACTATAAGAAAAGAAATCAAAGTGATATAATTTTAATTGAGAGACTCAAAATTCAGAGAGAAGAAATTGAAAGAAGGCTCAGAGGGATTGAGAAACAAAGAGGATGGTCTCCCAGAAGAAAGCCATGGCAATACAAGTTTTGAAGGCAGAGAGAGAATCCATTATATATTTTCATGGATTTTATTGAAAGAAGAATTGTCAAAATGGAAGAAAGAAGACATTCTCAGAGAAATTAGAGAAAAAAAAATCATCTAGCTAAGAGGATTCAGGCTGAGACGACTCATGCAAGAGTTGGATATAATTTCTTTATGACAAAATTTACTCAGCTCACCGTATGACTAGGCAAGGATTCAGAATCAGTATTAAAACTAAATAGAAAATTTCCATAGAGTACAAAGGAGGAGGTTGTACGACGACCATACGGTGGTCAAATGGAGGGTAAGTTTTGCATTTCATTGAAGCAATTTTAAGAGAAATAGAAAAGCACAGGGCCGTACGACTGCACACAGGAGGATTCTTATAAAAAAACTTATTAAAATTTTGTTTTCCTCAGTCTCTCACCCCACACATACGGCCTGGCAACAACAGAAAATAAGGTGAAATAGATTTTAAGGTAGGAAGAATTTTAAGAAGTCAGAGGATGAAGTTGTATGGCGGTAGATGAGTAGACTAAAATTTGCAAATTTGAACTTGGCAAAACATTCAACCCAAATGATCATTGGTATGATCTGGCAATGACAGTGGTAAATATAGGTGAGCAATTCAGACCAAGGTAAAATTTGGATAAGATTTTATTGGAGTTTCATTTCGATGCATGGCTAAAATAAAGAAGCCTTATTTCCTGGCAATGGAGTTAGATATACAAACATAGGGTAGGCCTTAAAGTAACACTAAGAACAACAAGTAAAATAGGGTTTGATAACATATTTGATTAGAGCAATTTTGAATGATTTATTTGTTGGACAAACTTGCAAATTTCCCATTGTGGATCAACTAAGAGTTCAACAAGATGAAAAGAGAGAATCCTTAATTTCTCAAGACTGGATTAGCAAACTATCAATTGCAGAGTTATTGGGAATCTTGAATGGAGATAGGAAGGCAAGAATTCCAAAAGACAGGTTAATTACACATAAGAGTTTCAACAAGAATTTAAACTAATCTGCCTGAATTATTATAGAAAACACAAGTAAACATATCCAGAGATTTCAATCCAATATTTCAGACTTTCCTCAGCTTCTCTCTTCTTCAACTTCCCGTAACAATTTTCCCCAATTTTTGTCTACTTCTTCAGAACCATTTCCCCAAAAAAATAAACCCCCACCGAAGAAAAAATCACTACAACTCATAAATTTCCACTATCATGAATCCATTACCGAGAATCCCACTAGTCAGAAGAATTTAAAATTTTTACTTTACATAGAGATTCCCTAAATCTGGAATCTTATACGACAACTAACAACATTAAATTATTAACTACTATTATTCTTTAAATAACTATATACTAATTAATCATAATAAAAACTTATGACTCATATACAATTAAAAACATTAAAATAATGAATTTAATCCAAATTAAATTTTACTTAAATAATATTTCAAATTTCCTTAATACTTTATGACTAAGCAAAATACTATTATATGTGACATATTACTAACATTATTAATATAATACTAATTCATTAATGCATTACCTAAATACACATAGGCTTAACTAAACAAAACTAGATAATAACTCCACATACCACTTGACGACCAACAACCTGAAGCGAGGACCAAAGAATAACATCTCAAGTCATCACCAAAAACTAAAGACTGAAACTAACCTAGCGGAAAACCTCATATTATCTCCCATCAACGTTATCCATTGGTGCAAGGACACGCTCAGACCTGCTAAGTCAGGTGGAGTCGATGCTCGGTACCTGTAACTTGCATCAAGATGATAGGTTGTATACGAACAAATGCATATATATCTAACACACAGAGTTAGGAATTCATAGCGTAGTAGGGTGCTCAAAATGAGTAATACTACACCATCCCTACTCTCAAGTATAATGATGAACACAAACATCTATAATTGACAATCAGATAACATTCAATCCATAAAGCATAGTAACATTATTCTGCATAATCAATTAACCATCAACTAAACATGTCAAAATACATCATAAACTGTAATCTCAATAATGTCTTTATACCACTCATAACACATGTTAGTAATCTCATCTATCAACCATAGTCCATCATAAACATAAAAAGCATAAACCATAAGTCTAACAATCAACTGTCTCAAAACTATCTACATGTAATAGAAAAACTATCAACTGTCAAAAGCCAAAAAAAATTAGGGGCATTACATCCCCCCCTCGTAGGATTGGGCTTACTCCTAGTATCCTACAACAAGATAAAGATAGGGATCTCACATCTCAACCTTCGAACTTGACCTCTAGGCATCTTCATATAAAAACATACCTCCGAGGGACAACTTCAAAACAAGAACTATTTAAAAGAAAAAAAAATTAATCTACAGAGTTTAAGCATTAGGTTACATAATGGGCTCAATGTTAACCAGAGTACCCAGTGTTCAAACTTCAATCCAATACCAAATGTGATGCCCCGTCATGCAACCCTAGAGTGTTAAACTAACAAGTGCAAAAATTAATGGAAATATTTTTTTTTTGAAGAAAATAAATGCATTATTCATTAGATAAAATTACAATATTAATCAACATTTAAACAAGTTGTACAACTAACACCTCTAGGGAACATAACTACATCGGATAACAATACAAGTGATATACATTTTAATACAATAGAAGAGGATTACATCCTTTATTTGCAGAGATGAATAATTACAAAGGTTCAAATACAAGATTACATGACTGATCACATTGGTTTACAATATACAAGAATATAATGCAATTCTAAAATTATACTATAGCTCTTGAGGATGCAAGTACAAGTCTGGAACTGGAGAATGATCTGCAGTGATCACGAATCAGGTCGACAAGAAAACTAATGGATTAATCTCTTCCACCCAACCATGTGGAACCTTGATGTCCACCTCCCAAGGTAGGAGATAACATTAAGGTTCCACTAAGTCAAAGGTTACAAGCAAGTAGGTACAAATTTGACATAGACAAATCAGATCATAAAGACTACACAAATTGTCCAGACCACTCAATCATCAAGACAAGTCAAATAATCAAGACTAGTCAAATCATCAAGACAAGTCAAATCATCAAGACCTATCAAAACTCCAGAGGCTACAACAAAACATAAAGATGAAGTACATAAGTTGTAGTAGGGAGAGTGTCATCACATGGTCCTAGCATGGGTTATCCAGGCTATCTCTCACTAGAAACTAACCCCCATCTATGGTTATCCTAGTGACCTCTCACTAGGCACCGATGCCATAGGGTGACACATGCGGAGCTGACACATCCTCTCATGGAGAGAAGAAGGTCAACCTTGCCAACCAAGCCTTCTCATCCCATCCTTAGCCTGTGAGAGCACTCAAGGCATGGGTGAGGCATCATACTTATCTTGTTATGTGAATTACTACCCAACCCACCTAGATAAATTATTAAGTTATCACTTGGTTACAACTTCCATGGGGTTATCCAGGCAGCCACTTTGGGTACCGGCCCCACCATGAAAGCCACTCTCCTACATAAAACTAGCAACCCCTAACCAACATACAAAAAAAAACAATAACATGCATGGACAAGGGACTAGAAGCCATCTATCTTTTACAATACAATACATAGTCCATTTCAAATTTCAACCTCAACAATAAAACTTTCCCATATCCACTTCAAAATCTCACATCAATAAATCATTTAAGAAAAATAACATAATAACAAATTGATGCCAAAGTAGCCTAACCTCTGGAGTCAGCAAAATGAACACAATACCACTTTCCATAAGTCCATCTTCCAAAATGGAAACAAGGGTTTAAACAATTATGCCATTCCCTTAGGACAATATGACTCAAGGCTAAAAATAACATAATAAACCAATTACATTATTACTACTTGACACTAACAATTAATAATGGAACTTTGACAAAACCATATTAAAATTAACTTGATATAACATCCATGGATGATTTAAATTGGCAAGCATTATAAGGTTTTCACTCTCTTTAAAATAACATGTACTATTACCTCTAATATTTGTATAACCATTACCATAGAAAACAACTATAATTAATCAATCACACTAAAACTCTAACTTATTATTTACTTAAAAAAATCAATGTATCACAAGATTGAATATAACAAATTTATATTTAATAAAGTAAAATGAGCATAACTAATTTAACTAAAGGTATTTAATTCTAGAAATATAATTTCATCTAGTATTTGATTAACCATTACAATTCAAACAAGGTATATTAAATAGTTTATGACTAACACAAAAAAAGCATAGAATTATTTAACTCAATATATTTAATTATAGTATTGTAACATCATCTAACAATGGTTTAAAAAGTCCCCCGACACTGTTTTTTGCATGGGACGGGGAAGCAAGGAAGAGATGGCCAGATCTTACAATTCTGAACCATTGCCAGGACACAAAGAAGACGGAGGAAAGGAAAAGAAAACGAGCTCTCACTAAATGGTTAGCCCCGCCCCCGAGAAGATTGAAATTGAACTTCGACGGGGCTGCAAAGGATAACCCGGGCACCTCTAGAGCAGGAGTCATCATTCGTGATCACCAGGGATAGTTGATTTGGGGTCTCTCAAAAAGCTACCCATCAGAACAAATAATGAAGCGCAATTTGCAGCCTTGCTAGCAGGCCTTCGCCTCTGCAAAGACCACATTGTGGATTTAGAAGTAGAAGGCAACTTTCTCCTTTACATAAGAGCAATTACCACTAAAAACACTTCGAGCTGGAGATTGAAATACTTGGTAGAGGCCATCTAGGAATGCTTGGAAAAGATGGGGAATGTGTCTTTCACCCACACCTACCGAGAAGGGAATAAAGCTGTAGACTTCTTAGCAAACTGGGCTTGCGTAAAGGATTAGGATGAGATTGTGGCAGACTCATGTGCTCCCTGGCCAGGACTACCATTAGAATGACCCATGATAGCCAACTTGGATAGCATATTCACACGATCAAGATCTTACAAATCCTTTTCTTGGGATGGCGGCGTACTAGCTTCAGAAAATGGCAGCGTCCCAACTCGAAGTAAATCATGAAGACCATTTATTTAAGGCAAGTCAAAACCTAATCCATCCAAAAGGTGGCGATTGAATGTGAGTGTATTTGCTAGAAGAAAGTGGAGAGTCCAGAGAACACCGAAGGTGATGAGGAAGAAGCAGCGGAGGGTGATGACGAGCCGTAGGAGGAATCAAGAATAGCCCAGGTCAAACGACTCTTCTCAGCCGACGACGCCATTGCTGAAGCAATCCTCAAGGTGATTGGCGAAGCAAACCTGCCTGAAGGCCACATTCATGATGCAGTTTTCTATGAGGAATTCCTGTCCACTTGTGTGCTCATCCTTGGGAGGAAGACAAGGGGATGCATTCTGGTCAACTCATTGGTAAAGGAAGATATGAAAGAAGCCGCCTATGTAGCCATCATGACCTTCAACAAACGGCCAACCAGGGGATCGATTGGAGGGATCTTCAGTGTGGCTGTAGTCAATAATGAGCAGGATCCACCGACCATCTCCACCCAAGTCTTGGTCCTCCTCCGTGAAGGGATCATATGAAACAATATGGAAACCTTCACCTATTTCATAGGCTAGTATGGTGACCTCATGTCATGATAGCAAGTGGAAAGGGCTGACAAAGTAATAGATGGACTATGAGTGCTGTGGCACTCCTAAATGTACTAGCCAACTATGGCACCTCTATGCTGCTCCATGGCGCAGGTTTTTGTATCTCCATTTTTATTAATGAAAGGGAGCTACCCCCTATGGTAGCACTTATCTATCAAAAAAAAAATAATGGTTTAAAAACTAGTATTGCCATTAAAATCTAATTCACAATAATACTCAAATTTATTCATTAACAATATTTCATCTACTAATTCTAAACTATACTTAATAAGAGCTGTCACTCTAAAATTTATCCTAAAAAAATATAGAAAGTTATACTATTACCTAATTCCTCATTTTAATTTCAAATGAGTAATTTTATATATAATAATTGTTAACTAACTCAATACTAAACATTTAGGCAAGTTTATTACACAAACATGGAGTTGATTTTAGAAACTCCCTAATTAGATTTGATTCTTCAACCTATGAATTCTTGCTAACTCCACTATAAGAAAAGAAATCAAAGTGATATAATTTTAATTGATAGACTCAAAATTCAGAGAGAAGAAATTGAAAGAAGGCTCAGAGGGTTTGAGCAACTAAGAGGATGGTCTTCTAGAAGAAAGCCATGGTAATACAGGTTTCAGAGGCAAAGAGAGAGAATCCATTATATATTTGCAAGGATTTTATTGAAAGAAGAATTGTCAAAATGCAAGAAGGAAGATGTTCTTAGAGAAATTAGAGATCAAAAAGAAAACATCTGGGTAAGAGGATTCAAGTTGAGACGACTCATGCAAGAGTTGGATATAATTTCTTTATGACAGAATTTACTCAACTCACCATATGACCAAGCAAGGATTGAGAATCAGTATTAAAATTAAATAGAAAATTTCCATAGAGTACAAAGGAAGAGGCCATACAGCGGTCATACAATGGTGAAATGGAGGGTAAGTTTTGCATTTCATTGAAGCAATTTTAAGAGAAACAGAAAAGCACAGGGCTGTATGGCATCACACAGGAGGATTCTTATAAAACAATTTGTTAAAAAAAAATTTTCCTCAAACTCTCACCCCACACGTACGGCCTAGAAACTCAAAAAAATAAGGTGAAATAGATTTTAAGGTAGGAAGAAGTTTAAGAAGTCAGAGGATGAACTTGTACAGTGGTGGATGAGTAGACTCAAATTTACAAATTAGAACTTGGCAAAAAATTTGACCCAAATGATCATTGGTATGATCTGGCAATGACAGTGGTAAAGATAGGTGAGCAATTCAACCCAAGGTAAAATTTGGATAAGATTTTATTGGAGTTTCATTTTGATGCATGGCTAAAATAAAGAAGCCTTGTTTCCTGGCAATGGAGTTAGATATACAAACGCAGGGTAGGCCTTAAAGTAACACTAAGAGCAACAAGTAAAATAGGGTCTGATAATAGATTTGATTAGAGAAATTTTGAATGATTTATTTTTTGGACAAACTTGCAAATTTCCCATTTGGATCAACTAAGAGTTCAACAAGATGAAAAGAGAGAATCCTCAATTTCTCAAGAATGGATTAGCAAACTATCAATTGCAGAGTTATTGGGAATTTTGAATGGAGACAGCAAGGCAAATATTCCAAAAGACAGGTTAATTGCACACAAGAGTTTCAACAAGAATTTAAAATAATTTGCCTGAATTGTTATAGAAAACACAAGTAAACATACCCAGAGATTTCGATCCAATACTTCAAACTTTCCTTAGCTTCTCTCTTCTTCAACTTCCAATAACAATTTTCCCCAATTTTTGTCTACTTCCTTAGAACCATTTCCATCCAAAAATAAACCCCCACTGAAGCAAAAATAGCTACAACTCATAAATTTCCACTATAATGAATCCTTTACTGATAATCCCACTACTCAGAAGAATTTAAAATTTTTACTTTACATAGAGATTCCCCAAATCTGGAATCTTATTCAACAACTAACAACATTAAATTATTAACTAATATTATTCTTTAAATAACTATATACTAATTAACTATAATAAAAACTTATGACTCATATACAATTAAAAACATTAAAATAATGAATTTAATCTATATTAAATTTTACTTTAATAATATTCCAAATTTCCTTAATACTTTACGACTAAGAAAAATACTATTATATTTGACATATTACTAACATTATTAATATAATACTAATTCATTAATGCATTACCTAAATACACATAGTCTTAACTAAACAAAACTCAAAAATAACTCCACATACCACTTGACGACCAAGACCTTGAAGCAAGGACCAAAGAATAACATCTTGACTCACGACCACAAACTAAAGACTGAAATTGACCTAGGGGAAAACCTCATGTTATCTCCCATCAACATTATCCATTGGTACAAGATCAGGGTCAGACCTGCTAAGTCAGGTGGAGTTGGTGCCCAGTACCTGCAACCTACATCAAGATGATAGGTTGTATATGAACAAATGCATATATATTCAACACACGGAGTCAGGGAGTCATAGCATAGTAGGGTACTCGAAATGAGTAATACTACATCGTCCCTGCTCTCAAGAATAAAAATGAACACAAAGATCTCTAATTGACAATCATATAACATTCAATCCATAAAGCATAGTAACATTATTGTGCATAATCAATTAACCATCAACTAAACATGTCAAAATACATCATAAATTGTAATCTCAATAATGTCATCATACCACTCATAACACATGTCAATAATCTCATCAGTCAACCATAGTCCATCATAAACATAAAAAGCATAAACCATAAGTCTAACAATCAACTATCTCAAAACTGTCTAAATGCAATAGAAAAGATATCAACTATCAAAAGGCCAAAAAAATGAGGGGCATCACATTACCAGTATTGCCTCTGATTTGTACCCAATTAAGAGTATAGATAGTAGTGCTTACAGATTCTCTCCAATAGATCTGAGGAACATTTGCTTCCATCATCATGGTCCTAGATGCTTCCTAGATGGTCCAGTTCTTTCTCTCCACTACTCCATTCTGTTGCGGAATCCTTGAATCAGATAACTGTCTCTTTATCCCATGTTTCTCATAGAGTGTTATGAACTCTCCGGATGTGAATTCTCCACCTCTATTAGACTTGAGGCATTTGATGTTTATGCTAGTTTCATTATCTACCATAACCTTGAATATTTTGAACTTCTCAAGTGCTCCAAATTTCTCTTTCAAGAAATTCACCCACATCATCTGGGAGTGGTCATCAATCAGCAACATGAAATATCTATCTCCTTGCAAACTCTCGGTCCTTGCTGAACCACATAGATTAGTGTGCACTAAGTCTAACAATCTAGTTGAAGATTGTTCCTTACTTTTGAATGTGACTTTGTTCTTCTTACCCAACTGACATTCTTTGCACAAATTATTAGTAGGTTTCACCAGTCTTGGAAGATCTCTTATAGCCTGAGTGTTGCTTATCTTGATGATATTATAAAAATTCACATGACATATTCTTCTATGCCACAACCAACTCTGATCAATTTGAACAAATAAGCAACTTTTGCCAGTACCAACTAAGTGAAAGATGTTACCTTTTGTCTGTGTACCAGATGCAATCTCAGTTCTAGAGCTTTCAAAGATCTTGTATTTTCCATCTTTAAATCAGAGATCATAGCCTTTGTCCACCAACTATCCAATGCTAAGAAGATTATGCTTAAGACCTTCAACATATAGAACATCACTGGTTTTGTTCCTTCCATCAAAAGAAATGGTTCCTGTACCTCTAATTCTACCAGTAGAATTATCTCCAAACTTTACAACTCCACCTTCATATCTTTCTAAGCTTATGAACTTACTCTTCTCACCATTCATATGGTGAGAGAATCCACTGTCAATAACCCATTCATCCTTTTCTGGAACTTGAGCAGCCAAAGCACTTTCTATCATCTTATAATTGACAGTTTCAATAGGCATTGGATCTTCTTCTTTGATGGAAATAAACATCCAGTCACTTCCGGCTTTGTTTCCTATCTCAAATTCATTATCTGTTGCTCCTTCATCATCATCTTCTTGAACATAGTAACACTTTTTCTGAAACCTTAATCTATTAGGGTTTGTCCTTGAAAACCTTTCCAAACATCTTGAGGCAAAATGACCAATCTTATTGTAGGCAAAACATTTGAAAGGTAATTTTCCTTCATACTTAACAGATCTTCTTGACATTCTCCTTCCAATAAGGGCTTCAAGTTGTTCAGCTTCTGACTCATCTTCTTCCAGATCTTTCCTTCTTTTATCATACCATGTTGATTTCCTTGAGGAATTTTCTCCTGGATCATATCTCTGTTTACATTTTGTAGAGACACTAGCTTTGAATGAAGATTCAGTCTTGGGAAGTGCATCACCAAACTCAGCCAACTCAAATGTAGATATCTTACCAACCAATTGATCCCTTGTAATAGCTGTTAAAGATCCAACTTCCTCAATAGTAGCAACTTTGTGTTTGTAAGTAGGATGTAAAGATCTAAGAACTTTGCCAACAATCTCATCTTCATCCAATATTCCACTAGCACATCTAATGTCACATACAAGATCATTTACTTTTGGCATAAATAAAGTGATATTCTCATCTTCACTCATCTTCAAGTTCTCAAACTTTCCTTTCAGACTCTGCAACTTGGCACACTTAACATATTTGTCTCCTTCATATAGAGTTTCTAGTTTTATCCAAATTTCATAAGTAGTCTTCAATCCCATAACATTTGTCAGCTCTGAATTAGTCAAGGCACTCAGTAGGGCTTCTTTAGCTTGAAGATTATTCTCAACATCTCTGACTTCATCTATAGTTTTTAGACCATTCTTTGAGGGAACATATTTAGTTGTAGTTATGTTCCAATACTGATCTCCCATGCATTGTGACATTCCATGCATCTCTTCCAAAGAGTGTCATTTTTTCCATAAAACCTTGGACTATCCTTCTTGTAAGTCGACATCTTGGATCTCCTCATGCGGTTAAGCTTCTTCTAGATGAACTTAGCTCTAATACCAATTGTTGCAATTAGGACAGACAACTGAGATGGGGGGTGAATCAGTTGTCACCAAAATTTTGTTCCTTATTCACTTAAAACCTTCTTATATTTCAGTAGCATATCAATGATTCAATCATGAAAGAGTAATACAATAATTCAAGAGAATAAACAAATTCAACCCATATAACACCAAGATTTTAAAGTAGAAAACCTGGTTAAGGGAAAAACCATGGGGTGACTAACCCAAGATTGTATTCTCTATTAAAAGAATAAGAAGTATAAAATGGCACTTGTTAGTTAGGGCTCACTGCCCAAGCACACTGCTCACAAGAGGCCCACTGCCTACAAGAGACACATTGTCTATAGAAGAATATAAGTATTACATACTTGAACTAGAGATTAGCATCTTCACTATGCTTGAGTCAGTTCTATTTAAGCTCAACACCTCTGCTCTGCTTTTCACTCTTCTTCACTACCACCTTCTCAACATGACCACAAGGAGCATTTGAATGACTTCACAACTCTTATTTATACATGACATCAACATTGGAATGTTCATCAAAGTCGACACAACATACACTTAGTTTATTACAGAGCAATTACAAAAATACAACTTGACTTATTACAAAAACTTCATGTGCATCACTACATTGTTAGTCACACATAGCTGGGACTTCAATATTCTTTGAGGAACACACCATGCTTTGCAAAACATGTTCAAGATCATCCGTAACATGTGCAAATCATCTGGTCGGCCAAGACTAGGAAGAACACTATCACCTGAAGGTAAATCTTCAATCAAGAGCTCAATCTTCAATGTGGACTGCCGACACAAATTAGACACAATCTAGAGACCCCCACAAGCTTGCTTGAATTACCAAGAACATCTGCACTACTTCTGCTTACTGTAATCATTCACATCTTCTTCCGAAACCTCAAGAACATAGTCGGTCATCACTGTCACATTAAAAGGATTGCTTGTGGACCTCCAAACCATGAACCAATTAAGTTGTCAATTCACATTAGCCACCCAAACATGCCACCAGATCCGCAGAACATGATATTGTATTTCTGGATCTCACCAGACCTATTTGTGTCACTATGTCACCTCTAAACAGTTGATAGAACCAGGTTACTCTCATAGCCATAACTCCTCCACATTTTCATGCGGACCTTTGAAATCTTGACTAGATCATCTTCAGACACATATCTACAAACCCTTTGATGCACATTCTCTGATCTTCATCTAGCTAGGATCTTCACTTCATAGAGCTTCATTGTCTTCACTGTTCTTCTCTGTTTCTGATAGGACTAATTTTCTCAATATCCTCAGCACACAACTCATCCAATCTTTGACATTAATGCAATAGGAGTATGTTGACATCAATTACAACACCGGTTAGGCCCATACTTGTAACAAGTATGGATTTCACTTCCAATGAAATAGGAAAATGACTAGAACCTAAAAAAGGCAGAATGGAAGAGTGATATAGATCATTAGATTCAAGCCATTCAGATGAAAGAAGAAACCTATCTAATCTTTCTGCTATAAGAAGAAAATCCTTTCTCCTATTTGTCCAAGTAAATTTACCATTTATAGGAGGAGGATCTAATAAACAATTATCATGAATGAAAGTAGATAAATTAGTCATTATTTGCACCGGAGGTATAATACCCCTAGACTTCTCTTCTAAATTTAGAACAACATTGAAATCACCCCCTAAAATCATTTTTTCCTCCTTAATACTATACATGGCATCAAATAAAGAGTCTCATAGTGCTTTCTTCCCAACTGTCGAAGATGGACCATATACGTTAAATAGCCAAAATGACTATCCATATCCTTAACTATAACCAACATCCAATTTTGAGAGTTAAAACATTCAACAACATCCACCCTAGACTTAACCCAAAGAATTTCTAAACCACCTAATGCTCTAGAAGCAGTTATATGAAGAAAATTCCACTTTTTCCATTTAGAAAAGACATCCTCACTCTGTTGATGGGAAAACTTCATTTCCTGTAATAACACTGTGCATTCCTAAATTATCAATTTGACGCTTAATCAAGAGTCTTTTGTTAGGGGCATTAATGCCCCTAACATCCCATAAAAGTATTTTCATTGCTCTCAAGGAGAGTGACATGCTCTCCTTGGTGTAACCATTCTATCAATAGTTGCTTGAATCCTAGCTTGGATTTCTTCCTCTACTTTCTTACATTTTCTTTTCCTTCCATTTCTTGTAATTGGAGTTGAAAAGATTGTATTTTCATCTAAAGGAGTTTGAGAAATAGCTATATTCAAATTAGACTCATGAGATAAATCCTCATTTAGCACTTCGTCTGCAAATAAGATTTGTTCCTACTTTTTGAAGGACTTCATAAATCAACTTCTTTGCTTCTTCCATAGGAAAATGATCTCCATTCTAAATTGTATTAGCTTGAGTCTCTAAAACCACTTCTTTATTAGGATCTTATTCAAGAGTTGTATGCTTAAGACTGGAAATAGAATCATTCTCTTTTGTATCTAGTTCTAAATTAAATGGATCCTCCAAGAAATAATTCAATTGCCCCTCCTTTCTAAAATTCACTAGTCTTACTTATTATTCCTTTATTTGAAATTGATTTATTAACTAAAGTACTTGTTATAGCTCTTCGTGTTGCATTGCTATCTTTAGATCAACTCTTTTTTCCAATAGAATCAATAGTATTAGCAATAATAGATATAACTTGTTTCATTGATTAATCTAAATCTTTTTAGGTTTTTAAAAAAATGCCTATCTTTTTCATTACTTTTTGTATTTTTCCACATTTTCATCAATTGCATCATGAGTTGACATTGAAATCCAAGACTTTTTCTATAAAAAATAGTTTATATAATCTATTTTCATGGGTTCTCAATTGTCTCACAGAAATCTTACCATGAAGATTATCTAAGACATTTCTTTCAATCTTAAAAAAACATTTTCATTCTCACTTATATAGGGGATTTTATTCTCATTTCCTCTTTCCATATTTTCAGTAGTATAGTTGAGCTCATCATTGGTATATCCAACTTCATTTAAATAACTAATATGATCAATATCATCGATATGTGGGTTTGAAGACATACTTGGATATTTTGCATAGTCCCATTTTCCATATCATTGAAATTTGGGTTTAAACACATACATGCACTTGTTTCTACAGTCACATTTTCTTCCATATTCACCATTTCCAGATTTGAATCATCTACATTCATCCCATCCTTCATAGTCTCTTGAATGTTCTTCTCTTCAATAGTCATGGAACTAGATGCTTCAATATTCTTCATTTTTTGAATCTTTGTTCTTCTATCTCTTTTCCTTTTTGTCTCCTCTCTATTTGCTTCAATTTCTTTAGGTATCATGAGCTTCCTATGTTTCTTTTAACATTGATTTGATCCCATGATTACCAAACCCTCTTGATAAAAATAACAAATGATATTTAATCTATTTTCAGGTTGATGTACGTCTTTGAAATTTTGAAGTGCAACTAGATGTAGATTCCTTGTTCCATAAATTTTAAAGTAAAAGTAGATGTGAATAAAAAAAACCCTCTTTCTTGATTCCTCTTGAAAATAGCCCGTATAATTGATTCCACTTCAAAATTGTTCGTATGATTGATTTCTTTTAAAATTTGAATTTAAAATATGACATGCCAAGAGATTCCACTAGACACTTGTGAATTAAAAATGCAAACAATGTCATTTCTAGGCCGTACATCAGAAATCCAAGTTGTAGGTATATAGTGGTAGTACATTTTTACTGAAAATGGGAAATACAGGATATATTAGAAATGGATACCCATTTTAAAATGGGTACTCGTTCTTAGAAATTTGAATTCCAAACTTGCATTTTTGGTTTGGTTTGGTTTGGTTTGGTCTTGGTTTGGTTTTAGGCTTAGGAAAGGGATGGTAAGCCAACCCTAACCTTCGAGCTGCAAGTACGAGTCCATGTTTAGAGCAAGAGGACTAACTTTACCAATATAGCTGACAATGTTTTTTTCTGAATTTTTTTACAAAATTGAAACCCATTATACATGATGATGTGTAGTTTTCAAATATGTATTTTTTTATTTGAATTGTTTTTCTATTGATTAATTAATTTATAAGTAAATTGATCCAAAAACTTGAACTGACATGTTTTTATATTTTTTTAGTAACTCTTAATTTTTAAAGTTTTTAAAGAAAAATATATCTCATCAGTCTACACATCATTCTTTAAACAATGAAAAAAAATCATTTTATGATTAGTTTAGCTCATATTATGTGGGTCATACACAATGGTTTTTCAAAAACAACAATTAGGGCCAATAAAAAATTAATAAAAAAATATTTGGAAAAAAATTATAAAAAAAAACCCTCATCAAACTTCACTATAATACACATCTTCCCCAAAAGGATTTAGAAAATACTTTTATTTAGGTCAAATTATGTTTCTCGTACATGTGCATGGTATGGTCCTAAAAAAATGACTTTTAAAGTGGTATATGTATAAGCCTATATAAAATTAATTTGTATCATTTGGGTATTAAAATAAATTATATATTTGAAAACTAGATTGAAAATACTACATTTCATATTATTGGACTTTCTTAAGATTTGATGTGTAAGTTCAAATTTTGACTCCAACTATGAGAAACTTTAATTTTTTAGGGAAGAAACTTCCACTTTAGCCAAAAAGTGGACCCAACATCTTTCACTTACCTGACTATGCAATGAAGATATTGGATGAAGATTGAGTGATCTCAATCCCCAAAAAGTAGTGCAAAAGGCCAAGTCTGACATTAAGAAATGATCATGAAGGTAAGTTTTCACTATCGTGATGGTGGATGAGTGACTCCCTGTTAGTAACAAGTCATAAACATAGAGAACAAAGAAGCTTAGAATATCATCCTACTATAGAATATACACATTTGATCATAATGACATCATCTGAACCTAACTGATAGAAGGAAGGAGTCCATCTTGGCATATCAAGCCCAAGGGTCCTGTTTGAGGCCATAGAGACTTCTGAAGATGACAAACAAGTGAAGGATCTTGAACAAACACCTATGGCTTCTCCATATAGATCTCCTCTTGAAGGTCACTGTGAAGAAAAGAACTCTTCACATTCATTTGATGAACTTCCCAACGATTGGTTTCATCAATGGCAAGGACAAGTCAAATAGAATATATTTTGGCAACTAGCACAAAAGTCTTAGAGTAGTCAATCCAAAGAACTAGGGAGAATCCTTTAGCGATCAAATGAGCCTTATGCTTATCAACTAACCCATCCAAGAAAAATTTTGTCCCATAGATCCACTTGTATTAAACAAGTTCCCTTCCCTTAGGAAGGTGGACTAAATCCCTAGTATGGTTCCTCTCCATGGAATTAAACTCTTCTTGCATAGAAGCATCCCACTCAAGGACACCAGAAGCTTCCCCAAAAGACTACGAGTCAAAAGCTAAAGCAATGAAGAGATGTGTAGCCTTCTAGAACTATGATGTTATTCTTCTAGCATCGAAAGGATCATCAACCCAATCACCTACTAAGTCCAATGCCTAATGAACCCAAAGAGGCCCAGTAGGTGAAGAATCAAGAGAGTCTAGAGGAGAATCATCACCCTCTAAATTATGACTAGGAGAGGAGGAAGATGAGTCCTCCTCATCATCATCACCCTATGAAGTTGAGGAAGAAGACTCCTCAACAAGATCAGGAGGATTAATATCCTCAGAAGAATCATCATCATGTCACAGTGTCTCTAAAGTGATGGTAAATGGAGAAGTGGTAAGAGAAGAACTGAAAACATCCTCCTTGAAATGAACACTCCTCTCAATGAACAACTCATCAGTGGTAGGGTGAAGAAGCATGTAGCCTTTGACACCATCTGGGTACCCAAGTCTTGCTCCGTGGATCCATAGAATTCCATTTCTCTACTAGAATGTGAGCCCATGCAATAGAATCAAACATTCAAATCTACTTTACTGTGGGTTTCTGATCAGTCCAAGCTTGAAAAGGAGTGACACCCTTTACAGCTTGGTGAGGAACTTAGCTCTAGATGTAACATGCATAGTTGATGGCCTCTGCCCAATATTGAGGTGCCATTGACTTGGAGTGAATCATATAGTTGGCCATCCCTTTCAAGTACATATTTTTGCATTCTACTCAACACCATTCTACTATGGACTGTAGGGAACTTTGTGTTGAACATCAATGCCCATTAGAGGCACAAAACTACTCAAACCTATGGTTGACATATTCCCCCCATTATTAATAGGCATAATTTTGATGGCCGTACCTGATTATTTCTTTGCAAAATATTTGAAGTCCTGAAAAGACTCAAAGACTTGAGACTTCCATTTGAGAAAATATACCCATGTGTATTTTGAAAGATAAAAAATGAAAGTTAGAACATATCGATCCCTACTGAAAGAAGGATGCAAAAATGGTCCAACCAAGTCACTATGTACTAACTCTAGAAGCTATGTGGCCTTACATGCTTTTCCTTTATCATATTTTTCCTCAAGGTGCTTACCAAGAATGCAACCTTGGCAAAATCCATTAGAAAACTGAATGGAAGGAAACCTTGACGCCATGTCATGTTGACTGAACTACCACAAGTAGCGGTAATTCAAGTGGCCTAACTATTGATGTCACAAACAACTCAAATCATCTAAGTCAGTAAGAAAAGTAAGAGATGGAGAATCAGGAACAAAGTGAGAAAAGTGATAAAATTTAGATTGATGATCAACTTTTCCCACAACAACTATAGATCCACTATGCAATTCACTGATTACCATAGTGTCTGGAGTGAACTCAACCTGCTTGCCAAAGCTAGTATGAGTGATTTGATAGATAGATAGGAGATTAGTTGACAAAGATTGAACACAAAGAACATATTAAAATTTTCCTCCATCCACGTCAATAGACCATCTCCTATGCACCTCAATAGGAGTGTCATCACCCATTAGTATAGATGGCATAGAACATGGCTCCAAAGGGGCTAAACCATCTTGTGATTAAGCCATGTGGTGCAAAATACTTGAGTCAATGATCTAGGTATCATGTTGTCAAGCAATAACAACTAGGGCCTTGCCCTTTCCTTTCCCTTTACTTTTATCTGTCATTTGAAGATTCTTAAGATGAACTCTATTTGATAGAATTAAGTACCTTAATATTGTTCTTTTCAAGAAGATGTCTAAGGTGATCAATTTTTTTTTTTAAACACTTATGTTCATTATGACCAAGTTTCTTATAATAGGCACACTTTGCCTTCTCCTTCTTAAGATTGTTTCCTTTAGAAGAAGAGGTATTATTAGTTGTTTTAGAGACAACCAGTTTTTGATCTTGTTTCTTCGCTCCTTGATTCAGTTGTTTCTTATTTTTCTTATTAGACCCTTTTTTATCTTTAGTGCCTTGATTTGTAGCTAAGGCATGAGATTTAGAGGGCTTAATTTTTCCCATTTGAACCAATTTATCTTTCTCCTTTGAGAGTTCATTTGTCAAATAATCAAGAGAAGGCATTTTATATGTGGTTCCTATTGTTATTTGGATTTGTACCATGTACTGGAGAGGTTTAAAGGTCTTTAACAATCCAGTGAAACATTGAGATGACCCTGAAGTGTGGGACCCTGAAAGGAGGCCAAATCTCCAGAGAGAGGCTAGTTCCTTCACTGAATTAGGGATTCAGCTATTCTTAAGACTAAACCTAATCTATCCACTATTGAGAAAAAGAGGAAGAGGGATAAAACTATAAATTAAAAGTGGTGATACACTAGGTTTGAATATGAAAGCTATCACAGAACTAAGCAAATGCACAAAATAAAGAAATACACCTGATCATTCACACATATCTAACAAATTCTTAGCAAAGGTAGGAAATGAACAAGATTGAGAGCAAATAAACATTCATAGACAATCAGTTCTGAATTACATAAAGCTAAAACAATAGAAACGGTAAAAACATAGTGTGTATTTCATCAAAAGGCAAGGCTACAATAGAGGAGGGCTCTATTTGTAGTACAAAAATATCTTAGTATCCAACCTTTAATACATCTTACAAATATGCATATATAGCAATTCATTACATTGACCTCAGTCATTTCACAATAAATTCACCCCATGGGCCTATTAGAAAATATCCTTGCAAAAGGAATGTCTATTTGCAAGAATCAATGCAAAAAATATCTTGGATCATGAAGTACCTGGGAGATATTTTTCTCTTCAATGCACCAGCTGATTCATCACTTGCAACATTAAATGTAAAAATATCTAAAATGGGGTAGTTGTGTTGGATTCAGGACAGACAACTGAGAGGGGGGGTGAATCAGTTGTCCAAAACTTGCTTATAATTCAAACACTTATATCCACTTTGTTATTTAATAGCATATCAATTAATCACTCATGAAAGCATAAAGCATAAACACTAGAACAAATACATATCAACACATGAGACACCAAGATTTGATGTGGAAAACCAGGTCAAGGGAAAAACCATGAGGTGATTAACCCAAGGATTATTCTCTGTTAGAAGAATAAGAAAATAGATGGCACATGCCAATTAGGGCTCACTGCCTAAGCACACTGCTCACAAGAGGCACATTGCCTACAAGAGACACACTGTCTACAAAGTAACAAGTATCACAAACTTGAACTAGAGATTGACATCTTTACCATGCCTGGATCAGTTCCATTTAAGCCCAAAAACTCCTGCTCTGCCTTTCACACTTCTCTTCGCTACCACACGCTCATCACACCAAGACACACTTCAAAATGAATTCACATTCCCTTATTTATACAAGGCATCAACTTAGGAACAATCATCTAAGTCGGTAAACACCTACAAGATCATCTACAAGACATGTAATACATCTGGTCAGCCAGTCTCAAGAAGAGCACCAATATTCGTGGTTATTCTTCAAATGCAAACTCTAACTTTAATGCGGACAACCAACATTAACTAGACATGATCCAACGATCATCATAACCTTCTCTAAATCACCAAAAACATCCACACTTCATCATCCTACTAGAATTCTTCTTTCCTTCATCTAGAGCTACAAGAACACAGTCTGTCATCACTGTCACAAATGAATAGGCACTTCTAGACCTTCAACCCATGAACTAATCTAGTTGATACTTCATAGGGACATCCTCAACACTCCCTTAGATCTACAGAATGGGATAATGAAATACTGGATCTCACTGGACCTTTTTGTGGTCCTTTGTTATCTCTGAACATCTGCCAGAACCGGTTCTACTTGAGTGACCATAACTTCTTCAGATCTTTATGCAAACCTTTGAAATCTTGACTGGAGCTTCTCAAGACTTATATCTACAAACTCTTTAAAATGCATCCTCTGATCCTCAACCTATTGAGGACTTTTACCTTCTTGTCATCACTGTTCTTCACTATTCCTGATTGAGACTTATTTTCTCAATATCCTCAGCACACAACTCATCTAATCCTTCTCATTAATGCAACATGAGTATGTTGACATCAATGTCAACACTGGTTATCCTCATACTTGCAACAAGTTGAGTAGATCAGATTTGCATTAATGGATGATGAGGAAAATCAAATATATTTTCCCTCCAAAATCCCTTTTTCATAGAGCTTTTACAAAACTTCAAATATCTACATTCAGATATTTAATGTTTACAATATATTATAACTCTGGGGTGTGTGCAAGAAGTTGACTCCACTGTTTGGCCAATAAATGGAAGTGTTTTCCCTGATTTTTAGAATTTGTCACATTTGACCTTAAAATTTGAAGCACTTAGAGATGGAATCATGAAAAGTAATAAAATGTAGTACTCGGAGTCTAGTTTCCAAATATTTACTTTATTTCAATACCTAAATGATACAAATTGATTTTTAATAGGCCTTTCTAAAAACCACTGTTTAAAAGTCACTTCTTTTTACTATATCATGCACGTGCACATCATCAATATTTTGACCTAAATAATCATATTTTTTAAAATCCTTTTAGGAAAAGATTTGTAACTCACTGAAGCACGTTTTCCATATTTTTGTAATTTTTTATTGAATATTTTTTTTGTTAATTTTTTATTGGCCATATTTGGTGTTTTAAAAAAATTGTCATGTACATCACACATAAGATGACCTAAACTTATGATTTTTTGAATTTTTTTTTCAAATTGAAAAGAACTGTTTGAAGTACATTTCCATACAATTTATTTTTTTAAAAATTATTTTAATAAAAAGTTATTAAAATACTAAAAAACCTTGATAATTCAAGTTTATGGACCTGTTTCATAAAAAATTAATTGAAAATAGAAAAAGTAATCCAATTGTAAAAAAAAATTACATATTTGTAATCTACATTGTCTCATCTATAATGGGTTTTAATTTCATCAAAAAATTTTGTAAACAAGGTCTTCAGACATATGCCCAAAGTCACTACTTTGTTGTGACATTGACAGGGCCTTCAACTTGCAGGTCAAACCAAGTCCAAAGCCTAGGTTCAGGTCACCAAACCTTTTCTTGAACCAGTTAACAAAGAAAAAATTGAGCCTAATATTTAAAATTTTTAAAACGGGACCCCGTTTTGCTTTTGATGATTTTTTAATAAGAATTATCACTATCAGCCTCGCAACTTGTTCTGTATGGCCGACAATGACATATGTAGTGTTTTCCATCAACTTTTCTCTTCTACAAGTTCTTCAACTTGGGATTTAATTTAAATTTTGAAAGGAGCCATCATTGAGACAGTGTTTTAGTGGAATTTTATTGAATTGCTACTTGTTTGAAGGAGGAACAACAAAGGAAGGCTTTCAAGTTTTTTACTTTCATTTGCACATACTTCAGAATTTTTTAATCATGGGATCACAATCTTGTAATAAGAGGAAAGATAGGAAGGTATTGACCCCTGAAGAAATTGAAACAAAGAGAGAGGAGGAAAAAAGACAAAGAGATAGAAGAACAAAGATTTGATCAATGAATAATGCTGAATCATCCAATTCCACAACTATTGAAGATAAAAACATTAAGGAGACCATGGATGTAGATGATGCAAATTTGTAAGAGGTGATGTGGAAATTAATATGAGTATACAAACTACTCCTAGTATGTCTTCAAATCCCCCTTTCAATGCTATGGAGAATATTTCAATAGGCACAAATCTAGGTATGTCTACAAATACACCTTTGAATAAAATAAAAATGGTGTTTATAGGAGATTTAAAAGAAGTTGGATATAACAATGTTGAGATCAATAATATTCATAGAGATCAAGATTTGAGTGAAATTGTTGTTGAAAATGAAAATAAAAATATTTTGTTGTTGAAAATGAAGATAAAAATAGTTTTTTGTTGAAAATGAAAATGAAAATCCTTTTGTTGAAAATGAAAATGCAAATTATTTTGTTGTTAAAAATTAAAATAAAAATCTAGGATGTGATGTTGAAAATGAATTTTTTTAAAAAAAATTAAGAAGGATGTCTTGGATAATCTTCTTGGTAAGATTTCTTGGAGACAAATAAGAACACATGCCAATAGATGATACAAAGATTTTTTTTACCATTAAAAACTATTGAATTTTAATGTCAACTAATGATACAATTAATGAGAATGTGGAAAATGAGAAAAGTAGAGAAAAAGTTAGGCATTTTTGTTAAACCAAGAAGAAAAGACCAATAACTAAAACAAGCTATGTCTACTATTGCTAGTGCCATTGAGTCTATTGGAAAGAATAGTTGATCTAAAGACAAGAATGCAACAAGACGAGCTATAACAAATGCTATAGTTAATAAAGCAACATTGACTAGAAGAATGCTAAGAAATATTAGTGAAATTCTAAAAATACATCCTAAAACATTGGTAAGAGCGGCAAAGAGAAGAGAAAGTATAGAAAATGATCCAATCAACCAATGTTGGAGTTTTAGTGGTTGACTCTCAAGATCAGACATGAAACTAAATGTTAAAATCAAATCTTTGATTAAAAAATATTGGCATGATAATACTAGGGTATCATCTAATGCTAGAGATGTTTTAATATTAAGAGTGGAGTCCAAAGTTTACGATCCTCATCCAAAACATAGATTATATACAATGCAAACTGAATTTTATCAAAAATTTTGTGGTGATTTAGTGTTACCTGGTGATATTAGAATAAGTCAACGATCTTTTGAAAAATGTAAACCTTGTTATGTAAAGATTAATAAGCAATGAATATCTTGTTGTTGTAAAACACATGTTCAATTTCATACTTATTATGATCTGTTTCGATATATATGTTGTATTTTACATACTAACATGTTTATGCAGGAATGTGGTATTAATTTGCCACCTAAAACAATAAAGGAGTTTATATCAAGTTTGTTTTGTGAAAGATCTAATGAGAAATTATTTTATTTAAGTTCATGTATTTCTGGACAATGCACAAGTTGTGGCAATCTTTCCTTCTTAAGAGTTTGTATGCATGAAAGTGTTGAAAATAATTTTGGACAACAATTAGTGGATGTTAAAAGATTTAAGAATGTTGACTATTCTTTAAAAGATGGAAAAATTGGAAAGCATTGTGATTTAATTACAGAAAAAGTTAGTGTACATGCATTCATATCAGAATTTAAGAGTAAGATTGTACTAAAATATGTCACACACTCTCAACAAGCTTGATGTCTTGATGGACAATTTCACACATGTAGAAATATATTTCCAGTTGGTACTATACTATCAGTGGTGGATTTTGCGGAAAACTATATTCTAGCTCTACAAGAGGAAATCTAATCACAATATTACAATTCAGTATAGGTGGCTATGTTTGTACATATTGTTTATAGACATGTAGATGATAGCATAGAGGATGATAGAAATTTTTTGAAGGAGTATCATTTCTATTTGAGTGACAACCAGTTACACTCGTCAGATTTTTTTCAATATTGTTTCATTATATTTTATACAAATTTAAGAGAAAGAAGAATCAAGATGACAACATCTCATATGGTCAGATAATTGTACGGGGCAGTTCAAGAATGCTTGAATGTTCTGGTGGTTAAGTAGGGTTCACAAGGAACATAATGTCCAACATATGTGAAATTTTTTTGAAGCTGGACATGGTAAAGGAGAACATGATGGATCTAGTGCATGTGTTAAAAGAATTCTTTCTAGAGAGCAATGAAAATTTGAGGATGTAGTAAAATTTAAAGATGCGCGTTGGATTGTAGATTGGTACAATATAAGATTATCTACACCTAGACCAAGTGAGTACTCTATAGTTCATCAATTCTTTTGGTTGGTTGAAGAAGAGAACATTCTACCTAGACTTGATTGTGAGACAATCCATGGATCTACTAAATGTCATTCATTTAAGAGTTTGAATGCAAGCACATGGACTATCTGGACAAGAGAACTTGCATGTTTTTGTCAGTTTTGTATTTCAAGAGATTGGGAAGCATGTGAAAATACAGAATGGGTTGAAGAATGGAAGCAAAGATCATTGACACCTGCATAAGCACATAATCAATGTGAGACAACAATTGAAGACAATGATCAAGTGTTTGCATCAGTTCATTATGAGCGTGTTTCAGACCTTGTACAAGAAGGTAATTTAATTCAATTTATTTTATTTTATTTCACTTTATTACTATTTTGTAGTGCTTTTATTTATTTATATACATATGAATCATGTATTTAGATTGGTCAAATTATATGGACATGTGCAAGTTACTGAATCAAATTTTGTTTGCAGAACATGTTTATGTTGTTGTACCTGAGCAGAATGAAGAGGAAACAAAATATTGGTTGGCTCGTTGTGTGGAGACTAAACATAAGTTAATAGAACCTCGAGAAGATGACGATGGCTATCATTATCCATTAGGTTCAGTGATTTCCTTAAGACATCCCCTTAAGCAAATTTTGATAACAAGTCTTTGATCCTCTTAAGAAAAATTTGAGAACTTCTTTGATGATGGATATCATTATCCAATAGGTTCAGTGGTGGTTGTTGGCACTTTGCTACAGAAATACCTAATAAGGAAGAATAGTTTGCCTACATTTGAAGATTATGAAACACATAAGAATATTATACACTACTCACATTTGGTGGTGGCAACAAATATAAAACTAGTGAGGTATCATGGAAAACCTACAAATAAAGAGCTATGGACAATTTCTATGGAAGAGCATGAGACAATCATAGATGCATTGGAAAAAAGAGAGGATGGAGATGGTACAATGGAATAAGTAAATATAGGTAAATATAGTTTTAGTTTTATATTATCCTTTTAAATAGACTAAATACATGTTTCGATATTGCATGTGTGTTATTAGTTGAAATTGATTTAAATTGTCCTTTTATATCCTTAGGCCATCATCACAAAGGAGAGTCTATGTATCAATTCAACCTAGACAATATGGAATACTTGGTAAAAACATGTAATTATTAGTTAAAATATATTTAAATACATGTTTTGATTATATCTTGATATTTATTGGACATTAATAGTTAATATTGATTTATTATCCTTTTTTCTATCCCTAAGCCATCATTACATTAATCTCATACTTTGAAACAAAAAGGACAGGATGCAGGTAAAACCTATACACATGTGCATGAGACACTTGTAAATACAAGTACAAGTTGTGTACATAAATAGTTTTATATAAATTAAAATACATGTTTTGATGATATATTGATATTGCTTGTATCATTTTGATATCAGGTGGCATCAAGACCTACAACATTCCCCACAATTTTTGGATTTTCTTGAGATGACATAGCCACATTTTGTAAACATTGTTTTGAGTTGGCATATATGTACATACACAATTACACAATTACACATTTTGTACAAATTTGTATACATGTACATACACAATTATACTCTACACTTTTATATATCAAAATCAATATTCTATATATTTTGTTTGTTAAATGTGCATGTTTTGCTACTTTGAATTTACTTTAAATTTGATTACTATTATTGTTAAATTTGGTTTCCTTGGGCAACTTCACCAAATTTGTTATGATGAGTCACCCTAAAGTCTAATACTTAATTATATCAATTGTGATCCAACATGAGACATGTAGTTTGAATTCTTTGATCCCCTTAAGAAGTCCTATTAGGACCCCTTAAGACATCCTATTACGACATAAATTATATTAACATTAACATTATTTTTGTATAACTTTTGTGATTGTTAAATGATGAGTCATCCTAAATTCTACTACTTAATTATATCATTTGTTATATGACAAGTCTCCCTAAAGTCTAATACTTAACTATATCAATTACAATTAAATATGAGACATGTACTTTGAAGTATTTCATCCCCTCAAGCAATTTATTCATAACTTCTTTGATCCGCTTAAGACATCGTATTAGGACCTCTTAAGACATTGTATTAGGACCCCTTAAGACATCCTATTATAACATAAATTAAATTAACATTGACACTATTTTGTATAGAATGTGATTGTTATGATGAGTCATCATATATTACATCAATTGTGATTAAATATGACACATGTACTTTGAAGTATTTGATCCCCTTAAGACGTCCTATTAGGACATGTCCTGAATATTAATACTTAATTATATCATTTGTTATGATGAGTCACCCTAAAGTCTAATACTTAATTATATTAATCATGATCCAACATGAAACATGTAGTTTGAATTCTTTGATCCCCTTAAGAAGTCCTATTAGGACCCCTTAAGACATCCTATTAGAGTCCATAAATTATATTAGTTCATTAAAATTATTTTTGTATAAATTTTGTTACTGTTAAATGATGAGTCATCCTAATTTCTACTACTTAATTATATCATTTGTTATATGATGACACTCCCTAAAGTCTAATACTTAATTTTATATCAATTGCGATTAAATATGAGACATGTACTTTGAAGTATTTGATCCCCTTAAGCAATTTTATGAGAACTTGAACTTTGATCCCCTTAAGACATCATATTAGGACCCCTTAAGACATCCTATTACTATATAAATTAAAATAACATTGACACTATTTTGTATAGAATGTGATTGTTATGATGAGTCATCGTAAATTACATCAATTGTGATTAAATATGACACATGTACTTTGAAGTATTTGATCCCCTTAAGATGTCCTATTAGGACATATCTTAAATATTTATACTTAATTATACCATTTGTTCTGATGAGTCACCCTAAAGTCTAATACTTAATTATATCAATTGTGATCCAACATGAGACATGTAGTTTGAATTCTTTGATCCCCTTAAGAAGTCCTATTAGGACCCCTGAAGACATCATATTATAACATAAATTATATTAGTTCATTAACATTATTTTTGTATAACTTTTGTGATTGTTAAATGATGAGTCATCCTAATTTATACTATTTAATTACATCATTTGTTATATGACGAGTCTCCCTAAAGTCTAATACTTAATTTTATATAAATTGTTGTAACAACCTCCATACTATGTTTGCGATGAGAGTTGGTGAGAGATGACACCTCTTGGTTAGTGTAGGATGGAGGAAAAAAGTGAGATTTTTATTATTCTTTTAATCTTCCTTCCCATGCCTATGCAAGGGGGAGATAGGAAAGTGGTTGGAGGAGTTGAATGCGGTAGCAATTATCTGCCTGGTAGGTGTGATCGTCAGGAAAAAGATAAGGCTGGAAAATATCTGTTGGAGAGGACAGTGGGATGCAAAAAGATAGAGTTGGAGTCAATGATTGGGGGATTCTATTTTGAGGTAGAGAAACTAAAAAAAAAAAAGAAACACTGAGAGAAGTTGGTGAATGGTAAGGGGGCAATCAGATTCTAAGAGGGGATATGATATTGCAAGATCTTAGGAGAGCTGAGGAAATCACACATCACTCCAGAATATCATCACGAGATTCATGTGAGCACAGAACTTCAAAAGTATAGTGTTTTTCCACAAGCTCTCAACTTTGTATTATACTATGGTCTAGAAGGAATTTTCTATTTCCTCTTGCTTATTATAGTATAGGCATATCAAGAGAGGAGAAGTCCAAATGAGACATGGCTGAGAAGGCTTTAGGATGATGGTTCTATGTTGGGGGCTTACACAAACAGGTTGTGGATATCACCCATAGAAGCCTATCACTCAGTAGATCAAAAGAGATAGGGCATGTGACTAAGTGCTTAAGGAATGATGACCACCACCATGGTAGCCCCATTGTGAACTCAGTGATGTATACGACATTCAATATTTTTGCCCCAATTTACAAATGCTTCGATGGTGAGGTAGGTTAAGTATCTTTGTCATACATTAGTTCTATAAAGTCAAATTTTTGTTATGCTTATTTTCTGCCATTGCAAGCTGGGTTTAGAATCTTAAGTTTCTATATATCAATATCAATTATATATAGTATTTCAACATAGAAGAGTTTTTAGATTCTTGGTATTTCTCTCTATCTATATCATGATGATGGTGATGAGACTTTTAATGTCTTTAGGTCCAATTTGCCTACATTGCTCCATATATGAAACACATGCTTATATATGTATAACTGCAACGTGGGTTCAAAAACTTTGTGTTTCACAACATTTAAATTCCAACATGAAAACTAAGATATGTTTGATGCGATTTCATTGAGCTCAGGAAAACTAAAACCTCATTACTACCTTTTAAAAAGAATTTAAAATATTTAGCTTTTATTTTCTTTATGCATAGAAAATTGAAACCTCATCACTGTCGTTCAGAAAAATCTTATGCCAAATTTATTTCGATGTAAATATTTACATTTCCTCTATCCTTGAATTCATTTTAAATCTACAGAACCATTTCGTATGCCTTGGGAAAATGGGTTTTCAAGAGATCATTTGATTTCTGATTTCTTTGTTTAAGCAAAATGTAGGGTTGAATTTATAGAGTATGTTGAGTGCAGCCATACAAAAAAATAGGGGATGTAATGCTAGAGATTGAAGAGATCTAAGTCCCATGAAACCTTTTGTATTATGATGCCTCCTCTAAAAGGGATTTTCATTATAACTCTTCTTAAGAGTATGGAGTGGATTTGTTTTGATCATTACGGTCATTTTCAGTTAAATCACCAACCTCGAGGGAACCATCGTTGAGCTAAAAGAATGTTATGGCACTAAAATTCCTTAGGAGCAGTGATCTGTGTTTTATGAATAACGATTTGTGTAGAAGGAAAAAAATAATTCAGAATTCCATTTTGTAAGTCTTTTTTTAAACTCAATGTTTAGCTATGTTATATATGGTAGACAATATGTATTTCTAGACTGTGAGTAGACTCACAATGTCATTTTCCATGCAATACTTATGATATCCATGCATTCCTTTGTGAAGAGTGATTAAATTGGGGTCATGGGAGTTATTACAAAACTGATCTAACTGGCAAAAGGCTATTTTCAACAAATTACACTATCCATGAAATCTTTTATCTTGTAGATCATATTTTTCATCTTTACTAGTTTAAATTTATAGCTTAGTGTTTTTAGTCTAGTTTGGATTCCTTGTTTGGTTAAATGAGATGACAATGGTCTAGGTAATTAGAGTTGTCTTTTGGAGTGGCTCTCTATAGGCTCGAGGCCCACAAGTGGCTGCCAGGGGAACTAGTAACAGAGTTACATTAATAACTGATAACTTAATGAAAACATTGGGATAAAAACATTAATAAAATAATTAGTCCTTGTGCATGGCCTTGAGTTCTTATAAAGGCTAAGGATGCAACGAGAAGGCCTATCTGTCTACGGGGCGTTGAGTCATCCATCTACGGGGCATGGATTCAGGCACGATTGAGTCTCCTTGTCTACATGAGAGGAGTACTTGGTTCTGTGTGGTGCCATCTCTTTGAGCACACATGATGACACTCCATTTGATTACACTCTAGTATCTAGTACCTTAGTAGTCATGAGTAGTACCCGACCTATGACTTGGATGAGTACACCTATGTTACAACACTGGCTTTATGCATTGTTTTCTGTGTCTGCTCCCTGATTGATGTGAGTGTTGGCCATCATATATACATTGGTTGTTGTTACTTCTTTCTAGGGCTTGTGACTATCTCTGAGCATGGTGGGGTGGTCTCGTATGAGTCCACATGGTTGGGAGGTGTTGCCACCACCATTGGAGACCGGCGAACATGTTTTGGAGCACTAGTGGAGATGTTCTCTCTCTCCGTCACTTCATTCAGTTATTGTACTCATTCAATCCTTGCATCATATTCAAGACCATGTTATTGGACTTGTATCATATTATGGAATATATCATTGTATTTGTATATGCATTTATGTAATTGTACTCTCTTAAGAGAGAAGATGTAATCATGCAAGTTAATGAGAAGAAATAGATGTTTCCTATTTGGTTTATGGATTTCGATGTGGGCATTGGATCTGCATGTACTATGATTCTTTTGGATTCATTTTTATATTAGATATGGGATTAGGAACATTTTCCTTGGTGTTTAAAATGAATATAGTTTTATAATGTTTTCTCTGGAGGGTGAATTAGTCCTCTGTTTCAAGTTGCGCATTCGGCCATACTTGGCCATGAATGTTGTCGATCTATCGAATTGATAACCGAATCCATGTATGTTGTCTACTTATGTCAAAAAAAAATATTTTGGTTCTCTTTTCACTCTTACCTTTCGGGGGTTACGTAGTGGGATGTTACAATTTTGATTAAATATGAGACATGTGCCTTGAAGTTTTTGATCCCCTTAGGCAATTTTTTGAGAACTTCTTTGATCCCATTAAGCAATTGTAGCGATTAAATACGAGACATGTAATTTGATGAAAATGTGATCCCCTTAAGTAATTTTTTAGAACTTCTTTGTTAAGTTAATGCCTTGACTATGAATCACTAAATTTGTAAAGTACAAATATTTAAATGTCCTATTAATTTCAACTTTAATTTCATATTTGTATTTAATTTCACATTAATGTCCTATTAATTTCTTGACTATCAATTTTTTGTAAAGTACAAATATGTCCTATCAATTTCATATTAATTTCACATAAAATGCATATATGCACATGTGTAAATTACTATTTAACAATAATAAACCATAAAATACTGAAATGAAATAATGTCCATGAAACATAAAATATAAGTCCATGACAATACAACCCATGAAATATAAAGTCCATGAAACATAAAACATAAAATATAAATCCATAAGAATTAATATATGTGGTCCACATGAAATAATCTAACTCATATTTTCTCTATAATCAAGAGACCTCTTCACACCACGTTGACTACCTAGATGCCCTGAATCACTCTATAGAAGAGAAAGAAAGATGAAATCAAATGTAAGAAGACTAAATTTATTTATTTAATGACAATTTAATTTATAGTTTTTCATAAAATTAAATTATGGTATGAGGCTACTCTACATGCTCTGGTGCACCTGGACCTATCTCTACATGCTCTGAATCAATCTACATACAAGAGAAAGAAAGTTAAAATTAGATGTAAGATGATTAAAAATGATTTAATTCAATTTAATTTATAATTTATCATATTTAAATTGTACCGTGAGAGGTTGTTGTGCATCCTCTACTCTAGGACCTGTCTCTACATGCTCAGCTACAAGACATGTTTCATGCTATAAAAGAAAAAGAATTTAACACATGTCAACATATATATTCTATTAAAATTTACTTTAAGTTTATAGTGTATAATTGAGTTTAAATATAATCTAAATTTTAAATTATATTGTATCAGGTTAATCATCTCCTATGTCCTCCTTCTCTACATGTGTTGTTGTACGTGGAATGGCATCAACAGGACGAAACGTGTCACTGACAAGCTCCTACAAGGCCATTAATAAAGCACATGTGTACAAATTAGGTTAAAACATATATATATTCACTTGTGTAGGTACCCAATTTTTGATTTAATTTATTTAAAAGACTTACATATTGCACATAGACAAAGGTAGTTATTTCAACAACCTGAAATGCAATTGACACCTGATATAGACTTGGATCATCCAGGTCCGCTACAATGCCCATCCTCATTGTTGTGTCAACCTACATAGACATATTTATAATATATATTATAAGTACACATGCACGTTTGATATAGTGAATTCAAAATACAAAAATCGAATTATATATTTTTTTAAAACACTAGACATACAAATGGCTCATGTGAGACAACCAAAGATGGAGGAGCGCTTGAGCCACCCTCTAGAGGATTTGATGTGGAAGAACCTTGAACTAGCATAAATATTTAATGTACATGTTCAAGACTGAATTACAGATTAGGTTCAAGTTAATAAAATTATTTAAAATATATTTAAAAAATTAATCAAGATACCCCAAATGGGTGGCCGAGATGAATAGGTGTCGATAAAAAATGAAATTGATCAAAAGAACTATGAATTGTGCCTATTGCCATCTACACCAAACAATTTGATTGTTAAAATATTACAATTTAATTGATCTATATGTCCATTAAAAACACGTGCTTAAAATTGTTATAAATTCAACATGTGTACCTATATATATATACCTATGTTGAATGACTAGTGGGGTGATCATCAGTAAATAGAAAATCAACAAATGATTCACCCATATAATCAGATGTTGCATGTGTAGCTGAATTGGGTGCTGCCTGATCAGGTCCATAACACAACTAATTGTAACTCGTAGACATGTGAGGCATCGACACATGTGGAGTTGTACTAGGACCACATCCACCATCAAATCCTCCATGGCCTTGAACCCCAACTTGCATTGCAGAAGCCCTCTCATCCAGGCTACCCGAGAGTGCACTCAATAACCCTACTGTGGATACCACTACATGATGTTGGAAGGGCCCAAGAATGGAAGCATAAGGAGGGTCAACAAGAGGTTGAGTAGGCATGGCTCTTTGGGGATCAACCTGTGCCCCTAACCTCTATTGTAGCATGTCGTCACCAATACCCTGGAATGAACTAAAATCAAAATAGTTGGGTTTCCTATTCATAACAAACTCTACATATAATTTTCTCAAAAAATATAAAGGAACCTCACAATTAGCATGAGGTGGATAATCAAACACCATCCACCACCTGTCCCAAAAATTTGTATACATCGCTTCATGTCTACACCAACTAATTGATATTCTTTTCTTATTTGGGGGAATTGGTTCATTGGTGATGGGGTGTCTAAACTATTGTGCTAAGTAAGATTTTTTGATTTTTAGATCCAAAATCTCTCTATAAGAGAGGCCATCAACATAAAATTGATGCCTCTCCTCTCTCCATATTCCAAAATTGTCCAAGTCCATATCAATGGACCTCATAGAATCTACAATGTTTTGCATCGAAGATACAAAACGCACCAAGTGAGGAGGCATGAATTGTTGAATTCAAATGGCATTAAGTTTTTCTTTGATGGAACTAACATTTGCATTAATTATAGCTCGCAAGCGAGCCTCGTCAGATCCAGGTGGGGGTGGAGGTGGGGGTTGAGGTTGGGGTTGAGGTGGGGGTGTAGATGGAAACCATAGAGGTGGTGCATTGAGGAAGTCCTCAACATCAAAGTGAATATTATCCATGATATATAAAAACTATGAACTTGGATATATACATAAATATACAAACAAGTACAAAATGAACTTTCAATAATCTATATATAAAGTATAAATAAACATATATCAAAAACTAGATATTATACATGTTGAGAAATTACAAGAAATATTTAAATTAAACTTACATGACTACATTTAAAAGAAAAATTATGATCTACATACACATACATACATCATTCAACCTGAGCATACATACAAATTTCAAAATGTAAGAGATTATAGTTCTATGTAATTTTAATACATGTACATGTACTAAAAAATAAATTGAAAACATGTACATAAAAAAAGGTAAATTTCTGACAAAATGTGTAAGGCTCATTTATGTCTAAGGCAAATAAAATATTGTGGCTTTCAATACATACTTGAAAGTATTTACAAGGAATAGTGAAGTTTCCCCTTAAATCATATTTTATTAAATCCCCTTAATCCATGTATGTCATCTTTTTTAGGTCCATACACCATGCTAATGATTTTGTCCATATTTGACCAAGTTTAATATATATATATATATATATATATATATATATATATATATATATATATATATATATATATATATATATTAAACAAGTTTGTAAAAACTTCAAGCATAGATAGCATTATACAAATTGATGAAATGTGAATGATCATTTTTCAACTATTATTAGTGGCTTAAGGGGATTAATGAGTAGATTTGAAGTTGTAGGTCATCTACATACTCTTAGGTCATCTATATCCTATTTTTAAAAAATTGATGAGATGTGAATGATCAATTTTCAACTGTTATTAGTGGCTTAAGTGGATTAATGACTAGATTTCAAGTTGTAGGTCATCTATATCCTATTTTTAAAAAATGATCAAATGTGAATGATCAATTTTCAACTAAATTATTAGTGGCTTAAGGGGATTAATGAGTAGATTTCAAGTTGTAGGTCATCTACATCCTCTTAGGTCATCTATATCCTATTTTTTAAAATTGATCAAATGTGAATGATCAATTTTCAACTATTATTAGTGGCTTAAGCGGATTAATGACTAGATTTTAGGTTGTAGGTCATCTACATCCTCTTAGGTCATCTATATCTTGTTTTTTAAAATTGATCAAATGTGAACGATCAATTTTCAACTAAATTATTGGTGGCTTAATGGGATTAATGAGTAGATTTCAAGTTGTAGGTCATCTACATCCTCTTAGGTCATCTACATCCTCTTCTAGATCATCCCTTGACAATGAGTAGATTTCAAGGGGATTAGTGCTATTATTAGTGTCTTAAGGGGATTTTATGATCATCCCTTGATAATGATATGCGGAACTTGTCTACCTTTGACCCTTAACTCTTAACCCTTAACTCTATATCCTTAATCCTAAACCCTTAATCCTAAACCCTAAACCCTTAACCCTTAACTCTAAACCCTAAACCCTTAACCCTAAACCCTAAACATTTAACCCTAAGTCATTAAACCTTAGCCCTTAGTCCTTAACCCTTACCCCTAAACCCTTAACCTTAAACCCTTTTAACCCTAAAACCTAAACCCTTAACCCTTAACCCTTAACCCTATACCCTTAAGCCTAAACCCTTAACCCTTAACCCTAAATCCTTAACCCTTAACTGTAACCCTAAACCCTTAACTTTAAACTGTTTTAACCCTAAACCCTATACCCTTAACCCTTAACCCCAAACCCTTAACCCTTAACTATAAACCCTTAACCCTAAACCATATGCATCCTCTTAGGATGGGTCTTAATCAATTTTCTTAAATCCCCTTAATATATGTCATCTTTCCTAGGTCCATAAACCATGCTAATGGAATGATTTTGTCTTAACTTGACCAAGTTTAATTAATATAAATTTATCTTTTTAAACAAGTTTGTAAAACTTCAAGCATCTAACATTATACAAATTGATGAAATGTGAATGATCAATTTTGAACTATTATTAGTGGCTTAAGGGGATTAATGAGTAGATTTCAAGTTGTAGGTCATCTACATCCTCTTAGGTCATCTATAGCCTATTTTTTAAAATTGATCAAATGTGAATGATCAATTTTCAACTATTATTAGTGGCTTAAGGGGATTAATTAGTAGATTTCAAGTTGTAGGTCATCTACATCCTCTTAGGTCATCTATATCCCATTTTCTAAAATTGATCAAATGTGAATTAACAATTTTTAACTATTATTAGTGGATTAACGGGATTAATGACTAGATTTCAAGTTGTAGGTCATCTACATCCTCTTAGGTAATCTATATCCTATTTTTTTGAAATTGATCAATTGTGAATTATCAGCTTTCAACTATTATTAGTGGCTTAAGGGGATTAATGACTAGGTTTCAAGTTGTAGGTCATATACATCCTCTTAGGTCATCTATATCCTATTTTTTAAAAATTGATCAAATGTGTGATCAATTTTAAACTATTATTAGTGGCTTAAGGGGATTAATGAGTAGATTTCAAGTTGTAGGTCATATCTAAGCTTGACATATATCCTCTCGTCCTTAGCACATTAACTTAGATCTTTCATTTAGTGCTATATTAACTTATCAATTAATTGAAGTTATATATAACATCCCAATACATTACCTCATTAACCAATTATATAATTTGATGTTTGTAATTTACAATGAAACTATCTCTATTCTCACTTGTGACTCACCCAAGGAGGATTGTTCTTTGATAAAAAAATATTGTAGATGTACTAGTTGTCAAAGTTGAGGGATGTTACCAAATTTTATTCTCCATTTACATAGAAATATGTGGAGTTTATAAAGATTCTAAACATGGATGGACAACCTATTGAAATATATCCTTTTAGAGAAATGGTATTTCAAATTTAAGACTATTGGTGAAATAGGAATTGTTAGAGAGATCATATTAGATATAGTTGTTTAGATGAGTGTGGAAAAAAAAACTAATAAAAATCTATAATAAAATTAATGCATAAATAATCTAAAACAAATAAAAACCAAAATGCATAGTATGTACTATTTCACTTGAGAAAAAGCATTTCATGCAACAAATCTAGCACACTAACCGTCCTTGCTATTGCATAAAAACTAAACCATACACAATTTAATAATAAATCCGTAACTCAATCTTTATGCATATGTGGATATTAATAGGCACATCAAAAATTATATTTACAATTAGTATGAATGCTTTAAAACCATGGATGAAAATAGATTTAACCAATGGATATGTGCTCAAAAAAATTAATCTTGCTAGCCAAAAGAATACTTAACATTTTTTCAATCACTAGTCTCCATAGCCTTAAATAAGTATACAACATTCTTTCAACAGTAATGGGCATGGGAACAACAACTACAACTTGACACTAATTTTATCTAGAAAATTATTATCCATGGTAACCAACACTATGGCCAACCAATATAACCTAAATAGGCATGTACCTACAAATTAGTTGGCATCCATGGTATTGACCAAAATAGGCTATTTACATAGGTCCACTCTCTACCACAACACATTGATTGTTTAACATGCATACTTCAATTCTTATGTAAACAAGAGATACAAATTATTCACAAGGAACATGACTCTTTAAGGTCTTTGATAAATGTATATACACCTCTACCATTTGTTTCAACACCATTTGTATCCATTTTTAAATTTAAAACTTATGCAAATGTTATTAGTTCATCTTACCCACCTATAGTTCCCTACAAGATTCCACAATTTTAGATTCTACTCCAATTATATTTGTATCCCTAAAGATACCACTATTCTCAATTTACATGGTATCATGTAAGTTACTTAAATGATCACAACTACCGCAACTCAAATATCAACCACATAAGATATGATACAATTGATAGCGCTAGGATCAAAACTGGATGAAGCAAATGAGTTAACAAGCTAGGATTAGTAAAATCTAAAAATGCAAATCCATGAGATTTAAACTAAAGTTACATATGACATTTAGCAATATGGAAGGTGAAGAGGTGGTTGAAGAAAAAGGAAAATTGTCAATCCATTACAATATTGTTAAATTAGAGAAAGAAACTTTAAAAGTATATAAGAAGCAAAAAGGGATAATTTAGTTGCCATCAATGATAAAATCAATCTTAGATGTGATAATAGATTTGGTTCAATTTTTTATTAAAAAAAAAAAAGAGTAGAAAAAGAGATATATGATAGAAATTTCAAATAAATTGATAGAAGAAGTGGTTAGTCAATTGCATCAATTGTATGAGTAGTTGAAGTTTGAAAGGTAATCACAAATGTATGTTGGCAAGGTCAAAGGAAAAATTAGTGGGAAAGAAGAAAAGGTAATGGGCTTTGTTGGTTTTAAATCTTGTGTTAGGTCATAAAGATGTATTCTAGACTAAGGTATATGACTTTAAGAAGATATTTTTAAAACAAATGGAATCTATAGGAAAGGAAGGAGGTAAATCTATGATGGAATTTTTCCTAAAGAATACCACTATAATTTTATATGAACACCTGTATAATGTGTCAAGTGATATAAAATAAATAATCAAGGCATTGATCTATATATGAGGATCATTAATGCATAAAATATCTATGTGGACTACCAAGCACGTAGAGGAGAGAGGATTGAGAAATCTCTAGTTTAGTACATAAATAAAGACTTGAGCACTTGGGATGTGTTGAGGATATGAGAGGATATATGTCAAGCTTAGATATGTCAAGTAATTTTCTTAAATCCCCTTAATCCTAGGTCCATAAGTTACCATGCTAATGGAATGATTTTGTCTTAACTTGACCAAGTTTAATATATTAGACTTTTTAAACAAGTTTGTAAAATCTTCAACCATCTAACATTATACAAATTGATCAAATGTGAACCATTCAGACTTTAGGGTTTTATTTCAATTCAATTTAGGGTTTTGTTTTTTGTGTAGGGCAATTGTTTTTAAGTTTCCAATTCAGTTTAGGGTTTTGTTTTTTGTGTAGGGTAATTGTTTTTAGGTTTACAATTCAATTTAGGGTTTTTTTTTTGTGTGTGTAGGATCAGGCCTTAAATTTGATAGTCAACGTTGATTGTCAACCAATTTTTTTATGACAGTTATCTATTCAATCAGGGCTTAAAGTTGACAGTCAACCTTAACAGTCAAACAATTTTTTTATGATAGTTATCTATTCAATGGTGCCTTCAAAATACTATGACATACTTTAGTATAAGTAAATTATATAAAAACCAAACATATATATCATCATAATTCTATATAAATTTTGGCAGTTTGTCGAAAATCTCTCCTTTCATATGATACAATCTTTTCAAAATTTCAATTGTATTTTACAGCTAAAATGCATAAATACAGCTATAGAACTCAAATTTAAGCCCTGTATTCAATTTTTACCTTCAAAATACTATTACATACTTTAGTATAAGTAATTACATAAAAACCAAATATATATATCATCATATTCCTATATAAATTCTTACAGTTTGTCCAAAATCCCTCTTTTCATATGATATGGTCTATTCAAAATTTTAGTTGTAATTTACAGCTAAAATGTCTAAATATGAGAAAAAAATTCAAAAGGAAAACTAGAAATTTAAAAAAACAAAGAAATGGGCAAAAATATCGACTGACCTAGATTTTTGATGGTTGGAAATGGAGGGTTTACACTTGGGATCCCATTCTGCTCTTTCACTGTCACTGGGAGAAAATGACTATGCAGGCGATTTTTTAAAAAATAATAGTTTTATGAAACGAGATCCCATTTCTTGGTGCCAGGTTCGAGATCCTGCTACGTAACGAGATCCCATCCTAGATTTTAGGCTTGGGATCCTGATTCATAACAGGATCCCATTTTGGTCCGCCCTGTTTCAGGTTTTTTTCTAAGGATGAAACTTCCACCTTAAGTGGACACAACTTTGTGTATTTACCCTCTGTTTTTACATTATCAAAAAAATCAAGCTATTTACAAACCATTCTATTTTTGGCTTCTAAATAACTCATTTTCTATCAGCAACTTTATCTTTTTCTTAACTCTGGCCCGTTTCTTCATTTCTGTGCACTTTTGCCTTATCGACAAAATGTCATCTTTTTGAACTATTCTTGCTCCATCCCTTGCTCTCTATTTTCATTATTAGAAAAAGTGGCCTTTGGTGAACTTTTCTTGTTCATCACTTTTTCTTTGGTATTGGCAAAATCTATTTTGCCGAACCATTTGAGCTTGCCTTTATATCAACAAAGTTCCAAATTTTTGAACTTTGCCCCTTACATCCCTTTTATCGACAAAAGTTCTTTGCTAAACTTGGCCTATTTTACCTTATCACCAAAGTTATGATTTCTCAAACCTTTGCCCTAGGCCAACTTTTACCTTTATCATCAAAAGTTTGCTTTCTCAAACTTTACCTTTTACCTTTGTTTTTCTCTTTATCGGCAAAATCCAATTTTTTTGAACCAAGCTTTGTTTCTTCTTTTTCCTTTTCCTTATTGGAAAATCCTCCTATCGATGAACTAAATGAATTCTAAACTTTATGAAAAGTTTGGCCTTTGCCTGATTTGCCGATAGAAGGGGCCATTTTCCCTCTTTACTTAGCTAATTTTCCAAGTTTCCAATTTTGCCTTATCAAAAAAATATGACCCTTTTGCACCTAGCCTACCTTGTCAATAGAATCCCATTTCGTTGAACCATTTTCCTTAGCCACTTCTTCTTCATATTCTTCCTAATTGGCAAAATCCTAACTTTCTAAACCTTCAATGCCTTAGCCAATTTTGCTTTCATCGGCCCATTTACCTTTTGGCGAACCATGTCTTCCCTTTATCAGGAAATTGCCCAGTTGATGAACTAAAGATTTTTTGAACTTATGGAAAGTTCACAATTGAGAAAAAATGCCGATAAAGGTATTCTTTTTGTACTTTCTTACCTTCAACAATTTTGAAGAAGCTCGCCCTTATGCAAATTTGGCAAATTACCGAATCAGTGAACCTTGAGAAAAAGTGAACTTTCCTTGAGTTCATAAAACCTAAATTGTGTTGATAAAGGGAGAAAGATTCTTTTGTGCGTTAGTCATTTTTTTTGAAGTTCTTGAACATGAAATTTTGTCGATAAAGGCCAAAAGAAGGGCAAAAATGAAGGCAAAAGCATCAAATTTTCTAGGTTTTTCTAAGTTTTTTGCAAGGATTCTCTAGATGAATTTTCAAGGATTTTTATAAGGAAAAACACTGAAATGTGAAGGTTTTAAGGCTTGTAGAGATAGATTTCAAGGGATTTCAACAAGATTTTGAAGTTGGGTTATTTGACTCTGGGTAGAGGAAAATAGGTCAACAGTTCCTAAGACACTTTTAGTGGTATAAAATGCATAAACAAACACAAAATAGTTTAGACCAAGCTTGGAAAGAACACTTAAGATTAATTTAAAATATTTTTTCACAATTCTACATTGTTTTAACTTCAATCTTAGGGCCTTTAGTTTACTGAAGAAGTCTTGAATAGTATCAAAATTGGAAGGACTTAACCCTATGAGCTTGTTCTCTAGTAGATGTCCTCTTATTTCATCCTACGTACAAAAGAGATTTTCCAAAGTGGTCCATACATCATTTGGTGTAGAAATTGATTCAATATGAAAAAATAAATCTTGAGATACAGATATGCACAAGGTTCCAAAAGCTTCATCCAACTTATTAAACTATTTTGGATTTTTTGCATCTTGAGTTGGTTCATTGTTTAGCCCCATTGTAACCTTATACAAACCTTGTTTCTTTAGAAAGATTTTAACTTCTGACTTCCAATCAAATAGTTAAATGGAGTTAAGATAGGAACTATTGTTTGATCCATTTTATGTAGAAAAGAAGATTCATTTTTTAGTTTGTTGTGTAGAAACAAGAATGAAGAAACTAAAAGAAGGCACAAAAGACACCCCGCTTTTTCACTCAATAAAAGAACCCCCAAAGTAAATATGATTTGGCACTTATATTTAGTGTGATTACAACTATGACCAAGAAGAAACATCAAGTGGATTTGATCTCAATGATTTACAAAATTCTCAATGTAAATAAGTATATGTTGAAAGGACAATCCTTGAATAAAACTAAGTGAAACAAATAACACCACTGCGAAGTACTCAAAAAATAATGCACTTTCAAAAAAGAATCACCTCAATCTAAGATCATATGTGAAAGTTATTAGACTTTGAAGTTCTCAAAACGAGAAATGTGAAAAGTCACCTATGAGAATTTGGAAAAACCGAGCACCAAAACCAAAAAATTGTCTACACCAGTGCATAGAGCACAAAAAAATAGCCCAAATCAAAACATAATTCTATTAAAAAGGAGTTCATGAGCCCAAGATACTAGCCTCCAAAATTTGCCTAGAAAATTGAACCTGCCAATGGAGAGGGGTATGAGTTTGCAAAAATAAACCTCCACCAAATTTAGTGGAACTACCACCAACTTTGGTAAAACTACCAAATGTGTAATCTTTTCAAGATGTTTCCACTTTGAATATTCATTAAAAACTAGTAGAAAAACCATGCATAAACTACATGATGTTAGATAAATTTCCACTAAAGTGATTTGTGAAATACTTTAGAAAATTCAACATTTTAGGGGGAGCATACCAAACACTATTTTATATTTTGAACCTCTTAATCTCCACCACTTTTAAAAATATAGTAGTTTAGAAAAGATTTTGAGCACTACATAACATTTTCTTATCACATCTTCTAATTTTGAGTGTGACTATCTTTAATTTCTCATCCAAGATCAGTTTTTATTGATATAAAAAATTGGCCACTTTTGATCCCCTTTTGGTCCCCCATTTCCATGAACATACCCATTTCACATGGTTGCCTAGAGGCCAACTTGATCACATCCATATGTCTCTATTTCTCAAAACATAAACTTTGTCTTTTTTTGTTTTGCATTTGATAGATGACATAATTAAAAAAAAAAAATTTAAAATGATCTTATGATTCTTGTGTTTCTTAATGTTTTTTGTTGGCGCTACTAATGTTCTATGTGTGCATGTGTGTATATTAGAAAACATGGCTCTACCAAGAAGCTAGAGAAGCCAAGAGGCATTTTCCAATTACATATCCTTGAATTTGTTTCCTACTTCAATTATTGTCTTCTTTACTTTAGCATGCATGATTCATGTAGTTCACACCCATGCCAAAGTGGGGCCAAAATGTAGAGGAATAAAGTGCATACTTTGTTTTTTTATCTTGGTTGATCTCACAATAAGGTGTCCCACTTGTGGGATGGGGCACAAAAATAAGTTTTGGAAGGAAATTATTTTTGAAAACCTTTGAATGAAGGTTGTTCATTAAGAGATAAAATGCATGCCGCAAGTAAATAGGGTTCAAATGAAGAGAGAGTTTGAATGAAGGTGGGGAGATTGAATGCAAGCCTATTTTTTTCATTTTAAACTATTGCATGTTCAAAATCCCTATAGGAAGGGACCTTGAAATCAAGGTCCTTTATTCAAATCCCTTTATGTTGTCCCCTCCTTTTGATCACTCAAAATTTGATAGAAATTTCTACTTTAGAGCAAGGTTTAGACAATCAAAGAGAGTAACCATGAAATGAGAATTTGTAAGATCGTAGCCCTCAAAGTATTCTTTTTTAAAACAATAATTTCTAATATATTTTATTTAAATATTATTTTTATTTTTATTTTCTAATGAACATAGGCTTTTTACCAAATGAAAAGGTATCTATAAATGATTCTTGTGGAAGAAAAAGGTAGAAAAAAATTCTAAAAAATATGCACACTCTAAATCGATGTCCTTGTTTCAAGAAAAAAATGGATTTACACCAAAAAAACTATCTATTATGGCGTATTATTACACTAACTTATGATTAATATGACTTAAAAACTAGTGCTGACGGAGATGACTCATATGAGGTGGCACCATCTATGCATTCACATCAATGAATATAGAGTGTCTTCTCAACCAGGATGAGGTGTGTATTAGGTAGCTTGTGTGAATGAGCCATTACATTGTGAATCATGATTTATCTTTCGAGTAAGTCTGAGAAATGCTAAGTCTCATGCGAAGAGTTTAGATCCCTCACTCAGTAGTACAATCTGAAGGGTAGAGGCAAGCGTAGAACCTCCGCTGGAGGAAAGATAATTACAAATAAGAACTAACAAGTAGTCTGTGTCATTCCTTTAGCATGAAGTTTTTGTTTATGTAATTCATGCTTAATAGAAAATATACTCCAAGTTTGTATATATTCCTCAACTCCAATAGCAGATAGTAGATATAATGGGTCTGCCATATAGGGTATAGACTGTTAATAACTGCTCTGCTTTGCAGATTTTGCAACTTTTTTATATAATTAATATTATACCGCTTCGGCTGTGGATCACCAAAAAAAAATATGACTTAAAAACTAATAATAAATAAAATATGCAACAAAAAATCACAAAAAAAAAAAATCAATGCCCTTGATATTAGTATTAGTGACCTATTTTTAAGAAATTATGAGTTTATCTTTTTCTTTAAGTTGTACACTATGGCATAATATTACTTAGTAAAATATTATAAAGTATAAAAGCAAGTTATCAACAAATGTTTAAAAAATGAGACAAATTATTTTTTAATTTTTTAAAAATATATATATTTAGAATCTACACATGAAATCTCAAAAATTACTAGTTCACATCATCTTCAAATTCTTAATGGTTTGCTTGCTATAAGTGATAAAAAGTAAAATTTTGGTTAAAAATGTTGATTTGAGTGTCCCATTTAGTCCAAAAGAGGGGACACACTATTGTGGGATTACCCCCCTACCATTTTATACTGATTATTGGCTTTGTCCTAAATGAATTTTCATAATGCTCCTTTGTCATCTTTTTACACACACATTAAGCATAACCTAGTATCATTCTAAATGCCATAAAACTAGACCAGTACAATTCATTAGGGGTTCTAGGTTTCTTCCCTTCTAGACTAGCTTATAGATACGATTATGTCCCATAGATAGAATCACATAGCCAATCTTATCTTCTATTTTCAAATTTAAATTAACCACTCCAATATTCGGCATTTCTAAAATTTGACTATTATCCATTACCATGCACACCAAAACATTTAAAATTGAATAGTTAAGACCCGGTACTTAAAGACTAGCCCTAGGTCATTATATATCATCAAAGAGATTCATGAACTATCATTAAAAATGACTCAAAAAGTGCATTATGAAGTAGCAACATTTAGGCTTGCACAATCATTGGCATATACTACAACATTAAATTAAGCATTTTGCATCATTGTATTTTGTGTCTTGAACCTTGTAAAATTTGCAATGTAGTTTGACTAAGAGCAAATGACATTTCCTAATGAACAATCGTGTCATAGCAAAGCCCTAAAGGGACTTCTTAGTGTCACACTTTGTTCATAATTAGCAAAGCCCTAAAGGCACTTCTTAGTGTCACACTTTGTTCATAATTAGAAATTGACAAAGGTGATTGATCATTGAAGAAGAAATTAGAATTCTACAAAGGATGAAATCATGTAGCAAAAGGGTGTTCACAGCTAGATCATAAGCATGATCTAGTTCCAAATACTTTCACAACTATAAAGTAGAAGTGTTACAATTTGGCAAGTATAAATACAATTTCAAATATTCAAATCTAATTATCAAATACACTATATAACCAAATCTTTAAGATCAATAATGTTACATCCCTCTTTTTGAAAACAATTATGTTATTTACTTTCTTGCAAATTTCAGTAATTTATTATGTTGTGAATGACATGAAAATTGACGATTTATCTTACAAGTTGTTATATGGAATTGTGGAATCTAATGATTACGATCAAGATGATATTGTAGACTAAATGTCTTTATAATAAATGCAATGATGTTTGGATATATTATATTTGGATCATAGGTGCTTTGACCACAAAATTGTATGTGAGTCTGTCGATGCAGGAACAGGTGGACCGTGTTCGACGGAAGAGAAAGTATCTTCGAGAGGGAGTATAGACTCTGGAAATTAACAATGGGTGTTTGTTAATGAGAATGCCAAACAGGTAGATGAACCTTAGAACCATCATTTTAGTCTTGGTTGTCGGTTGGGTTAGTAACTAGATGTCGACGCCAGAGGATAAAGTATAACATCCTAGTCGAAAGTCATCATATAGAATCTTGGAGTCGTCGATGGCGTCGTCAGTTCCTAATAGCAATTCGACTTAGTTAGACATATACTATTTCTGTTTATAGTTATTTAATGAATCCTCTTGTGGTGAAAATCATAAATCTTGTCTCGTAGTCGAAAGATACGAGAAGTTGGCTTTGTGCGTCTAACGGTGTAAGAAACTCGTTTGTGTTACGACCAATCCGTCGTGATTGTCGTAAAACGCGTCGAACTTGTGTCGTGAATTTATTTTCCTTTCTTGTAGGTCGATGAATGTTAATTTGAAGCCATAACGTGAAATAATTTATTATGTTCGTCGTTTAATCTGAGTCCTTTCTTCTATCTCTGACCGCGAGAGTTACCGATCTGACCTTGAGTTTTCTTTATAAGATAGTTCTTGTCTCCTTTTCCGTTTCGACCAAAATGATGCTCTAGTCATTTCCCAACCACCGCCATGTCGAGTTTAATTTCACAAAAGATTCATCTTTATTGGTCTCAGAAAGCGAGATGCCATTATGTTCGAGTAAGTATGGAATTGCTATGTCCATTAGCAAAGTTTTGTCGCTATAGGAGCCATCACCTTTTTGTTTGGTCGTGATAGTAAGAAGTTGGGTTCAAGATCAGTAATGTCAACCCCCTGAGTTAGGCTAGTGTCGATAAGTGGTAGAATGTCTTAAGTTCCTCCTTCGCGGGTGAGAGAGAGAAAATTTAGCGATGGAGATAGAAGTGCGACCGTCAAATTTAATGACAATGCTGTCTCCTTGTTGAGGGAGCGAAATTCTTGTAGTGCTGTTTGGGATGAGGCTAACCAACCTCAATTTGAGGAGCTGCGTCATCATGGGAGTTAGTGGAGCATGCTGGAGAAACCGCAGCTTATGATGGATGCCCCGTCACTAAACGGAGTGCGAAGGCATCGAATGACGTTGGAAAGAAAGGTAAGGAATCTGAGTTTGTTGAGTTTTTTTTGCTGCGCGGAGTAGAAGTGGTGAACATGAGTTGTAGATGAGGGAGCGACGGAAAGTAGTTGAGGGAATATTGGATGGGTGAGGGAGATACTCCCGTCGGATTTGGAGGATAAGGCAGCGAGAGGGGCTGTCACGAAGAGGGGAAAGTAACCGCAAGGTGAGAGCAAAGGGGAGATCGTTGGATAGAAGATAGTGGTCGGTAGTAGTAGGGAGAGGAAGAAAAGAGAGGAAACAGTACAAACAGTGGGAGACGGTATTACTGGTCCTGCACTGTGAAGAAGAAAAAGACAGTAGTGAGAGAGAGTGCCACGAAGTTTAGTAGTAGGGAGAGAGTTTGGTTTGGTTTAGCTATCGTGATTAGTGGGGAAGACTACAGAGTTTAGTGGCAGTAAGAGAGGTAATTGAGGAGAAAAACGTAGAGAGCTACGAGTAGAAGTTTTTGTGTAGCCAGCGAACAGTAAGAGATCGACAGAAGCTTCAGGGTAGTATCTAGCAAAGGAGATATCTGCGAAGCCTGCCTTTGACTGGAATAGTGTCCGACAGAGAGAGGGGTTTGTTTTAGTGTGGATTGTTGTTATTAAGAAGGAGATAAAAGAGATAGCTTCGAAGAAAAATAGAGAAGAACATGGGATTGTCACAGCGACCTCCAATTTCATCAACAGGTTCATTTCCTTCTTTACTTTTCTAAATTTAGACCTGTAAGTAAGTGAGTCACACTATTACAAAAGATTAATACGTTTAAAATGAGAAGAAATGTATGACAATGTAAACCAAGTATGATATCTGTGTGCGGTCAATCCATGAAGTAGCGTCATTGCTGTGTTTGTGATTAAAAAACTCAGAAGTAGAAGTATTGCTGTCTTCTAGAATTCGTAAACTCAGGAATTGTAGCATTTCTTGCCATGAATGAAATTGTACAATCAAAAACGTAGTTCTCCAACGTATACTCATTTAGGAATGAACTTATTTTGTTGCAAGATGTCATTTACCTTCTTTGAATGATAGCTCCACAGCAAGTAAACATGTTGTTTCACGTGCATGCTGTGTAGGAGCCAAAACCACAGTTTTAAGCACGTTTGGACGTAAAATTTATTTTGTTTGATAGTCGGCAAATGTAGTTGTAAACAACTGATGTTTGATCCGTCATACACCTTTAGTTAGAGGTCGACCATGCGTTGGTCAACTCCATTAATATAAGAATGATTCCATAATCATTTATAATATATTTACGACTCCCATCTTGATGAACCATGTGAAACCAATGCCACGAAAAGAGGAGTAGGAAGATAAAGTGTTGGTAATGATTAAGAAACCGTCATGGTTCTGAAATGAACAAGTTGAGTTGAAAACCTGCATGTGAGTCGAGATTACGATGCATGCGACGATGCTAGAAACATTTTACCTTGTAAAACCATATGAGTCTAGAATCTTCAAATTTTAGGATAACGGGAAATGATTTAGATACTTGAATATGTTGTGTAAATATGGGAACCAAGTAAACAAGTATGAAACCACTTAGGAGTGGACGTTTTTAAACAATGATTTTTCAGGATAAAAGGATTATGAAAACTCTAAACTCGAGATTAGAGTAAATATTGCGCCTTGCGCTATTATAGGAGGATATCTTAAGCCCTTGAGGTCATCAAGGTCATCAAAGTGTTCAAACTATACAAATAGGAAACTGTAGGATTTCAACCAGTTCAAGTCGAGTAGGGTGGGTGAACCAAGTTGATGCGTTCTTAGAACGCTAATTAAAAACAAATCCTTTGGCCAAGGTGGTGTACTATCTTCAAGTGCATCGAACATTCACCGTAACTGGATGGCATTTCTTGTGGAGGGTCGTGCATGACTAGAGGGTATCTAGGGATCTGCACGATAACAAGACATGTAGGTTGCAACACCAGAGCTCAGATGGCAAACACCGATGGTTATCCTAAGTCTATCCTCTTGAGTAGGGTAGGGCCACTTCCGGTTAGGAAGGAGTGCGGGAGACCGACGGTCTGTGGTTGGAGGTTAAGCTCCTTGAAGATACTTTCTCTTCCAAATATTGAGGAATTGCCGAGTCTTGAACGTGATGGGTTGACAATCGAAATGCATGGTAATGGTATGTTTCCGATATTTGTTATCTCAAGAAAATTTCATTTGTTAGAAAACAAAGTGTATTATGAATATCATTTCCTTCAGTTTATGAAAATGCAATCATGTTTATGATAAAATGAAAAATGTTGTATTGGATTATAGATGAGTTACTTTTGTATTTGATTACCTTGTAAAAAAAAAATTTACCGTTGTGAAAACTTAGTTACTTCTTGTCATTTCGGATGTGGATGTTACATATGGTATCAAAGCCAGGTTCAGCACTAGGGCTGATGAGTCCACTAACCTGATTAGGAAATCATCATTATGTGGGTAGCTAATGATTTGGTTTATTGTGCCAGGATGGCATACACCAAGAGAACCGCAAGAAAATCCTTCACGGGTAAGAAGCGTTATCTGTAAGCTAAGCAGAAACGACTTGCGATGGTCAAGACCATAGAGAAAACCAATGACGAGAACGACATTTGGCTTGATGATGTGGAAACCTTAGCCAATGCAATGTCACAACTTAAGCGAGTGAGGAGAGAACTCCTAGAGGGAGCAGCGATGGCGGTTTGAACCATGATCAACCATTGCTCCTGGATTGAAACTGATAGTGTACCTATTAGTGTACCTGAGATTGTACCTAGTACTATACCCATGATCACTAGAGATCCACGTGTAATGCCTAGAGCTGAGATTATTGAGTTATCTTCTGATAGTGAGTCTAAGGGGTATACACCTCGTGATTATGTGTCGGACAATGAATCCGAAGGTTACACTCCACTAGATAACACTATGTAGAAACATGAGATTTGTCTATCTCTAATGATGTTGAAACAATTTTGCAAAATGAATAAAGACAAAATTTTGGTTTGAGAACAATTATGAATATGATCAAATGTTGTGTTCTTTTGATGAGGTTTAATTTAATAAGCGCAAAACTGATTAGTATATGTTTGATCAGGTGTGAAATTAAACTAGCATGGACCAATCAGGGTTTAATGAGGGGGAGGATTGGGAAGGTCATAACTCTCAGAAAAACTCCACTGACAAGTTGGATAGGATCCTCAACATGCTCACTGAAACCAAGGAAAGGTTGAATAAACTAGAGAAGAAAATAGATGAAACTGGTAACACAGAGGGTGGAAACGAGAACTCACACTACACAAGCAAGAGTAAGCATTGGGAAAATGGCACGTCAAGTGAACATCCTGATGACAGTGAAGCCCAAAGAAGAACCAAGGATAAACTTGCCTTAGAGTTATCTAAGGATATGAAGAAGGTTAACCCTCCAAAGTTTGATGGAACGAAAACTGGAGATGCAGCTGAAGCATGGTTGACTGAAATGGAGAAATATTTTGAGATCAGGAACTACTCTGAGATTACTAAAGCTGTGTGGGGATCCTATCAGCTGTCTGGGGAAGCGTCCACTTGGTGGATGAATAAAAAAATGGAGTTGGAATTAAGTCCCTTGAAGGTGACATGGGATGAGTTCGTGGAACTATTCCGAAAACGGTGGTTACCTCAGTTGTATTTTGATCAGAAGTTAATGGATTTTCAAAACCTCAGGCAAGGTGAACTATATGTGGTCGAGTACGCAGAAAAATTCACTAGGCTGCTGAAGTATGTTCCCCAATACCAAAAGGATGAAAGGTTTCGAATCAGAAAGTTCATCATGGGACTCAATCCTCAGATCGGCGGTGAGGTGGAGGTACATGGTCCAAGCACAATGGATCAAGTTTATGAAAAGGCAATAAAACAGGAGCAAAAGATTAAGTCTATCTCCACTTACCATGACAAGAAACGCAAGAAGTTTGATAAGAACTACAATGATCAGTCTTTTAAAAGGAAAAATGATAAGGGATTTGGAAACAGGAGGTTTGATAGGGGAAACCGAAAGAATCAAGGAGGTTTTGGTAATGAGCGCAGAGGCGAAGATTTTAAGAGAAATGCAAATTTTAAGAAGAATGGTGATTCTGCAAGTAGGCCATCTGAGAAGCGAGGACCTATAGGAGGATGTTTTTCGAGTGGAGGTGATCATTATGCCAACCGTTGCCCCAACAAGAAGCCGAATGGGAGGCCTAGGAACACGGAGCTTCCTTCTCAACAGGAAGCCTTTCAGCAAAAGATTCATGCCGCTCTTGACAATCAGCAAGCAAAGTATCAGATCACTCCTATTGAGATGACAGGTACCTTATTTGGAGTTCCTGTTTCTATTCTATTTGATACTGGTGCAACAGAAAATTTTGTGTCACCTAGAGTTCTAAGTAAATTTTCTAGAAAAGTTGGCTTTATGTCAAAACCTTGGACAGTAGAGTATGCAAATAATTCAAAGGCTCAGGTAGAGCAATGTTTGTTCGAAGCTAGGATTGATGATTCTAACTTCACCACTGAGGCAAACTTATATGTAGCGCCTTTAGGGTCCTACGATGTCATCCTAGGAATGAGCTGGTTGTGGAAACATCGAGCCAAAGTAGATTGTTTTCATAAAACCATTGAGTGTCTGGATGAGACGGGCAAACTTTAAATCTCCAAGGAATACAGAGGGAAATTAAGGTTAGATCCATTTCATCTAAACAACTAAAGCGGGCTAGGCGAAAGGGGTGTCAACTTTTTGCAGTTAAGATGGACCTAGTAGAGGAAACCTCGGAGAAGCAATCTTTTGAGGAAAGATATCCATTTCTGTGCAACTTCAGAGATGTATTTCCCGAGGAGTTACCAGGCTTGCCTCCGAAGAGAACATTTGATTTTGGTATAGATATTAAACCAGGATCTGAGCCAATTTCTAAGGCTCCGTATCGTATGACTACCACTGAACTTATGGAATTAAAAGCTCAGTTGCAGGAGCTTTTGTCTAAGAATTTGATTAGGCCAAGTGTATCACCGTGGGGAGCTCTGGTTATCTTTGTCAAAAAGAAAGATGGAACTCTCAGACTGTGTATAGACTATAGGATGCTTAACAAGGCAACTATAAAGAACAAGTATCCTTTGCCACAAATTGATGATCTATTTGACCAAATGCGTGGCGCAACGGTCTTTTCTAAGATAGATCTGAGATCTGGATACCATCAGTTAAGGTTAAAAGACGAAGACATTCCCAAAACAGCTTTCAGAATGAGGTATGGTCATTATGAGTTCACGGTGTTACCGTTTGGATTGACCAACGCACCTGCTGCTTTCATGAATCTCATGAATAGTGTATTCAGAGATTGTCTTGATAAGTTTGTACTAGTCTTCATTGATGATATTTTGATCTATTCCAAGAATGAAGAGGAGCATGCATGACATCTTCAAATAGTGTTTCAACAATCAAGAGAACATAAACTGTATGCAAAACTCTCCAAGTGCACTTTCTTTCAGAAAGAGGTACAGTATTTAGGGCACATAATATCAGCCGATGGGATATCAGTTGATCCGGCCAAAATAAAAGCTATTATGGAATGGCCTGAACCTACCAATGTGTCAGAAGTACGAAGTTTCATGGCTTTGGCAGGATATTACAGGAAATTTGTGTTGAATTTCTCAAGCATTGCTAGTCCCATTACCTCTTTGCAGAGAAAAGGAAAAAGGTTTGTTTGGACGGATGAATGTCAAAAGGCTTTTGACTTGTTAAAATGAAAATTAACAACTGCTCCAATTCTAAAAGTTCCTGATCCAGAGGGAGAGTTTGAGGTTATCACTGATGCCTCGGGGGAAGGATTGGGAGGTGTGCTTATGCAAGATGGCAGGGTAGTAGCCTATGAGTCAAGGAAGCTGAAAAATTATGAGTAGAACTATGCTCCTCATGACCTAGAGATGGTAGCAGTGGTTCACGCCCTTCAGATGTGGCGACATTACTTGTTGGGAAGGAATTTTATTTTAAAATCTGATCACCAAAGCCTTCACTACATATTCACACAACCTAATCTCAATGCAAGGCAAAGGAGATGGCTGGAACTAATATCAGATTATGACTTTGAAATTTCTTATATCAAGGGCAAGGAAAACTGAGTAGCGGATGCCTTAAGTAGAAGAACCCATATAGCCTCTATAATCTCCATACATGCTAACTTTAAAGATTTAGTATTGCAAAACTTATCTGGGGATGAGTATTATGAACAAGTGAAACAAGCTCTGCACCTAAACCCTAAGGACCCAAGATATGACGGATTCAGTTTTGAATCCGATGGATTGCTAAGATTCAAGGGAAGAATTTATGTCCCTGATTCAGTGGAACTTAGACACCTTGTGTGGAAGGAAGTTCACTATACTCCTTACTCTGGACACCCTGGTGTAACAAAACTGTTAGCAGATGTCAAGCTGCTATATTTCTGGAAGGGAATGAAAAGCGATGCTGCAAAGTTTGTAGCTAGTTGTTTGGAGTGTCAGAGAGTGAAGGCAGAACACCAACATCCTGCTGGGTTGTTGTACCCACATGATATTCCGGAATGGAAATGGCAAGTTATTAGTATGGATTTTGTCTAGGGGTTGCCAATGTCTAAGAACAGGCATGATGCAATATTGGTTGTTGTGGATAAACTAACCAAGGTTGCACATTTTATACTGGGAAATTTGACAGATGGAGCACATCTTTTGGCTCAAAAATTTGTGCAAGAGATTTTCAGATTGCATGGGGTACCTGAAAAGATAATATCTGATAGAGATGCTCGGATAACTTCACGGTTTTGGCAAACCTTATTTTCGGCATTAGGGACTAAATTAAATGTTAGTACTGCTTATCACCCCGAAACTGATGGTTAGATGGAAAGAGTGAACTAGGTATTAGAAGACCTTTTGAGAATGTATTGCATGGATCAGCAATACAGATGGGAGGAATATCTACCTCTTGTCAAATTTGCCTATAACAACTCCTATCATTCTGCCATTAAGATGGCACCATTTGAAGCATTATATGGAAGGAAATGCAGAACTCCTATAAGCTGGGATAAGCTGGAAGATAGGATAAGCATTGGACCTGAAATGCTTGCTGATATGGAAGAAAAAGTTAAAGTGATTAGGAAGAGATTGGCAGAAGCCAATGACAGGCAAAAGAGTTATGTAGATCGCAAACGAGCGCCTAGACACTTCTCTGTTGGCGAGAAGGTGCTTTTGCGGGTGAACCCCAAAAGAGTTCTATAAAGTTTGGTAAATCTTCGAAATTGGCTCCTCGTTATGTTGGACCTTTCGAAGTTCTTGAGATTATCAATCCAGTTGCCTACAAAGTTGCTCTACCTCTAGCTTTGTCTAAGATGCATAATGTTTTTCATGTTTCGTATTTAAAGAAATATTTTGTAGGTAATAACCACATCCTTAACTGGAATTCCTTACAGATGCAAGAACCCGGGGTGGTTGTGATCGAGCCATTCAAGGTGCTCGAAATGTGTAAACTTCGTTTACGTAATCAAGATGTTTTGCAATGCAAAATATAGTGGGACCAATATGGTGAGGATAGCGCCACTTGGGAAGACTACAAAGATATTTCGCAAAGATTTCCAAAACTTTTTAAAGACATTAAAGTTGCATTATAGAAAGTTTGTTTTAAGTTTAAGATTTTGCTTGATAAACTTAATCATCGGGGATGGTGATTTTTAAAGGGGAAGGATATGTTACATCCCTCTTTTTGAAACAATTATGTTATTTACTTTAATGCAAATTTCAGTAATTTATTATGTTGTGAACGACATGAAAATTGACGATTTATCTTACAAGTTGTTATATGGAATTGTGGAATCTAATGATTACGATTAAGATGATATTGTAGACTAAATGTCTTTATAGTAAATGCAATGATGTTTGGATATATTATATTTGGATCATAGGTGCTTTGACCACAAAATTGTATGTGAGTCTGTCGATGCAGGAACAGGTGGACCGTGTTCGACGGAAGAGAAAGTATCTTCGAGAGGGAGTATAGACTTTGGAAATTAACCATGGGTGTTTGTTAATGAGAACGCCAAATAGGTAGATGAACCTTGGAACCATCATTTTAGTCTTGGTTGTCAGTAGGGTTAGTAACTAGATGTCGATGCCAGAGGATAAAGTATAACATCCTAGTCGAAAGTCGTCATATAGAATCTTGGAGTCATCGATGGTGTCGTAAGTTCCTAATAGTAAGTCGACTTAGTTAGACGTATACTATTTCCATTTATAGTTATTTAATGAATCCTCTTGTGGCAAAAATTGTAAATCTTGTCTCATAGTCGAAAGATACGAGAAGTTGGCTTTGTGCGTCTAACGGTGTAAGCAACTCGTTTGTGTTACGACCAATCCGTCGTGATTGTCGTAAAACGCGTCAAACTTGTGTCATGAATTTATTTTCCTTTCTCGTAGGTTGACGAATGTTAATTTGAAGCCATAACGTGAAATAATTTATTATGTTCGTCGTTTAATCTGAGTCCTTTCTTCTATCTCTGACCGCGAGAGTTACCGATCTGACCTTGAGTTTTCTTTATAAGATAGTCCTTGTCTCCTTTTCCGTTTCGACCAAAACGATGCTCTAGTCATTTCCCAACCACCGCCATGTTGAGTTTAACTTCACAAAAGATTCATCTTTATTAGTCTCAGAAAGCGAGATGCCATTATGTTCGAGTAAGTATGGAATTGCTATGTCCATTAGCAAAGTTTTGTCGCTATAGGAGCCATCACCTTTTTGTTTGGTCGTGATAGTAAGAAGTCGGGTTCAAGATCAGTAATGTCGACCCCCTGAGTTAGGCTAGTGTTGATAAGTGGTAGAGTGTCTTAAGTTCCTCCTCCGCGGGCGAGAGAGAGAAAATTTAGCGATGGAGATAGAAGTGTGACCGTCGAATTTAATGACAATGCTGTCTCATTGTTGAGGGAGCGAAATTCTTGTAGTGCTGTTTGGGATGAGGCTAACCAACCTCAGTTTGAGGAGCTGCGTCATCATGGGAGTTAGTGGAGCATGCTGGAGAAACTGTAGCTTATGATGGATGCCTCGTCACTAAAGGGAGTACGAAGGCATCGAATGACGTTGGAAAGAAAGGTAAGGAATCTGAGTTTGTTGAGTTTTTTTTGGCTACACGGAGTAGAAGTGGTGAACGTGAGTTGCAGATGAGGGAGCGACGGAAAGTAGTTGAGGGAATATTGGACGGGTGAGGGAGATACTCACGTCAGATTTGGAGGATAAGGCAACGAGAGGGGCTGTCACGAAGAGGGGAAAGTAACCGCGAGGTGAGAGCAAAGGGGAGATTGTTGGATAGAAGATAGTGGTCGGTAGTAGTAGGGAGAGGAAGAAAAGAGAGGAAACAACACAAACAGTGGGAGACGGTATTACTGGTCCTGCACTGTGAAGAAGAAAAAGACAGTAGTGAGAGAGTGCCACAAAGTTTAGTAGTAGGGAGAGAGTTTGGTTTGGTTTAGCTATCGTGATTAGTGGGGGAGACTATAGAGTTTAGTGGCAGTAAGAGAGGTAACTGAGGAGAAAAACATAGAGAGCTACGGGTAGAAGTTTTTGCGTAGCCAGTGAATAGTAAGAGATCGACAGAAGCTTCGGGGTAGTATCTAGCAAAGGAGATATCTGCGAAGCCTACCTTTGACTGGAATAGTGTCTGACAGAGAGAGGGGTTTGTTTTAGTGTGGATTGTCGTTATTAAGAAGGAGATAAAAGAGATAGCTTCGAAGAAAAACAGAGAAGAACGTGGGATTGTCACAGCGACCTCCAATTTCATCAACAGGTTCATTTCCTTCTTTACTTTTCTCAATTTAGACCTGTAAGTAAGTGAGTCACACTATTACAAAATATCAATACGTTTAAAATGAGAAGAAATGTATGACAACGTAAACCAAGTATGATATCTGTGTGCGGTCAATCCATGAAGTAGCGTCATTGCTGTGTTTGTGATTAAAAAACTCAGAAGTAGAAGTATTGCTGTCTTCTAGAATTCGTAAACTCAGGAATTGTAGCATTTCTTGCCATGAATGAAATTGTACAATCAAAAACGTAGTTCTCCAACGTATACTCATTTAGGAATGAACTTATTTTGTTGCAAGATGTCATTTACCTTCCTTGAACGATAGCTCCACAGCAAGTAAACACGTTGTTTCACGTGCATGCTATGTAGGAGCCAAAACCACAGTTTTAAGCACGTTTGGACGTAAAATTTAGTTTGTTTGATAGTCAGAAAATGTAGTTGTAAACAACTGATGTTTGATCCGTCATACACCTTTAGTCAGAGGCCGACCATGCGTTGGTCAACTCCATTAATATAAGAATGATTCCATAATCATTTATAATATATTTACGACTCCCATCTTGATGAACCATGTGAAACCAATGCCACGGAAAGAGGAGTAGGAAGATAAAGTGTTGGTAATGATTAAGAAACCATCATGGTTTTGAAATGAACAAGTTGAGTTGAAAACCTGCATGTTAGTCGAGATTATGATGCATGCGACGATGCTAGAAACATTTTACCTTGTAAAACCATATGAGTCTAGAATCTTTGAATTTTAGGATAACGGGAAATGATTTAGATACTTGAATATGTTGTGTAAATATGGGAACCAAGTAAACAAGTATGAAACCACTTAGGAGTGGACATTTTTAAACAATGATTTTTCAGGATAAAAGGATTATGAAAACTCTAAACTCGAGATTAGAGTAAATATTGTGCCTTGCGCTATTATAGGAGGATATCCTAAGCCCTTGAGGTCATCAAGGTCATCAAAGTGTTCAAACTATACAAATAGGAAACTATAGGATTTCGACCAGTTCAAGTCGAGTAGGGTGGGTGAACCAAGTTCATGCATTCTTAGAACGCTAATTAAAAACAAATCCTTTGGCCAAGGTGGTGTACTATCCTCAAGTGCATCGAACGTTCACCGTAACTGGATGGCGTTTCTTGTGGAGGGTCCGGCATGACTAGAGGGCATCTAGGGATCTGCACGATAACAAGACACGTAGGTTGCAACACCAAAGCTCAGATGGCAAACACCGATGGTTATCCTAAGTCTATCCTCTTGAGTAGGGTAGGGCCACTTCCAGTTAGGAAGGAGTGCGGGAGACTGACGGTCTATGGTTGGAGGTTAAGCTCCTTGAAGATACTTTCTCTTCCAAATATTGAGGAATTGCCGAGTCTTGAACGTGATGGGTTGACAATCGAGATGCATGGTAATGGTATGTTTCCGATATTTGTTATCTCAAGAAAATTTCATTTGTTAGAAAACAAAGTGTATTATGAATATCATTTCCTTCAGTTTATGAAAATGCAATCATGTTTATGATAAAATGAAAAATGTTGTATTGGATTATAGATGAGTTACTTTTGTATTTGATTACCTTGTAAAAAAAAAATTTACCATTGTGAAAACTTAGTTACTTCTTGTCATTTCGGATGTGGATGTTACAAATAACTTTAATTCGATAAAAAAATATATTTTAATTTATCACTCACAACTTAATATTAATTTAAGATATGATTGTTATTGATTGTTCTATTAAACCAATAAATTAATCATAGTGTGTTATTTTTATCCCACACTAATAAGTATTAAGAGAATCTTAAAATAGGAAATGCATGTTAAGTCTGACTAGCACTTTTCACTTCTCTATTACCAACTAGCCAATTCAAGTAAAACAAGTAAAAATTGGAAACAATTTACTAAATGAAAAAAAAAAAAGAATCAGTTACACCCTTTCCCATGGGCAAGAAGGATCTCCTTAAATGTCATCCACTTACACGATCAACATTGAGTCAATGCTGAAGTGGAAGTGGCACCCCACTCCTCTCTTCCATTTCATCGCCCATTCCTTCCACCAGTTTTAACCTTAACCAATGCATTCATTAACCACATTGATTGTCAAAATTACAAATTTTCCCGCATTAAATTTAGATTTTTCTATAACAAGAAGTGGATTGATTTGAATGGATATCAATAACATTTTTAAAAAAAAAAAATCTTCATTTACTCTGCTACTATTATTGTCTTCATCACCGTTAACATTTTCTATTGCCACTTTCCTATTTCAGGGCATGTTTCATTTCGGATTTTTTGCTGTAAAAATATTTTATCCTTCATTTCTCTAACATCCTTTTCTAGCTCTTGAATGCATTTATACTAAGTCCTCGTATGCTTGGTAAACTCTTCTATTTCTTCACCTTTCTTTAACAATGTATTCTTGAAAACTATTCCAATTTTCTCTAGTTCGTTTTCCCATTCCTTCAACTATATTTCAAAATTCCTTAGCTACAGAAAAAGTCTATTATTTTCTTCCATTAAGGCTTATGTTGAAGCTTACATTGAAGCTTGTAACCTAGTTTTACAAATTGATTTAAGGAGTTTGGTGACATATATAGGTATTTGCAAGGGTTTGTACATTGAGTATTTGACATAGTTGTGCTCAGAGTCATGGATATGGTGGAGGTACTTTAGCGACACCTAGAGGAATGGACTACAAAAAATTAGAGCCTCATTAAGGTACTTATTTGTATATCTACCTAAGACATATAAAAGCACCCTCTATGGCATAGCCTAAGAATGGCGTAAAAAATTATTATTTTTTCTATCTTCTATTATGTCTCACATATCAAAGAAATGCATTTTACTTTTCTCTCTAGAGGTTTACTATTTTTTTAAGAAATGATGCCATAGATCTCATTTAGGTGATCATGGGCATGTGGCTATTAACATTGACTACCAATATTACTACACCATTTAGGGTTTTTTATTTTCAAAAGCAATATTATTAATAACATTTGATGATGAAAAATACAAACTTAATTAGTCTAATTTTAAAGTTTTAGTATAATTTTAAATGCAACAAATTATGTGCCCTGAGGTCCAACACTCACCTGAGGGTCCATTTTCCTATGATGAGCTTGTTTAGAAGATATACCCTGATCAAACTAATTCAACCTTCCAAGTGGTTTGGGATGAAAATGATAAAGTAAAGGACTTTATTGAAGGGGACTCCAAGAGGCAATCATATCCCACTTAGTTTTATGTCAAAGAAGAAGAAGTGTACTCCTCTTAATGATGCATCAAGAAGGATCGACAAATTTCTAGTAAACACTACGTAAGATCTTCACTGAATAATTTATATTGAAATACTGACATTAGTTAGTAAATGAATCCCTCAAAGACTAGTGTTATTTGTATTTTTTAATTTTGTGTAGATATTGGTGCTCTTATGGCCCAAATGATTATCCAGAGGTTGGTGCCACTCAATTCAATAAATCATTAGTCCCAAAGAGTGGTAAAAGTAGGCCTGGCCAAAAACATAGAAGATGTGGATGTCAGTGCCACTTTATAATTTGCATTATGCATCAGAGGCTAGATCATTCTCTATTGTCCATTTATCAAGTTGACCATGTTGACAAGAATGGATTTCCTTGTCATGGTCAAGAGGTTAAATCTTTCAAAGGGAGTAGATCTTTCTTTGAACTTCACATAAGCAAAGAATTACAAGATTGGGTGAAAATATGTTATTGTTAGGTTAACTTCCTGATGCAGTTCATATGAAACATAGGGAAGTGGTCATGAAGAATTTAATCTTGTTCAAAGGACAAACAAAAAGAGATGACTTCTTGAATAAGAATGACATACAAAACATAGAGCATAAAATCAAACAAACAAAATATGTTATGCATACTAATGATGCACAATCTATCAAATAATGGGTGGTTATATTTATCCAGAAAAATAGTTTGCCTACCAAGAATTCAATGAAAATAGTGTTGATGGAAATGGAGATGAAGATGTGCTTTTTATTTTAGGAATCCAACTACCACAACAATTGCATTGGATGGTACAGTATGAACATAATAGCATGCTAGCAATGGACTCAACATTTGGAACCAATGCAATGAAGGTAAAACATTTAAGATTAATTTTTTATCATATTTTCCTTTGTTTATATATTTTATGATCTTAATATTTGTACTCTAATTATTTTTTCAGTTCCAACTATACACATTTCTTACTTTTGATGCCCAACACATGGGGTTACCAGTTGCATGGATAATAATGTCTAGATCATGTCAATCTGACTTAGCATATTGGATGTGAATTCTTCTGCAAAGAATTCTCTTATTGAAGATCGAGTGGAAAATCAATGCATTTATAGTAGATGATCCTACAACACAAATTAATGTTATCAAGTGATTTTTATTTATGTAATGTATTGTTAATATTTACCTATATAATTGGGATGCTAATTATAGTCATATTGTGGCCTTGTAGAGAGGATTTTAGTTGTGAAAGATATCTCTATAGCTAGCATGTTAGGAGGGCATGATTGAAAAACTTGATAGCCAAGGTGAAGGATGATTTTTCTAGAAGAGAAATGTTTGATATGTTGGGATCTATTATGTAACACTCTCCAGATGAGGACACAACTATTAAAATGCTTAGTTATTTGTGCATTGTTTTTGAGACATGCATCAAAAATTTGTTGACTATTTTCAAGAGCTATTGATTCATAGGGTGGGGATGTGGTCTAGATGTTTTCATAACCTTAAGCATGGTGGTCAAAAAACAAATGGTGCAATTGAATCATATCATTCACATTTGAAGAACCATTTTTTAAAAGCCATTTGACATGCATCACTTAGAAGAGTGGATTGGTTGATTAACCAATTGATTATGGATGTATACACATATTATGGATGCAAATCAATAAAGAAATGGTTTCCATAGATAATTTAGTTTGGAAAAGGTTGAGAATGTGTCTTGGGTGCACGCCTTGCAGATTCTTGATGATCATGTGAAATTTGATGCCACCAATAGTCATATTTCATGGGTTTAAAGTCAAAGAGATCAAAAAATTTATTACCAAGTGTATGGATCAATGACATGTTTGTCTATGTGTTCATGCAACTTTTCAACTCAGGGTTACACATGTAAGCATTTAGTCAAGGTGAACATGATGAGAGAAACAATTGGTCACACCAATAGAAATGACATTCCCCTAGTTGTTGATGTCATTTCTACTGTGAGCACATGGATTCATGGAGAGGACACTAGATTTGATATATCAAATCACCTTGTCAGTGTCCTTTTGTGTTTTTTGCATACTCTACATTCTCTTTTAGTTTAGATGGTCATTGTTCCCTTACTAATTATTTACATGAAAATGGATTAGGATGTAGCAGATGACCTACCATGCATATTACATGCACTTGATGATGTTGAGGAGGAGAAGCAATGTCACTCAAATGTAATGTGATGTCAAACACTCATGCTATGTCCATTTCTTTTGTGTATATTCTACTAATATATTTTATTGATTAATGTTTAGATTTTAGCACAAGAAGGTGAAGGCATAATAAATTCAAAGATGAGGGTACAAAAGTTTCTTGAAGATTTCTTGCAAAGCACAGATGATGATGGAACAATAGCCTTTCTAGAAAAGGGATTAGAAGACATGATAAATAGGGGTAGAGGAATGGCACTATCTAGTCAATTTGGGCTACAATACCCCACTATGCAACCATTCAAGCCTGTCATGGATCTGGTCATGGAACTACACTTCGTTGGGAGAGAGACTTGATTGAAATAGCTAATATTAGGATACATCCAACCATCTCTCAAGGTTTAGTTGTGTAAATCCTAGTCCGTCTTGTGCAAAGAACAACAAGAATCATAATTGGCATGATGATTTGGATAGAGCAGCAACACGTGATAAGTATAGGAGTTGAACATCTTAATTTAGGGGCAAACACTATTAAGATTCTTTTTAGATATGCATTTATTGTCAAAGCTACTTCTGTTTTATTTAATGGTTAGTCACTTTTCTAAATAATGACTCTTCATCTTGATGTTTTGATATCCATATCCTTTTTTGTCTTTGGTTATAAATTATAGGAGAATTCAACCTCTTTATTTTGTTAATAATTAAGCATAGAAGGATCTTAGATTCGTTGCATTTTGAAATCTTGTTACTTGTTTTATTTTTTTAATTCTTGTAAGCAAGTTCATTCATTTTACTATTGTCCTACTTATTATTAGATCAAAAAATAATTATATTACAGATTAGTAGTTCAGTGTTTGTAAATGAAGAGGAACAATTTAATGCTTGTAATTGAACAAGTTTTCCAATTTTTTTTGGCCTACACTTATGCATGGGAGGATGAATTTTTCTACCACACGATGCAGGAGCATCATCAAATGCGGGTTGAGCATCGTCAAATTTTTGTTTTGATTAGTCTTTGGTTTTGATTAATCACTGTTTTAGTTTTTGTTTGTCTAGTTGTTAGATTGATGGTTTGGTTCATCTTCCTAAATGACCTATATCAACTTTTTATGGACCGATGGAAGTAGTTTTTGGGAGGAGAGGAAGCTAATCCATTGAAGGTTCCTGTCGTCACGGGAGATAGGAGGTTAGAAAACTGTCAAAACGACAGTAGCAAGAACGAAGAGGGTAGATCGTGGTGTGAGAGAGGGGACCGATATATTGGAGAGCAAGAAAATAGACGGGGGTCTACTGAGTGGGAGAAGGCAAAGAATGAAACCGATGGGAAATGAGAAGAAATTGAAACTGCCACAACAACAACAGAGCAACGAATAGTAGAGATCGGCCTGTTTAGCAAGGTGGATGTATCAACAGAGAGCAGATGGAAGTTGGGAAGACATGGTATAAAGGGAGGATCATAGCAGAGGCAGATATCAAAACAATGAATTAGATTATGTATGAAGGATTTAGGCTAGGTATTTGTGACCAAGAACCAATTCATACTCCATAAAGATCAGTATAATCTCTGTATCTATCTCTGTAGAATTGATATGACTGAATGTTGAATAAAAGAATTCTTGTTAAGAAAATGTTCTGATAATCAAATTCCTGTCATCTAAGTGTTGTATTGTTCTCACCAAAATGTGTGTTATTCTGTTTGAATTCCTGTCACTAAAATTGTTCTAGTCTCTGGTTCGGGCTGCCATCACCACATTAATCAATGCTTGCTATCATGCTCATGGCCACAACCTGCACTTTATTTCTATCCAATGACTAATTATTGTTTAGTTGCGTGTCATGTGACAAAATAAAAGGTATTTGAATTTCCCATATTTCTCATAAAATATCAATTTACAACAGCAAAGTGACTTAGTCTTTAAATACATACAATGTGGGAGGAATGATCGAATATCTCTTTCATCCAAGTTTATCATTGCCCACATCATCCATCTCATATCATTTCTAATTATGTGCTCCTACAAGACAATGGATCATTTTGATAAAGCTTCTACCATAATGCATTTAGTAATATAAGGTATATATTGTATACCTATGAAATTGGTAATATATGTGAGACTTGCAATGTGAAAGTGTATGTGTGAATTTAGTAAATGGGGCACTAATAAGTGATGTGAACTAGAATAAGTCACATATATAAATACAATTATTCTTGTCAACAAATTATAGCCCTACTTTCTTACTACAATAGTAATGTCTTGTCAAATAGAATTATAACATCATATGCTCATAAAAGATTATTACAAGTCACTATGATTAAATGATTCAAGTCATTCATAACCAATATTGACTAATATTGCCTAGTGTATGCCAAACTACATCAAACTTTACCTTAATAGATTAACCATCTCCAAGTTAACCATTATGGTTGTATAAGTTCTCATCCATCTCCATGTAAATAACTATTACGTTAACCACAACAAATTTTTAAGCTCTTTTGTTTAGCTAACAAGTAATTTTATTTTTTACATAATTACAAAATTATATGAAACATAATTTTGTACAATTAAGTGTCAAAAGTGTTTAAGATTGTGCTACCTTTAAATGAAACTCAAGAAACTATGGTTTTTTTTGCTAAAGCCTTAACTAAAAGTGATTGCAAGGAATTGCTCTAAGCACATTTACTATGGAGTAGCCTTTGTATACTTTTATAAATGGAGCAAAGTCTACTAAGATGATTCAAGGTAACAAGTAGAATCTAAACAACGTTCACTTGTTATGATAGCATTTAAAATCATTTTACAAGTCCCAATTTTTGCTATCATTTTCTTATTAGGTCTTGTGTGATCAATTGCCTACATGCCATAAAAGTTAAAGAGAAAGATTCTCCTTACAACCAAGGAACCAAATATAATTCTAGTCATGATTTACACATAGATTGTATAAATATACTAGTGAGTTTCAAAGCTGCAAATTATTCCATATATTCAATTTCCTTATAAGACGTGATGTTCTTCCCATGGTATAGCCTAACTCAAGATTTTGATACTCTCATAGCTCCTTACAAACGCAAACTTACTCACTCCTAAAATTCAAACTAAGTTAATAACAAGGTTTTGATGTCATGTTTCTTCATCTATGGTATTGATTCTCAAGTTTAAATTGATATTTTGATGTCTATAGTCATTGTGCAAACCCTTGCAAATACATGTATATGGCACCAAGCTCCTTAAATTGATTTGTAAGACTAGGTTACAAGCTTCAACGTAAGCCTTCAGTCAAGAACCAAGTGGACAAACAAAATTTGAAACTATAGGATTCATTTTCTAGTCACTTTTGTGCATTCCATGGGGCTATTGTTAAACATCATCCATTTCAAGAGTCAGAGGTCAATTTTGGCCAATAAAAATAAGACAAATATTTACTACTTTTTATTGTGGATGAGGTGTAAAATTGTTATTGATTGTTTGACCATTGAAATGGATGATTTTTAAGTAGAGTGACTCCATGGTGCCTATGCTAAAAGGTAGGGTCAATACAATCGAATCATATACATAGTTGAAATTAATAGGATTGCTTACAACATGCTTGAAACAGGTATATTCTTAAAAAAATTATCCATTTTTATATTACAATATTTTCATTGACGACATGAACCTTCTATAGTCCATGATCTTTAGAACATAGTGTCCCAAGTAGTGTGGAGAGATTAAAAGGTACATTTTCTTCGGTTCCAATGCATACGTTGAATTCCTTATATATATATAAGGCTTTGAGTTTTCAAGTCGCTTTGATTTATTTATATAAGAAGCTTCATCTTTGTAACTTTTTTTTGTTTTTAATAAAAATTTCGGACAATCACATAAATTTACAAATTCTTAAAAATAAAAGAAAGAAGGCAAAAGTGTTGAACACAGTTTCTGCTGGTTAAAGCTTGTCAGCTGCTGACAGGGGTTTTTTTAATTTTCAAAACCTTTTAAAGCCAGGTGATTGATAAGAAGAAATGTAAGAATTTTTTTTCTAAAAGGAATCGGGAATATCGCTTTACCTAGTTTGTTCTAGAAGATTTAGGATTTTTACCCAAGGAATAAGGAATTAAATTTTGACAAATAATTTTATCTGAATCTCTAGACTTATGAAAATGTATGTTCTATTAAAATTATTCCTACTGCCAGGCTCTCCTATCCATCGTCTTGAAACTACAGAAAGCAGTATTTGACGGAATTTAGAGAAGGGCTGATTGAGCTCAAAGAAGAAATGGAAGGAATGAATAATGATCTTGCAAGTCACATGTGCCACCCTTTGCTTTCCTACAGGAAACGCCTCAGCTCCGAAGGCATAATATCTCTCGTCCGTAAATTACAGTCTCTGGTAAGGCAGATGGGAAACGGACTTTATTCAACATTTGCCGGCCTTAATGGCAGCAAATAACATAGTTTTTCTGCAGCTAAGGAATTCTGAAATACAGTTGAAGGAACGGGAAAATGAAATGGAGAAAATTGGAATATTTTTCAAGAATGCATTGTTAAAGAAAGGTGAAGAAACAGAAGAGTTTCGCAAGCGTATGAGGACTCGGTCTAAACACATTCAATAGCTAGAAAAGGATGTTAGAGAAATGAAGGCTAAAAGATTTTTTCAGCAAAAAATCCGAAATGAAACTGGCCCTGAAACAGGAAACTGGCGATGAAAAATATGAACGGCGATGAAGAGAATAACAGCAGCGAGGTAAATAAAGAAAAAAAAATCAAAACAGTTGGTTAGTGATGATCAGGTCCCACGAATCGGCTGCCTGTTATAGAAAAATCTATATTTAATGGAGGAAAATTTGAAAGTTTGATCATCAATGCGGTTAGTGAATGCAGCGGTTAAGGTTAAAGTTGGCGGACAAAATGGAAGAGAGGAGGGCTTAAATATCATTCACTTCAACAATTAAATGTTAATTTTGGTCAATAAAAATAGAACAAATATTTACCATTTTATTGTGAATGAGGTGTCAAATTACTATTGAATGTTTGACTATTAAAATGGATGGAAATGAAAATGAAAATGAAAATGGAATCCTTTTATAGTCCAGGATGCCTCACAACCTAACTTATAGGTGGCTTGTAACATATGGAACTACCTCATACTCTCACTGGTGTTGATGGAGACACCTAACTGTGCTTCAATATGAGGCATACATACCCTGCCCCGTGCAAGATAATATTTAAGTAGAGTACGGGGATCACTTCCATGTCAGCATTGACTCAACCCTAACCATGGAAGTGGATGACATTTAAGGAGAGCGCAAGAAGTCTATGAAAACGTTGTGGAATAAATGGAAACGGCTCACTTTTGTCGAAAAGAACTGCTGTGAGGTGGCAGAGTATAGACATTATGTTGACATAATGTAGTTGCAGAGTCAAGGAGTGACAACATTATGTTCTAATACTAAAGTTTAATATTTGCATGCTACTTTTTTCAGCAAACAAGAGAAAGGATCAGCCCATGTAATGAAATTGTTAGCATTGTTTATAAATAGTTTAGCATCTCTATTCGGTCCCATTGCCTGCAAAATATGAATATGGTTTAATAATGTAGGAGTTGGTTTTTCATGAAATGGTTGGTGAAGAATTATAAGTTGGAAGAGATTGGTAAACTGCCCAATTCTGTGTGAGAGGAATTTAGAAGAAACTCGAATTCAAATGCGTTTGAATGCTTGGGAGTGGGAGGTAAGATCTGTTTGAGAGCCAATGAAAGTATGGAGGCACTTGTATATGATGTAAGCACAGCTTCTTGGAAATTGGCTGACCATGTTTCCTGCAGATTTGAGATGTGTGAGTACGAGATGCCTTCCACTGGAAATTATGCCCAGTACTAAATTCTCTTAAGTTTGGTGGTAATTGTGTGGTGCATCACCCCTGGGAAATTGCAGTTGTGAAAATGGGCAAGCACAGAATTCATAAGCAAACAATGCGGTCAGATTTGCCAGAACATTTGATGGAGAGAATAATGGAATGCCTTCCTGTGGACTGCTTCTTCCGTTTTAGGGCTGTTTGCAAGAGCTGGAATACTTTGTTTTCATCACAATATTTCAATTCCATAGCGAGAAATTGCCAATCATTTCTCATTCTTTGCCCCTCCAACACCCAACTTCCCTCGCTAATCTATTCCTTTTTCACCCACACTTGGCGAACCATTTCTTTATCTTTCATACCTCATGATTGCCCCATCAATTTCAGAGGATCGGCTTCTGGGCTGCTCCTGGCAGATATTAACGCCAATTTCTGGTTTGGCTATAATTCTCCAGCACTATGTCTTTGCAATCCTCTTAGCCAAACCTGCTTGATGCTTCCAGAAATGGCTTCTGTGAGCAGAATTATGGCCAAGGCAATTTTACCAGTAGGGAATAAAAAGGACGAATATAGTGTGATGGTGGTGGGCATGAGCAGCACTTGTACAGTTATAGTAGAAGCATATAACTCCACGACCAAGACATGGAAAGTTGCAGGCACCATTCCTGATGTGGTTATAAGAAACGAAAACATGTTCTTCTGCAAGGGCTCTCTGTTCTGTGTGACTTCCAATGGCAGCACAATGGCCTACAATATTGAACAGGGAATCACCACAGTTATGGCCATACCCACAACAGATACCTACAATTTGTGGGCTCGGCTTGTTTGTTGTAAGATTGGTGTGGTTGTGGTTGGGGCAATCTAAGAAGATCACAGTTTGAAAGGCTTGATTATGTGGGAGTTAGTTTTTCATGAGATGGCGATGGATTATAAGTGGGAAGAGATTGGAAAAATGCCCAATTCTCTGTGTGAGGAATTTAGAAGAAGCTCGAATTCAAATTGGTTTGATTGTGTTGGAGTTTGAGATAAGATCTGTTTCAGAGCCAATGAAAGCATGGAGATGCTTGTATATGATGTAAGCACAGCCTCTTGGAATTGGCTAGCCAAGTTTTCTGCAGATTTGAGATACGTTAGTATGGGATGGCTACCGCTGGAACCATGCCCAGTCTCAAATTCTCCTAAATTTGGTTGGAATGTATCATATGCCCTACGGCTTGGCAATATTGCATAGTTTTGCTGGAGTTCTTTCGGGCCATAGTTTTCCCCCAATTCTTAGTTTTCCTTGTTTTCAACTCGGTGTGATTTTAGTAGTGGGTTATTCGTAAATATCATCTATTTTAATAGTTAAAGGTCAATTTTGGCCAATAAAAGTAGGACAAATATTTACCACTTTTCTGTTGTGAATGAGGTGTAAAATTATTATTGGCATTTGACCATTGAAATGGATGATATCTAAGTAGTGTTAGTGGTGTAATGGTGAAATTTTTATATTCATAGTTGGTTTTTATTTAGTTTTGGGTTTATTTTAAGAGAATTTCTTAATGTAATTATATATTGATAAATAGTGTAATTTTATGCAAAGTTGGGTTTATTCTCTTATCTTTCATCTATCTTTGTGTATACACATTCTCATATATCTGACTACACCTTATTTGTTTCAAAACATATTCTCATACCTTTGACATTTATTGCACCATCCTTATCTAAACATTCATTCCCCATATTTGAATTGACCCAAAACATTAATTCCCCACACAAATCTTACCTCTCCCTTGCCCTAGGTCAATCCTATGGGTGCAAGATGAATCCTACAGCTATAGATCTAGCCCCTGAAACTCAAAAGTTCAAATTCAAATTTTGGTCAACTCCCACCTATTCCTTTCTTGCCATGAGATGACTTGGTGTAAGTTTCATGTGATTATTGCTATGTACTTGTATTTAAAGACATTCAATATGCATTTACTCACAATCAAGGACATCAAGCATCATTTAAAAATCATTTGCATTTAAGAAAGGAGCATGCTAGGAACACTTCAATTGGAGCACCTAAAAAGATTCTAATTTTGCAATACATCATTCTAGATCATTTGGATGTCTAAAGATTACTATCATGAATCATTTACATGACCATAAAGTTTGCCCTATCAAGCCGGTTGACCTAGGAGAACATGACTATTGTGATCCAACAATATCCCCTAGGTGTTTCTAAATATTGCCAATCCTTGATGACTATAAAGAAGTAGAGAATTAGGTGAACTAGGGAATAGAAGTCTATAACTACTTTCCTGAAATAACATTTAGTTCAAAATTATCTATGTCGACAACTATCATTTATTAATCTAAGTTAGTTTATACCAAGTTGTATGCATTTCATTTGATTAGCCTAGATTAATCTTAGGAAAAGGTTATTTTACTTAACATTCTTAGTGAACCTATATGATCTTACATCACCATAGGGTTTTACTTTAAAATTTTTACCTTCATTACTTTTTAGGGTTTTAGTTATGTACCTTTTATTGCATTTTCATTTTTTAGATATTTCTAGCATCTGATGTTCCCATTCATTGCTATTTCATTGCAATACCTCTTTTACCCAACATTTGTTCTTCATTATGCAACATTGCTTTTACCTACACTACCCACCCTTGTAAACCTCTTGACGGTTGCATTTTTAGATCTAAAATATCACTATTTTTGGCTTGCTTCTAGATCAGGAAATGATTTACATTGTCTTATCTTGGATGTATTCTCCTCCTTCATTACCAAACTCACTTCATATGTTATCATGCTTTATGATGATACTTCTTTTGTGTCTTATGATAGTGAGGTTACAACTATTCCATCCCTATATACACTTGATCTTGACTCATGTGATGTTATGCCTAGAAAGCATATCCTTCATACCTCTCATGATAGCTCTCCTCCACATGTGCTAGATTCCTAATCCATTCTTCCTTTACCTTAGTGTTGTGTGCTTGATGGATATTAATGTTTTACCCTTAATTACATATGATGATGATGCACTTATTGATTTTCGATTGCCTATCTATGATGATTACTCTAGTGATGAGCTTTATAGTGATTGTATTTAGATTCTATCACTAATGGTATGCTATTATTATATGTTACACATGTTTTAACTTTACATGAGATAGTTAGTCCCTATTCTATATCATGTGAATCACTGTCCATTAATGATATGTTGTGTTAAGCACACTAGTAGTTATTTATCTTCCCATGATGAAGATATTTATTTCTCTCATGATAGTTTGGTACCTCACACATATTCTGATGACCCTTCCTTAGTGGATCCAATGGATTTATCTATGCATCGTGACGATATACAACTTTTTGATGGAACTCGCATGTGGATCCTCTCATGTTTTCTTGTGATCTATCTATGAGTGATGGTGGAGTATATGCTTATATGACCTCTATTGAAAAACCACATGATTTAGACATGCCTAAGGATGAAGAACAACATGAGGATCTTTTATATTTTTTACTTGCTATATAAGAAGATAATGTGCCAATAGTTGATGATACATCCTTCACACTCTCCACCTCCATTACACATGACATGAGGCATAAACATAAGAATATGGGACAATGGTAGCATGGTATTTAACCTTATGTGAACTACCTCAACACCAAGATTTCCAATCTAGAATAGCATGTTTATACTTATACATTATGATTTCAACCACAAGATGATAGTAACAAAATATTCCACAATCCTTTGTCATGTAACATTTTGAATTATCCTTCACCAAGTAGAATGTTTGCACCTTGTTTTTAAAATTATGATGGTAGAGGTGATCTAGTATGACACTTATAGTACTTCCAAGTGTTGCAAGTATGTGTAGTATATGCAGTTGGTGTTGTAATTGATGTCAACAAGCTTGTGTTGTCACTGGTGTCAATTGTGTCATTTGTGTGAGTAAGAGGTGGTGCAAGAGTATGAGTAGTTAGTGTTGAGTGGATATTGTCTTTGAGATGAGGTTGTTGCAATGGTATAAATGATTTGAATGAGTTGCTTTGTTGAAGGTGATTTGGTTTCTTTGAAGAGGTGTTGAAGATGTTAAGCATATGATTCTATTGGTTTGTTTCCAAGTGCTTTTAAGAAAATTTGATTATTACAAGAAACATTGTGTTGAAGTGGCATTTTCGTTTATAGAGTAGTGTTTTAGTTTTGCTATGCATTTCCTCTATGTTGAAGATTGGTCTTTGTGGTTTGGATATGTTGTTTAGAGATGTTAAGAGATGCTATATTTGAAATTTGGTGTTCTGGTTCACTGTGTAGACGAAGTTGTGTTCACCAGTGTGTAGATTGTGTTTCTAAGTGTTACAAAGGTGTCTGGGAGCAAAGTGGTTTTAGGTCTTGAGGTTCTAAAATTATGTTTATATATAAGGTTTATATCTTTATTCTATTAACTTTGTTCATGGTTTGGTGTTGCGGAAGTCAATTTTTAGAGATATAGTGTATGACAGAGATAGTTAAGCATACTGGTTTAATACGATAAGGTTGTGGGGCAATTGAAAGTTGTTATGGAATAATTTGTTGGATTTTAGGATGTTTTAGGATGTTTGTGGAATACTTTAGATTGTGTTGAAACCTTGCATGTGGTATGTAAGTCATCTTTGGGTTTGAGGAAGCATGTAGTTAAAAGTTCATTGTGTTAACACAGGTTTGGCCAACCTTGGGTGTTTACACTATTTGTAGAGGTGCTTTGGTGATTATGAAAGCATGAAGTGGCATGCTTGGATGAGTTTAGATCTTAGATAAGATGTGTTGTGGTCTGCCTTCATTCCTTTCCACTACGGAAATGTTTAGGTCCGGACCTGATTTAAATTTTCTGGGTTAAGGTGATGTGCCAACCTTGGAGAATGCTCTCAAGGTTGAAGACTGTATAAATGAGTGTCAAGGGATCGTGATTGGGAGTGCACACATGATGGATGTGATTTCAGTGACAGTCTGGTTGAATATGTGGTGCAACATAAGCTTTCATGTGTTAGACTATTGGATGTAGTGAGCAGAAGGTGTCTACAATTCTTCAGTGATGTTGTGGAGGTGATGTTGGTGTTGTGGTGAATATTGGTTCAGTACTTTAAGCTTCATTGGAACTATACTCCTTTCATAAGTTAGATGCAATTATAACAATTCAACCCTAGGAGTGAGCCACATCTTCTATCTCTTTCTTTCATGATAGTGAATCCTTAGACAGTGAGCCCTTTGGCAGTGAGCCTTTCTTCTGGACAATGAGCCTTTTGTAATTTAGTGTTCATGCTACTTCATATTGTGAGCTAATCCTTACCATGGTTTTTCCCTTCTTGGGTCTTCCACATAAATCTGGTGTTCTCTTGTGTTTGATGTTGCTTTGATTCAGTTTCTATTATTTACTTTCATGCTTAATCATCATAATGGTCTAAGGGTTAATTAAATCTATGTAGATCTAAATATGTGTGAGGGTTTTGAAATTTTAAGCTACAACTAATTCACTCCCCTATAGGAGTAAGGACAACACTGAGAGGGAGGGTGAATCAGTGTTGTATGAATTTTCAAGTCATTTTGCAAACTTTAACTTTCAAAACACACAAGGAGAGAAAGATATCATTGATTCGTCAAACACATATGCACGTGATTGAAAATGAAGAAAGAGAACAAAACCTCATGAGTAAATCATACACACATAGAGAAGATCAATATAATTATGACACAAGATCTGTACGAGTGGAAAACCCTCCAGGGGTCAAAAACCACTCCAAAACTGCCTCACTGGCATTATCAAAAATCTCACTAATTACAATTTTTAGAAGCACCAACTTCAAGGAGCACCAACCCCTAATACAGAACAAACTATAAAGTGTGCAAGAAGTGATTGCCACTCAATCTCATTTGCACCATTATATAACTTGTCTTCTCTTTTGCAAATCTCTATTCAACTACAATCTGAATATCAATCTCATTACCAATTCACCTTAATCAACTGCATATTGTCTTCTCAAGTTTGTTGCACAAGGAGGTCATCCTTTCTGCTCTTTCTTCTTACACAAAAATCTCTGCACAAATTTAATGATGTCTCTGCAAGTTTATTTGGCTTCTTTGTACAACCATGTCTCTACAATTATTAACACAAATCTTCAAAACAATTTAAATCATCTTTACATATACACATAAATCCTCTCATCTTTTCTTTGAAAATAAAACCTGTGCAAAATATTTCATCTCACACTATATATATATACAACCTCTATGTTCTTCATCTTCTGTATGTTTCATCTCTATCTATTTATGAAGTTACATCAATGCACCAGAAAAACCATTGAATTACAGATGACTATTCATCTTCTCATATTTAACCTTTTCAATCTGAGCACTTATGTCCTTTAATTATCCCTGCATCAAAAAAATTATATCTCCACAAAAAAATAGTTCCAAAAACTCTTCATATTCCTCTGACTCTTTTCAAAACACCTGCAAATTCTTTTTCAAGACTTTACACAAACAATAATATCAAATTTCCATTTTGTTCTCAATAAAAAAACCTTTTATATTGCATTGACTCTGTAAATAAGATAATATCCTTTGTCTCTTCAAAGTCTTGGGATCTGTAAAAAAAACTTTTCAAATCCTTCATTTCAAACATCATCTTTTCAAAACTCTTGATCTTCTTTGCAAAAACACATTTCCAAACTCTTGATCTTCTCTGCAAAAATACATTCCCAAACTCTTGATCTTCTCTGCAAAAACATATTTTCAAACTCTTGATCTTCTCTGCAAAAATACATTCCCAAGCTCTTGATCTTCTCTACAAAAATACATTCCCAAACTCTTGATCTTCTCTGCAAAAACACATTCCATGATTACAAAACAAAATCAACAAATTTTCTTCAAATTCTTTTATTTCATCTTGAATTCTCTTTGTCTTCTCTAATAAAAAATTAATCTTCAATAATATCTTCATCCTCTTAAAAAATATTCTCACAAAAAAAATCATTCACCTTCATCTTCTTCAAAAACTTCAATTTGTGAAAAACAAAATCAAAAACATCTTTAAAAAAAACTTCTATCTTCAAGCACTCTTGGACTTCATTGTCACTTTAAAATAGAAACAAATCTATTTTATCTTTTTTTGAAAAAAACCAAAAAACTCCATATACAAAGGCTTTATTTGAAGTCATCATTAGAAATGAGACTTAAAAACAATAATGTTTCTAATAAAAAACAAGGAGATCGGGCTACCATTTTAAAGAAGGCTCGAAGCATATAAGGAGGTCAAATCTTATGTCATATATATGACATTTTAACATTTTTTCTCATCGGCCTATTTTATTGTTTTTATAAAATATGTTTATAGAATATACTTTTTGATAAAAGCAATTTGATGCTTTTCTTAAATAATTTGCTCCCCCTTTTTAAATATGCATTAAATTTCAAAGACATTTGATGGAAAACTCCTCCTTGAAAATCAATCTCTCCTTATAATATTAAATATGGGTCTTCAAAAAAATATTCATGCTCCCCTAAAGTCATTCGATGCCATTTTTTTATGAGAAACATGTTCCCTCATAAAGTGCCAGATGCTAATGAAATGAGCTCCCCTTCGAATTCAAGCTCCTTATAATTAAATGCAAACCTTTGATGAATGTAAGAAAACCTCCCAAGACATTATAGAAACTTAATTCCAAACTTATGAAGATGAACTTCTGCAACATGATGAATTCAATACAGATATCATAGATGTCCATACTTACAAGTTAATAATATTTCCATCTACATCTGATTGATGATCAACTCAAGACCATAACAACATGGTCAAATGTGAACCAATGTGAATCAAGAACAACTGTCTCCAACACTAACAAGTTAGCATTACAAACAATATATTGTCTCTTCATTAAACCTCTGTCACCTGACCCAACCTTGAAAATTTACGCACAAGATCAACCACAACTTTATCAAGTATCAAACACTCTGCATCCCTAAAATATTCTCTGTAAGTACCACTGATCAAACAAGTCCTGAACAACCATAAACCATATGAAATATGAAGAAACATCAAGCATTTTTTTTTAAAGGAAACATTTATAGACTTCCAATAACATGATATCCTAAAATCCTCTAAAGACATCACAACATGATGAACACCATGAAGCAATTCCACCAAGAATCCTTTTTGACATCAATGACAATCGAACACCATCAATCTATCCCTTTGTCATTGATGACAAAACTTCATAAAACATTTTTTCTTTCTCCCCCTTTTTGACATCAGATGACAAAGATTCAAATTTATTTTCTCCCCCTTTGTTGAAGTACACAAATAAATCATTGCTCATAAATATCACTGGCAATCACTAACAAGAATAACCAACACTAATCATTGTCTGACATAATGAAACATGTATGTCAATTTCAACATAATATCACTTTTTGACACAATACCAATATGAGGATGAATAAGACATATCTCTGCAACCAAATACCAACTTTTTGAACACTTTGCAAAGAAAACATAAACACACAAATACTCTTTGATGAACAATTTTGTAGGCAAAAATCATTAAGACTCCTCATCACATAGTTCCCAACACAAGATGCCAAGATGACCATTTTTTATAAGACCTTTACTTGCCTCTGATTTGATGAAATACAAGACTCACCATCAATGTCATAAGAATCTCTAGATTGTCATAAATTGAAGCTCATACTTGATACCACTTCAAAACTAGAGCCACACAATTTGAACATACCTCCCTGAAACATATTAAAGATGAGAATCATCAAAGAAACATGTCAGATTATCATATCAAGAACACTTCCATATAAGCATGACTTGACATCCCTGAGTAGACTCAAACTAATCTGCTTCCTGCAACAACAATTTGTACAAATCAAATGTAGAAATAAGTGCTATGAATTGAATTTTTCATTTTCAGCCACCTTAGCCAACACATTATAAAATCTAATAAGAGTTTTTTGAAAACATCTTAATTTCTTTGGCATGACAACAAACACTTCATGATATCAAGAACTCATTGAACTGCAACATCATACCAATTCAACCAAGTTATTTAATATCATCAAATTCTTTCATAAGAATGGCAAGAATGATAGACATAACAAGATGATCATATCCAATGATCTCCTTCCTGAAACTTCTTGGGGTTAATTGATAGAACATTTGATACCTCCCCCTAACTTCATGCTCTTAGTTATCCAACTAATGAAGTGATTTGTGAAAGATACAGAAGTTAGATTTTGACTTCCCTTTACTTTCTTTCTGCTTCCAAATTTTCACAGGTGCTTTCTTCCTCCAAACCTTTTCTGCCTCTTTCATCAAATCAGGTGATGCTTTTCTGCAACTAAATGCTTTGTGACTAGAAGAATTGCAATTATAACAAATTATTCTGTAATCATAATCAAATGATTGATAATACCTTCTTAACATTTTGTAGTTTCTTTGAATCTGACCAGCATTATTGTATTTGTAATATACAAGGTTAGGATTCCTTCTGCAATCAACTGCTTATGCCCAAAATAATTACAAGTGTAACAATAACCATTAAATGAATAGTTATACCTATACATGTATGCTTGCCTTACAGAAGCATTTCTTCTGAAATTTCTTCTCCTTTGATTATGCATTCCATCTTTGATATTTATTTCAGCTTCTGACATCTTTTTTGTCTTCAGGAGCACTAGCATGAATATCAATTTTCTTTCTAGGTGTTTACATGGTTTTTGAACACTCCTTCTTGAAATCCTAAACCAATAGTGTCATTATGATGCATCTGTTTGCCCAACAACTCATGTAACTTGCTTGTGCTTTCTTCAAACTCCTTATACTTCTTAGATAAAGCCTTGAGACCATCATAATCTTTTCTAAGTTTGATAATTTCACCTTCTAGTTTTAGATTCTCAATCCTTCTAACTTCAAGGTCAAATATTGAAACATCTGCTATCCTCCTAGCTTCTTCAATTTCTGTCTTCAAACTGACAATCAATTTGTCTGATTCACCTGCTTGATTCTTCAAGTCTACAATCAGGTTTCTAGCATCTTCAAGATCTGTAAGAGCTTTGTCTTTTAAATCTCTTTCTTGTTGCAGCTACAACATTAATTTCCAGTTCTCCTTCTTATAATTCTTAAGCTCACTCAGAGCATATATAAGCTCTCCTTCCATATCAATCTCACAATCTTGTTCATCATATTCCTGATCATCATCACTTGTGATGCTAGCTTCTTCTAAATCTGATTGGGTTTGAACTTCAACTCCTTCATTTGAAAGTTTCCTTTCATTTCCACTTTCTTCACACACCAAAGTATCCTCTTCTTTATCATTATCTTGATAAATTCTTTTCAATCTCCTCCACATATCCTGAGCTGTAACACAATCCATAACTGTACAATTAACATCATTAGATAGAGCAAACAATATGGCTTTCTTTGCAATATGATTACATTCAAGGACTTCTTTGTTATTTGCAGTAATACAATAATGATTCTCAACTGACATTAAAACATCATATCCTAAAGAGGATAAATACACTTGCATTCTAACATACCAAACTAAAAAATTTGAACCATCAAACTGAGGAACTCCTGATTCTTTTTCTTCTAATACAATATCAGATTCAACTTGGGGAACATCTTTATCAACTGACTTTATGTCAACATCTGATATGGATGATTTCTTTTGTGTCTTTTGACCAGAATGAAGCTTGACATTTCTGTTCTTATTTCTTCTGCACTTACCCATTGAACTACACACACAGGAGCTACCCAAGATGATTAAGCTACAAAAGGGAAACTCGCTCTGATACCAATTGTAGGAGTAAGGACAACACTAAGAGGGGGGGTGAATTAGTGTTGTATGAATTTTCAAATCTTTTTGAAAACTTTAACTTTCAAAACACACAAGGAGAGAAAGAGATCATTGATTTGTCAAACACATATGCACATGACTAAAAATGAAGAAAGAGAACAAAACCTCATGATCAAATCATACACACAGAGAGAGGATCAATATAATTATGACACAAGATATGTACAAGTGGAAAACTCTCGAGGGGTAGAAAAACCACTCCAAAACTGCATCACTAGCTTTATCAAAAATCTCACTGATTACAATGTTTAGAAGCACCAACTTTAAGGACCACCAACCTCTAATTCATTTAGAAGCACCAACTTCAAGGAGCACCAACCCCTAATATAGAACAAACTGCAACGTGGGCAAGAAGTGATTGCCACTCAATCTGATTTGCACCATTATATAACTTGTCTTCTCTTTTTAAAATCTCTATTCAAGTACAATCTGAATATCAATCTCATTATCAATTCACCTCAATCAACTGCATATTGTCTTCTTAAGTGTATTGCACAAGGAGGTCATCTTTTCTACTCTTTATTCTTACACAAAAATCTCTGCACAAATTCAATGATGTCTCTGCAAGTTTATTTGGCTTCTTTGTACAAACATGTCTCTACAAATATTACACAAATCTTCAAAACAATTTAAATCATCTTTGCATATACACATAAATCCTCTCATCTTTTCTTTGAAAATAAAACCTATGCAAAATGTTTCATCTCACACTATATATATATATATACAACCTTTATGTCCTTCATCTTTTGTATGTTTCATCTCTGTCTATTTATGAAGTTATATCAATGCACCTGAAAAACCATTGAATTACAGATGACCATTCACCTTCTCATATTTAACCTTTTCAATCTGAGAACTTATGTCCTTTAATTACCCCTACATCAAAAAAATTATATCTCCACAAAAAAGTAGTTCCAAAAACTCTTCATATTCCTCTGACCCTTTTCAAAACACCTGCAAATTCTTTTTCAAGACTTTACACAAACAATAATATCAAATTTCCATTTTATTCTCAATAAAAAAACCTTTTATATTGCATTGACTCTGTAAATAAGATAATATCCTTTGTCTCTTCAAAGTCTTGGGATCTATAAAAAAAAACATTCCAAATCCTTCATTTCAAACATCATCTTTTCAAAACTCTTGATCTTCTCTGCAAAAACACATTTCCAAACCCTTGATCTTCTCTGCAAAAACACATTCCCAAACCCTTGATCTTCTCTGTAAAAATACATTCCCAAACTCTTGATCTTCTCTGCAAAAACACATTTTGTGATTGCAAAACAAAATCAACAAATATTCTTCAAATTATTTTATTTCATCTTGGATTCTCTTTGTCTTCTCCAATAAAAAATTAGTCTTCAATAATATCTTCATCCTCTTAAAAAATCTTCTCACAAAAAAAATCATTCACCTTCATCTTCTTCAAAAACTTCAATTTGTGAAAAACAAAATACAAAACATCTTTAAAAAAATCTTCTATCTTCAAGCACTCTTGGACTTCATTGTCACTTTAAAATAGAAACAAATCTCTTTTAGCTTTTTTTTGAAAAAAACAAAAAACTCCATATACAAAGCCTTTATTTGAAGTCACCATTAGAAATGAGACTTAAAACCAATAAAGTTTCTAATAAAAAACAATGAGATTGGGCTGCCATTTTAAAGAAGGCTGAAAGCATATAAGGAGGTCGAATCTTATGTCATATATATGACATTTTAACATTTTTTTCTCATCGGCCTATTTTATTGTTTTTATAAAATATGTTTATAGAATATACTTTTTGATAAAAGCAATTTGATGCTTTTTTTAAATAATTTGCTCCCCCTTTTTAAATATGAATTAAATTTCAAAGACATTTGATGGAAAACTCCTCCTTGAAAATCAATCTCTCTTTATAATATTAAATATGGGTCTTCAAATAAATATTCATGCTCCCCTAAAGTCATTCGATGCCATTTTTTTATGAGAAACATGTTCCCTCATAAAGTGCTTGATGCTAATGAAATGAGCTCCACTTCGAATTCAAGCTCCCTATAATTAAATACAAAACTTTGATGAACGTAAGACAACCTCCCAAGACATCATAGCAACTTAATTCCAAACTTATGAAGATGAACTTCTGCAACATGATGAATTCAATATAGATATCATAGATGTCCATACTTGCAAGTTAATAATATCTGCATCTGCATCTGATTGATGATCAACTCAAGACCATAACAACATGGTCAAATGTGAACCAATATGAATCAAGAAAAACTATCTCCAACACTAACAAGTTAGCATTACAAACAATATATTGTCTCTTCATTAAACCTCTGTCACCTGAGCCAACCTTGAAAATTTATGCACAAGATCAACCACAACTTTATCAAGTATCAAACACTCTACATCTATGAATTATTCTCTGCAAGTACCACTGATCAAACAAGTCCTGAAAAACCATAAACCATATGAAATATGAACAAACATCAAGCATTTCTTTTTAAAGGAAACATTTATAGACTTCCAATAACATGATATCCTGAAATCCTCTGAAGACATCACAACATGATGAACACCATGAAGCAATTCCACCAAGAATCCTTTTTGACATCCATGACAACCAAACAGCATCACCCCCCTCTCAGTCATCTTGTGCATTCAACAATTGGTATCAGAACTAGGTTCCTTGGAAGAGAGCTTAACTACTTAAGATAGATCCAAGATGGTGCACAAGAAGGATTTTCCCTAGTTCAATGGAACAAATTATGCATTCTAGAAAATAAGAATGGAAGGTTATCTGATTTCTCTTGGTTATGAGATTTGGAAGGTTGTTGAGACTAGATAAACAATTCTAGAAAATTGTCCAAGTACCGCAATAGAGATCAAGGCTTTTGAAACAAATGGTAAAGAAAGGTATGCTCATTTAAGTGGTCTTTCGAATTCTGAATTGGTGAAAGCTATGGATCTGAAAACTACTAATCAAATCTAGAAAAAGTTAAAAAGTATTCATGAAGGAGATGATAAGGTCAAGCAACCTAAAATACAGAACTTCAAGCTCATGTTTGAGACCATGTGGATGTTTGAAGATGAAAACATTACAAGCTACTTACAGAAGGTGGATAAAGTTGTCAATGGGAACAAAGCACTTGGCTTAAATATGGATGAAAAAGAAGTGGTATTTAAGGTACTCAGAACTCTTCCTAAGGCTTATAGTCTTAAAGTTTCTAGTATTGAAGAATTACAAAATCTGGATCAATTTACCAAACATCAGTTGCTTGGCACCTTAACTACTTTTGAAATGAGAGAATTTGGTACAAGTATTGCAAAGGCTGAGACTACCTTCAAGGCTGGCAAATCTGAGAAGACTGTGGAATCAGATTAGGTGGATTTTGATGACATGGAATCTAACTTTGTGAGAAAAATGAAATTGGGTACTGGTAAGTACGATGGTAAGTTACATTTCAAGTGTTTTAGTTGTGGAAAGTGGTGCAGGAGCACCTAGTTGAGTTCACACCTCCATAAGGCAACTTTGGCTTTTTCATTTACATTTAATGTTTTGTTCTTGTAATAAGGTCTTTAGACCATTTTGAACTTGTTTGAGTCTATTTTAAGTCCTAGGAGTTCATTTTGGAATCATAATGCAAATATTGTAAAAGTTGTCATGTTGTAAAATACAAAAATGCAACAAAAGGAAGATGAAGGGTCAAAGTTAGTTGGAGTTAAAACAAGTTGGTTTGTAACTTTTGGAACTGGTTGGAAAAGCTTTAAAAGCCCTGGTTCCATCATTTTTTTAGGGGAAGAACATGTAATGAAAATTTTGATGAAGAAATAAACACAATTTTTTGAGTTTTACCACATTTTTGCCTATTCTCTTGATTTTATATGGACTGTACAGAATTTTGTGACCTTCACATGATTGTATCTTCTATAGGAATGAATCACCTTTCATTTGCAACTAGTTTTGTGGTTTTTCATTGAGTTTGGAGAAAGTTATAGGCGATTTACTGAAAACTATCCAGAAAATTGGTTAGGGTTTCTAGTGGACTTCAAAATGTAATTTCTCACCATTCCCACCATGGAAAAATCTGAAATCTTGTGATATGGAGTATTTTTTTGTTTAATTACTTACTCCAAGATTTCAGGTTCCAGGGTTTTGGTTTTCATGTGTTTTGGTGATGCCCTAGGTTGGATTTGCTTATGTTTTGGTCTAATTGGTAGAAGAAAAGTCATTTTTTGAAAGGTTTTGTACAAAGTAACCTACCTTGATTCTAAAGTATGTTGTATAAAGACAAAATGGGTATCTAAATCTGTATTTACAATCTAGAGATCATGCCTACACTGAAAGTTATGGCCAAAAAAGTCAATTTTCTGCCCCCATGTTTCTAGGCTTCAAGGAAGGACGATCTAAATTTGAGCCCTGTGTTACAAAGCAACCATATCTACAAATTTGATATGTTTCTAAAGGGACTTAAGGGTATCTATAATGTTTTTTGTTTTTTGGGTTTGAGGCTTTCTTTAAAAGTTATTGTGGAAAAATATTTTTTGGAGTACTATTAGGGAAGTTGAAGAATTTGTGAGAAAACCCACGATGTTAGGGTTCCAAAGTTGCAAAGTTTGTTCATTTTAGATTGTGTTATTAACCTCCACCTTCTCTGCATCGATTGATATTAGAGCTTAAGACCCTGAGAGGCAGTTGTGAGAGAAAGTTTGTTGCAGGTATATCCTCCAATAGTGATGAAGCTGGGTAGAAGGTGTGTAGATTTCTTCCATTGAGAGGAAGTGGGTAGAAGAGGTCTTGGAGAATGCATCTTCCAGAATCCTATTGGGTAGAGGATAGTTGTGTGTGTGAAGGTATTAGAATACCAAAAGAATGGATGTGTGGAAGAGAATAGTTCCTGGATACTTGCAGAGTGAGGGTTTACCAAATAAGAAACAAGAGAGAAAAAGAGAGGAAAGAGAGAGAAGGAAGAACAATGAGAAGGCAAAACAAACAGTTGTTGAACAAGAGATAAGAGAGTTAAGGAAGGCTTTGGAGCTAATTAAAGTGATTCAAGAAAAGATGTAAGAGATGATGGAGCTTGAGATACAACAGTTCATTGAGAAGGCATAACAAGCAGGTGGTTGGTGCTTTCCAATAAGAAAGAGGTTCAAATGGCCTATCAAGTAGATTATTTTGAAGAGGAGAAGGCAAGAGGAGAGAATAGAACCTTTGTTGATGGAGGAAGATAATGAACAAATCAAGCAAGTTAAGTTGATGATGATTGGTAGGGAAGAGTTCATCAAAGTAGAAGAAGAAAAGCACATTGAGGTTGCAGCCGTTTAAGAACTTGAAGGTACCAAGATAGAAAACCTAAAGAATGACCTGATTTTGGAGGGAAATGACATTGATTTGGTGTCAAGATTTGATTTATTGTAGGTCAAGGATGAATTGATTTTGGAGATTCAAGCTTGGCTTCAAAGGTATGTTGGTATGGTGATGGAAGGGTTGTTTTCTTCATTGTTTTTAGAGGAGGATAGTGGTCATTCAGTTTTTGTCACATCAGAGGTTAGTGAAACTGATAATGAAGCATCCATAGGGGTAGAGCATCAGATGGGAGAGGTGAAAAAAAGAAGTGAAGAGATCACAGTTACACTACAAAGGAAAAAGAATAAGGAAGGAATACACAAATTTTTTGGTGAGATTGCAAGGAGGGGTAGACCTAAGTTCAAGATGAAGTAGGCTATGGAAGGAGAACAAGGTGCTATGGTAGAGTATGTAGTCCATCAGGGCAAAAAGGATCCGTTACAAGGTAGCAAAATAGATGGGAAACAAGTTTGCATTGACAAGATGAAACACCTTTGCCAAGTGTTCAAGATACCCAAGGTGAAAATGAAGACAACATGGAATTGTTCCAAGGAAGACAAAGTGTAGAGGCTAGAAGGCATGAAGTAGAAGATTTTAAAGGTGGATCCCTGATACTACCCTCAATTCAAGAGGGGCTTGAATTTTGCTTTCTTTGGGAGTATGGTGTAGGAGCACCAGGTTGATTTCATGCCTCCATAAGGCAACTTTGGATTTTTATTTAAGTTTGATGTTTTGTTCTTGTAATAAGGTCTTTATATCATTTTGAACTTTTTTTAGCCTAGTTTAAGTCACAGGAGGTCTTTTTGGAATCATATTGCAAATATTGTAAAAGTTGTCATGTTGTAAAATGCAAAAATGCAACAAAAGGAAGATGAAGGGTCAAAGTTGGTTGGAATTAAAAGAAGTTGGTTTTTAACTATTGGAACTGGTTGGCAAAGGTTAAAAAAACTTGGTTCCATCATTGTCTTAGGGGAAGAACATGTAATAAAAACTTTGATGAAGAAATAAACACAATTTTCTAAGTTTTACCACGTTTTTCCTGTTCTCTTAGTTTTGTATGGAATGTATGGAATTTTTGTGACCTACACATGATTGTATCTTGTAGAGGAATGAATCACCTTTCATTTTCAACTAGTTTGGTGATTTTTCATTGAGTTTGGAGAAAGTTATAGGTAATTTACCAAAACTTGTCCAGAACCCTGGTTAGGGTTTCTAGTGGACTTCAAAATGTAATTTCTCACCATTCCCACCGTGGAAAAATCTGAAATTTTGTGAGATGTAGTATTTTTGTGTGTATTTACTTATTCTAAGATTGCAGGTTCCAGGGTTTTCATTTTCATGTGTTTTGGTGATGCCCTAGGTCAGATTTCCTTATGTTTTTAGTCTAATTGGCAGAAGAAAAATTATTCTTTTAAAGGTTCTATATAATGTAACCTACCTTGATTCTAAAGTATGTTGTATAAATCCCAAATGGGTATCCAAATATGTCTTTACAATTTGGAGATCATTGTTGTAATGAAAGTTATGGCCAAAAAAGTCAATTTGTTGCCCCCATGTTTCTAGGCTTCAAGGAAGGACAGTCTATGTTTGAGCCCTATGTTACAAAACAACCATAGTTACAAATTTGATATGTTTCTAAAGGGAATAAAGGGTATCTAGAATGGTGTTTGGTTTCTGGGTTTGAGGTCTTCTCTAAAAGATATTGTGGAAAAACCTTGTTTAGAGTACTACTAGGGAAGTTGAAGAGTTTGTGGGAAAACCCACCAAGTTAGGGTTCCAAAGTTGCAAAGTTTGTTCATTTGAGATTGTGTTGTTAACCTCCACCTTATCTGTATCAGAAATATTGGTCATTATGCTTCATGATGTCCATAAAGAGTTTTGAGAAGTAAGAATAGGGAGAACAAAAGTAGAATGCCTAAGAAAAGCTACTATGTTAAGGAAGATGCAATTATATCTGATGATGAACTTGATTATGAAAATGAAGATGATAATGAATGTCTGTTCATATCTTTAAAGGATGATATTGTTTCTACTAACTCTAAAAAATGCGTGAAGGAAAAGGCTCTGGAGGTAAGTCTTAATACTGAAGGTACTTTGATATCTACTTTTCATACCAAATAGGAAATGGATCATCTACTTTAATAGTCAAAGGTCAATTTTGGCCAATAAAAGTAGGACAAATATTTACCACTTTTTGTTGTGAATGAGGTGTAAAATTGTTATTGAGCGTTTGACCATTGAAATGGATGATATTTAAGTAGTGTTAGTGGTCTAATAGTGAAATTTTTATATTCATAGTTGATTTTTATTTAGTTTTGGGTTTATTCTAAGGTATATTCTTAATGTAATTATATATTGATACATAGGGTAATTTTATATCTGACTATACCTTATTTGTTTCAACACACATTCTCATACCTTTGACATTTAGTGCACCATCTTTATCTAAACATTCATTCCCCATCTTTGAATTAACCCAAAACATTCTTTCCCCACACAAATCTTACCTCTCCCTTGCCCTAGGTCAATCCTATGGGTTCAAGATGAATCCTACACCTATAGATCTAACCCCTAAAATTCAAAAGTTCAAATTCAAGTTTTGGTCAACTCCCACCTATTCCTTTCTTGCCATGAGATGACTTGGTGTAATTTTCATGTGAGGATTGCTATGTACTTGTATTTAAAGACATTCAATAGGCATTTACTCACAGTGAAGGACATCGAGCATCATTTAAAAATCATTTGCATTTAAGAAAGGAGCATGCTAGGAACACTTCAATTCAAGCACCAAAGAAGATTCTAATTTTGCATCGCATCATTCTAGATCATTTGGATGTCTAAATATTATTATCCTTAATCATTTACATGACCATAAAGTTGACCTTATCAAGGGAGTCAGCCTAGGAGAACATGATTGTTGTGAACCAACAATATCCCCTAGGTGTTTCTAAATATTGTCAATTCTTGATGACTAGAAAGAAGTAGAGAAGTAGGTGAACGAAGGAGTAGAAGTGCACAACCAATAGAATTAGATCCATGGACCACAAAGCAGATCCATGCTTGTAGAAAAGACCCAAAACCATAGATTCAAGCCAAAAAGGATTATAGTTCTACATAGAATTTGAGACAAAGTGTAGATCCATATTACCTTGTTTTGCCAAAACAATAGAATTTAATGCCTACTTCAGAAGTATCTTCAACATTGTTGCTAGAGATAAATACATCCCTCTACAACTACTTTCCTAGAATAATATTTAATTCTAATTTATCTATGCCCACAACTATCATTTATTAATCTAAGTTAGTTTATGCCTAGTTGTATCCATTTTATTTGATTAGCCTAAATTAATATTGGGAGAAGATTATTTTATTTAACATTCTTAGTGAACCTATTTAATCTTATATCACTATAGGGTTTTACTTTACAATTTATACCTTCATTATTTTTTAGGGTTTTAGATATGTACCTTTTATTGCATTATCAATTTATAAATATTGCTAGCATTTGTTGTTCCCATTCATTGCTATTTCATTGCAATACCTTTTTTACCCAACATTTGTGCTTCATTGTGTGACGTTGCTTTTCCATACCCTACCCACCCTTGTATTCCTCTTGATTGTTGTATTTTTAGAACTAAAATATCATTATTATTTTTTCTAATTACTAAATCAATAAATGATTTACATTGTCTTATCATTGTCTTATCATGGATGTCTTCTCCCCCTTCCTTACCAAATTCACTTCCAATGTCATCATGCTTTATGATGATACTTATTTTGTGGCTTATGATAGTGAGGTTACAACTACTTCATCCCTATATACACTTAATCTTGACTCATGTGATGTTTTTCCTAGCAAGCATATCCTTCATACATCTTATGATATCTCTCCTCCATGAGATCCACTTGATCCATTCTTCCTTTACCTTAGTGTTGTGTGCTTAATAGATATACATGTTTCACCCTCAGTTGTATATGATGATGATGCACTTATTGATTTCAAATTGCCTATCTTTGATTATTACCCTAGTGATAAGATTTATTATTAATGTTTTACGTGCATGTTTTTATTCTACATGAGATTATTAGTCCCTATTTTGTATCATGTTAATCATGGTTCATTAATGATATGTTGTGTTGAGCACACTAGTAGTTATTTATCTTCCCATGATGAAGATGATTATTTTTCTCATGATAGTTTGGTACCTCACACATATTCTAATGACCCTTGCTTGGTAGATCCCATGGATTTCTCTATGCATTGTGATGATATGCAACATTTTGATGGAAACTCACATACATGGATTCTATCATATTTGATTTCGATGTATCTATGAGTGATGGTGGAGTATATTCTTCTACACCCTCTATTTAAAACCACATGATTTACTGACATGCCTAAGGATGAAAAACAACAAGAGGATCTTTTATATTTTTACTTGGTATATAAGAAGATAATGCACCAATAGTTGATCATACATCCTTCACACTCTCCACCTCCATTACACATGACATGAGGCATAAAAATAAGAATATGGGACAATTATAATATGGTATTTAATCTTATATTAACTACCTTATCACCAAGATTCCCAATATAGAATGGTATGTGTTGGAGCTTTTCTCCACATTATTTTTCATGCAATTTTTTCCCTTTGATAGTTAGGGTTTAGGGTTTAATTATGTGTTAGGTATTTAGCTATTATCAAATCATGTTGGTGAATCCCTTAAGTTGGTTTTTTGCAAGGTTTCTTTTTCTACTTTGACAAGTTGTCACAGTCACCTCACTTAAAAATTACCATATGATCCTCTCTAGTTTTGTTAAAATAACTAGACCCTTTTCATATAATACTACTTATAGCCTAGCCTATGTTTAAATATCTTAAGACTCAGCTGTATGGTGCCCAAGTGCTATCAAATGTTTAAAGCTTTGAAATATGGTGCATTCTTATTACATCACACACATCCTTTGTATCAGAATTTCTATGGTAGGCCCCATGTCCAAGGATGTGCTCTACGATATTATGTCACATGTCTTGCAATCTGATAGATTCCCCATCATGTTTTCACAACCCCATCCAATTTTGCATAATGCTATTATTCTATCGTTACCAACTTACTTGTGTCAATTTTGATGTAATAATTAGCAAGTGCTTAGATGTGACATTGTCAAAAATATGTGGTTATGTTAGGATTAAGGTACCATCAACCTTGTAAATCATATGTCATTTAATTATTCTTGATATTATTTATAAATTCCTTCATAATGGATGAATGTTCCATTGACAATAATAAATATTTATTTACAGTGATGGTAAAAAATAAGTTTCATCTTGGGAGTTAATATAGGTGAAAGGCGGGCATCCAAGTTTTATAATGAATTATAATAGGTGTAAGAGCATCTTCTATTATTCATGTTTTACATTTTGTAAGGAATCAACTATTATTGGATTGTCTTTGCATAGCATCTTATGACAATCTATAAGAAGGTTTAATAGGCTATTTAATACAAAAGGGATACTCTCCCCTCCACCAAACAAAAACATTCAAAAATACAAATATAATTTCACAGAGGCAATACTCTGCCCCAAATCAATATAAGATTGCAACACAATTTCTTTATTATTTCAAATCAAAAACCTACAATCACACATATAACTCTCTTCAAACAAAGTGTATCTCCATTATGGCCTTTAATGGATTTTCCATAGTCTCGAGCTCAAAGTTACAATTCACCAATAGCTTCTTTACTCTTCAAATTTATATTATTTCATTTCAACTCTACAATAGTTATGGAGTAAAAAGTTGACACATGCATTTTCACCCCCTAGTTTAGCTCCTAAGTCCTTGTGTTAGCTAACATTATGCAAGTTAAATATTCATCCCGATGGAAAATCCCCTGAAACCAATTCAAATTGGGAACAACAAGATCACACTTTAAATTACTCCAGAACAAAAAGGTGCCTTGAGACTTGGGCAACCATGCCCAAGTCCTCCCTGATTGGTCACAACCAATTTAATGCATGTTGGCATACGACCTTTAAAAAGGTTTCCCTTTGTTAACTTTTTGATTTAATTTATGAATGTTAGTGAGAAAGCATATATAAGTGAGTGTTTGAATTCATTTTGGTAGAAGAAAGAGATAGAGAATTTATGATCTTAGAGTAAGGAGAATTCAAAGCATTCATTGTGTTTCTAGAGAAGATTTGTGTTTGTATTGTATGTGTTGTTGTAGATTTGGAATCATCACAGATCTCTTTATGAGTTGAAGGATCTTCATTCTCCTAAGGGCTTCACCTCCGAGGTGACATCATTATTATTTGAATCATTTCATCATTTAATTTATCTTTAGCCTCTACCCTACTAGGGCATGCAATCTCTCAACAAATGGTGTTGGTAAGCTTGAATGCTATCCTGGGATTTGACTAAGGCAAATCCATAAACACCACAATCCCCAAACCCCTTTTCTTCTTGTGTGCAGGTTACAAGTGAAAAGTCTTAAGAAGTGAGGGTACAAGAAGGTTGTGTAAGGAAAAGGGTTTTAGGATCCAAAAATAGTTTGTAGAAATTGCCCTACAAAAGACTTGGGCACCTACCCTGAAGTCATCCTACCCAAACATGGACCAAATCTGGCATCAGGATACTCTCTGCAACATTTCTCTAGTTTTGAGTTTTGAAATTTTTTGACTTTCTACACTTGGGCACTTGCCTCAGATTCCTCCAACTTTCTAGCTTTCATGGCACAAGTTTTGATATCTCCCTAATCCTTTTTTTACTTTCATATTCTAGGCTTCTATCATCTTCTATCTGTTACAAGTTGATTATCTTATAACTAGGGTTTTACTCATAATTAACTTAGGGATTGATAAAAAGGCTTGATTAAATCATATCTTTCCATAGCACTCTTGAGAATAAAATATGTAGCTGATTCCTCCACCATTTGGTAGTGACTTAGCTTAGTTTTGTCCTTGAATGTTATTGTGGAACATAGTTTGATCTAGTGTACATGCTAGCTTACATCATTCATCTTTTCCATACGTAACATTTTGGTGAACCCGTAGATCTTACACTTTGGCATCCTTCTTGCATTATATTTCAGATATTTTCCACCTTAGATCTAATTAGATTCTATTCATTTATCATTTTGCATAGTTTTGAATAGCTTAATTTCCTTGTTAGGGTTTCAAAAGTCCTTGCATTTTTAATAAATCTAGCTAATCTTCAACCTAGGGTTACAAGATTGGCATGTTGTGGTAAATATTTCTACATTATTGGATTGATTAAAGGGTTTTAGGTTGTTGTACCTTCTCATCCTTGTTATCATAAGACATCTTTTGCATATTTGCATTGAAATATGTGAAAAAATAAGCATTCTAGGCTTCTATAAAGGCATAGTTTTGCATTATTTTCATTGCATATGATTGAAACATTTGAATTTATAATTTATACATCAAATAATATCCATATTACAACAATTAACCATTTCATGATATAACATCTTCCATTTGAAGATCTCATTTGCTAGGGTTTTGTTGAAAACTTGCATTTTTCCTATAACCTAGTCATTTGCAAAGCTAGGGTTTGCAGTCAAAATCATATTTCAGATTTTACTACTATCATAAACATTTCAAATCAAATCTTCCATTGATCTCTTTGCATATTTATCAATATTGATTTGAAAATTTTGCATAATTTTGGAAAAAGTGCATAATTATCATACTTTTGCAATTACATAATGTGTATTTCAACATAATCTGAGAATAAGCATCTTTTTCACATATTTTGCAATAAATAAAAAAATAATCCCTATCACCTTTTATTCAGAACTTTTAACATTAAATTCACTTGGTTTGTAGCGGCACTAGTGTACTTTTAATCTTTATGAAAGCTTCAAAAACCTGGTTTCTTCAAACTAGTGTTGTGGTGCACAAAAGCCTCTCAAATTGGTTGTTCTGATAAATGAATAGATCCTATTATACATTGTTGTTCCAAGACATTTCATTATGGCATCTTCTAATTCTTCCTCTTTGGTATCCTTGCATGCATATATCAAATATTTTGAAAGTTTTTAGAAATTTATTAATATGCATCCTTATGTTTTGACACATATACAATCCATGTATGATAGGGATATCTTTAAATGATCTTCATTTGAAATCCTTGGTTATGTATCATAATTTAATAACTTCATAACTCTTACAAATGAATATCCTTCGATATTTAAGGACTTTACTAATTTCATCTCCTTGAATTGTCATGAGAAAGATGATGGTGATAATTCTCCTTCTACTGCTACTACAAGTCATAATGGTAACGTAGCTTTGCCTATTTCACCTTATGATTTGGATATCTCTCCCAAAGTTGTTCCCACTTGTGAGGACATTTTGGCACAAGAGGATGAAATCATTGATGCATTCATTAATTTCACCTTACCCTCTCTTCATTCTAATGCTCTCCCTTCAAAATAAAAAGCATTGGTGGATGAAGAAAGGTCTCTCAGACTAAATCTTTTAGGGATGGATGTTGAGATTAAACAAAGTAAAACCAATTTTAATTTAGTCATCACTAATAGACTTATTCAACCTACTAAGGGGATAATGGATAAGTGTACTAATGTTCCTAAACTCATTGTGCATGGGGCACCCAATGTGCCTCCTCACTTCAAACTGGGGATTATGGTTCAAGGTGCTCCAACACCACTTAGACCCCTGAGTTACATTCTCAATTTTGTAAAACAAATTACTCAAAAAAATTAAGTGTCTCAAAATGTGTTGCAACAACCCTATCACAATGTGGTTGCTCACACATACAATACACAGAATAATAAACAATTTAAACAACAGTCGAACACTCTAATTTCTTTAACAACTTCTCAACCTATGCTTCCTAAACCACCTCATCTTACTCCCAAAGTTGGTCAAGATTATGATCTTCTTGAGCAGCTTCATGCTACTCCCACTAATATTTCTCTCTGGAAACTCATACAAACATCACATACATACCATGGAATGCTCCAAGAAGCTTTACAAAAGTTGATTATACCACCTTCTATTAAGTGTAATGATGTAGCAGGTCTGTTAGATTGTATGCATGCAACAAAAATGGACATTCCATTTCAAAAACATGATTTACCATCACTAGAAGTTTAGAATCAATATGATCCTCTTATAATCTTTATCACAATAAACAAAAAGTTGATAAAGTGAACTTTATGGTTGACAATGGAGCATCTATTAATATTTGTGGCATTGACTTGTTACATAATGTCAACATTGATACAATTTTAATTAAGCCAGATAAACATAACATTCGTTATTTTGATAATGTTGGTAGACAATCCCTGGGTATCATAACTTTACCTATAAAGGTTGGACCTGTGACATTATCTACTATTTTTCATGTCATGCCTAGTACAATTTCATATAATATGATTCTTGATAGACCGTGGATTCAGGCTAGGGGGCAGTTTCATTTACTATTCATTGATCACTAAAGTTATTACAAAAATAAACTTCACACCATTGAAGTTGATCTAGAGCTGAATAGTTGTTTACAAATCAAAAATCAAAAATAAGTTCTCAATCACAAACTTCTAAGTAATTTAAAAATTGATTCATCAATACCACTTTCCACAAATAATGTTGTGCATGATTCTAAACCATCATCGAATGCATTCCTTGGTGATGATTGGGGTTCATTAGATTTTCCTCCTGCGTTCATAGGGAATATAAACTCAATAATGTTGGAACATCAAAAGTTGCATCGATATCATGTAAGCAATTTGTGGAAACACCTGAAGAACCTAAATTTTATTTAGTCAACAATAAAGACAACAATCTTACTTACACTATAGAATATGACACCTATAAGGCTCCACAATCTTTCTAAAGTGACAAAATCTCCCTTTGGTCATGGGTTTCAAATCCTTTACAAAAATTATGACTATGTAGGTAATGGTTGTGGTGTAAAACAACAAGGAATCACGGTCCCCTTAGAAGTTATTGCACATAACTCTTCAGCTAGTATTGGATACCATACTTTGAAAGCCACCAAAGCCTACCATCATCCTACTCTTACTGTTAATACAATATCAACAAGTTCAAGACTAAATATGATATATCTTGAGATGATTGACATGGATTGTCCGCCAGGAAATATCTCTTTGAAACAGGTAAGTATTTCTACCTTATTTAGCCACACTCAATGTAGCACCTATTCTAGTTTCTCTCAAGGGTGTCCTCCTCCTAGATATATATGTTGTTAGCATTGTGGTGTGTTTTCCCATGTTGTGTCAAATGTTATTTATGTCTCCTTGGATGACCCTTGCTACTCTTGTAAATTCATCGATACAAGGAGACCACCCCTATTGTGATATTTCTATTTGTGTCTCTATTCTTCTATTCCTCTCTCTCTCTTATTACAATTGTTAGGTGTGGTGCCTTGGGGGCATAACATTGTGGAGGATGTCTTGGAGGCATCTTCCCACATTGTAAACCTAAGTCACTTTTGTCTCCTCTCTTATTTCTAGTGTTTCCATTCTTTAGTGGCTCTACTAGTCAATGGATGATGAAAACAAATAATACTGATAAGAAACATGTGTCTCTACAACAAGAAAGAAAAAATGGACCTAGTCCATATGTGAAGATGGGGTTGATATATTACTAACACCTGACTAGTAGAATCACTATGTGTTGTGATGTATCATATTGTAAAATTTTCTTGTAATAAACCTTTGCAATACTCTAAATCTGCTTCTATGCACTTTGGATTTTTTTCTATCTCACCTTGTAGCTACACTTAGTTCTAAGATGCCTGCAGTATAACCTCATGGCTATACTTGGTTCCAAACCCTGTAAGTGTAGTCTTGGTCTATTAAGTGATATGATAATTGATTTCTGCATAACTTTCATTAAATGATTTGGTTGTTATCTTAGAATATACTTTCTAACAAAATCTTATGTATTGTTGATTATGTTAGCAAATGATATCAGTTTGTTTGTGGGAACATTTGGTGATTGCAAGAACATGTCACTTTGGGGCATGGGCTTTGCGAAATCTCTTGTTCCCTTGCGTGTTTTCACTTTACCGGCAAGTGGGATCAACCAATTTAAGGTGGGCACATATATCATGGTAACTACTTGATTGTTTTAGACATTGATAAATGTGTTTGTGTACACTTCCTTTTTACCATAAGGCATCTCCATGATGCGGGTGGCATTGTGTACTTTAAATTGTTGTGTATACCTCCTTTTCATTGTAAGGCATCTTTGTGATGTAGGTAGGGTTGTATACTTTAAGAACATGCTTCCTTTTCACCATAAGGTGTCTCTGTGATGTAGGTGGGGTTACATTTTACAAAGTCCTCATTGCGAGGTAGGATTGGATCTTGAGTTATTCACCCTTAAGTGTGTCTTTGGCGGCTGTGGTAGTGTAGCTCAACTGATAGGTGTGTTTGATATGTCTTAGATAGTGGAATGTAGTGATGAGATCCTCTTTATTGCCCACATTTGCTGCACATATAAGACGTAAAGTGTGTCTATGACATACTCTACGGTGCTTGTGTATTTTATGTGTCTTCCAATTTGTCTTTTGTGTCTTCCTTGTGTGTTTTGTGTGTTTTTTCATGGTCTAAAGGTGCTTAGAGATGAGCTCCCTCCATGCCATGTGTTTTCATGGTATAAAGATGCGTAGCAATGTGCTCCCTCCACGTTGTGTGTTTTATGTTCTTAGTTAGAATTATATTTATGCAATTGCTTAATCATGTCTTCTCTCCGTGTACACCTTGTGTATTACATGAATGTATTCATGTCTTCTCTATGTATTGTGTTCTTAACTATCTTCTTCATGTATTATGTGCTTTGTTATTGTATTCACTGTGTCTTGTGTGACTATTAAGTGTTTTCTTCTGTTTGCCTAATCTTGGGGACTAGAAATAGTCTTCTAAACTTAGGGTATGTCTTCTCTCTTGTGTTTGATGTACTTTGATCATACATTAATGCATGTACTAATCATAATATCATACACACATTAAAGTAAGGCCTACAAGTTATGGAGTAAAAAGTGGACACATGCCTTTTTACCTTCTAGTTTAGCTCCTAGGTCCTCGTGTTAACATTATGTAAGTTAAATATTCATCCTGATGGGAAATCCCTTGAAACCAATACAAATTGGGAACAAGGGGACTATATTTTAACTTACCCCAGACCAAAAAGGTGCCTCGAGACTTGGGTACCTGTACCCAAGTCCTCCTTGATTGGTCAGAGCCCAATTTAATGCATGTTGGCATAGGACCTTTAAAAAGGTGTCCCTTTGTCGATGCTTTTAATTCAATTTATGAATGGTAGCAGCAAATCATATATAAGTGAGTTTCTAAATTCATTTTCATAGAAGAAAGAGATAGTGAACTTATTCAATCTTGGAGCAAGGAGCATTCAAAGCATTCATTGTGTTTCTAGAGAAAATTTGTGTTTGTATTGTGTACATGTTGTTACAGATTTGGAATCATCATGCATCTCCTTATGAGTTGAAGGATATTCATTCTCCTAAGGGATTCACCTCTAAGGTGACATAATTGTTATTTGAATCATTTCATCATTTGGTTTATCTTTAGCCTCTTCCCTACTAGGGCATGCACTCTCTCTAACAATGGTGGTGGGAAACTTGAATGATATCCCAAGATTTGACTAAGGAAAATCCCTAAACACCATAATTCCCAAACCCCTTTTCTTCTTGTGTGTAGGTTATAGATGCAAAGTCTAAAGATGTGAGAGTATAGGAAGGTTGTGTAAGGGAAATGGTTTCAAGATTTGAAACAATTTGTATAAATTCCTCTATGGAAGACTTGGGCACCCATCCCAAAGTCCTCCTACTAAAATAGGCACAAGATCTGGCATTAGGACACTCTGTGTGACATTTGTCTAGTTTCAAGTTTCCAAAGATTCTGAATTTCTAGACTTGGGCACCTGCCCTAGAGTCCTCTGACTTTCTAGCATCTATGGCACAGGTTCTGATATCTCTCTGATCCTCTTTATAGTTTCAGATTCTAGGATTTTGTAGTCTTCTATCTATTACAAGTTGATTATCTTATAACTAGGATTTTACTCATACTTAACCTAGGGTTTGATAAAAAGGCATGATTAAATCACATCTTTACATAGCACTCTTGAGCACAAAATCTATAGTTGATTCATCTTCCATTTGGCAGTAACTTATCTCAGGTTTGTCCTTGAATGTTATTGTAGAAGAGGATTTTATCTAGTGTACATGCTAGCTTACATCATTCAACTTTTTCATACATAACAACAACCATATGTCTTCCAACTCATGCCATGCCAAACCTTTCTATTTTACACACTAGCACTAGTTTCCCCCCTCTACTATCTCAACAATCTCCTCTTCTTTATTGTCACACAGGGCTCCATTTATGTCTAGCCAACTCCCCTTTTTCCTTTCTTGACCAACGACATCCCTCTCAATTCCCTCTTCCTACTTTAAAAGATCAACCCCTATTCCCCTTCCAACAAATTTTCTTACAAATATCAATATCTCTTAATTCCTTCAATTTCCCTAGAATACGAAGAGGTACAAATTTAAAGTAGAAAGAAGATCGAGTCAAATGACTCTCTTTGTGATAACAACATCATGACTCTGGACAAAAGAATTGCCACTTCCTAGCCATTATTTTTATTAGTGTATTTCCGTGTGGATCTCACTGAGTTTAAAAGTTGGTAGGTCCTCTGCATACACTTTTGAGGTGCCTATGAAAAGCATATAATGTAGAGTTCACAATTTTGACTAATTTCCCAACCAAAAGCAATTTACCACTAGGAGTTTATAAGAAATTATCTTTGAGTTCACAAAAAAATTCCACTCTCCATGTTTCATTGTATTCAACTTTGTTTATCTCCATACTTTCTCATGTGTAATATTCATTTGTGGCACACTTGAGATCATATTGTTAAGCTCTTCAAACTTGTGTAGAACAAGTGATGGAGAATTGTATTTAGTATCAACCTCACTCCATCGAAATCACTTTCAATGTTAGTGTGAAGTTTCATAAGTATCAGCCTTTTTCCATCAAAATCCCCTTCAATGTTAACAAGTTTCAATAATTCCTAATTAGGGCTGCATGAACTATGACCCAGAATTCTTACATGTAAATTATATAGTGAAGATTATTTGTTACCATTATAACATATTTAATGTTGATATTGTCACCTAATTGAAAACTCAATCCCTATACAATATGTTCATGCAATTTCTTAGCACAATATATCCATGAAGTTCTTTACTACAATTTGCTATTCCATGAATGTCTAGAAAAAGATGGTTCCTATTTGTAGCTTTGAGATAAAGAGCTTGGAATTATTCCAATGGCTCCATCTATGATTCATTCCAACTTTCCTACACAAGAATTATGCACAAAGAGGTTAACCCTTGATCCATATCTTCCCATTGACCACTCAAACATCTCTAGACTGTCTGCTTCAAACATAGTTTTCTCAAGCCCCATGCGTCCAATTGTTTCCATTATAGAATCAGTATGAAAGACTTAGAATGTCAGATTACACCATCTACATCAATCATGATTATATTTTCTCCAACATCCAAGCACCTCTTTTCCTTCCCTGCACACTTTTCCATGGCTGCTAATGTTGCATTTACAACCATGTCTTCTAGGACAATATCCATAACTCCATTAGGACAAGCCAAGAAACCACATATCTAGCCTCTACCATAGTATAGAATGATTGGATCCATCATTTGTTGACTCCTTTAGAGGGATGTGGAAAAAAATCAACCATGAAAATTGCCACCGATGTCGCCAATCAACTTTGACAAAACTAAAAATGCCAAAATTCAACCAAACTGAAACAAATTTTGACAATTCCAACAAAACTAAAATATCATCTTTTTGGTTGGCAGAGGATTTCATATTCACCCAGGATGCTCTTACATCAGACATGCCAGGTATAAAGATTTTGTGAATAGGAATCACAAAATGGAGTGGAATAGTAGAACTATTCTTTATGGTTGTAAACAACCTACAACAAACTCCATTCTTGATTTAGGCATAGAAAACTTCTTTTGCCTCTTCCAGCACTTAGCTGGGAAAAGTACCATCCTCCTCCACCAATTATGCACTAATTTCTTTTTGCCCCTTGTGGACTCACATCCACCATAGACCATCCTCATCTCCCAAAGGCTCTCTCTTCTCCTCCTCCAAACACTCACTCCTCTTTTCTCCTCCTTTGTGGAATCACAAACCAACCACCTCCACCAAAATCTACCTGCATCATCCTCCACAATTTCTACAAGCAAATATGCAGCATCTATAACATACTTTTGTTCTCTATCCATATCTTCTTCTACCATCTTAGCTTTAAAAAAATATCATCATCATAACATAAATTTACCTTAGCTACAACATCAATTTCCGCTATGACATCTTCAACCCTCCTCATCAACTGCAACTTTTTTTTTTTCTCCCTTTTCTACAACAACGAGCCTCAACATCCACTCTTCTTCAATCACCAACATTTGTGCTAACAAATCATTATCTTTGCCATCCTCTACTACTACAACCTCTTTGTATTTCATCACTGCATCTTCATCCTCTTTATTCTCGCTTCCCACCTCTTCATCTTCAACCTCTACTAGATTTGCATCCTCTTTCTTATCCTCATCATTCTTGACCAATTTATCATTATTTCATGCTTCCAATCTATCCACTCTTGCATTAATGTCAATCATCATTTCCAAAATCATTTTCTTCTCATACGATATCTACCCCTCCCATATCATGGGCTTCTTCCTCACCAATTTTCCCATCTTACTTACTACTAAAATCTCACCTCAATCTACAATCCACATCACTCTTTCAATCTGTAAAATAAGTTCTTTCTTAGCTTCAAGCTCTCTCACTACTCAGGAATCCTCCTACCTACAACATCCCTCACACAAGCTTCTCCTCTACCTCCTTCTCACTCTTTGCTACTCACAAGTCCTGGTGGATCCTCTCCACACTCAAGATCCCCTACTATGATACCACTTAATACAAAAGGGATACTCTCCCCTCCACCAAACACAAACATTCACAAATACAAATACAATTTCAAAGAGGAAATACTCTGTCCCAAATCAATATAAGATTGCAATACAATTTATTTATTATTTCAAATAAAAAACCTACAATCATACATACAACTCTATTCAAACAAAGTGTATCTCCATTATGGCCTTCAATAAATTTTCCACGGTCTCTCTCAAATCTTCAATTCATCGGTAGCTTTTTTACTCTTCCAATCTATATTATTTCATTTCAACTCTACAATCATACATCTTCCAACTCATGCCATACCAATCCTTTCCATATTACACATTCGCATTTGTATCCCCCCTCTACTATCTCAGCAATATCCTCTTCTTTATTGTCACATAGGGCTCCTTTCCTCTCTATCTAACTCCCCTTTTTCCTTTCCTGAGTAGCAATGTCTATCTCAATTCCCTCTTCCTCCTTTAAGAGATCGACCCCTATTCCTCTTCCAACAGATTTTCTTGCAAATATTAATATCTATCTTAATTCCTTCGACTTCCCTAGAAGAAGAAGAGGCACAGATTCAAAGTAGAAAGAAGATTGAGTCAAATGACTCTCTTTGTGATAACAACATCATGACTCTAGACAAAATAATTTCTACTTCCTAACCCTTATTTTCATTAGTTTATTGCCGCGTGGATCTAACTGACTTTAAAAGTTGGTAGGTCCTTTGTGTATACTTTTGAGGTGCCTACAAAAAGCATATAAGATATAGTTCATAACTTTGACTAATTTGCCCACCAAAAGCAATTTACTTCTAAGAGTTTATAAGAAATAATCTTGAGACACAAGAAACTTCCACTCTTTGTGTTTCGTTGCATTCAACTTTGTTTATCTCCATACTTTCTCATGTGTAATATCATTTTGTGGTACACTTGAGATCATATTGTTTAGCTCTTCAAACTTGTGCAGAACAAGTGATGGATAATTGTATTTAGTATTAACCTTACACCACTGAAATCCCTTTCAATGTCAGTCAGAAGTTTCATCAGTATCAACCTTCTGCCATCAAAATCACCTTTGATGTCAACAACAAATTTCACTAATTCCTAATTAGGGGTTGCATGAATTGTGACCTAGAATTCTCACATGTACGTTATATAGTGAAGAGTATTTGTTACCATTATAACATATTTAATGCTAATATCATCACCTAATTGAAAACTCAATCTCTCTACAATATGTTCATGACATTTTTTAACACAATATATCCTTGAATTACTTTACTGCAATTCACTCTTCCATGAATGTCTAGAAAAAGGTAGTTGGGCCATGTTTGCAGCTTTAAGATGAAGAGCTTGGAATTATTCCAATGGCTCCATCTTTGATGTATTCAAACTTTCCTACATGAGAATGATGCATAAAAAGGTTAACCCTTGATCCATATCTTCCCACAAACCACTCAAGCATCTTTGAACTGCCTGCTTCAAACATAGATTTCTCAAGACCCACGTGCCCAATTATTTCAGCTATAGAATCATTGAATAAGACTTAGAATGTCTACTTACACCATTTGCCTAAATCATGACTATATCTACTCCAATGTCCAAGATGCTTTGCCATGGTCGCCAATGTTGCATTTACAACCATGTCTTATGGAACAATGTCCATAACTCCATTGGGACCAGCCAAGAAACCACATATCTGGCCTCTACCATACTATAGAATAATTGGATCCATCATTCTTTGACTCCTTCAAAGGGATGTTAAAGAGAAAATCAACCGTGATAACTGCCACCAAAGTCACCAATCAACTCTGACAAAACTAAAAATGCCAAAATTTAACCAAACTAAAACAAATTTTGAAAATTCAAACAAAATTGAAATATCATCTTTTTGGTTGATGCAAGATTGCATATTCACTTAGGTTGCTCCTGCATCAGACACGCCGAGTAGAAATTTTTGTGAGTAGGACTCACAAAATGGAGTGGAGTAGTAGAACTACTCTTTCAGGTTGTAAACAACCTACAATGAACTCCATCGCTGATTCATGCATAGAAAAAATCTTTTGCCTCTTCCAACACTTAGCTAGGAAAAGTACCATCCTCCTCCACTGATTGTGCACCAGCATCTTTTTCCCCCTCATGGACTTAGATCCACCTTAGATCATTCTCCTCTGCCAAAGGCTCTCTCTTCTCCTCCTCCAAACACTCGCTCATCTTTTCTCCTCCTTCATGGAATATAAAACTGACCACCTCTACCAAAATCTACCTGCATGATCCTTCACAATCTCTATAAGCAAATATGCATCATCTACAACATACTTTTTTTTTCTATCCATCTCTTCTTCATCCATCTTTTCTAAAAACAAAATATCATCATCATAAAACAAATTTACCTCAATTGCAACATTAATTTCTGCTACAACATCTTCCACATCCTTGTCAAATGCAATTTTTTTGTTCTTCTCCCTTCGTTGCAACAACGCGCTTCGACATCCACTCTTCTTCAATCACCAACATTTGTGTTAACAAATCATCATCTTCGTCCATGATCTACTACTACAACCTCTTTGGACTCCATCATTGCATCTTCATCCTCTTCATTCTCGCTGCCCACCTCTTCATCTTCAACTCCTGCTACACTTGTATCCTCTTTCTTATCCTCGTCATGCATTACCAATTTATCGTGATGCCATTCTTCCAATCTATCTACTCGCACATTAATGTCAATCATCATTACCAAAATCTTCCTCTTCTCATATTGCATCCAACCCTCCCATATCACAGGGTTCTTCCTCACCAATATTCCCATCTCACGTGTTGCTACAATCTCACATCAATTGATCTTTCAATCTAAAAAAGAAATTCTTTCATAGCTTCAAGCCCTTTGGCTACTCAAGACTCCTGTTGTCAATTCAAATATGCACCCTTGTCAAGTTTTGTGAAAACTTAACTACTTGCTGAAACATGGAATCATTCTCGGATGTGGGTCTCCTTTCATGAGAACAAATCTCCAGAGTGAGCTGATTCTCTTGTACTTTCTAAACTACTGACTTGAGGTGAAAAGGAATAAAAGGATGTAATTAAAATGTAAACTAATTTTGGAATCTAAACTGGATGAAATTCTATTACTCACAAATAGATCCTCTAACCTGAATCCTCACAATTTCACTAATAGTTTATTCCTTAAGTAATTTGCAACAAGGTTTGGGTCAAACATAAACTGCAACCAAGAAACACTAAGTTTTAATAGCATTGAGACATAATAAAGGACATAAAAAGTCACAATATAACATCAAATCAAGACTACAAAAAATATGTGAAACAAGATGATTTTCTATTAGAACTGGAAGGAGTATAATGCATGAAAAAAAATGTTTGAGCCAATTGCTTGTATACAACTCTGCATGTGAACAAGAGAGAAGAAATTGATGTTAACTGACTGACTGAGAAAAAACTAAGTTTTTCTCCTATAAATGTCTCCAAATGATCTCCCATGAAGAAACATGAAAAAGCTTCTAAAAATAGACCCTAAGTCCACTTTTAAGATACTCATGAAAGCCAAAAATAAAGCACTGGATCTGCCATGAATCTATGAAATAAAGTTGCAAAGTTCCCCTCTCATGTGGTCCCACCATAAAACTACTTTTCTCTAGTCATGAAAGCTACAAAATTCATCCTATATGACTCTAAATAAAACAAATCAAAATAGAATATTTGATCTATTTTATTACCCTATAAATTGCCTAAAAATAGTTATACTTTAAAAGTAATTCATAATTTCATTGCTTTAAAGTTAACTTTACAATGATATGGCAATTGCAATCAATATCCTATTTGATATGATTTTTTGCAAAAATAAAATGATATCTAGTTTATAATTTCACCAAGATATTTACACGATATCACAAAATGATTTTGTATAAAAATCATAAAAAAAATGAAATATTACACATATTTGTAAAAAATAAATAAAAGCCTTGAAGGCTTGACACCATGGCCTCCATGTGTTAATATTCTTCCACCTCACCTCTGTCCATATGCCTTGAAAAATCCCAACTCACTATCCATGTAGTGCCACCAAGTTGCATTTGACCCCCTTTGACAATGTCTTCATCTTGCAAACTCTTCACATCTCCAAGGTTCTTGTTTGATGTTTATGCATACACTAAAATATGTGAAGGAAAAAGGAAAAATGCATAAGTGGGAGGTCAACGACACTCAACCACATGCATAGTCAAATGAAACTTAGACTCTAATGTGAATCGACCACATATGAGATTAAGACTTTGCAAAGATTCTAAAGGCACAAGCCTTGTTTACTCATGATAATGTCCACCTTTGACTTAATTAAACAAGCCATATTCTTTGTGTTGTCGGCCACTTCTCCTTATGATTAATAGGTATCATCTAACACAAGGTGTTGATCTTGATCTCATTTGGATAAAAATGATCCATGTAGTGCCACCATGTTGCATTTGACCCCCTTTGACAATGTCTTCATCTTGCAAACTCTTCACATCTCCAAGGTTCTTGTTTGATGTTTATGCATACACTGAAATATGTGAAGGAAAAAGGAAAAATGCATAAGTGGGAGGTCAATGACACTCAACCACATGCATAGTCAAATGAAACTTAGACTCCAATGTGAATCGACCACATATGAGATTAAGACTTTGCAAAGATTCTAAAGGCACAAACCTTGTTTACTCATGATAATGTCCACCTTTGACTTAATTATACAAGCCATATTCTTTGTGTTGTCGGCCACTTCTCCTTATGATTAATAGGTATCATCTAACACAAGGTGTTGATCTTGATCTCATTTGGATAAAAATGATCCATGTAGTGCCACCATGTTGCATTTGACCCCCTTTGACAATGTCTTCATCTTGCAAACTCTTCACATCTCTAAGGTTCTTGTTTGATGTTTATGCATACACTGAAATATGTGAAGGAAAAAGGAAAAATGCATAAGTGGGAGGTCAACGACACTCAACCACATGCATAGTCAAATGAAACTTAGACTCCAATGTGAATCGACCACATATGAGATTAAGACTTTGCAAAGATTCTAAAGGCACAAGCCTTGTTTACTCATGATAATGTCCACCTTTGACTTAAGTAAACAAGCCATATTCTTTGTGTTGTCGGCCACTTCTCCTTATGATTAATAGGTATCATCTAACACAAGGTGTTTATCTTGATCTCATTTGGATAAAAATGATTATGTTGTTTTGCATGGTCAAAATATGAAAAAGACATCACAACAAAAACAAATATGAAACTCTAAAACCTCAGTCATTTTCATTTGGTTGGCATTGAGTTTGGCTCTATAACTCTGGCCACCAACTTGGGGTTTCATGCTCTGTGTATCTTGCTCCATTTGATGGCTTGTAAGGTTGAAAACATTACACTTCTTTGGCCAAAATGATACGCTGCACCTGGTAAGTTAGAATCTAAGGCTTATAATGGCTTTTACTATGCTTTGATGGCTTATATCTCTTAAATGGCTGCCGCCATATAGGTCTTTTCTCTAGTTTCTCAAATTGATATATATTTGTCTAGCTTTCCTATGTTGAACTTTGTGAAAAATGGCAAAAAATGACAAAAGTTCTCAGTTCAACAGGCTGTGGCCATAGTATTCTTCTCTGCTACAGTATACAGTGAGTCCACTATCTCCTTCCATCATTGCTTCTTTAATTTTTGTATGTGCAACTGTGATGAGGGTTTCCTTTCTATTTGATGAATATGTGAAATATCTTCTTGTATGGCACAACCATGGCATATAACACATTCTGTAGCTTCACTTTGTCATTTGATGTAAAAGCTTTTGAATTTTCTTTGTGTTTGAAGTGAGAGTTTCATTTTATGTAACACAGAACATCTTTGGTCTTTCGTGGCCATACTACACAGAAACTACTCTTACCTTGCTTGACTGTATGTAAGAAGAAAGAAAACCTTTTTTTAAACTTGACAAGGGTTTCATGTTTTTACTATGTGAACAATATAAATCTACGGCCTTCTCTGGATGGTTCACTTAACCACTTCTCTTTTTCAACACTGCAAAATGCATTAGGTTCTGAAACTCGATATGGGTATTTGAGAAAATGAATGTAAATAGCATTTTATTCCATGGCCTGGTTATGAATATACCTCTACTCTTTCATTGTGAGAACCCAAATTTGCAACTAAAACAATGACTTTATCTTTATGAGCAAAAAAATGTTCCTGTAGCAAACAATGGCATATGATATCTTTTTCTTCCTTATGTTATCACTATTTAGTTATAATCATTGTCACTCTTTTAAGAAAAGTGAAGATTGCATACACTGTTTCTCTACCTCTGTAGATTCACTTACTCTTTTAGTGGACTTTGCATATGAAGGATAAACTATTGGCCTTGAACATTGAACTCCTCCTCTTTCTATAGCAGCATATATGTCTTCATTTCTATAGCTTTAGTTGTCCATTCAATGGACTGTAGCAAATATACTTTCATATATGATTGATGACTTGGCTGTGTCATGACATTGTGGCATTGTAACAAATGAAGAAGTCACTTACTTGTTCTGTATATACTGTAACACATGATGACCCTCTGTTGTTCCCCTTTACTGTACTTCATCATATCAAATACATCATGTGAGATGTCCTGTAGGACATCAATCAAGTCCACTGTACTAGTTTAACTACTCCTTTGTCGCATGATAATGATGCTCTATTACACACATGTAATGAAATGTTCCTTTTGATCCTTTGAAGTTTGTCAAAGACATAAACAAGCCATCTGACCTGGCTGTCTTGTATTCTTCTGCTACAGATCTACAATAATGTCCTATGTCTTTCATAGATATGCATTGAATGTAATAAGTGACACACATTGTTTTGATCCTCAACTTATCAGTAGCAAAATGTGAGGCATAATTGGGTATCTTTGATCATTTAAAAGGAAGCTTATGTAATTAAAATCTGAATTTGATTCTATCACTCCACTTAAATGAGAAAGTGTGATGTTTGGTACTCACTTGTCTTTGCAATTTGCTTACTAGTTTATAATGGATACTCCAATTGGGTTATTGGTCATGGATGAGTAAGCAATCTTTAGATTGTCAACACTTGTGAACATTTATTCTTTTATCAGTCTAATGATTATAAATGCATTCTATACTCCTAATTATTATCATGCCTGAGAATGTCATTTTCATAATAGTTGGAGTAGTACATAAGCTATTATATGGATTGAATTTTGTCCCTCATTAGTTCAGGTCATGCTCTTGGTTGCATTTCATACTTTGAAGTGAAATCATGGTCATGTCTTGAAATGGGACTGATGTATATGATTGTCTTTCTATTCCTTCATCTTCTCATGTGAATGTCATCAATGATGTTCCTTCTTCTATTCATCCCCTCTGAGATCAAGGAGCAGCAACATGTTGGGCTCAACCCTTGTGGGAGCCCATTTGATACCACATACAAAAAGTCTTCAATGAGCTTCATGATTTGTCCTATACCTGAACATGAAACAAACAGATTAGAATAAAACAATGATGTTCTTATATTTTCTTCTCTTCAGTTCCTTCTACATATGGATGTTCTATTTGATCAATGCATTATAACTAAAGTATTATGCCTCTCTTGATTGATGAAGGATTTTCATAACCGAAGCTTCTAACAGGACCTTTCCCGCAACTTTTTCAGGTACATGCTGAGGTCAAGAGCAGGACTAGAGGCTACTATGAAGATCAACCAAAATAACGCAATGATGGCTATGTCTTTCCCTCTTCTTCATTAGATGCATAGTATTTTATTTGTATTTGCATGAGTTCAGCTATAACCCACAACTTGTGTGGGACATCTGATATGTCTTAGTTTCCTTTAATACAATGTTTATTCTCTTGTGTATTTAAACTTATAAATGAATAATCACTATAGTGAATGAATACTAATCTCATTTTTCTGTTCTACAAATGCAATGAATGATTTGAAACTTTTCTTTTCTACATATAAACCACCAAACTGCATTTGTCATAATAACTATGCAACTAGCACATAATAGCAATAAATCAAACCTCATTCAAAAATGATAAATGATCAATCTGCTCAGTCAATTTTTCAGTTGTGGTAAAAAAATGGCAACATTTCTGGTGACTTTTGCTATATGCTTGCCTGCTAAGCATTTGACCAGTTGCCTTAACATCCATTGGGCATAGAGTCATACTCCGTCCTTCTTAGAAACTTAGAAAACACTGTACTTCAGCTCTCCAACAATTCAAACAACAACAGAAAACTAAAAACAAATTCTACTGAAAGCAAACTAATAGGACCTAATGGCCAAAATTAAATGCTAAAAGAAATGTGCATGAACACTTATTTACTAAAAAACTACTCTACTATATACAAAAGAAGTCTCTTATCCTCAGAGGCAATGCTTGAGGTGGATTCCATTAACTGAGATAGACAGCACCTTTCCACTCAACTTGGATAGTTGAAATGCATTGTTTTCTTTGCACTCTATGATAACATAAGGCCCATCCCAAATGACATCAAATTTAGAATGCTTACCTAGCCTGCTCCTTAGTTCATTCGACTTGAACACCAAATCTCCAACAATAAAATTCATTGGTCTTGCTCTTTTATCAAATGTGTTCTTCATTTGGGTTTGATGCACATCAAACTTTCTTAAGGCCTCTTTCCTTGTCTCTTCTAGCTCCATGAGCTGAGCAAGTCTGATTACAAGAGGTTGTTCTTCTAGCAGCTCAAGCTCTTTGATAAAGGCCAATACAGGCAATTCAACTAAAATAGGTAATAGAGCCTCTTTTCCATAAGTAAACACATATGGGGAACAACTAGTAGCACTCTTAGGTTTAGTTCTATCAGCCCATAGAGCTAACTTTAACTTTTCATGCCAAGTTTTTTGATTGCCCTGAATAGTCTTCTTGATGGTCCTTATCAGATTTTTGTTGGTAGATTTAGTCTTCCCATTACCCTATGGATAATAGTTAGATGAAGTATTCAAATAGATATTGTTTCTAATAGACCAATCTAAAATTCTTAATCCTAAAAAAGCTAGATCATTATAAGAGATGATTGAATCTAGTTTACCGAATCTTGACACTAGGTCCTGATAAAAAATTAGGACAGAAGATTCATTTGCCTCTTTTAAGGCAACAACCTCTGTCCACTTGGTGAAATAATTTGTGGTAGTTAAAATCTATTTGTGGCCTACACTTGAAGGTGGATTTATTGGTCTTATAAAATCCAATCCCGACTTTCCAAATGGTTCTTCAACTTTAACAGGATGAAGGGGTGAGGAAGCAAGTCTTTACATACCTGCAAATAAGGAACACTTCTCACATCTTCTTACACAAGCAAAAGAATCTTTAAATAGATCAAGCAGTAATAACCAGCTTGCATAATCTTCAAGGCAGTTGTTCTAGCTGCAAAGTGACCTCCTGAAGGTCCATTGTAAAACTATTCTAACAGTCTATCAACTTGATCAAGTCCAATACACCTTAGAAATACATTGTTAAAGTCTCTGCTATATAAAATACCATCAATAATAGCATAAGGAGCAGCTTGCAATTGAAAATACCTTCTACCTGCCCTGTCTAAACCAATAGGGTACTCACTGGTCTGTAAATAATGCATCATCTGATGCACCCAACTATTTGTTTAAGCTAGTGTATTGGCTGGTTCATTATTATTCAGCACTATTTCAGTGTCTTCTTGATGTTCTTGCTCAAACTCTTCACTTTCAGTAAGCTTTTCACATAAGCCCTTACCTCTAATTAGCTTGGTTACTTGGATGTCAACATCAAAATCTATAACTTTGGTTATCGAACTAGCTCTCTTGTCATTTATATCTCTGTTTAATAAAAAAACTCTTAACAGTGCAATGAGCAACCTTTAAGTGAATTCTATTATTAGACAACATGTGTCTAAATTTCTTGAGCCTCCTTACAATAGCAAAAACATTTTTTTCCATAAAAGAGTACTTTACCTCATACTCATGCAACACTTGGCTAAAAAATCCAATTAGCTACTCTAATCCTTCATCGTTTTGCTGACATAACATTGTAGAAATACTATTAGCTCCTCCAAAAGCATATAAAATGAAATCCTTCTCATAATTAGGATTAATGAGGGTAGGGGTGGTAGCGATGGCTTCCTTTTTTTGCTTGAAGATTCCTTTTCCCTCCTTAGTCCAGCTGAATGGCACATTCTTTTTCAACATGGCAGTAAGAGGTTGTAACAAAGCTGCAATATTTGGAATAAACCTCCTAACAAAACTAATTATGCCAAGAAAGATATGCAAGCCTTTCTTACATGTAGGCAGCGGTAAGTCTAGAATAGCTGAAACTCTCTCAGGGTCAATAGTAATACCTTCTCTTGAAATAATATGACTGAGGAGTCTTCCTTCATGAACTGAGTATATACACTTTTGGGGGTTCAATGAAACTCCAAACTCTCTGCACATCTAAAAAATCTACTTCCAGTGGTCAAAATGATCATTAGAATCTTTGGAAAAAACAATTATATCATCTAGATAGACTAGCACTATTATGGTCATAAGATCATGGAAGGCCATATCCATTGCCCGCTGAAAGGTTACCCCTACATTGGACAAACCGAATGGCATTTTCTGATAGGCCATGGTACCCCACTTAGTTATGAATGTAGTTTTGTATTGGTCCTCTTCTTTGACTAGAATTGATTATATCCAGAGTATCCATCTAACAAAGAGTACTTATCAGAACCTGAAACGGCTTGTAATGTTTGTTCCATGGAAGGAATAGGGTAATGTTCTTTTAATGAGGCCTGATTTAGATCACGAAAATTGACACAAAGTTAGATTTTGTCGTTCTTCTTCCTGACTGGGACCAAATTGGAAACCTAGGAAGTATGCTTTATTGGGAAAATGATACTACTCTCAATCAGCTTATTTAGCTCAGCCTTCATTAAGTGCTCAAGTTTGGGATTGAGGGGTCTTTGCTTTTACCTAACAGGATTGGCATTGGGCACTAACTCTATGGTTTGCTGGGCCAAACTAGGATCAAAACCTCTCAAGTCCTTATACTCCCATGCAAAGACATAAAAAAAATCTTGACATAATTGAATAAAAGATTATTGTTCTTTTCTAGTATATACCTTTCCAAGCTTCAGCAGTCTGTCCTTGAAAATTTCTATGGTTTGATAATGTTCTTGCCTCACTGTCATGCTGTACTTATCTTTCCTAAACTGATCATCAGTGTTAAACACTGATTCCAATGTGACTAACCCCTTGCACAACTTGTTGGTCCTCAACTGAACAATCTGATCTTTTAATTCCTATTGATATTTATGCTGATTATCTACTGCAATTTCAACCTCTGCACTTAAAAAACTCAAGATTTGTTCATCACTGTTAAACACTTGCCATGAAACATTGTTGTCAGGTATAGAAGGTCTGACAACTATTTTAACATATGGTTGTACGTCAACATTCTAAATCTAATCAGGAATCTCAAATTGAGATCCCAAGGCTGCCAACCTATCTACATACTTATTTTTATCCCTGGGAATAGAAATTAGATTAAAAGCATCAAAAAATTGAATTGAATCCAACATTCTATGCTTATATTTTTTTAGCAGATCATTTTAGCAACATTTAGATTCCTAACCTGGTTAACGATCAACTCAGAATCCCCATAAACTTGAACAAATTTGATACCTTTTTTTGAGCCCATTCTAAACCATGGATTAGGGCCTCATACTTAGCCACATTATTTGTGCAGCTAAAGGTAAACCTTAAGGTAGCATAATACTTGTCTCCTTGAGGTGAAATTAACATATTACCTCCATCAGCACCCATCTTGGTCCTTGATCCATCAAAGTACATCTTCCAAAGCTAGTCTTCTTGCTGTTCTAACTGATTTTGATCCATAATCATATTAGGAATCACTGCATCCAGTTTCTCTATCATATAGATGCCTAATCCTACCTCATCCGTGTGATGGAAAGGGTCACTTTCATGATCTTCAACTGGCCAATCATCTAAATTCATATCTTCTATAGGTGCATTGGGACTTGGGCTCATGGGTTCATCCTGCTACCTATGGGTGATGTAGAGATTAGCATTTATTGGCCTAGGAACATAGGGCTCAATACAGTCTTTTGCAAGTGGTTCAGACTGTATTGTTACTTTTGTACCATATCTTGTTAACTAGGTGGAAGGTCAATGATGTAGATGTCTTGATGGATGGCAAAATTAGGACAAACATGCAATGTGAGTGTGAAATTTTTTATTATCCCTGCAGTACTAAGTGCAAACCCATCTAACTGTACTACTCCTTTTGCAAGGGGCTCATAAACCAATCCTAATGAGTCAACTACACTTTTGGGCATAACTGAACTACTTGCCCCTGAGTCTACTATATAGTTATGAACCAATTTATTACCAATAATGAGACTTAGATAGAAAGGAGGTGGTTTTACCTCATCTACTGGCTATCCATTTTTTATCTCAGAACTATTGGCAAGTAAAACCTTGGCCTTCTCTTGACTGGAATACTCAGAAAGTGAGAGTTTAGTCAAAACTTCTTGTAGCAAATTTTTCTAGCCAAGGATACGTAAAGCATCCATAACTGACATGCTCATTGTTGCTTTCTTAAGATGATCAACTTTATTAAAAGAAATAGGGGTTATCTTATGATGTCCTCTTGCTACAACTACATCAATCTGTCCTTGTGATGAATGTTGTCATACTTTGGGTCATTCTTTCACTAGTACTGTTTGGTCCCTTTACCGAATTTGTACTTTTTGTTGTGGTATAGGGGCAGTTTATTATGGATAGACATGGTTTTTATCCTCCATAGCCTGATGTTGTTCTACATTAGCTTGCTGATTTACTTCTGCAGCTCTCAATTTTAACCTTGTGTTAGCCGAAATAGGTGTACTTTGCTGATTTTGACCTTGGAAATAATTTATACCATAAAAATTAGATTCTTTCCAATTCATAAATACTACATTAGGTTTATTCTACTGACTTGAAACTTCACTATTAACCCCCTCTAAGCTTGCATAGCTGTTCTGAACCATGAGTGCCTAATTTCTTACTCCATTCGTGCAGGCAGCTTGACTATGTGGTTGGTGACATGGATAACACCAATCACTATCCTAAACTAGATTATTCTATGTGGGTACAAGCTCTCTTGAGGTACTAGCAGTATTTGGATTATAAGCTTGGAAAGGTCAAGGGTTATAGTTCTTTCTTTGCCCCTGAGGATCAGCCTAAAAGGGTTGCCTATATTGCTGATTGGGGTGATATTGGGTACTTTGTTGATTAGCCTGATACTAATTTTGGTAGGGCAAACGTTTCTCCATGTTTACTAGGTTATTTGCAATTGTCTAGGGTACATTGGATTTGAAATGGGACAACAATTTATTGGGCTGTTTGATATCCTATTGCTGGAATAGATGGGACAACAGCTAAAGGAGGAACTACAATATGTACTGATGGCTAAATTTTAGAGAAAATGGGCAAAGGAGGCCTAGGGGCTATCTTTCTTACCTAAATAAGGCAATTTTCTACTCTAACAATGATCTCAAAAGAATCTAGAAGGGTGGTCCCTCCCATGGACTGTATCATTACAAAAATTTCACTATTTATAGCTTTAAGATAAAACAGAAAAACATGCCTTGGCAAGGGTTTTACCATTCTAGGGATCCTATCCCAAGTTCTCTAAAATTGGTAGTTGAAATCAGCCATGTGTTTGTGGGGTGCCCTTTTGATGGTGCTCAGTTGTTCCAGCAGTGAGAGATGATTAGATTGGTCCTCGAAGTGTTTGTGTAATCCATCTCCCAGTAAGTCCCAAGATGTTTTTGAATTTTCAGCAAGTCCTCTGAACCATTGTAAAGCCTTTCCTTTTAATGAAGCAGCTAAAAGTCTGAGTGCCACATTTTCTTGAGTGACATTGTGTACAGAACACAAGGTTGCTACATCTTGAATATGTTCAGCAATTGTAGTATGGTCTTCTCCAGTGAAATAAGGCAATCCCTTCAGGGCTGCCATTGGAATATCATCTCTTTGGGCAAGGTGTAATGGGTTGCCTGTATTGAAAGCAGCAAATGCATATGGGCTAGCCATTATAGGTATCTAGACTATCAACACTGGACTTCTACTTCTTTTAATGAGACTTGTAGATCTGAATCGGGAAGGTGTAGACTTGGATCTTCTTGATGACTCAGCTATTCTGCTTGCTAATCTACCTCTCCTTCTAGGTGTAGACAGATATAAGTAGTCAAATGGGTCTGTATTAGACTTGGTTTTCATAAGCTGTAAGCACTAATCTGCATACCAAATGAGAGGGAATGAGTCGCCAGGTATATTGAACACCTCCAAAGGCTAGTACAACTACTGCATATACAAGAACAACATCTATGAGGGTACAAATCTCTCTGATATTGCTTCTAGAGTCCCATCGGGCGTGCCAAAAACTATTGTCAATTTAAGTATGTACCCTTGTTAAGTTTTGCAAAAACTTAACTACTTGCTGAAACATGGAATCATTTTCAGATGTGGGTCTCCTTTCATTAGAACAAATCTCCAGAGTGAGCTGGTTCTCTTGTACTTTCTAAACTACTGACTTGAGAAGAAAAGGGATAAAAGGATGTAATTAAAATGCAAACTAATTTTGGAATCTAAATAGGATGAAGTTCTATTACTCACAAATATCCTCTAATCTGAATCCTCACAATTTCACTGATCATTTATTCCTTAAGTAATTTGCAACAAGGTTTGGGTCAAACATAAATTGTAACTAGGAAAAACTAAGTTTTAACAACATTGAGACATAATAAAAGATAGAAAAAGTCACAATATAACATCAGATCAAGACTACAAAAAAATGTGAAACAGGATGATTTTCTATTAGAACTGGAAGGAGTACAATGCATGAAAAAATAAAATGTTTGAGCTAACTGCTTGTATACAACTCTCCCTATGAAGAAGAGAGAAGAAACTGATGCTAACTGACTAAGAAAAAACTAAGTTTTTCTCCTATAAATGTCTCCAAATGATCTCCCATGAAGAAAGCTGAAAAAGCTCCTAAAAATAGACCCTAAGTCTATTTTTGAGCTACTAATGAAAGCCAAAAATAAAGCATTGGATCTGCCACGAATATGTGAAATAAATCTACAAAGTTGCCCTCTCATGTGGTCCCACCAATAAACTGCTTTTCTCTGCTCATGAAAGCTGCAAAATTCATCCTATATGAATCTAAATAAAACAAATCAAAATGGAATACTTGATCTATTTTATTAGCCTATAAATTGCCTAAAATTAGTTATACTTTAAAAGTAATTCATAATTTCATTTCTTTAATATTAACTTTACAATGATATGGCAATTGTAATCAATATCCTATTCGATATGATTTTTTGCAAAAATAAAATGATATTTGGTTTATAATTTCACCAAGATATTTACAAGATATCACAAAATGATTTTCTATAAAAATCATTAAAAAAATGAAATATTACACATATTTGCAAAAAATAAATAAAATCCTTGAAGGCCTGACACCATGGCCTCCATGTTTCAATGTTATGCCACCTCACCTCTTTCCATATGCCTTGAAAAACATGAACTCACTGTCCATGTAGTGCCACCATGTCGCATTTGACCGCCTCTAACCATGTCTTCATCTTGCAAACTCTTAACATCTCCAAGGTTCTTGTTTGATATTTATCCATACACTAAAATATGTGAAGGAAAAAGGAAAAATGCATAAGTGGGAGGTCAAAGACACTCAACCACATGCATATTCAAATGAAACTCAGACTCCATTGTGATTCAACCACATATGAGATTAAGACTTTGCAAAGTGATGAGTGCCAAGTTGCACCCATGAAATACATCCTCTTACCTCTCTTTTTCTCCTTCCTGATTCCATCTTTCCTAATTTCTGCACCCAAATAAGCTAGCAAGATCGTTCTATTTTATGATTAATTGAGATAGATTACTTAAGATTATAATTCGTGATTGAGTGACTAAGGTGCATGGAATTGATGGAAAAGTGCAGAAACTTCTCTCTTTTTGAATCAACAGGTGTAAATGCCAGGAACAACAATTTTGTGCATCTCTAGAGATAGTCTTCAATGATCTCCAGAGACAATACCAGAGGACCATGCCACCTAAAGTTTTGAAGGAATGAGGAAAGACTCTTTGGAGCTCTGCAAGAGTTTGGAGCATCTCCAAAGCTGAACAGAGAAAGCTATAGGTATCTCCGAAGCTACAGACATATCTCCGGAGCTGCAGACAGGAACAGTTATCTCTGGTGCTTCCTGAGAGCAGGGCATATTTCTAGCGTAAGCTGTCGATCAGGCACTCTCCGCAGTGATCTTAATGCCCCTCATTTCACTCAAATCATCACCTAAGTGGTGAAGGGTCATCTTTAGTTAAACTGCTGGAGTTTTTATCTTTATATAGTTTTTACATGAGTTACGGATAGAACTGATTCAATACACATATTTTCAGGGCCTCGCTGCCCAAATGTATTAAGACTCAGTCTTCTTTTATTTGCATGATCATTTTCTATAGTTAAAATAGCTAGTGTAATAAAGAGATGGATGTCATCTCATAGAAGAACTAATAGATAGGATAAGTGATATGTCATCACTCTTTTTGATATATACTGGTAGAAACAACAGAAGAAACATACATGGATTGAATTATCCTGATTCTTGATAATCTTAGTTCTGTGATAACAATATTTTTCATGAATGCAAAGTGTATGGAATTAGACTGAATCTAGTTGTGATCTTCTTTTGTGTTGATTCCATACTGTAGCCTTTAGCCCCAAGGGTGTGGAGCAAGGGCCCACTCTCACCACTAAGGGAGGAGGCTAGTACCACTATTTTATTACTTCAGCTTTTTGTTATGAAAAGTATTTACTAATTTTCCTAGGTAGATGCATGTCACTGTTTTAAGATTGCTTTGAGAAGATTTCCTGTTTTATTCTGTTTCAGCATTACTTAAATTTATTTAGGAAGTAGACAGATTAATCTTTTCAAATTAGTAGAAGTTGTTCAGATTAGTTAGGGAAACTGGTAACTATAGAATCCCTAATTGCAAATAGCTGATGACATAGCCCCTAGATTATTGACATCTAAAAATAGATTAAATGGTGAGGTACAACAAAACCTTGTCATTTTTGGCGCCGTTGCCGAGGACATCTTGTGTTAATTAGGGAAAATATGTTAAAATAGTTTTTAGGATAGATCTGTATGGTTAGAGCTAGAGATTTGAAAGGAAGATATATCAAGCAGACATCCCAATAACAAGCCATAGGGGAAAGTAGTGGGGTGGCACAAGATCTTGTTGAGGAGAGAAACCTAGAACCTACTTTGGAAGCTGCACCTCAAAACAACAAACCCTTAAATCCTCAAAATCTTCCACTTGCCGATTACATCTAGGAGTTACAACAAAAGTTTCAGGCAGATCCTCTAGTAGAACCTAATTTCCTAGAACCTTAGGGAGAAGAACCAGTACTAAACATGGAAAATGATAATCATGAGGAAGAGGAAAATTAGGCTCCAAGAACCTTCTCATATCCTATTGTTTTGGCTGCTGGAGAAAATACTCCTATGAAGTATATCTCACCAGCACACTTGCCAAACTTTAGAGGACTTTCTTCTAAGGATCTAGATCAGTTCTTGTTTGAATTCAAAGTAGTCTGCCAAACTTATCATTATGGATCAGATAACCAGAAACTCAAATTGTTCCCTTCAACTCTGAAAGATTCTGAAATGAGATGGCTTTTTAGTTTACCCTACAATTCTATCCATTCTTGGGATCAGATGGAAACAGAGTTTTTGGAAAAATGCCAAGATTACTGTAGATCTAGTAATAAAAATGAAGAATTGCTTAAAATTAGGCATGGGGAGGAAGAGACCTTAGAGGACTATGTGGATAGGTTTAATTTTGCCTTGAGAAGGTATGGTAACCCAGTGGATCACTCCTTGGCTAGAACACTGTTTGTAAAAGGATTGGATAAAGAATCAAAACAGGCACTAGATCGAATGGGAAAAGGGAATATCAACAAAATAGAAATACCTGCTATAGAAGAACTCTGCAGGAACTATTCTGGAACCCAAGATGGAGTGAGGTCATCCAAAACTTTTAAAGGGAAGAATGAAATAGGACAGTTAATGGAAGAGATTGTAAATCTAAAAACAGACATTTTGGTCCAATCAAATACCACATTGGATGGGATTCAAGAAAAAACTAGAACAACTGATCAAAATAGAGCAACTGAACCACTCTCCATCTATTGTCCTAGGTGTAGAAACAAACATCTGTTGAGAGAATGCCCTTTGGACAAATCAAAGATTTGCCAGATCTATGATAAAGAACATCCTACCAGTCAATGTAGTCAACTTCCAGCCTTGAAAAGATTGAGTAAGAAGAATGTTGTAATAGAAGAGGAATTGAACTGTGTTGGACAAAAACAAGATGGGAATTTCCCTTATAATCAGTATCTAAACCAACCCTCTTATAGGGGTCCTTCTAATTGGGGAAATAATCAGTGGAATCCAACTTGGCATGGGCCTCAAAATAAACCTCCTTGGGGATAGCAAGATTGGCCAAGTCAACATTGGCAAAACCAAAATTGGCAAAATCAGCCTTGGGAAAATCAACAATGGCCACCACAATTTGGATCACAAAACATGCAACCTCAATGGGGTTCTCAACAGGGATATAATCAACAATACCAGGGACAACCTAGACGTTTCCAACCTCAACAACAAACTTTACTAACTAGACCCTCCAACATAGAAGGTTAATCACAAAATGAACTAGTTAGCCAACCACCTTTAAAAGTTCAGCATATACCAAACCCACAGAATAAATAGGGAGTAGCTGTTTACATAATAGAGCAAGAAAATCTGGCTAGAATTAATGCTATATATTCAAATAATCTCTAGTTGCGTTCTGGGAAAGCATTCCCAAGACCATCTCCTCCAACTATAGTTGAAGTAACCAATAATGAGGAACCTGAAAATTCATCCACTCAAGCCCTGGAGGAGATTACTAATGAAAAAGTACTAAAAGAATCATCCTTGGACAACTTTGGAGTTGCTCCTACAAGACTGACTCTAGAGAACATTCTTGAACACAATTTTGACAAGAGCTCCGGAGATGCTCTGGAGATGGAAAAACTAGCACCATACCCAGAACAGCTTAAACAGAATGTTCCCCAGAAAAAGATTTTACAAAAACAAATTCAAACCAACCTAGAATTAGAACTTTTACAAGAAATCAAGCAACTAAATATTGAAATCCATCTCCTCCAGGTAATCAGAGATGTACCAGAACTAAATCAGTTCATTAAACAGTATTGTATCAAAATGCAGGGTAGGAAGAAAAACTTTCCCCCCACAATATAGGTGGAAGGAAAACTAGTAGATCTATTGATGGGAGAAATTCTCCTTCCAAAATATGGAGACCCTAGAAATCCTGTCGTAACTGTTTTCATCTCAGAGGTAGAAATTTTAAATGTTCTGGTTGATCTGGGAGCAGCAATTAATGTGATGACAGTTCATACAATGAACCAATTAGCTCTATCAGGTATCTAATCCACAACTACAATCCTCCAACTTGTTGACTAGTCAGTAGCTGTGCCAAAAGGAATAATCACTGATGTACCAATTGTAATAGATTCATGGGAATTTCTAGTGGACTTCCTGATACTAGAACCTAGAAACCAGAGAAATGCTTATCCACTGATTTTAGGAAGACTATGGTTGGCTACAGCAGCAACATCTATTGATCGTCAAACTAGAGATATGGTCATTTCTAATGGGATAGATTTAATGAAAATATCTCTGTATCCTCCAGCTAAACCATCAATACATTATACAGGAAGAGTATGGGTGGATGAACCAAAGAACAATGACAAGAGTGCCTCAGTAGCTATGGTAACCATTAAGGAACATCTGGGAGAGTTAGAAGAAGAAACATGCTATGATATAATAGAAGACATTACTCACATCCTAATCAATGAGGTTGTGATGGAACTCACCCAAGACTCTAGGAGAGAACTTCTTACTTCTTCTCATTGTATCCTCGCCAACATCATTTCTTATGGGGAAACCTTTTATAGAGACTAAGCCACTTTCCACATGTTGCTTCCACATTCTTGTCCTCTCAATACCATGACTCCAATGTACGGATTAACTACATCTATGAATCAAATCACAAAACAGGTCATGATTTTACCAGGGAAAACACTTAATATCAATACTCAGCTAATAGTAAATCAGGAAGAAAAACTCATCCAACTTCTGATTTCCCATTCAGCATCTTTTTCTTGGGAGTACCAAGATATGAAAGGCATACCTCTTGAGATCTGTACCCATCATATATACACTAAGGATATTAAACCTGTCAGACATCCCCAAAGAAGATTGAATCCTGCTTTAAAGGGCATTGTCAAAACTGAAATAGAAAATTTACTTCAAGCAGGGTTTATATATCCAATCTTAGACAATCAATGGGTCTCACCCCTTGTCATAGTGTCTAAAAAGAATGGGAAATGGAGGGTGTCTATTAATTATAGAGAACTCAACAAGGCCACAAAAAAGGACTACTTTCCCTTACCATTCATTGACCAAGTCCTGGACAACCTTACTGGGAGAAATTATTTCTCTTTTCTAGATGGATTTAGTGGGTATAATCAAACTCAAGTAGCACTTGAAGATTAGGACAAAACCACCTTCACCTACTCTTGGGGAACTTTTGCTTACAAAGTTCTTCCCTTTGGATTATACAATGCCCCAGCTACATTTCAGAGACTTGTTTTAGCTATTTTTGCTGAACTAGCCAATGAATGCATGGAGGTCTATATGGATGACTTTACTGTGTATGGGGATAATTTTGAAGAAGCTCACACAAACCTTGAGAAAGTACTAAAATGCTCTGAGAAAAATCAATTATCCCTTAGCCATGAAAAGTGCTTTATGATGGTAGAGGAAGGAATTGTTTTGGGACACCATATTTCAAAAAAGGGGATCAAAGTGGATCAAAACAAGATAGAAGTGATTACATAGTTGCCTTCACCTAAAAATTAAACAGATATTAGAAGTTTTCTGGGTCATGTAGGCTATTATAGGAGATTCATAGAGAATTTCAAAAGAATAGCAACCCCCCTGTTTACCCTGCTTAACAAAGACACATAATTTCTATGGATAGAAGAATGTCAATTAGCATTTGAAACCTTGAAAGAGAAGCTTACTATTACACTAATTTTAAGAGGACCAAATTGGACTTTGCCATTTCACATACAGATTGATGCTTCAAATGAGTCCATTGGGGTAGTTTTAGGACAAAAGGAGGAAGGAGAAAGTATGCATGCCATTTATTACATCAGCAAAAACCTTACCTTTGCAGAAAGAAATTACACAACAACTGAAAAAGAATTCTTGGCAGTCATCTATGCTATAAACAAATTCAGGGATTATATCACTAGATATAAGATATTTGTGTACATTGATCATGCAACCATCAAGTACCCAATAAATAAACTAGTAGTGGGTGCAAGGATCATCAGGTGGTTATTGTTAGTGCGGGAATTTGATATTACCATAGTTGATAATCTAGGAAAGTTTAATTTGGTTACTAATTTTTTGTCAAGATTGCATACAGGAGGAGAAAACCAACCAGTGGAGGACAAGTTCCTAGATGAATATCTTTTTGTTATATCCTCTACTGCACCTTGGTTTGCTGGCATAGCTAATCTTTTAGCTACAGGCTTGTATCCATCCCATTTTACCTAAAACAAAGAAAATGTTTGGTTAAAGAAAGTTTATCTTACAAATGGTTGAATGGTTTACTATTTAAATGTGGTCCTGATTTCATTCTATGTAGGTGTTTAAAGGATGATGAGATTTTTTATGTGTTAAGAGCATGTCATGATGAACCATCTAGTGGCCATTACTTCATCCACTAGACAATTCACAAGATCTTCAGAGCTGGTTACTACTGGCCCTCTCTTCATAAAGATACAAAGAAGTATGTGCAGCACTGTGACCAGTGCCAAAGGCTGGGACAACCAACCTTTACCCAAGAGATGTTACTGCATCCTCAAGTCATGATGGAACCATTTGAGCAGTGGGGTCTAGACTTTGTGGGACCAATTTCCCCACTATCATCAGGCAAGGAGTACATTCTAGTATGCACAAACTATGTTACAAAATGGGCTGAGGTTCAAGCATTACAATTTACAAGAGAAGAAAAAGTTGTTGATTTCCTTTACAATAAGATTTTCTTAAGATTTGGAGCCCCAGGATCAATAGTTTCAGACAGAGGACCTCAGTTTACTTCACAAGTAATCAAAGCATTCATAGAGTTATATCAAGTCAAACATAGAAAATCTTCACCTTACCATCCTCAAGCGAATGGGCTGGTAGAAGTAACTAATAAGGAACTTGAAAATATTCTGACAAGGACAGTAGCAATGAACAGAAAAGATTGGGCTAGCAGATTACCTAAAGCAGTTTGGGCTTACAATACCACTTGGAAGTCCACAACAAAGTTCTCACCATATGAATTAGTTTATGGGAAAAAGCCTATCTTGTCTATAGAATTTGAACTCCAGACACTTCAAACTATATTGGATATTCATCTACCATTGGCTATAGCTCAGCAGAACAGAATTCTTCAACTCAATGAGTTGGATGAAATTCAGACAGAGGCCATTCAGCAAATAGAACTGGTTCAGTATCAGAGGAAGCAATGGCATGACCAACACATCAAAAGGAGGACATTTCAACAAGGTGATTGGGCTCTTCTTTATGTCTAAATTCAAGGAGTTCAAAGGCAAATTACAAACTCATTGGATGGGTCCTTATCAAATTAAGGAAGTTTTTGAAAATGGAACTGTATTATTGGAACCTATTGATGGAAGCATAGACACATTCTTAGTAAATGGTCATCGAATCAGGCTCTATAAAAGACCATCTACTAAAGAGGATTTTCTTAATGATTTGTGTTTTGATACAGGGGATACCTCCTCTGTCACAATGTTGGATTGAAAAAAAAGGAAGGTTGAAAACCAACAAATGGTTGCCTTCTAAAAAAAAGAGAAAAAAATAAGGTTGAAAACTAGAAAATGGCTACCTTCTAAAAAAATAAAAAATAGAGAAAGATGGAAACCCAGTAAATGGCTGTCTTTCTTGACCAAGGGAGTTGAAAACTAGTAAATGGTAGTTCCCTTCTTTAGGATAGTTGAAAATAATTGATCTCTGGAGATGATTAGGTGCTAGGAGTTAGTCAAATGCACCTCCAGCGCTTCTCAACAAGGAGCACCTCTGACGCTTCTCAAACTAGGAGCACCTCCGGCGCTCTGTCAATAAGGAAGTCAATTTCAATAATAGGGGAGGGGACCCACCTCTCTAGATGGTAAAGTAGACACATCACATGATGAGGTCATCATGACTCATCCCCCACTTTATCACAAAAATAAATTCAATTGCCACACATGTCATTTGAAGGGGCATTAACAAAGCCGATGCTGACATCATCCAAAGAACGTGGATTCTTGAACCACTCAGCGCAATGATTGTAGGTCGCGTGCCATTGGAGTAGTGGGCGTCATCTCTAGCCACCAAAAGCTACTCATGTGCCACGATGTATGCAGTCTCCAACAATGATGCAGCATCTCCACCGTGTACATCGCCCTCATAATTAAAAATGATCTAGGTAATTTTGTCTTTAATTAATCATTAATAGCAACTATCTTGTCTTTCTATTTTTGGGTGCTGCCACGATGACACATCGTCCTGCCATCATTTGTTTTCTAAAATTCACACATGCCACCAACTATGTTGTACTACCACCTTGCCTCTGGAGTGTCCTATCATTCTGTTGCATTTATGAATGCCTAGGTACTCTAACTAATCTGCATAAGCCTAAGATGAAAAACATAACATTCCTCATTTAAACCTTTGAAGTGCTCTAAAGAACAAAGCAAATTGAACAGTCCTTCAGAGCCTACAGAGCGAATTGAACAGTCCTTCAGAGCCTACAGAGCGAATTGAATAGTCCTTCGAAGCCTACAGAGAAAATTGAACAGTTCTCCAGAGCCTACAGAGATAAGAGGAAAGGATAAACTACAAATTGAGGAGGTGAGGAATTAAGCACAGAAGGTGAGGAATTAAGCAACGGGGGTAAAGAAGAAGTTTGAGCCAGAGAGTGCTGCAGGCCTTTTACAGGATGAAGCTGCAGCAAACATTTTAAGGGCTGCAGGATGGTTAGACTTCCTAGAAAAATTTGAAGGGTTTCAGGAAGATGTTGTGGATGAATTCCTCAGAAATTTAAGGGACAATCAGACAACTATCAGAGGAGTCTGAATCAATTTTTCTTTAGCCATTATCAGCCACATTTCTGGACTTCCTGAACAAGGTGAGAGGTTTTAGCACTTGAAAACCTTATACATTGATTTAATTAAAAATTTCTCTATTCATGGTGAACCTGCTATACAAATGCATTCAAATAAAAATGAAGTAAAATGAATTCTAAGTTCCACACTCCCAAACCCTTGGCAATCTATTGCCACCTGGTTAATGAAATATTTTACTTGTGACGGTCAATTCTCTCTAGTTTTAGGGCCAATCATGAAAATGTTGATCTTTCTCAGACATGGAAATAGACACCCTGAGTATAGCATAAACATTCCCAATTTCCTGTATTCTACCATCAGGGCAACTACAGAGAAATATCAGTAGAATAAGGGTCCCATGAAACATCATGGTCTCATCTTTCTAGTAGTTAAACACCACTTCTTGTCTCAGGCCAATGGGGAGGAATTATGGAAAAACTTTCTTGAATAGACTTCCCATAACAGATGACTAGAAATGGCATAGCCATGAGGTGAGAGTTCTCCTACCCACCAAGAAGAAGAAACTGAGCCTTCAACCTCCTCTATAGCTGTTCAAAGAGGAAAGAAACCCTCACAGGAGGCATCTTCATCTACAACCCCTGTTCCTAATAAAAGGAGGAAAGGCAAAGAAATTATAGAGTCTGCTCCTAGACAAACCCCATACATGACTCAACCAATTAGGAGAAAAATGACTCTAAGGAATCTTTCCCTAAGGAATTAACAGAGGGAAGGTCAGGATAGAGAATAGAGGGAACCTGGTGGGCTGAAGAACCATCTCATGATTCAGATGAGATCCCTCTAGTCAGGAGAGGAAGCAAAGAGAATTTTCCCCAACACCATCATGTACTCCAGAGAGTCCAATTTCAGAACCATCATGTGCTCCGGAGACAGAACACATACAAACTTTTACTATTTCTTCAGATTCTGAGGAAGAGAGACATGCTCTGGAGGCACCTGCCCCACCTCTGCTACGAAGAAGCAAAAGGCAGAGACAACTCTCATAGGCTGAGGAGGATACTACCCTCCTAGCTGAGGTACTCCTAGCTTTTAGAACATGTGAGGATAAAGTTGGGCCTTCATCGGTATTAGTAGAAGCAGAGGAACCCCAAGAGGACCCTCAAGACATGCATCCTAAAGAAAAAGATGAAGCAAGGTAGATGGGTACAAATGACAATGCAGGGTAGATGGCCTTGGAAAACCCTGATGATCAACCAACAGCCACAGAAATAGCCACAGAAGTAGTGGAAGAAATTGAAAACTTAAAGAGATTACTCTGGGGGAAGAATCTAATTATTACTAACCTCAAGAAGGTCAGAATAGAAGTAGAAATGGAGAAAAAACAAATCATTGAAAATCTACAAACAAAACTCCAAAGCAAAGACAAGATCCTCCAGGAGAAAGAAGTAGAATTTGAGGCCAAGAAAATTGAGAAAGAGGCAGAGTTGGAGGCATAAGAAATTGAGGCAGCCAAACTATTGGAAGAAAAAGAGAAAGAGGCCACACAAAGTGTTTCTAAGCTCACCATGGGTAGAGACAATAGCCTCACAATAATGGCAGCATTGAATGAGAAAATACAAAGCCAGGATAGACAGTTAACTTGGGCCAATAACAGACTAGATGACCAGGAGGATTATATTCAAGAATTGGCTAGCCCAAGAGCAACCAATGAGTAGAAAATACAAATAGATGCCTATGTGGGTCCAATCCCCATCGACATTCCTAAGGCCCTATTCCATTGGGAGAAGAAACGTAGAGAATATGAGGCTTCCAAGCCTATGTTGCAGTTACAAAGGGCAGTCACTGCCGAAATGAATAGAATAGCAACTGTGGAAGGCAAAATCCTTGAAATGGCCTCCCTTTCTTCAGAAATTCTATCCTGTAGACCTCCAAGTGCCAGCTATTCTATGTTCTTACAAGAAAGAGTCCTGCAGAGGAAATTCTCTTTAGTTCTATCTGACTTGGTTGAGGATACTAAGACAACAGAAGGATTCATGACAGCATACACAAGGAGTAATGATGAGGACAAGAACTTCCTATGTGAATTATACCTGCATGTGTTCTGTGTTAATGATATACCTTTCATTCTTAATCATTTTTGTGGGGGAATGCTAGCTTAAGGCATTTATGTCCCTAATGAGGAATCATCAAATCTGGAATGAAAGGATGGAAGATCATCTCAAGAAAGATTTAAAAATAGATCTCTTCATCAGGAAGGAGTGTCCCAATCCCAATCCTTTCAAGATTCAATTCAGGTCCCTTATCTATCATCCTGACAATAAGAATAGAATTTTGCCATTATGCATAAAAAGTTTGCAAGAATGCTCCATCGATTTTGGTCTTTTCATGATCAATTCAGCAAACCCAGTGCTTGCCATAGCAAAGAAGAGATGGAATATTTTGACCCCAGAGTAGAAACTGAGAGAGGTGGTCACCCTTGCAAACTTAAGACTATTTATGAGAAAAGTAAAGTTGATATCCAAAATGATGGATAATCATAAGTAGGAATGGATAGGTGGATGGTTCAGGCCCCCTCTAATAATAGAACCACTCCCTATCTGGGCAAAATAGATGGAAGATGAGAAATTAAAGGACTGGATGAAGCAGGTTGATGAATACATAGGCAATGGTAATATCAAATGCACAACTTGGACCACCTATGCATAGGATTATAGCTTGACTAACAAGCTGTTTCACTAGAATAAATCTAGAATGTGAGAAGCAGGAGGACCTGCCAAACCTTAGGTAAGGGGGGATGATGAGTGCCAAGTTACACCCATGAAATACATCCTCTTACCTCTCTTTTTCTCCATCCTGATTCCATCTTTCCTTATGTCTGCACCCAAATAAGCTAGCAAGATCGTTCTATTTTATGATTAATTGAGATAGATTACCTAAGATTATAATTTCTAATTGAGTGACTAATGTGCATAGAATTGATGGAAAAATGCAGAAACGTCTCTCTTTTTGAATCAATAGGTGTAGATGACAAGAACAACAATTTTGTACTGTTGATAATTGAGGGGGGGGGAATTAGTTATCTTAATTAATTTAACTTTATGTTCTTCTTTAACAACTAGTGCAGCATCACAACAAATAAGCATTCATAATCATGAAAGCAGAAACAAAATCAAGATACATAACATAATGATTTTGACATGGAAAACCCTGTTAAGGGAAAAACCACGGGGTGACTAACCCAAGATTATATTCTCTATTAAAAGAATAAGATAGTTCAAAATGGCACTTGCCAATTAGGGCTCACTGCGCGAGCACATTGCTCACAAGAGGCTCACTGCCTACAATAGTTTATACAAGGAAACTAGATACTTGAACTGATAAGAAGCTTCTACATATGCTGAGGTTTAGTTCTGGTTAGGTTCAATACACTAATCTGCTGCACTTCATTCTTTCTCTTCTTTGGTACTGATGTCCTGTCACATACCGAACCTGCCTTACTACTTCCACACTACACTTCTACTTTTATTCGTATACACTTCAACACACAACACACACCTTCATACTAAAATCAATCTGGTATATATATCCACACCAAGGATTTCATCCACTTTCTCGTCGGCATCCTAAATACTTACGATTTTCCCAAACTCTTGGTCTATTGGCTGAATCCTTGCTTATCAAGTGATGCATATCAAAGAGATGCTCATAGAAGTCATCAATCATGTTGGCCAATCATGAATGATACCTTAGTAAGCTTGATCACCATCAATATCTCATCTGGATTAAGATCTAATGCTCTGCCGATCAGTTCTTCCTTTGTTTACTCTGCCAAACAAGAACCCAATACTTAGGTGCTTATATCTCTTCACTATTTCATCACTGGAGGCTCAATCCCTAGAATCTATCAGTGAAGGTACTCCTCTTGACTTCTCCAAGTCTGCACTTTATATAGATACTTCCTCTGAAAGATCCAGACCTGATTGTCAAACCTTTCTACATACTCTGTTCTTTGTCATCGAACCACAACACTCTTCAATCTGACTTCCGGTATGAGCACACCATATCCTGCAGATGGGTGGGATGAACTTTGTTGCCATCAATGACAACACTCATGAAGCCATAATGTGTCTCTTGCCAACAATCTCCCCCTTTGGCATTGATGGCAACACTTAGTGAAAAATGACTAAGTGTCACACTACACTCCCCCTTAGCTGATGCTCTATTCTAATGTACACTTTATCGAAGCTCCCCCTTAGCTAGATTCCACATTTTTCACTGCTCCTCACTCCTACTTTGGCATCAATGGAAAAGGGTAGGGTCCATACACCAAAATTTCCCAAAAACAAATCTATACTTGGCCGTAAAAACATATATACATGTTTTACTTACATATACTTAACTATATCTGCAAAAGTGGTTTTCAACTGTACCACTTATGTTGCCCAACTCTTCTTCATCCTATCCAAAATTGAGATGTGACCACTCAACAGGAATGCAAAATCTTCTTCCCTCTTTAGATCTGTTGGATCATTGGTCTGGGCTGTGGTTTGTGCATCACTTAGGGCTTCATGCATGGCTTCTAACTTAGGGATAATTATCTCTCTAAGTTCACTCAACCTATTTATTCTATTTTTCTTCTCCTTCTCAAGCTTCTTTATTTAATTTGTGACTACGATAGCCTGACACTCTTGATTTACTATGGAGGAGAGAGGATCAAAACTTTGAGATAAACTTAACAATTTATCCTCTTTCTCTTTTACTTTCTTCTCAATGTCCTTGGTTACTTTAGGCCAGGATAGACAAAATTTATATATATCTCCACCATCTTTAAGAGCATTTTCTAATCTCTTTATTCCAATATCCATAACTCTCCTATCATTGGTTATTAGACCTTGTACTTCAGAGAATCTCTTTCCCAAAAACTCCTTCCGAACCTTTTATTCTGCTGACTTCTCTAAGGAATCAAAATGCATATGAACAAAATTTAAAAGAGACTTTAGATTACCAGATGTGGAGGCCGAAGAATCCTTTTGGAAGGATGGCATAATCTTCTCCAATACACCAGATGTAGCTTCTATGAGCTCACAGTCTTCCATGTGAGACTTCAGAAGTTTTTCGTTTGCCTTTTCTTGAGTGAAGGATGCTAGCTTCATGGTTTGTACCGGAGAGAGGAAATCAAAATTGAATGGACCTTGAAGAAGTTTTGGTTCATCAAATTCCATCATCTCTTTGGTTAAGAGATCTTTGACTGCTTCTGCTGTGTCTCTTGCCGGTGACAAGGTTTTCTCCCCTTCTGTAGCCTTAGCACTGTCCTCTGTGGTCTTTTATGTTTGACCTTCTTCACTTCCCTTTTACTTGGTCTTCTTGACTGATGCTCTCTTATTTTCTTTCTTCTCCTTCAATTCTTGAGTATGCAGAAGGATTCGGAAGAGAAGTGTCTTCTTCTTCATGAACTTCCTCTTCTAGAGCAGAGGAATCTAAGTCTTTAGCTTTCTGTTCACTTGTCTCCTTTGCCTCTTCTGTCATTATCTCGGTAGATTCTTCTTTGTCATCCATGGCCGAGGGATCATCACCTAAGTCCTCTATAATAAGAATATTGAATCTTTTGTATGCATTTCGGAGGATGTCTTCTGTTTCTTTAGCCACCTTGTCAGTTTCTCCAAGCATAAGCTGATTCATCCTAGCTTTGCTCCAGAACTCATCCTTGCAATCTTTGAAGATCATATTCTTTTTCTTAGAAGTGATAGAAGGATAGAGCTAAATGGCTATCTATTCCCAGATCTCCATATCCTTTGCTTTAGCATTATTCTTTCTGATTTCAAGTTCCTTCTCAAGGATTTTAGGAATTACAGATATGATTTCGATGAAAGCTTTGTTGTAGATATTCATATACTTGACTGTGGCATCTTGCAGGATCTTCTGGTCAGCTTCACTATGTTCATCATAAAATTCTGTTAATGTTTTCAGGATTCCATCCACAGTAATTGCCTTGATGATATCATCAAGAGTAGGTTTCTAAACACTTTTATGTGTCTTTTCTTCTTCCTTGTCTAGACTGGTAGAGGATTCTCTAGATACTTTCTTCTTCTTCATCTTCTTGATCTCTTCATCAGATTCTATCTCTTCATCATCTTTGAGGCTTGTATATGATCTTGTATCCTTTGTCTTTGTTCTCTTTTCTCCTTTACCGGATGATTTTGCTTCCAGTATTGATGCCTTTGAGCTCTTAGCAGTGGTAGGTGCAGAGCTCTTAGAGGACCTGGTCCGGGAGGGGGCTTCTACCGAAGCACTTTCTTTTCCTACTTCTTCCTTTTCTTTTTCTGCCCTTTCCATCTTCTCTCTATTTGCATCAAGTACCTCCTTTGAAATTCCATGCCTTTTGGCAAATTCTTCTACTTCCCTCCTCACCTTTCTTTTCATTTCCGGTTGTCTTAGCTCCACACGAATATTCACACTCAACTCTTTAAAGGTTCCAAACCTTTCTGCATTAGGATCCTTGGGTTGACTAAGCATGTGTTGAATATGTAGCTCTACAATTTTCTCATCAACCTCATACCCCATTGGCATGATCCATACTATTCTTGGTTCTACTACCTCCATCAGACATTGATCAGTGTCTACCATAAAGCACATTATATCCTTGTATTTTTCAACTAGGGATTGGGGAATTCTTTCTCTAGCCTACATCATGCTTTGGAAGTTTTTGAAATAACCCCACAGTGCAGTGTTTTGAGCCTTGGCATCACCAATCCCATGCAAGTACTCTCTGATTTGAATTGCAACAGGTCTGTCATTCTGCTATACCCAACCACTGGATCTGGGATGCTCATTCATAAAGTAGAAGAATAAACACAGTATCAGCCCACCATACTTGAAGGAGTTCTTGTCCTTCTTGATCTTTTGTAGGTTTTCCATCAGTTGGCTCAGAAGGAGTTCACAAAGATCATAATCTGCATTCTTTCTCAACATTTCATAAGTAGTGTAGATTGTTGTTCCGGATATAGAGTTTTCTCTACTGGAGTGATATATCTTGTAGCCAATAACCATGGAGGCAAACTTGATGTATGGATCTGTGATATCCTCAACTGTCATTGCTCTTTTATCAAATTTAGATCTGGTAGCCTCACTCACAATTTAATTTTTCACTAATTTTAGAGTAGGTAGCCCTCCGAATGAGTGCAATCTGGCTATTGCCCTAATTGCTTCCTTGGTTATCTTGAATGGCCTCATCAACCACATAAAGTTGTCATGCATTCTTCTCAAAACATACCGGACCCAATCATCTTCAGCAAAATAGGGGAAATGAATGCACTATCTAAAATGTTTATCCTGAATGGCCTTATACTGAGGTTTTAGTTCAAATGATTCATCTATCAGTTCCTTGTGGTAGATATCTATCAGCTTGGACTCACCAAATTCTTCAATGTTTGTGTGAATGTAAACCCTAATGTCTTCTACATGCAAAATTCCATGTGGAATGCTAGAAAATGCACCTAGGGGATCAACTTCTAGGGATTTATAGGGATGTTTTTTGAATTTAGGGTGCGGCCTATTAGTGATATTCCCCACATTCAGAGTAGCCATCTTTAAAAGATTCACAAAGAGATTTTCAAGAGTGAAAAATACATTTTACGCTTCTAGGGTTCACGAAATGAACCGGATCAGATTGTTGGATGAATCGACTTCTACAATTGATCTTTGATGGGCTTGAGGCAATTTGTTGTAGAGCTCCTTTTCTCTTCTTCTTGAATGTAAAATGAGCAAATGTTTAATAAGAGAACCCTTATATTTCTTTGCAAACCCTAATTTCATTTTGCAATAAATGCGTAACTTAAGTCATTCCGGTTTGCCTTGTTCTCCTTGTTCTGAGAAAAAAAATTTCCAGATTACTGAGAAGAGTTGTTCTTGATGATGATTGATAATCTATCTTCCTTTCTCCAAACATTTCATCTATCTGTAGACCAAGATTCCTTAGTTTGAATCATATCGAATCTAACTGTGAAAGACCTAATTCTTACCGGATGACTGTTGAACTAGATTAGTCTTGGAAGATTAACCTATTCAAAACTTCTTGTGGATCTTCCATCTCTTTACCAAAGCTTATTTAGATGTTCCTCTATGAACCCTTTAATCCGCAACTTTTCTTGTGCCAATTTCAGGCACCAATTAACTGGCTGGGGGAAAATGTTTTTCCTTGTGTCTCCCCTTGAGCCAGAGCTCACCATTTAATTTCCAGAAGGAATATCAGCACCAGATTCTGGTGTAGATCCATCCCCAACATTTTTTGTACTTTTCTTCATCTAAATCTTTTTCATCTCCCTTTTAATTTCATCTGCATTCACTTTTCCTTTTCCTTTGTCTTGATTCTGATTATGATGCACCGGACCCCTTTTATCCTAATTCTTACTTCTGTAGAATTTGGCAATATGACTGGATCTATTGCAATTGTAGCAAACAATATTTCTTTGCATATTTGACTGATATCCTCTTGATCTACACTAATTAGCCATATGTCCCATTCTATTGCATGCAAAACATCTACCATTCAATGAATTGTTCATTTGCATATTTTTGCATTCATGAGTTTTGTGACCATACCTTTTGCAATTAAAGCACTATCTGGAGAAGGATGAATTATTCTAATTTATTCTTCTTCTGCACTAATTTGCATTATGACCAAAGTTATTGCAATTGTGGCAGTATCCATTGAAGGAAGGATATCTTTGAGCATTTGGTTGCCTTACCAGAGGTCTTCTAGGCCCGTTTCTTGGATTTTCTGATCTGGAGTTCTTCTGACTGGATCTAGAGATTTCACCTTTTTCATACCCCAAGCCTTGCTTGTCATCTACCCTCTTTTGGCTTTGAAGAAGAACTTCAAGTTGAGTAGAGCTTATCTTGAATTTCTCTTTGTATTCATTTTCTGTTTGAAGACCCCTTTTAAGAGTGTCAATCTGATTCTCAAGTTGTTCTTCATTATCTCTAGCTTCTTCAAGATCAGATTCTAGATGCCTAATTATTCTATCCATTTTGTGGTAGTCTTCTGATTTCTCCTTGAGAGATTGTCATAGATCATCTTCAGTTTTTCTTTTCTCTTCAATTTCTTGAGTGAATTTCATAACTCCTGATTCCATTTCATGTCTTACCATAATGACCTCTTTTGATAACTTCACATAACTTAATTTTCTCGTTTAGATCTTCATTTGTATCATTGGCTTCACCTTGACTTGCCAATTGTTGAAGTAGATCGTTTCTCTTTTTCATAGAGATACTCAGTTTTCCTTTTAGTTCATTTATGAAATCATTAGCCTGTTTGAGTCTTTCCTTCAATTCATTCACTTCAGAATTAGATTGCTCAAGATCATCTAGGGCAAACTAAAGTTGTTCCCTCATACCATACACATCCATTTGATTTCCCAGATCTTCCTCAAGCTGTTAGGCTCTGTTAGGAGGAACTAAGCTCTGATACCAATTGTTGATAACTGAGGGGGGGAATCAGTTATCTTAATTAATTTACCTTTCTATTCTTCTTTAACAACTAGTGCAACATCACAACAAATAAGCATTCATAATCATGAAAGTAGAAACAAAATCAAGATACATAACACAATGATTTTGACGTGGAAAACCCTGTTAAGGGAAAAACCACGGGGTGACTAACCCAAGATTATATTCTCTGTTAAAAGAATAAGATAGTACAAAATGGTACTTGCTAATTAGGGCTCACTGCTTGAGCACACTGCTCACACGAGGCTCACTACCTACAATAGTTTATACAAGGAAACTAGATACTTGAACTGATGAGAAGCATCCACATATGCTAAGGTTCAGTTTGGGTTAGGCTCAATACACTAATCTACTGCACTTCATTCTTCCTCTTCTTTGGTACTGCTGTCTTGTCACATACCGGACCTGCCTTACTACTTCCACACTACACTTCTACTTTTATTCTCATACACTTCAACACACAACACACACCTTCATACCAAAATCAATCTGGTATATATATGCGCACCAAGGATTTCATCCACTTTCTAGTCCGCATCCAGAATACTTACTATTTTCCCAAACTCTTGGTCTGTCAGCTGAATCCATTCTTATCAAGTGATGCGTATAAATGATATGCTCATAGAAGTCATCAATCATGTCGCCAATCATGAATGATACCTTAGTAAGCTTGATCACCATCAATATCTCATCTATATTAAGATCTAATGCTTTGTTGGTCAGTTCTTCCTCTGTTTACTCTGCCAAACAGGAACCCAATACTTAGGTGCTTATATCTCTTCACTCTTTCATCATCGGAGGCCCAATCCCTGGAATCTATCAGTCAAGGTACTCCTCTTGACTTCTCCAAGTCTACACTTTACATAGATACTTCCTCTGAGAGATCCGGACCTGATTGTCGAACCTTGCTGCATACTCTGTTCTTGGTCACCAGACCACAACACTCTTCAATCTGACTTCCGGTATGAGCACACCATGTCCTGCAGATGGGTGGGATGAACTTTGTTACCATCAATGACAACACTCATGAAGCTACAATGTGTCTCTTACCAACATGTACATCTCCAGAGATAGTCTTCAATGATATCCAGAGAAAATACCAGAGGACCATGCCACCTGAAGTTTTGAAGGAATGAGGAAAGACTCTCTGGAGCTCTGCGGGAGTCTAGAGCATCTCTGGAACTGAACAAAGAAAGCTATAGGTATCTCCAGAGCTACAGACATATCTCTAGAGCTGGAGACAGAAACAGTTATCTCCGGCGCCTCCTGAGAGCAGGGCATATTTCTAGCATAAGATGCCGATCAGGCACTCTTCGCAGTGATCTTAATACCCCTCATTTCACTCAAATCATCACCTAAGTGGTGAAGGGTTATCTTTAGTTAAACTGCTAGAGTTTTTATCTTTATAAATTTTTTGCATGAGTTACGGATAGAACTGATTCAATACCCATATTTTTAGGGCCTCACTACCCAAATGTATTAAGACGCAGTCTTCTTTTATTTGCATGATCATTTTCTATAGTTAAAACAACTAGTGTAATAAAGAGATGGATGTCATCTCATAGAAGAACTGATAGATAGGATAAGTGATATGTCAGCACTCTTTTTGATATATACTGGTAGAAATAGCAGAAGAAATATACATGGATTGAATTATCCTGATTCTCGGTAATCTTAGTTCTGTGATAATAATATTTTTGATGAATGCAAAGCGTATGGAATTAGACTGAATCTAGTTGTGATCTTCTTTTGTGTTGATTCCCTACTATAGGCTTCAGCCCCAAGGGTGTGGGGCAAGGGCCTACTCTCACCACTAAGGCAGGAGGCTAGTACCACTGTTTTATTACTTTAGCTTTTTGTTATGAAAATTATTTATTGATTTTCCTAGGTAGATGCATGTTACTATTTTAAGATTGCTTTGAGTAAATTTTCTCTTTTATTCTATTTCAGCATTACTTAAATTCATTTAGGAAGTAGATAGATTAATCTTTTCAAATTAGTAGAAGTTGTTCAGATTAGTTAGGAAAACTGGTAACTGTAGAATCCCTAATTGCAAACAGCCGAGGACATAGCCCCTGGATTATTGACATCTGAAAATAGATTAAATGGTGAGGTACAACAACACCTTGTCACAAAGATTCTAAAGACACAAGCCTTGTTTACTCATGATAATGTCCACCTTTGACTTAATAAAACAAGCCATATTCTTTTTGCTGTTGCCCACTTCTTGTGATTACTAGGTATCATCTAACACAAGGTGTTGACCCCGATCTCATTTGGATAAAAATGATTATGTTGTTTTGCATGGTCAAAATATGAAAAGGATGTTGTAACAAAAACAAATATGAAACCATAAAACCTCATTCATTTTCATTTGGTTGACGTTGAGTTTGGCTCTGCAACTGTGGCTGCCAACTTGGGGTTTCATGCTCTGTGTATCATCCTCCATTAGATGGCTTTTAAGGTTGAAAACATTACACTTCTTTGGCCAAAATGATAGGCCACATTTGGTAAGTTAGAATCTGAGGCTTGTAGTGGCTTTTATTGTGCTTTGATGGTTTTTGTCTCTTAAATAGCTACTGCCATATAGCTCTTTTCTCTGGTTTCTCAATTTGATATATATTTGTTTGGCTTTCTTGTGTTGAACTTTGTGAAAAATGGCAAAAAATGACAAAAGTTCTTAGTTGAACCGGCCGCAGCCACAGTCTTCTTCTTTGCTATAGTATACGGTGAGTCCATTGTTTCCCTCCATCATTGCATCTTTCATTTCTCTATGTGCAATTGTGACAAGGGTTTCCTTTTTGTTTACTGGGTATGTAAAATATCTTCTCGTATGGCATGGTTGTGGCATATAACACATTTTGTAGCTTCACTTTGTCATTTGATGTAAAAAATTTTGAAGTTCCTTTGTGTTTGAAGTGAGGGTTTCATTTTATGTCACACAACACTTCTTTTGTCTTTTGCGGTTGTACTACACAGAAACTACTCTTACCTTGCTCGACTGTATGTAAGAAGAAAGAAAACCTTTTTTTAAACCCAACAAGGGTTTCCTATTTTTACTATGTGGACAATATAATCATCTACGGCCTTGTCTGGATGGTTTACTTAACCACTTCTCTTTTTCAACACTAGAAAATGCATTAGGTTCTGAAACTCGATATGGGTATTTTAGAAAATGAATGTAAATGGCATTTTATGCAATGACCTGGTTATGAATATACCTATGCTCTTTCATTGTAAGAACCCAAATTTGAAACTGAAACAATGACTTTAGCTTTATGAGCAAAAAATATGTTCTTGTAGCAAACAATGGTATATGATATCTTTGTCTTCCTTATGCTATCACCGTTTAGTTATAATCACTCTCACTCTTTTAAGAAAAGTGAATATTGCACACATTGTTTCTCTACCTCTGTAGCTTCACTTACTCTTTCAGTGGACTTTGCATATGAAGGATAAACTATTGGCCTTGAACTCTGAACTCCTCTTTCTGTAGCAGCATATATGTCTTCATTTCTATATCTTTACTTGTCCATTTAGTGGACTGCAGCAAATATACTTTCATATATGACTGATGACCTGGCTATGTCATGACATTATGGCATTGTAACAAGTGAAGAAGTCACTTACTTGTTTTGTATATACCGTAACACATGATGACCCTATGCTATTCCACTTTACTGTACTTCATCATACCAAAGAGATCATGTGAGATGTCCTGTAGGACATCAATCAAGTCCACTGTACTAGTTTAACTACTCCTTTGTCACATGATAATGATGCTCTATTATAGACACCTAATGAAATGTTCCTTTTGATCCGTTGAAGTTTGTCAAAGACAAAAACAAGCCATTTGATCTCGTTGTCTTGTATTCTTTTGCTACAGATCCGCAATGATGTCCTGCGTCTTTCATAGATATGCATTGAATGTAATAACTGACACACACTATTCTGATGCTCAACTTATTAGTAGCAAAATGTGAGGCATAATTGGGTATCTTTCATCATTTAAAAGGTAGCTTATGTAATTGAAATTTGAATTTGATTCTGCCACTACACTTAAATGATAAAGTGTGAAATTTTGTACTCACCTATCTTTGCAATTTGCTTACTGGTTTATAATGGATACTCCAATTGGGTTATTGGTCATGGATGAGTAAGAAATCTTCAAATAGTCAACACTTGTGAACACTTATTCTTCTATCAGTCTGATGATTGTATATGCATTGTGTAATCCTAATTATTATCATGTCTGAGAATGTCATTTTCATAACAATTGGAGTAGTACATAAGCTATTATATGCATTGAATTTTGTCCCCCATCAGTTTAGGTCATGCTCTTGGTTGCATTTCATACTTTGAAGTGAAATCATGGTCATGTCTTGAAATGGGATTGATGCATATGATTGTCTTGCTATTCCTTCAGCTTGTCATGTGAATGTCATCAATAATTTTCCTTCTTCTATTCATCTCTTTTGAGATCAAGGGGTAGCAGCATGCTGGGCTCAACCCTTGTGGGAGCCCATTTGATACCATGTGTTGAAAGTCTTCAATGAGCTTCATGAGTTGTCCTATACATGCACATGAAGCAAATAGATTAGAATAAAATAGTGATGTTCTTATATTTGCTTCTCTTCAGTTCCTTCTACATATGGATGTTCTATTTGATCAATGCATTATAACTAAAGTATTATGCCTCTCTTGGTTGATGAAGGATTTTCATAACCAGAGCTTCTAACGGGACCTTTCCCGCAACTTTTTCAAGACATGCCAAGGTCAGGAGCAGGACTGGAGGCTACTATGAAGATCAACCAAAACAAGGCAATGATGGCTGTCTTTCCCTCTTCTTCATTAGATGCATAGTATTTTATTTGTATTTGCATGAGTTCAGCTATAACCCACAGCTTGTTTGGGACATCTGATATGTCTCAGTTTCCTTCAATGCAATGTTTATTCTCTTATGTATTCAAACTTATAAGTGAATAATCACTATGGTGAATGAATACTTATCTCATTTTTCTGTTCTACAAATGCAATGAATGATTCAAAACTTTTCTTTTCTGCATCTAAACCACTAAACTGCATTTGTCATAATAACTATGCAACTAGCACATAATAGAAATAAATGAAACCTCATTCAAAAATGATAAATGATAAATTTGCTTAGCCAATTTTTGAGCTGTGGTAAAAAAATGGTAACTTTTCTAGCGACTTCTACTATATGCTTTCCTGCTAAGCATTTGACCAGTTGCCTTGACATCCATTGGGCATAGAGTCATACTCTGTCCTTCTCAGAAACTCAAAAAACACTTTACTTCAGCTCTCCAATAGTTCAAATAGCAACAAAAAAATGAAAACAAACTCTACTGAAAGAAAACTAACAGGCCCTAATGGCCAAAACAAAATGTTGAAACAAATGTGCATGAGCACTTATTTACTGCAAAACAACTCTACTATATACAAAAGAAGTCTCTTTTTCTCAGAGGCAATGCTTGAGGTAGATCCCATTAACTGGGATAGACAACACCTCTCCACTCAACTTGGATAGCTGAAATGCATTGTTTTCTTTGTAGTCTATCATAACATAAGGCCCATCCCAAATGACATCAAATTTAGAATTCTTACCTAGCCAGCTCCTTAGTTCATTCCACTTGAACACCAAATCTTCAACAATAAAATTTGTTGGTCTTGCTCTTTTATCAAATGCGTTCTTCATTTGGGTTTGATGCACATCAAGCATTCTTAAGGCCTCTTTCTATTACCGCCTCTATGAGTAGTCTAGTTTCAATTGAAAAATGCAAAAAATCAGTTAAGGTACAAGTGTCTTTGTATATATACAAAGGTGTTTGTATATACATGCAGGTCAAAATGTGTGTTGGCAGGTGAAAAATCTCCATCGCCCTTTAGAAAATTGAGTTAGATGCATTTGCTACAGTGCTGGAGTTACAAGCAAAAAATATACAATGGCAGAATATACATAGAAGATTCCTTGTTTGTATGCAAAGGCCGATATACATTTGGTGGGGTCCGCCTCAGATGCAAAGGGCTTTGTATGTCATATATAAAGGAGAATGTATATGTGATATACATTCAAAATATACAATCGAATAAACAAGGAGGAAATATGCATTCCAGACCCGAAGGAGGAATAAAATGCAGTGAATAAATATTTTAGGTCTGTAGGTTGTATATGGTGCTTGTATATGCTGATATACAAGCCGATATGCATTGAAAGAGATACAATGCGGACTTCAAAGGGAGGTACATTCCGATGCATAATGGGTTGAAGTCTGCGGCGTGCATGTATGTGGTGTTCATACATGCCGATATACAAAGGGTTAAGATACAAGCTGGATTTGAACTAGTTCTCAAATTGTTCTAATAAAGTTTGGGGTCTAACTTGTATATAAGGTGCTTGTATATGCTTTTACATGTACAGGGTGAAAAGGCAAAATGGTGAAGGTGGAAAGCCAGCAATAGAAATGTGAGGTGCCTACATGGCACAATTTCACTGGCTGATGACTTTTTAGCAGTTTTTGATGCCATTGATCCTGGCGACAGGAAGGTGATCGACAACTGGTTTTATTTTTTGCTACAGTGATGGTTTTTTCTGGGCGAGTGCAGCCATTTTTGGGTGAGAAATCCCCAAATGCATCTGTTGTTGCATCTTGCAGGTAGATGAAGCATTAATGGCAGAAATGCAGTGGTATGGGCCGATGATGGACAGGTCAACCACCCGATTGAAGATGAATGTCTTTGAGCGGCAGCTCAGATCCTGAGCCCACCTGCTTTCTTCCTCTGCTTCCTGGTTGCATTCAATTTTGAGTGCCATTTCTCATGATGCATTGTATCTGGTGATTTTTGAGTTGACCATTTTAATTTTGGCTGAGTACACAGTTTTGCTATAAAATGCAAACTGTGTCACTCATATTTGGTTGTTGAAGACTTGGGCAATTTTGGGGCGAAAATAATGAAATACAGAGCATTTCCTGTCTGTTTTATCTTTGTGGAGTTTATATGTTGCATCTGAGTTGTATCTTGTACATATGTTTAGTTTTAGTGTTAATGTTATATGAAAAATGCTTTTTGCATGTGTTTTGCTATCTGTCTCCATTTGTTGTATGCATTTCTTCTTCTGAATTTGGTTACTAAGGGTTTCTCAAATTCTAGAATACAGATTTATGTATTACATGCTTGATCTTTAGACTTCCATTAAAGGAGTGGATTAAATCATTTTAGGTTAAGGTATGGAGAAGATTGTATGTCAACTGGGATATTTGTAAGTAGAGACAGTCAAATACTTATCCTTGGGTGATGTTTGTAAGGCAAGCATAAGTTCTAACCCCTTGAAACTCGAATGACAGTTGCAAGTCATTTTTATGTATACGTCTAGTTGACTCCTTGCCCTGGGATAAGGCACCAGTCTGTTCTTGTGAAGTAGTTATGATCCAAAACCCCCTGTCTTGTATCCAATCCATCAAACTAATCATTCCATTATCCCAACCTGTTAGTTGTAGGAGTAGGATTAGGAACCCCTGCATACTCTCATCCTTAACCAGACACATATTTCTAAGAATGTTGCTAACCTTGTGATTTGTCATACAAATCTTGGTCCTAAAATGAGAGTATTCTGCCTGTTATCACAAAGCTAAATCTTAATGTCATTGGTTGAGTCAAAGTGTCAAATCTTTAGCAAATAGGGATACCTCCCTTGGTGCGGCAGAACTAGAAGTGAAGGGGAGGTAGCTCACATAACCTCCCATTTCTGTTGGCTAGATCTGCTCGTGCATAGGAACTGGCAAACCCTCTGCCGATCTGGGAAAAAACACCAACATAATTGGCGACTCTACTGGGGAATTGATAAAAAAGAAGTGTTATCCTGCAGTCTCTGGTGAAATTTGTGCCCATCTGAGTCACCAACAGAATTGGTGACTCCGCTGGGGAAGAATAAGAAAAGAAAAAGAGAAGCAGTATCTGTGTGCCCATCCAAGTCACCAACAGAATTGGCGACTCTGCTGGGGAGAGAAAGAGTCAAATTATTTGAAAAGTGAATTCGTTACAGCAAGATCCAAAAATGACCATGTGGTGCTCTGCTGGCGTGGTGAATCCAGAAAATAAAATGCCCTTGTTGATATATTGTCCTCTCTATGAGAGGTGGTGACTCTGTTGATTGAACCTATCAGTGCTGCAACATATATCCAAGTATTCATCTTTGATTTAAAATGTTAAGTTTAAAACAGCAGGCCAAGTATGCTCTCAAAGGAGACCATTTTTTATTGAAAGGTATAAAACCCTAAATTTCATAGGAATAGGTGGTTACCCAAATGCTATTCCAAATAAAATTAGAATATGTTTGCCAAAATATAGTGGATCAAATTCTGAATCGACAAACAAACATCTGCAAAAATTTTGTAACTTAATAGAAGACTATGAGGTAGAAGATAAAGATGTTGTAATGAGACTCTTTGTTTAGTCATTAGAAGATGATGCTAGGGTTTGGTTTTTAGACTTGCATGTACTTTTAGTTTCTTCATGGATAGATTTAGAAATTGCATTCCTAGGGTAGTTTGGTGAAAGATTTGACTTAGCCTCATTGATCATACACTTCATGAATATTCAAAAGGAAGATGAGGAGCTAGTTCCAGCATTTAATCTAAGGTTTATTAAGTTGCTTAAGCAAATCCCTAAATACATGAGACCAAATAATGCATTGTGCTTAGCAATTTATTTGGCTGCATTTGGTGAAGAAATGAGCTATCTATTGAGAGATAAAGAACCAGTCACACTTCACCAGGCTTACCAATTTGCTATGGATATTGAAAATAATGAGAAATATGGAATGCCAGTGGGTTTCATGGCTGCAAGTTGTAAAAACAGTTATCAAAGTGAATATATTTCTGTTGTCCTAGTATGTTCATTGATAAATGATTGTGTAGAGGGAAATATATTTCAGAATAATGTGTGCAGCCATGATGTGATACATGAAGAAAATGTTGTAGAAAATGTAGGCACATCTTGTAATAATGAAAACAAAGATTGTTATCAGCCTCTAGAAGATAAGCCTGCAGACACAAGATGCCCTCCAATTGATCAAATGAAAGATATACTTGAGGTTGTGTCCTGCAATAGTATGCATATCCCAGTTATGCCTGATTATTTGTATAAAATGGATATGCAAAGCTTCACTCTGAATGTAAAAGATGCTGCTTCAAGGAATGACAGTGAATATGATAATGATTGTCAGCATTCAGATGCATATGTGAGCCTTTCAGATGATGAAATATATATGGATGCTGAATATGAATGTTTCCTTGAAGATTCTGACCACCTTCACAGTGCAGAGGTTGAAAAATTTACTTTTGATTATCAGTGCAGTGATGAAGAAGAATAGGGTCACTATTCAGAGGTGAAGGGACAAGTTGCAGATGTGTGTGCTCATACAGTTGGGGATAGTGTTGGTTGTAGGGGTAACTATAAGGTTTTTGACAAAGGGCTGCATTCTGAGTTATTCATGCCTTCTTTTGAGACATTCTAGGTGGACATGAATGATAAGATTGTTGAGCACAATGATGATAAATATCTGTGTACTTATAATGATAAATTTGATTATGAGATGTTGCTTGTGCCTGAATATTGTGTGTTTGATACAGAGGAGGTCTTATTTTTTGAACAAGGGAAAATTTTTGATGTGGATTCATTTGTTTCATGTGAGTCTATCATTTTCCCAAGCAACATCAATGACTCATATGATGATGACATTCTACAACTCATGATAATGTATGCTGATGAGGCTCGTTGTAGATTTGTCAATAAAAAAGAGAGGAGCAGTAGCACAAACAATTGCAATGCTGAGTGCTGCAAGTGGTTAAATGCTTTCAGGCTTCATTTGAAGAAATCAAAATAGAATCAAGTGTTTGACAAAGGAAAACTCTAGTTTTTCCTTTTTGGTGGCCCTAGGCTACCAAGTAAATTTTAAATAAATGTGTTTTGTGAAGTAGGTTGGTGCAGTTTTGACTCTGTTGCCCAATGGATAAGGACTAGTCTGCATCCCAGAGATCTAAAGTCCTCGCCATGCCTACAAGAGGCATGCGTCCCCAATCAGAGCCTATGTTACCGCCTGTATGAGCATTCTGGTTTGAATTGAAAAATACAAAAAATTAGTTAAGGTACAAGTGTCTTTGTATATATACAAAGGTGTTTGTATATACATGCAGGTCAAAATGTGTGTTGGTGTGTGAAAAATCTCCATCGCCCTTTGGAAAATTGAGTTAGATGCATTTGCTACAATGCTATAGTTACAAGCGAAAAATATACAATGGCAGAATATACATAGAAGATTCCTTATTTGTATGCAAAGGCTGATATACATTTGGTGGGGTCCGCCTCACATGTAAAGGGCTTTGTATCTCATATACAAAGGAGAATTTATATGTGATATACATTCGAAATATACAATTGAATATACAAGAAGGAAATATGCATTCCGGACACAAAGGAGGAATAAAATGCAGTGAACAAATATTTTAGGTCCGTAGGTTGTATATGGCGCTTGTATATGATGATATACAAGCCGATATGCAATGAAAGAGATACAAGCCAGACTTCAAAGGGAGGTACATTCTGATGCACAATGGTTTGAAGTTTGCGGCGTGCATGTATGTGGTGTTTATACATGCCAATATACAAAGGGTTAAGATAAAAGCCGGATCTGAACCGATTCTCAAATTGTTCTAAAAAAGTTTGGGGTTTGACTTGTATATAAGGTGCTTGTATATGCTTTTGCATGTACAAGGTGAAAAGACAAAATGGTGAAGGCAGAAAGCCAGCGATAGAAATGTGAGGTGCCTACGTGGCACAATTTTACCGGTCGATGACTTTTCAGCATTTTTTGATGCCATTGATCCTGGCAACAGGAGGGTGATCAACGGCTGATTTTGTTTTTTGTTGCAGCGATGGTTTTTTCTAGGCGAGTGTGGCCATTTTTGGGTAGTAAAATCCCCAAATGCATCTGCTATTGCATCTCTCGGGTAGATGAAACATTAATGGCAGAAATGTAGTGGTATGGGTCGATGATGGACAGGTCAACCACCCGATTGAAGATGAATGTCTTTGAGTGGTGGCTCAGATCCTGAGCCCACCTACTCTCTTCCTCTACTTCCCAGCTGCATTCAATTTTGAGCACCATTTCTCACGATGCATTGTATTTGGTGATTTTTGAGTTGACCGTTGTAATTTTGGCTAAGTACATAGTTTTTCTATAAAATGCAAACTGTGTCACTGATATTTGGTTGTTGAAGACTTGGGCAATTTTGGGGGAAAAATAATGAAATACAGAGCATTTCCTATCTATTTTATCTCTGTGGAGTTTATGTGTTGCATCTGAGTTGTATCTTGTACATATGTTCAGTTTTAGTGTTAATGTTATATGAAAAATGCTTTTTGCATGTGTTTTGTTGTCTGTCTCCATTTGTTGTATGCATTTCTTCTTCTAAATTTGGTTGTTAAGGGTTTCTCAAATTCTAGAATATAGATTTATGTATTGCATGCTTGATCTTTAGACTTCCATTCAAGGAGTGGATTAAATCATTTTAGGTTAAGGTATGGAGAAGATTGTATGTCAATTGGGATATTTGTAAGTAGAGACAGTCAAATACTTATCCTTGGGTGATGTTTGTAAGGCAAGCATAAGTTCTAACCCCTTGAAACTTGAATAACAGTTGCAAGCCATTCTTATGTATACATCTAGTTGACTCCTTGCCCTGGGATAAGGTACCGGTCTGTTCTTGTGAAGTAGTTATGATCCAAAACCCCCTGTCTTGCATCCAATCCATAAAACTAATCATTCCATTATCCGAACCTATTAGTTGTAGGAGTAGGATTAGGAACCCCTGCATACTCTCATCCTTAACCAGACACATATGTCCAAGAATGTTGCTAACCTTGTGATTTGTCATACAAATCTTGGTCCTAAAATGAGAGTATTCTACCTATTATCACAAAGCTAAATCTTAATGTCATTGAGTGATTTAAAGTGTCAAATCTTTAGCAAATAGGGATACCCCCCTTGGTGCAACAGAACCAAAAGTGAAGGGGAGGTAGCTCATGCAACCTTCCATTTCTGTTGGCCGGATCTGCTCGTGCATAGGAACTGGTAAACCCTCTGTCGATCTGGGAAAAAACACCAACACTTTCCTTGTCTCTTCCAGCTCCATGAACTGAGCAAGTCTGATTACATGAGGTTCTTCTTCTAGCAGCTCAAGCTCTTTGATGAAGGCTAATGTAGGCAATTCAATTGAAATAGGTAACCATGCCTCTTTTCAATAAGTAAGCACATATGGAGAACAACCAGTAGCCCTCTTAGGTGTAATTTTGTCAGCCCATAGAGCTAACTTTAACTTTTAATGCCAAGTTTTCTGATTGCCCCAAATAGTCTTCTTGATGATCCTTGTCAGATTTTTGTTGGTAGATTTAGCCTACCTATTACCCTATGGATAATAGTTAGATGAAGTATTCAAATCGATATTGTTTCTGATAGACCAATCTGAAATTTTTGATCCTAAAAAGGATAGACCATTATCAGAGATGATTGAATCTAGTGTAACAAATCTTGACACTAGGTCCTGATAAAAACTTAGGACAACAGATTCATTTGCATCATTTAAGGAAACAACCTTGGTCCACTTGGTGAAATAATCTGTGGCAGTCAAAATCCACTTGTGGCCTGCACTTGAAGGTGGATTTATTGGTCCTATGAAATCCAATCCCCACTTTGCAAATGGTTGTTCAACTTTAATAGGATGAAGGGGTAAGGCAGCAAGTCTTTGTGTACCTGTAAATAAGGAACACTTCTCACATCTTCTTACCCAAGCAAAAGAATCTTTAAACAGATCAGGCCAATAATAACCAGCTTGCATAATCTTCAATGCAGTTGTTCTAGCTGCAAAGTGACCTCTTGAAGGTCTATTGTGAAACTCTTCTAACAGTCTATCAAATGATCAGATCCAACACACCTCATAAATACACCATTAAAGTCTCTCCTATATAAAATACAATTAATAATAGCATAAGGAGCAGCTTGTAATTGAAAATACCTTCGACCTACCCTGTCTAAACCAATTGGGCACTCCTTAGTCTGCAAATAATACATCATCTAATGCACCCAACTATCTGTTTGAGCTAGTGTGTTGGCTAGTTCATTAGTGTTCAGCACTATTTCAGTGTCTTCTTCATGTTCTTGCTCAAACCCTTCACTTTCAGCAAGCTTCTCGCATAAGCCCTTACCTCTAATTAGCTTGATTACTTGGATGTCAACATCAAATTTTATAAGTTTGGTTATCCAACTAGCTCTCTTGTCATTTATATCTCTGTTTAATAAAAAACTCTTAACAGTGGGATGAGCAACCTTTAAGTGAATTCTATTATTAGATAGCATGTGTCTAAATTTCTTGAGACTCCTTACAATAGTAAAAACATGTTTTTCCACAAAAGAGTACTTTACCTCATACTCGTGCAACACTTAGCTAAAAAATGCAATTGGCTACTCTAATCCTTCATTGTTTTGCTGACATAACATTGTAAAAATAGTGTTAGCTCCTCCAAAAGCATATAAAATGAAATCCTTCTCATAATTAGCATTAATGAGGGTAGGGGTAGTAGCGAGGGCTTCCTTTATTTGCTCAAAGCTTCCTTTTCCTTACTTAGTCCAGCTGAATGACACATTCTTTTTCAACATGGCAATGAGAGGTTGTAACAAAGCTACAATATTTGGAATAAACCTCCTAACAAAATTAATTCTGCCAAGAAAGCTCTGCAAGCCTTTCTTATGTGTAGGCAGCGGTAAATCTAGAATAGCTGAAATTCTCTCAGGGTCAATAGTAATACCTTCTTTTGAAACAATATGACTAGGGAGTCTTCCTTCGTGAACTGAGACTATACACTTTTTGGAGTTCAATGAAACTCCAAACTCTCTGCACTTGTAAAAAATCTGCTTCAAGTGGTCAAAATGATCATTAGAATCTTTGTAAAAAGTAGTTATATCATCTAGATAGACTAGCACTATTTTGTTCATAAGACCATAGAAGGCCATATCCATTGCCCGCTGAAAGGTTGCTCCTACATTAGACAAACTAAATGGCATTTTCTGATAGCCCATGGTACCCCACTTAGTTGTGAATATAGTTTTGTATTGGTCCTCTTCTTTGACTAGAATTTGATTATATCCAGAGTATCCATCTAACAAAGAGTACCTATTAGAACCTGAAACAACTTGTAGTGTTTGTTCCATGGAAGGGAGAGGGTAATGATCTTTTAATGAGGCCTGATTTTGATCACGAAAATTGACACAAAGTCAAATTTCACCGATCTTCTTCTTGACTAGGACCAAATTGGAAACTTAGGAGGTATACTTTATTGGGAAAATGATACTTCTATCAATTAGCTTATTTAGCTTAGCCTTCATTAAGTGCTCAAGTTTGGGATTGAGGGGTCTTTGCTTTTGCCTAACAAGCTTGGCATTAGGTTCTAACTCTATGGTGTGCTGGGCCAAATAGGGATCAAAACCTCTCAAGTCCTTATACTCCCATGCAATGACATCAAAAAAATCTTGACATAATTGAATAAAAGACTATTGTTCTTCTCTAGTACATACCTTTCCAAGTTTCAGCAGTTTGTCCTTGAAAATTTCTATGGTTTGATAATGTTCTTGCCTCATTGTCATGTTGCACTTATCTTTCCTGAACTGATCATCAGTGTTAAACACTGATTCTAATGTGACTAACCCCTTGGGAAACTCGTTGGTCCTCAACTGAATAATTTGATCTTCAAATTGTTGCTAATATTTATGTTGATTATTTGTTGCAAATTCATCCTTTACACTTAAAAAAATCAAGATTTGTTCGTCACTGTTAAACACTTGCCATAAAACATTGTTGTCAGGTACAGAAGGTCTGACAAGTATTTTAACATATCATTGTACCTCAACATTCTAAATCTGATCAGGAATCTCAAATTGAGATCCCAAGGTTACCAACCTATCTACACACTTATTTTGATCCCTAGGAATGGAAATCAAATTAAAAGCATAAAAAAATTGAATTGAATCCAACACTCTATGCTTGTATTTTTTGAGCAGATCATTTTTAGCAATATTCAGATTCCTAACCTAGTTAACGATCAACTCAGAATCCCCATAAACTTGAACAGATTTCATACCCTTTTTTCAGGCCCATTCTAAACCATGGATTAGGGCCTCATCCTCAGCCACATTATTTGTGCAGTTGAAGGTAAACCTTAAGGAAACATAATACTTGTCTCCTTGAGGTGAAATTAACATATCACCTCCACTAGCACCCATCTCGGTCCTTGATCCGTCAAAGTACAGCTTCCAAAGCTGGTCTTCTTGTTGTTCTAATTGATTTTGATCCTTATTCAGATTAGGAATCACTGCATCTGGTTCCTGTATCATACAGATGCCTAATCCTACCTCATCCATGTGATGGAAAGCATCACTTTCATGATCTTCAGCTACCTAATCATCTAAATTTATATCTTTTATAGTTGCATTGGGACCTGGGCTCATGGGTTCATCCTGCTGCTCGCGGGTGATGTAGAGATTAGCATTTATTAGGTAGGAACATAGGGCTCAATATGGTCTTTTGCAAGTGGTTTAGACTGTATTGTTACTTTTGTACCATATCTCATTATAAAGAACAAGTGAGTCTAGTTAGATGAAACAAACCCACCCAATTTGGCTGTGAACTCACTAAAAAGGTAGATTACAAAACTAGGTGGAAGATCAATGATGTAGATGTCTTGATAGATGGTAAAATTAGGACAAGCATGCAATGTGAGTGATAGATTTTTTGTTATTCCCACAATACTAAGTGCAAACCCATCTAACTATACTACTCCTTTTGCAAGGGGCTCATCAACTAATCCTAATGAGTCAGCTACACTTTTGGGCATAACTGAACTACTTGCCTCTGAGTCTACCATACAGTTATGAGCCAATTTATCACTAATAATGAGACTTATATAGAAAGGGGGTGGTTTTACCTCATCTATTGGCTATCCATTTATTATCTCAGAACTGTTGGCAAGTAAAACCTTGGCCTTCTCTTGACTGGAACACTCAGAAAGTGAGAATTCAGTCAAAGCTTCTTGTAGCAAATTTTTCTGGCCAGGGATGCGTAAAGCATCCATAACTGACATGCTCACTATTGCTTTCTTAAGATGATCAACTATATTAAAAGCAATAGGGGTTATCTTATGATGTCCTCTTACTGCAACTGCATCAATCTATCCTTGTGATGACTGTTGTTATACTTTGGGTTGTACTTTCACTGGTATTGTTTGGTCCATTTGCAGAATTTATACTTTTTGTTGTGGTATAGGGGCAGTTTGTGACAGATAAACATGGTTTTTATCCTTCACAGCATGTTGTTGTACTCTAGCAGCTTGCTGATTTACAAATGTAGCTCTCAGTTTGGACCTTGTGTTGGCCGAAACATGTGTACTTTGCTGATTCTGACCTTGGAAATAATTTATACCACAAAAATTAGATTCTTCCCAAACAATAAGACTACATTAGGTTTATTCTACTGATTTGAAACTTCACTATTAACCCCCTCTGAGCTTGCATAGCTTGACTATGTGGTTGGTGACATGGATAACACCAGTCACTATCCTGAACCAGATTATTTTGTGTGAGTACAAGCTCTCTTGAGGTACTAATAGTATTTGGATTATAAGCCTAGAAAGGTTGATGGTTATAGTTCTTTCTTTGCCCTTGACTATCATCCTAAAAGGGTTGCCTCTATTGCTAATTAGGCTGATATTGGGTATTTTGTTGATTAGGCTAATACTAATTTTGGTAGGACAAACATTTCTCCATGTTTACTAGCTTATTTGCAAGTATCCTTAATGTATTTTCCAACTCTGAGGTACTTTGGGTTTGAACTGGGACAGTAGTTTGTTAGGTTGTTTGATATCCTATTGCTGGAATAGCTGGGACAATAGCTAAAGGAGACACTGCCATAGGCACTTATGGCTAAATTTTAGGTAAAATGGGCAAATGAGGCATAGGGGCTATCTTTCCTGCCTAAATAAGGCAATTTTCTACTCTAACAAGGATCTCAAGAGAATCTGGAAAGGCAATCCCTCCCATGGACTATATCATTATAAAGATTTCACTATTTATAGCTTTAAAATAAAATAGAAAAGCATGCCTTGGTAAGGGTTTTACAATTATGGGGATCCTATCCCAGGTTTTATGAAATCAATAGTTGAAATCACCCATGTGTTCATGAGGTGCCCTTTTGATGGTGCTTAATTGCTCCAGTAGAGTGAGATGATGAGACTTGTCCTTGAAGTGTTTGTGTAATCCATCTCCTAGTAAGTCTCAGGATGTTATTAAATTTTCAGCAAGTCCTTTGAACCATTGTAAAGCCTTTCCTTTTAACGAAGCAACTAAAAGTTTGAGTGCCACATTTTCTTGAGTGACATTATGTATAGAACACAAGGTTGCTACATCTTGAATATGTTCAGCAGCCGTAGTATGATCCTCTCTAGTGAAATAAGGCAATCCCTTTAGGTCTACCATTGGAATATCATCTCTTTGGGCAAGTTGTAATGGGTTGCCTATATTGAAAGCAATAAATGCATATGGCCTAGCCATTATAGGTATTTGGACTATCAACACTGGACTTCTACTTCTTTTAACCAGACTTGAAGATCTGAATCAGGAAGGTGTAGACTTAGATCTTCTTGATGACTCATCTATTCTGCTTGTTGATCTGCCTCTCCTTCTAGGTGTAGATAGCTGTAAGTAGTCGAATGGGTCTGCATTAGACCTAGTTTTCATAAGCTGCATGCACTAATCTACATACCAAACTAGAGGGAATGACTCACCAGGTATATTGAACACCTCCAAACGCTGGTAAAACTGCTGCATATACTAGAACAGTAGCGATGAGGGTATAAATCTCTCCAAAATTGCTTCTAGAGTCCCACCCAGCGGGCCAAAAACTATTGTCAATTCAAGTATGTACCCTTGTTAAGTTTTGCAAAAACTTAACTACTTTCTAAAACATGGAATCATTCTCAGATGTGGGTCTCCTTTCATGAGAATGAATCTACAGAGTGAGCTGGTTCTCTTGTACTTTCTAAACTACTAACTTGAGGGGAAAAGGGATAAAATGATGTAATTAAAATGCAAACTAATTTTGGAATCTAAACTGGATGAAGTTCTATTACTCACAAATAGATCCTCTAACCTGAATCCTTAAAATTCCATTGATAGTTTATTCCTTAAGTAATTTGCAACAAGGTTTAGGTCAAACACAAACTGCAACAAGGAAAAACTAAGTTTTAACAGCACTAAGACATAATAAAGGATAGAAAAAGTCACAATATAACATCAGATCGAGACTACAAAAAATATGTGAAACATGATGATTTGCTATTAGAACTAGAAGGGGTACAATGCATTGAAAAATAAAATGTTTGAGCCAACTAACTGTATACAACTCCGCCTATGAATAAGAGAGAAGAAACTGATGCTAACTGACTGACTAAGAAAAAACTAAGTTTTTCTCTGATAAATGTCTCTACATGATCTCCTGTGAAGAAAACTAAAACAGTTCCTAAAAATAGACCGTAAGTCCATTTTTGAGCTACTCATGAAAGCCAAAAATAAAGCACTGGATCTGCCACAAATCTTTGAAATAAAGCTGCAAAGTTGCCCTCTCATGTGATCCCACCATAAAACTACTTCTCTCTGCTCATGAGAGCTGCAAAATTTGTCCTATATGACTCTAAATAAAACAAATCAAAATGGAATATTTGATCTATTTTATTAGCCTATAAATTGCCTAAAAATAATTATACTTTAAAAGCAATTCATATTCTCATTGCTTTAAAGTTAACTTTACAATGATATGGCAATTGCAATCAATATCCTATTCGATATGATTTTTTGCAAAAATAAAATGATATCTGGTTATAAATTCACCAAAATATTTACAAGATATCACAAAATGATTTTCTATAAAAATCATAAAAAAATGAAATATTACACATATTTGAAAAAAAGAAGTAAAAGACTTGAAGGCTTGACACCATGGCCTCCATGTGTCAATATTCTGCCATCTCACCTCTGTCCATAAGCCTCAAAAAATGGCAACTCATTGTCCTTGCAGTTCCACCATGTCTCATTTGACCCCCTCTTACCATGTCTTCATCTTGCAAACTCTTCACATCTCTAACAAAAGCAAATATGAAACCCTAAAACCTTGGTCATTTTCATTTGGTTGGCATTGAGTTTGGCTCTGCAACTATGGCCATCGACTTGGGGTTTCATGCTCTGTGTATCTTGCTCTATTTGATGGATTTTAAGGTCGAAAACATTGCACTTCTTTGGCCAAAATGATAGGCTGCACCTGGTAAGTTAGAATCTGAGGCTTATAATGGCTTTTACTATGCTTTGATAGCTTATGTCTCTTAAATGGCCACTGCCATATAGCTCTTTTCTCTAGTTTCTCAGTTTGATATATATTTGTTTGGCTTTCCTGTGTTGAACTTTGTGAAAAATGGCAAAAAATTGCAAAAGGTTCTTAGTTCAGTCGGCCGCGGCCATAGTCTTCTTCTTTATTATAGTATACGATGAGTACACTGTTTCCCTCGATCATTGCTTTTTTCATTTCTATATGTGCAACTGTGATGAGGATTTCCTTTCTATTTGCTAGGTATGTGAAATATCTTCTCGTATGGCACGGCCATGGAATATAACACATTTTGTAGCTTCACTTTGTCATTTGATGTAAAAAATTTTGAAGTTCCTTTGTGTTTGAAGTGAAGGTTTCATTTTATGTCACATAGAACATCTTTTGTCTTTTACGGCCATGCTACACGGAAACTACTCTTACCTTGCTCGACTGTATGTAAGAAGAAGGAAAATCTTCTTTTAAACCCGAGAAGGGTTTCATGTTTTTACCGTGTGAACAATATAACTATCTATGACCTTGTCTGGATGGTTTACTTAACCACTTCTCTTGTTCAACACTATAGAATGCATTAGATTCTGAAACAAGATATGGGTATTTAAGAAAATGAATGTAAATTGCATTTTATGCCAGGGCCTAGTTATAAATATACCTCTGCTCTTTCATTGCCAGAACCCAGATTTGAAACTGAAACAATGACTTTATCTTTATGAGAAAAAAAAAATGTTCTTGTACCAAACAATCGCATATGATATCTTTTTCTTCCTTATGCTGTCACTGTTTAGTTATAATCACTGTCACTCTTTTAATAAAAGTGAATATTGCATACACTATTTCTCTACCTCTGTAGCTTCACTTACTCTTTCAGTGGATTTTGCATATGAAGGATAAACTGTTGACCTTGAACTTTGAACTCCTCATCTTTTTGTAGTAGCATATATGTCTTCATTTCTGTAGCTTTACTTGTCCATTCAGTGGACTGTAGAAAATATACTTTCATATATGACTGATGACTTGGCTGTGTCATGACATTGTGGCATTGTAACAAATGAAGAAGTCACTTGCTTGTTCTATATATACTGTAACACATGATGACCCTTTGCTGTTCCTATTTACTGTACTACTCCTTTGTCGCATGATAATGATGCTCTATTACACACATATAATGAAATGTTCCTTTTGATCCTTTGAAGCTTGTCAGAGACAAAAACAAGCCATTTGACATGGCTATCTTGTATTCTTCTCCTACATATCTATAATACTGTCCCGTGTCTTTCATATATATGCATTGAATGTAGTAAGTGACACACATTGTTCTGATGCTCAACTTATCAGTAGCAAAATGTGAGGCACAATTAGGTATCTTTCATCATTTAAAAGTCAGCTTATGTAATTGAAATCTAAATTTGATTCTACTACTCCACTTAATTGAGTAAGTGTGATGTTTGGTACTCACTTGTCTTTGCAATTTGCTTACTGGTTTATAATGGATACTCCAATTGGGTTATTGGTCATGGATGAGTAAGCAAGCTTCAAATAGTCAACACTTGTGAACACTTATTCTTTTATCAGTCTAATGATTATAAATACATTGTGTACTACTGATTATTATCATGCCTGAGAATGTCATTTTCATAATAGTTGGAGTAGTACATAAGCTATTATATGCATTGAATTTTGACCCCCATCAGTTTAGGTCATGCTCTTGGTTGCATTTCATAATTTGAAGTGAAATCATGGTCATGTCTTGAAATGGGACTGATGCATATGATTGTCTTGGTATTCCTTCAACTTGTCATGTGAATGTCGTTAATGATTTTCCTTCTTCTATTCATCCCTTCTAAGATCAAGGAGCAACAGCATGCTATGCTCAACCCTTGTGGGAGCCCATTTGATACCACGTGATGAAAGTCTTTAATCAGCTTCATGATTTGTCCTATACCTGCAAATGAATCAAATAGATTAGAATAAAGCTGCTGTATATACGAGAACAATAGCTATGAGGGTGCAAATCTCTCTCAAATTCCTTCCAGGGTCCCACCAGGCATGCCAAAAACTATTGTCAATTCAAGGATGCACCCTTGTTAAGTTTTGCGAAAACTTAACTACTTGCTGAAACATGGAATCATTCTCGGATGTGGGTCTCCTTTCATGACAACAAATCTCCAGAGTGAGCTGGTTCTCTTGTACTTTCTAAACTACTAACTTGAGGGGAAAAGGGATAAAAGGATGTAATTAAAATGCAAACTAATTCTAGAATCTCAACTGGATGAAGTTCTATTACTCATAAATAGATCCTCTAACTTGAATCCTCACAATTTCACTGATAGTTTATTCCTTAAGTAATTTGCAACAAGGTTATGGTCAATAACAAACTACAACTAGGAAAAACTAAGTTTTAACAGCATCAAGACATAATAAAGGATAGAAAAAGTCACAATATAACATCAGATCAAGAATGCAAAAAATACATGAAACAGGATGATTTGCTATTAGAACTAGAAGGAGTAAAATGCATGAAAAAATAAAATCTTTGAGCAAACAACCTATATACAACTCTGCCTATGAACAAAAGAGAAGAAATTGATGCTAACTAACTGACTGAGAAAAAACTATGTTTTTCTCCTATAAATGTCTCCAAAAGATCTCTCCTAAATAAAGATGAAAAGGCTCATAAAAATGGACCCTAATTCCATTTTCTAGCTACTCATGAAAGCAAAAAATAAAGCACTAGATCTACCATGAATCTATGAAATAAAGCTACAACGTTGCCCTCTCATGTGGTTCCACCATAAAACTGCTTTTCTCTACTCATAAAAGCTGCAAAATTCGTCCTATATGACTCTAAATAAAACAAATCAAAATGGACTATTTGATCTATTTTATTAGCCTATAAATTACCTAAAAATAGTTATACTTTAAAAGCAATTCATAATTTCATTACTTTAAAGTTAACTTTCCAATGATATGGCAATTGTAATCAATATCCTATTCGATATGATTTTTTGCAAAAATCAAATGATATCTGGTTTATAATTTCACCAAGATATTTACAAGATATCACAAAGAGATTTTCTATAAAAATCATAAAATAATGAAATATTACACATATTTGCAAAAAATAAATAAAAGCCTTGAAGGCTTGACACCATGGCCTCCATGTGTCAATATTCTGCCACCTCACCTCTATCCATATGCCTCGAAAAATGCCAATTCACTATCCATGTAGTGCCACCATGTCGCATTTGACCCCCTTTGACCATGTCTTCATCTTGCAAACTCTTCACATCTCCAAGGTTCTTATTTGATCCTTATGCATACACTGAAATATGTGAAGGAAAAAGGAAAAAGGCATAAGTGGGAGGTCAAAGATGCTTAACCACATGCATAGTCAAATGAAACTTAGACTCCAATGTGAGTCGACCACATATGAGATTAAGACTTTGCAAAGATTCTAAAGGCACAAGCCTTGTTTACTCATGATAATGTCCACCTTTGACTTAATAAAACAAGCCATATTCTTTGTGTTGTCAGGCACTTCTCCTTATGATTACTAGGTATCATCTAACACAAGGTGTTGACCTCGATCTCATTTGGATAAAAATGATTATGTTGTTTTGTATGGTCAAAATATGAAAAGGACGTCATAACAAAATCAAATATGAAACCATAAAACCTCAATCATTTTCATTTGGTTGGCGTTGAGTTTGGCTCTGCAACTGTGGCTGCCGACTTGGGGTTTCATGCTCTATGTATCTTGCTCCATTTGATGGCTTTTAAGGTCGAAAACATTGCACTTATTTGGCCAAAATGATAGGCCGCACATGGTAAGTTAGAATTTGAGGTTGATAATGGCTTTTACCATGCTTTCATGGCTTATGTCTCTTAAATGGCCACCACCATATAGCTCTTTTCTCCAGTTTCTCAGTTTGATATATCTTTGTTTGGATTTCCTGTGTTGAACTTTGTGAAAAATGGCAAAAAATGACAAAAGTTCTTAGTTCAGCCGGCTACGGCCATAGTCTTCTTCTCCTCTACAGTATATAGTGAGTCCACTATTTCCCTCCATCATTGCTTCTTTCATTTCTTTATGTGCAATTGTGATGAGGGTTTCCTTTCTGTTTGCTGGGTATGTGAAATATCTTCTCATATGGCATGGCCATGGCATATAACACATTATGTAGCTTCACTTTGTCATTTGATGTAAAAACTTTTGAAGTTCCTTTGTGTTTGAAGTAAGGGTTTCATTTATGTGACACAAAACTTCTTTTGTCTTGTGCGGCTGTACTACATAGAAAGTACTCTTACCTTGCTCGACTGTATGTAAGAAGAAAGAAAACCTTTTTTGAAATCTGACAAGGGTTTCATGTTTTTACTGTGTGAACAATATAATCATCTACAACCTTGTTTGGACAGTTTACTTAACCACTTCTCTTTTTCAACACTATAAAAATGCATTAGGTTCTGAAACTTGATATGGGTATTTGAGAAATTCAATTTAAATGACTTTTTATGCCATGGCCTAGTTATGAATATACCTCTACTCTTTCATTGTGAGAACCTAGATTTCAAACTGAAACAATGACTTTATCTTTATGAGCAAAAAAAATGTTCTTGTAGCCAACAATGGCATATGATATCTTTTTCTTCCTTATGATTTCACTGTTTAGTTATAATCACTGTCACTCTTTTAAGAAAAGTGAATATTGCATACACTATTTCTCTACCTTTGTAGCTTCACTTACTCTTTCAGTGGACTTTGCATATAAAAGATAAACTGTTGGCCTTGACCTTTGAACTCCTCCTCTTTCTGTAGCAGCATATATGTCTTCATTTTTGTAGCTTTACTTGTCCATTCAGTGGACTATAGAAAATATACTTTCATATATGATTGATGACCTAGCTGTGTCATGACATTGTGGCATTGTAACAAATGAAGAAGTCACTTACTTGTTCTGTATATACTATAACACATGATGACCCTCTGCTATTCCTCTTTACTATACTTCATCATATCAAATACATCATGTGAGATGTCCTGTATGACATCAATCAAGTCCACTGTACTAGTTTAACTACTCCTTTGTCGCAAGATAATGATTCTCTATTACACACATGTAATCAAATGTTCCTTTTGATCCTTTGAAGTTTGTCAAAGACAAAAACAAGCCATCTGACCTGGCTGTCTTGTATTCTTCTTCTATAGATCTACAATACTATCCTGTGTCTTTCATAGATATGCATTGAATGTAATAAGTGACACACACTGTTCTGATGCTCAACTTATCGGTAGCAAAATGTGGGGCATAATTGGGTATCTTTCATCATTTAAAATGTAGCTTATGTAATTGAAATCTGAATTTGATTCTGCCACTCCACTTAAATTAGAAAGTGTGATGTTTGGTACTCGCCTATCTTTGCAATTTACTTACTAGTTTATAATGGATACTCCAATTGGGTTATTGGTCATGGATGAGTAAGCAATATTTAGATAGTCAACACTTGTGAACACTTATTCCTTTATTAGTCTGATGATTATAAATGCATTGTGTACTCCTGATTATTATCATGCCTGAGAATGTCATTTTCATAATAGTTGGAGTAGTACATAAGTTGTTATATGCATTGAATTTTGTCCCCCATTAGTTCAGGTCATGCTCTTGGTTGTATTTCATACTTTGAAGTGAAATCATGGTTATGCCTTGAAATGGGACTGATGCATATGATTGTCTTGCTATTCCTTCAGCTTGTCATGTGAATGTCATCAATGATTTTCCTTCTTCTATTCATCCCTTCTTAGATCAAGGGGTAATAGCATGCTGGGCTCAACCCTTGTGGGAGCCCATTTGATACCACATGATGAAAGTCTTCAATTAGCTTCATGATTTGTCCTATACTTGCACATGAAACAAACATATTAGAATAAAATAGTGATGTTCTTATATTTGCTTCTCTTCAGTTCCTTCTACATATGGATGTTCTATTTGATCAATGCATTATAACTAAAGTATTATGCCTCTCTTGATTGATGAAGGATTTTCATAACTGGAGCTTCTAACGGGACCTTTCCCGCAACTTTTTTAGGTACATGCTAAGGTTAGGAGCAGGACTGGAGGCTACTATGAAGATCAACCAAAACAAGGCAATGATGGCTATGTCTTTCCCTCTTCTTCATTAGATGCATAATATTTTATTTCTATTTGCATGAGTTTAGCTATAACCCATGGCTTGTGTGGGACATCTGATATGTCTTAGTTTCCTTCAATGCAATGTTTATTCTCTTATGTATTCAAACTTATAAATGAATAATCACTGTGGTGAATGAATACTTATCTCATTTTTCTATTCTTCTAATGCAATGAATGATTTGAAACTTTACTTTACTACATATAAACCATTGAACTACATTTGTCATAATAACTATGCAACGAGCACATAATAGAAATAAATCAAACCTCATTCAAAAATGATAAATGATAAATCTTCTCGGCCAAAGTTTTGAGTTGTGGTAAAAAAATGTTAACAACTCCTCCTACCTGCAATATTCCTCACACAAGATTCTCCTCTTTTGCCTTCTCACTCTTCGCTATCCGCAGTTCTTGATGGATCCTCTCCATGCTCAAGATCCCCTACTCTGATACCACTTAATGCAAAATGGATACTCTCCCCTCCGCCAAACACAAATATTCACAAATACAAATACAATTTCATAGAGGCAATACTATACCCCAAATCAATATAATATTGCAACACAATTTCTTTATTATTTTGAATCAAGAACCTATAATCATACATACAACTCTATTCAAACAAAGTATATCTCCATTATGGCCTTCAATGTCTTTTCTGTAGTCTCTCTTAAATCTATAATTCATTAGCGGCTTCTTTACTCTTCAAATTTGTATTCTTTCATTTCAACTCTACAATCATTCGTCTTCCAAGTTGTGCCATGCCAAACCTTTCCATATTACACACTAGCACTAGTTTCACCCCTCTACCATATTATCAATCTCCTCTTATTTATTGTCACATTGGGCTCCTTTTCTCTCTGGCTGACTCCCCTTTTTCCTTTCTTGAGAAACAACCTCCCGTTCAATTCCCTCTTCCTTCTTTAAAAGATCAACCCCTATTCCCCTTCCAACATAATTTATTGCAAATATCAATATCTATCTTAATTTTTTCAACTTCCCTAGAATAAGAAGAGGCACAGATTCAAAGTAGAAAGAAGATCAATTCAAATGAGTCTCTTTTTGATAACAACATCATGACTCTAGACAAAAGAATTTCCACTTCCTGGCCCTTATTTTTATTAGTGTATTTCTACATGGATCTCACTGACTTTAAAAGTCAGTAGGTCCTTTGCATATGCTTTTGAGGTGCCCACAAAAAATTATAACATACAATTCTTAATTTTGACTAATTTCCCCACCAAAAGCAATTAACCACCAGAAGATTATAAGAAATTATCTCTGAGTTCACAAGAAACATCCACTCTTTGTGTTTCGTTGCATTCAACTTTGTTTATCTCCATACTTTCTCATGTGTAATATTATTTTTTGGCACACTTGAGATCATATTGGTAAGCTCTTCAAACTTGTACAAAACAAGTGATGGAGAATTGTATTTAGTATCAACCTTCCACCACTAAAATCCCTTTCAATGTCAGTGAGAAGTTTCATCAGTATCAGCCTTCTACCATCAAAATCCCCTTCGATGTTAACAAGTTTTAGTAATTCCTAATTAGGCGCTACACAAATCATGGCTCAGAATTCTCACATGTAATTTATATAGTGAAGATTATTTGTTACCTTTATAACATATTTATTGTTGATATCATAACCTAATTGAAAACTCAATCCCTGTACAATTTGTTCATGAAATGTTTTAGCACAATATATCCATGAACTGCTTTACTGCAATTTGCTCTTCCATGAATGTATAGAAAAAGATAGTTGGGCCACATTTGCGGCTTTGAGATAAGAGCTTGGAATTATTCCAATGGCTCCATCTCTGATGCATTCCAATTTTCCTACATGAGAATGATGCACAAAGAGGTTAACCCTTGATTCATATCTTCCCACAAACCACTCAAGCATATCTAGACTATCTACTTCAAACATAGTTTTCTCAAGCCCCAGGCACCCAATTATTTCTACTATAGCATCAGTGTGCAAGACTTGGAATGTTTTCTTACACCATCTACATCAATCATGATTATATTTGCTCCAATTTCCAAGCAACTCTCTGCCTTCCCTGCATGCTTTTCCATGGCTGTTAATGTTGCATTTACAACCATGTCTTCTAGGACAACATCCAAAAATCCATTGGGACCAGCCAAGAAACCACATATCTAGTCTCTGCCATAATATAGAAGGATTGGATCCATCATTCATTGACTCCTTCAGAGGGATGCTAAAGGAAAAATCAATCGTGACAACTACCACTAAAGTCGCCAATCAACTCTGGAAAAACTAAAAATGCCAAAATTCAACTAACTAAAACAAAATTTGACATTTCCAACAAAACTAAAATATCATCTCTTTGGTTGATGCAAGACTGCGTATTCGCTAGGGATGCTCGTGGATCACTATTTCCAACCTGTTGTTGATTATTTTGCCAAGGTTTTCCTGAGGTTTAAATTTTCACTCTTCATTTCTCAAATTTGGTATCAAAGCCTAGCCAACTTTTCTTCTTGGGTAGAAGAGTGAAAGATTTCTATTCTACAATGGGAGTTTTGGTTGAATTTATTTTACAAATTTGTGTGTGTAGAAGTCATGGCTGCATCTACATCTAAGTTGGATATTGAGAATTTCAGTGGAACTAACTATAAGTTGTGGAAGTTGAAGATGGAGGATCTCCTTGAAGAGAGGGATCAATGATTGGCTAGAACAAAGTAAAAATAAACAGACAAAATAGATAAAGATGAGTGGGATAAAATGGATAAGAAAGTACAAGGGACAATATGGTTTTATCTTGTAGATTTAGTGATGTTAAATGTAACTAAAGAATCCACTACATATTCTCAATGGAAATGTTTGGTTGAGATCCATCAAGCGAAGGGTCAAGTAAATAAATTATATATGAAAACAAAATTGTTTTCTTTGAAAATAAAGGAAGGTAATTCAATTGCTGCATATTTAAATACTTTTAATTTGATTTTGAGTCAATTAACCTTTATTGATGTTAAGATTGATGAAGAAAATAAATGCATTATGATTTTTTGTTCTTTGCCTAAGTCATGCAAGAGTTTCATTCTTTCTATTAGTGCTAATCTTGAAGATCCCAAGCTAGATGCTCTTGTTAAAACATTTTTGTCAAAGGAAATGAGAAAGAAAGCTATGGATAGATCAATGTATTCTCTTAATATCAAGGGAAGGTCTGAGCAAAGAGGTGGATATAAAAGAGAACAGAAGGGGCCTTAGGACAAGTCTAAGGGAAGATCTAAAACTATTGGTAAAAACAATAGAGTGAAGTGTTGGAATTGCGAAAAGAGGGGACATTTTAAGGAGTATATCTAAATAAGAAGAAATAGTGGGATTCCTCTACAAAAAGTCCTCAAAATTAGGTGATGAAGTATTTCTTTCTTCATGTAATATTATTTCTAATTAACACTAGTTGGTTGAATTAGGATGCTCATAGCACATGACTCTTTATAAGGAGTGATTTTCCACATATGATGAATATGATTGAGGTGAAGTTTACCTTTGGGACAACAATTCATATCCGATAGTTGGACAAGGCAAGGTACAATTGTGGTTTATATAAAAACCTACCCTAGTATTTTATGTATTATTGGAATGGATAAAAACATAATTTATGTATCTAAGTTAAATGATTCGGGAATGCATGTAACATTTTATAAGCATGTTTGTAGATTGGTACGAGGGAGCTTGGTTGTAGGAAGACGATCAAGATTGCCCAAACTCTATTTAAGTTAAAGGCCACTACTTTATGTAAATCCACTAATGTGACTAAAAAATCTAAAAATACGTATTTTATGGCACCATAGATTGAACCACATAAATGAAAAAGGTTTAAAAACTATTATGAATAAAAATTTGTTTGATGGTTTCTATTATTTTGATGAGTATTTTTATTTTTGTGAGCATAGAGTGTTTGGGAAATGAAATAGAGCATCATTTCCTTTAGGAAGTAATAAAGAAATGTAAGGAAGATAAGGTAGTTGAACAACTTCCTATATTAATCTTGAGAGGAGGGTTATGCAAAAAATTTTAGATCTTTACAATAGTTAAAGAAATTATACAAAAATAAACATAAATAGAAATCTTACCACAACATAATGATTTACATGCGAAATCCATTTCAAGAGAAAACAATATACTTGTAGACCAAGATTTCATAGGAGTATCAACAACTAGAGATCTAGAGGCAACTTAACATCTATAAGAGTCTCAAACTCAACCTCCATTTCAAGAACCTAATATATAGGAGATATAATACATGAAACCATCAAACGGTAATTGCAAAACTATGAACTAAAACCATCCAAAAGTGGTGCTCAAATCCTTAGGGTCTCATTATCTCCAATCAAAGATGTCTTATGACATGTCATAACATACATCAACATGTGTAACTCCCCCTTATAGATCTTTTTTGTGTCCAACTCATTTTTACATTTTCCAGTATGGGAATCACAACTTCTGGAGGCCATAACTTTTGATTTGGTGGGCCGATTGGGCCCCATTTTTTAATTGTAGAGATCAAAGAGATCTACATATTGGGCACCACTATAGGTGGTGTTGAACAACTTAGAATTTTTATTTTAGCCAAAAACCAACCCTATAGCCCAAAAATTGTGCTTATTCAATTTGATAACTAAAAAATCACACTTATTATAATTGCATGGTTGAGACACCTTTCCTACCAAGCAAAGTGTAAATTAGAAATTATTTATATAGATTTGTTTAGTCCTGTAGATATTGATTTTATTAGAAAATCTTAGTATTTTACATCCTTCATTGATGATGTTTCAAGGTTTACCTAGATATTATATGAGACATAAATCTAAACTTTTCACTAAGTTTAAGGAACTTAAAGTCTTAGTAGAAAATCAATCACAACATAAGATAAAGATATTGAGATCTGAGTTGAACTATAATGGAAAAAGCTACAAGTATGTCAAGCAATGCATAGTTGGATAGATCAACAAAAGATTCGTTTGATGGTTTCTCCTATTTTGATGAGTATTTTGATTTTTGTGAGTAAGTTGTGTGTTTGGGAAATGAAACAGGGCATCATTTCCTTTAGGAAGTAATAAATAAATGTAAGGAATCTAAGGTAGTGGAACAACTTCCTACACTAATCTTGAGAGGAGGGTTATTCAAAATTTTTTAGATCTTTACCACAACACAGTGATTTACATGGGAAAAACCCTTTCAAGAGAAATATCCACACTCCAAAAGTAACTCAATATATTATTCAAAAATATCAACAAGATTACAATATACATTTAGAGAAAGCTTTCACAAGAGTATCACCAACTAGAGATCTAGAGGCAACTCAAAATCTATAAGGTTCTCACACTCAACCTCCATCTCAAGCACCTATTATATAGGAGATAGAATACATGAAACCATGAGATAGTAATTACAAACCATGAGCTAAAACAACCCAAAAGTGGCACCCAAATCCTTAGGGTCTCATTATCTCCAATCAAAGATGTCTTATGATGTGTCATAACATGCATCAATATGTGTAACTCCCCCTTATAGCCCTGTTTTGTATCCAACTCATTTTTACATTTTCCAATATGGGAGGCACAACTTCTAGAGGCCATAACTTTTGATTTGGTAGGCCGATTGAGCCCCCTTTTTTAATTGTATAGCTCATAGAGATCTACATATTGGGCACCACTATAGGTAGTGCTGAATAACTTGGAATTTTTATTTTGGCCAAAAACCAACCCTATAGCCCAAAAATTGAGTTTATGCTTTCTCCTAGTTTATGGTTTATGGTTTTCACTAAGTTAAAGGAATTTAAAGTCTTCGTAGAAAATCAATCAAAAAATAAAATAAAGGTAAATTAAGATATGAGTTGAACTTTAATGGAAAAATCTAAAAGCATGTCAAACAATGCATAGTTGGATAGATGATTTTGGGCAAAAGCTATGAGTACCACTTGTTACTTGATTAATACATCTCCTGGCAAGGCTCTTGATTCGACACCTTATGAAGTGTGGATAGATAAGAAACCTTTTATTTCACATTTAAGGGTCTCTGGCTATGAGGCTTTTATTCATGTGCCTAAAGAAAAATGTTCTAATTTGGATCCAAAAGTACATAAATGCATCTTCGTTGGATATGGTGAGAATGCTAAACATTATAAGATTTAGAATCCTATAACCAAGAAAGTTGTCTAAATTGTATAGATGTGATTTTCTAAGAACTTAGAGTCATTTCTGATCCTAAATAGCCAAAATCTAAAGAAGGGAAAAAGATAGTGCATTTTGAATTGAAGAAGGAAGATACACCTATGGAAGAAAAAAATGATAGATTTGAGGTTGGAGAGGAAGAAGATGGTTCAAGTGGGAGTTCGTAGTAGGATGACTCTAAGATTACTGAAGAGGTTGAGCATGTAGAATAACAAGAGGAAGAATCTATTACTCCACCCTTAAGAAGATCCAAAAGATAATGGAATCCAATTGACAGGTGTAACCCACTATTTTGAATGTGTATTTTCTTTGTTAAGTATCGATGATGAACCTAGATCGTATGGGGAAGCTATTCTTGCAAATGCTAGTGAGTAAAGTGGCAACAAGACATGCAAGAGGAGATGGTGGCTTTAGACTCATGTGATACCTGAGACCTTATTCATTTTCCTAAAGGAAGGAAGGCCATTGGATGTAAGTGGGTATACAAGAAGAAATTTGGAGCAGATGATTCATTGGAAAAGTACAATGCTAGACTGGTAGCCAAGGGTGACTCCTAAAGAGAGGAAGTTGATTTTAGTAAAATATTATCTCCTTTTGGTAAATTATATTCCATTGGATTTATTTTATTCATAGTTGTTGCTTATGATTTTAAAATTGAGTAAATGGATTTGTTAAGATTGTATTTTTGCATGGAGATCTAGAAGAGAAAATTTATATGCAACAACCTAAACATTTTAAGGTAAAAGGGAAAGAACACTTGGTTTACATATTAAAATGATCTCTTTATGGTTTGAAATAATTACCCTAGATATGGTATCAAAAATTTGATTCTTTTATGTAGAAATTGGGTTTGTAAGAATTAAAGAGGATTATTGTGTTTACATTAGATTTATTGATGATCATATACTAATTATTGCATTGTATGTGGATGACATGTTTTTTAGTAGCAACAAAGGTATGATTAATGGGTTGAAAGATTAACTTTTAGGTGCATTTGAGATGAAATATTTGGGGGGACAAGGTAAATATTGGGAATGGAAATGAAGAGAGATTGAGATAACAGAAAGCTTTGGTTGTCACAAAGTAAGTATGTGAATACTATTTTACAAAGATTTAATATGCAAGATTATATGCTAGCTAGAATTCCTTTACCAGTTGGCACTAATCTTACTTTAGATATGTGTCCCTAGTTTGAAGATTATTTTGAGGATATGTCTAATGTATCATATGCTAGCACAGTAGGAAGTTTGATGTATAAAATTATTTGCACTAGGCCAAATATTGCCCAAGCAGTTAGAGTATTGAGTAGGTTTATATCTAACCCTAATAGAGAGCATTGGAATTAAATGAAGAGGATGTTAAATTCATGGTACTTCTAATTATTATTTGGTTTATTCAAGTACTAATGATGAGGATAAAACATTAGACATATCTTGTTTTGTTGACACAAATTTGGTAGGTGACTTAAAGATAGTCGAAGGTCTGCTAGTGGGTATGTATTTACTTTGTTTGGAGGAGATATGAATTGGATGAGTAAGAGGCATCCCATGACCTTGCTTTATCGATCAAAGAATTAGAGTATATGGCTACTACCCATGTCTTGAAGGAAGAAGTATGGTTACAAATATTGTGTATAGGTATTAGTTTTTATCATAGGATAATTTAGATTGGTTGTGATAGCTAGAGTGCAATCTGTTTAGCAAAGAATCTTATGTATCATGATCAGACTATGCATGTGGAAGTTTAGTGTCACTTTGTTCAAAAAATGGTTTGAAATGGATGGATTGAGTTAAATAAGGTTGGCACTTGGGAGAATGTTGTAGATTATCTTACTGATCCTATGAGCACCAAAAAGTTCACTTGGGGCAGGGAGGCTATGGGCCTCATATCTTATACTTAGTTGATTTATATTTTTTATTTTTTGATGAATGTATTTACAATGTATGATGTAAAGTGAGATAATGTTAGGATTAAGGTGCCATCAACCTTGTAAATCTGATGTCATTTAATTATTCTTGAAATTAGTTACATAAATGCATTCATAAGGGATGAAGGTTCCATTAACAACGGTAGATATTTATTTACAGTGACGGTAAAAAGTAAGTTTTATCTTTAGAGTTACTGCAGGTGAAAGGTGGGCATTCAAGTTTAATAATGAATTTTGATAGGTGTAAGAGTATCTTCTATTTTTGGTGTCTTACATGTTGTAAGGAATCAACCATTATTGGATTGTCCTTGCATATCATCTTATGACAATCTGTAAGAAGGTGTAAGAGGCTACTTTTAGCCTATTGTTGACTATTCCTAAGGTGAGTGTTGGGATTTACATATCTTGGGTGTCATATGTTTGTAAGAGGATTATGACAACGGTAAGAGACTAATAATAGCATGTTAACTGCATTCCCAAATATGGCATTGGATTTTCCTAGGTTGTGCACCACATTCTATGTTCTCTTCCATAGATTATATTTTTTATTTAATAGAAGATTGAAGAGTGGAGAGTATGAGTTGAAAGTTCATAAGTACATAGGTATAGTCAAATTAGATGTTGGATTGAAGGAAGTGAATGTATCATAATCCTTTTCAAAAATAATACAACTTAGCCTCTAAGTTCCTAGTGGATTTTTTTACTTGAAATGGTTTTTCTCCACATAAAAATTGTGTTGTGAGATTATTATATGTTTGTTGATTCCCTTTTTGTTGATTTTACATGCTTTAATCTCCATTTGGCATTTTATGGGTTAAATTTCCTATTTACAATGTAATTTCAGATTTCTATATTGTAGTGGTTTACCTTCATTTCTATTAAGAAACTTTTCATTGCATCACATGGGTCATGTGCATCATAGTTTCATGGTAGGTCCACTCTCATCTCTATGCAACATATGATAAACCATTGATCTTGATTTTCTCAAATACAATGATGATGATATTTTAAAATGTTGAAAGTATCTAGGTGGTGAGATATCTTCCAAGGTGGAGCTGAGTCATTGCATCATCTATTTTCTACAATATATAAAGGTTCATGTTTTATTGGTCCATGTTTAGTATGAGATTTATTATGTCAGATCTCAATGGATGGTTTGGTAAGAAAAGAATGTGGTGAAGTGTCATTGCATCATGACCACCCTTCACATCACAAATGTTCTTCACATCATGATTCTAAAAGTAATTCAACTCCCAAGAGTACGATGCATGATAGACTATTGATCTTGCCTTTGGCAAAATCAATAGTTGTGTTTAAAAGGGAATTTGAAATCTTTAATGGCTTCCCAGCACACCATTAATGTGGTTTTATATTTGTGCAAGCAATCATGTCTAATTCAAAGGAATGTAAATCCATAACATTAGGTCATGGGCGTAAAAGGGATTACATTTGACTTGGTGGCATTATCTTTCAAATTTGAGGAAGTTTTGAGAAAGGTATTAAAGATTGTTGCAACAAGAGGATGACTTTTTTGTGTTGTTCTTTCCACCATTAAAGCTCTACATAATTGAAGGTTTCAAATTACAATGGTTGCAAGTAAGTTTTCTTAAACTATCCAAGTTTCCAAATTTAGGGTATGTTCTAAGTATCATATTTTGGGTGTAAAAATTATGTTCATCATAAGAAAATTATCTAGTATTTGTTCTTCTATATTAGAAAAACCCTAGAATTTAAAAACCCTAAATAATAATTTAGAACAAGTTGAAGAGAATATTGGAGCATGATTGGCCTTCTGATGAATAATTTGAGAAGTGGATTGCCACTTATGGATAAAGTCAAAAATATGTGACATGAATTAGATTTGCATTCTTTGGCTTATCTAGAGGTCAGTCAGTCCTATTATAGTCATACCTGTCATATTTCAAAATATATTCAAGTATTAAATTGGTGTGTGTGACCCGATGTACTCCAAAATTGATAAGATATTATGGATAATGCGAGATTTTGATAATATTTCATTACTTCAAGATTATGGATGTGATTAGTGCCACTTTTTTTTTAATTGAAGATAGTGCACCTTATATATATCAAAAAATGATCAATACATGCTATGTGGCCTAGAGAGCCATAGTATATACACTTCCCTTACAATTCAAAATATGACAGTATATGTAGAGTAAAATAAGACATACTATACTACTTAAGTTTTTACAAGACTATAATTTTCCATGTCTATATGTTCTATGCTATCAAAATATTGTCAAAAATTCCTGCCAATTATTTTCTCTTTCTTATATTTCCTCCATGTCCATATCTTAGTCTCCATATTGCGCTTCCTCTTGAGTTGAAACTACCTGTCCCTGTCTAATACTAGTCATCCTATGTAGAAAAGATTAATATGTTAAGATCCTTATCCTGACTAACTGTATCCTCATCGTGCCTATTTCCACTTGCGACCTGGCCTAGAGACCTATTTAGCCCATCCAAATGTACAAGCTATTTTCACTAGCATCATATGAGTCAATACCTCTAAATGTACCTACTGGAGGAGAATCCCTGAGCTAGTTACTATCAACATTGAAATTTTTGAATGTCACTTCTAGATCTCTTTATGACTCATCTCTCATTTTTTCTAATTTGTGCTACTTACAATACCTATTAAATGGAAGTCAATGTATTCATCATTACTTTTGGTAAATTTTCCTTAGGTCATGAGGCCAAAACTCTTCGTACTATATATCTACCATGTATATGACTTATGAGCCTTCATTAAGAATCTTCATAAATCTTTCTATGGGGAGCTCCATTGTCATTACAACATGTATACAAACATCAGATAACATGAGTCTTAAAGAAGACCCAGTAAGCCATCTCCTCTTGCCTTGAAAATGGTCTTCATTTCTTATTTTCCACAAAACCCATAAAATTTTAGTTGTTACACAAAGCCAAAATATGTTAGATTTAAAAGCCATTCCACTAGCAGTCCCACATAGTATTTATATCCAGTACATTTTATTCAATAAGGACCAACTCTTTATATTACCCATAAACATATCCCATACATTCAAATTGCAAAGGGGCACTAAAAAAAGATATGTTCACAAGATTCAACAACATTACAAAGAGGACATACATAACTATTATTCCCTATAGGTAATTTCTTCAAAAGCAAGAGCCACCTAAAACTGCCCTTCTTAGGTTCTATGTATTTAGACCAAAGAAAACTAAATGAAGAGGCTAACAATTTATGATTGACATTAAATTCCCATACCCTACCACTATGCTCATAGAAGTTAGGGAGTCAAAAGGTAGTTTGTACAACTTCTTGGGTTCACCTTTTATCAATAGGGTTCCATCTTCCCATGCTAGCTTTTCCAACCAATCTAGTTCACTAAGCTTCTCAAGATGAACTGAGTTGTTTGAGAAAGCATTATAGATGATAGAGTATGTTCTTCACTAAGACTCAGGTAGTCCAAATTCTAATCTAACATCTTCCCAAGATTTTATGCCTTCTTTTATTATCAAGTCATCAAAGGTAGAGAAACCTTTTTTGTGCCACATAAGAGCAGAGCAGCCTTAAAGCAGTGAAAGTGGCTTATTTTTGTGCCTGAATTTCCACCACAAATATCTATACCCCTCAACCAACTTTTTCTTATAATTGACAATCTTTATATTTAAAATTAGTCTTTTAACTTTTTCCCATGCCTTCCAAATATATCCAAACATTCCAAACCCAAAGGGGTTGGTTTTGAAGTTCCCAGAAAGAAATTCATGAGTATGTAACTTATTCCACTGGGAAGCCATCTTAGGATGAAAGTGACTGACATTTTTCTGATAAGAACCTTCCATGATTCATTTTATTCTAATGATCTAATAATCTATTTTGTAACAAGAGTCACCCCCTAAATTCTCAGATCCTTAAGCCCTAGTCCACCCTTCTCCTTACTCATGCAACATCACTCCCACATGATTGCATGCTTTTTCTTTTTACCTTTCCCATCTAACCACAAAAAATTCCTAATAATCTTTTATATACTATCTATTTGGTGGTTAGAGAACAACCACATTGAGACATAATAAATAGAATAAGAAAAGAGTATTTTTTGACACACTTGTACCCTCTCTACCAATAAGAGAACTTGTTTGTTTGAGCTTTTCAATATCATCTCAATCTTTGAGAACATACATGTCCACATCAGTTTAAGTGAAGGTTCAACATAAAAAGGTATCCCCAAGAATATGACTTGCCTATGGGGGCCACCCCACTACCATTTACCCTCCACCAACCACTCAAGAGGGTTATCTAACCAACCCAACAAAATAGATTTGTTGAATGAAACTTTGGCCCCAGAGGCTTTATCGAACATACTCAACGTATTCTCTATGTTTCTCAAATTTTCTTCTTCTAGAACAGGATAAAATGTAGCATAATCTCAAAATTACATGTTTAGCAACATGCCATCATCAGGAAATCTAACCCCTTTCATTATCTGAGGTATTATTTTTATTCTCAATGTTCATATAGAACAAAGCTTCTGAAGCAATAACAAAAAGTGCAGGCACTAAGGGGCATCTTTAGCTAATAGACCTCTACATATTAAATGGATCATTGAATTACCCATTGATATCTATTTGAGAAAAAGCATCCCTAAACAGAATGTTAACCATGCCACATAATTCTTTGGGAAAGACAAAGGCCTTTGGCCCAATTAAAATAGAAGACCATCCACTTTGTCATAGACCTTTTTAAAATCAAGCAGTATGATACCAACATTTCACCCTAATGTTCTTACCCAATGCAATGCCTCCCATCTTGTCAACAAGTTTTCTAAAATGTACCTTCCTTTTATAAACCTAGTCTGTGTGAAGTTGATGATTTTAGGTAGGATGTCTGTGAGCTTCCTTGCCAATACTTTAGCAATAATATTATATGAGACATTCAATATCAAGTTGTATTTATCCCTCTCTTTGGGTAATAACTTGATGATACCTCTATTTATATCCTTTCCCAGAGATCCTCTATTATAGGCCTCTTGAAACACATCCCATAGGTCATCCACTATCCAATATAGGATGGGTTTATAAAATTCAACTAGTAGTCCATCCCACCCTAGGGATTTTCCATCTTCGATAAAAAAAATAGCTTCTCTAATTTCTCATCTTTAGAGATTTTTTGTTTTAATTTGCTAGACATTGCCTCATCAATCTTTTTAGGGCAGATGCTCAAGCATAAACCCAGGGCTTCCAAGCATTCTGCACTCTGATCCTCAAACCTAAAAAGGTTTTGATAAAATTCTATAAACAATCTCTTAATATCCTCTATATCATTATACGTTGTACCATTTTCATTCATAGGACCAACATGTTCTTTCCTAAATTTTGATCTAAGAATATCAAAGAAATATTTTGTACGTCGGTCTCCATCTTTCAGCGAGTTGATCCTTGCCCTCACTTTGGCCCCTTGGCCCCTATATGTCTCCAATCTCCTAAGTTTGTTTTTAGCCATCTAATTGTACCGTTATCATCCAAGTTTTGTTGTAACTTTCCTTTAGTTTCCAAGAACTCAATTTGAAGCAATTTTTCATCTCTCCTTCTATCAAGTGCCATTTTCTTACCACAAAATTGCAATAGACCTTTGCATGCATTGACTAACTCATTCCAATACTGAATTTATTTATACTTCCCATCCATGGCTTTCATAATTACTCTGAGATTATAGACCCCATAATGCCAGTGGGTGCTGTGATAATAATGGGTTACACTTTTTGGCACATCCTAATTTTTGTTGAAATCACATATTTTTAGAAAATATAATAATTTAAGCCTTGAAAGGTTCTATTTAAAGGATTTTAATTGAAGAGGGTTTGATCAAACCCCCTTAGACTCAAACCCCCTTGGATAGAACCCCTCTAGTTTTAAACCATACCTATAATAGAGTCTCCTCTACACCTATCAAAATGTTGATAAAAAACCACTTTTGATTTACCTTTTGAGGGATCAAATGAATTCATTTAAAATTTATGTTTTGTAAGTATGTAGTCCTTATTAAAAGCTTCCCAAAAAGTATAATTTTAAATATATTTAATTTGATTCTTATATTTATTTTTTATTTCTTGTGAATGTAGGTTTTTCAATGAACATCAAGGTCTTTGTTTCACACATATGAAAAAATAGGAAAATAGAGAAAAAAAATTATAAAAAATACATGTCCTCTAGGTATTGATGTCCTTATTCTAACAAAAAAAAATTGAATTCTAATACATACAAATAAAATTATGTTGGACAAAATATGCCTATGTCTAAATTATATTTGGTTTGATTTCAAAACTTAATTAAAAAAATATTCAACAAAACATTATGAAACCAATGCATCCTCTAGATATCAGTGTTACCAATCTAAATTCAAAAGACACAGAATTTTATCCTTTGTAGAAAAAAAGTTATGTGTGATAGAATACACATCACTTTAAAAAAATGTTGTTTACTATTAAAAACTAGTTATCAAAGGAGACACAAAATATTTTATAGTTTAACATAAATTTATTTTTTAAATTATATTTAGAATCTATAGACAAAATCTCACAAATCACTAGTTCACATCATCTTCAAATTCCTAATGGTTTAGTGGCTATAGGTGTTAGAAAGTGAATATTTAGTTCACAATGTTGATTTCAATGTCAAGTTTCAACAAAAAGTGTAACCCATTATTGTGGGATGACCCCAGTCCATGTCTAAAAGTAACTGAGCATTCAACTTGAACATATTATCTTTTTTGTATGTCTTTTCCTTGTCTTAAATATCAGTATTTATAATAGCTTGTATAGGATGATGGTCAGATAGGTTATTAGGGATGACCCTTACCACATTGGACAACTATGAATTCTAAAAATGGAAAAAATTCTTATTGACATGGAATCTATCCAGCCTGCAATAGATTCTCTTGTTGTCTTTCTATGAATTACACAGTGAAAACCATATTCCTTGAATTGTTTCCTTGTTCCCTTCTAGGGGGTCAATGAGACCTAGAGATTTTTTCATTCTCAACCAAAAATATTTTTTATTTCCCTTCCATTCTGCATATTTCCCCCCTATCTTGTCTTCTCTATGTTCCACCATGTCAAAGTCCCCAGCAATAATCCAAGGGATTTTAGGAAGCTTTTCAAACACCCAACTCCATAGTTCATTTCATTCTCCATTCTCATTGGGGACATAGATTTAGCATATGCCATACTGCTTATCCTCGTTATCAATCACCACCTAAACACACCTATTGCAAGGGAGCACCCACTCTGGGTTATATATTGATCCCATTCCTTACTAATTAGTGCTATAGTTCCCCCTTTGCCTCTTTCATGTTTAGTATAGAATTTCATTGCCTCTTTCCATATAAACCTTAAAGTGTTGTCTAATTGCAATCCTATGGCTTTAAATTCTTGTAACATTAAACAATCAATTTTTCTATTTTTATTGCAGAAGTCTCTTACAATATATTTTCTATCTAGAGACTCATGTCCCCTTACATTCTAGCTATCCAATTTGTTTGGCCAGATATACATGTGGCTCACATGAACTGCTATTGAGCCATAGTTTATCAAAACACTTAGGGAGATTACCTCCTTTCAACTTTTTTTCAATGCTTTATTTTTTAGGCACGTATCTTCTCTTTCTACTGCCTTCATCCTTCTTCAAGGAAAACCCCTCTTCCACCTTGGATGCACTCTCTTTAATACTATCCTTAGTTTTCTTGGTGTGATCATCACCATCTAACTCATTTGGGTCTGGTGTTTGAAACTTAATAGGAGAACCCACAGTCTCTAATACATCTTCCATTTTCTTGGCCAAAATGCTTTCTCTAATTTTCATCATAACCAACTACTACACATTATTTTTTGTTTTGACCTCAATTTTAGAAGCCCCAACCACCCCATCTAGTGCTTTAGAGATAGGGATGCCCTAATTGACAATCATGTCTCGATACTTTTAGCTATAGGTTCATCAGGGCCATTCAAGACATTATCCAAAATAGCTTTCTCTTCTACAGACATCTCTATGTTAATTTTGATAGGATCCTCATCAAAACAAGGGTTGTCAAAAATATGTGTGTCCTAAGTCAACCCTCTTGCTTGGGGCAGATCTTCTTTGTTTCTCTCCTCACTACAATGATCCCCAAACAGTGACAAGGATTGTTGTAATCCTCTTTATTTAATTTATCAATCTAGGGTGGTGTCCAAATGTTGTATGCATTAGGAAATTAAAAAATTTTGGCAAATAGTTCTTTTTAGTAAAAATAGAAAAAAATTTAAATTAATCTAATGAAATCACACATGCAAAACTTAAACACACTTGCATAAATTAAAACTATAAAATTAAAACATGTTTCCATGTGACTTAAAAATATAGAAATAAAATAGCTCTTGCACTAAAATATAATTTAATACATTTAAAATAAATAGAAATGCATAAAACTAAAATAATACAAACAATCAAATAAGTACCAAATGTTGTCCTCTTCCTTAGGATGAGCAGCTTGCTCCTCCCTTGGAATTGGACCAAGATCATTCACCCAACTTTATGCTCAATGCTCCATATATTTTATTTTTTCAACAAAATATTACAAATTTATTTCTAAAACTGTTGTAGATTTCTTATTCTAAAAATTTGCCAAAATAAAAACTCTCATTTCTTTAGAGTTGAGAGGTTTATTTATACATTGAATCTTGATCTTCACCCAACTCCCTAAACTAGTGGAAAGCATAGGTACACTTGTCTTTCACATTCCTATGGTAAAGGAACAACTCCCTTTATTGTCTACACCTATCTCTCCTACTCCTATTCTAAAGGAAACAAATTCCTTTATTCTCTCTACTAATCCTATTATAAAGGAACAACATCCTTTATTTCCTCATTTACAAAGTGACAACTCATCCACATCCTTTTAAGGGAAAAATGTTTTATTTTTGGTACTTTTATTATTTTCCCAAAACAATTTATCTTCAGGTTTTTAGAAAATAAAGGCTGAGAGAATATCAAATCCATGGTTTTAAGCCAAATGAGTTGAAACACCTTTGGATGAAATCATGTTGGAATACTTTCGAAGTTGGCTCTGAAAGTGATTTTAGAATGCTTCAAAGTTGGCTAAAAGAGGCTGAATACTTTGAGACTAATTCTGCATCATTTTCAAATATAATTACATTCTATTTTTTCAATAAAAATTAGAAAATGTTAGCAATTAACTTGCAATATACTTTTTATATTCTATATTCTATTTTAAATAAGCTAATAGTTCGTAAAACTACATTTAAATCCACTTTAATGCTAATATTAAGAGAAAATAGAGATGAATTTAGATGAGACATTTCTAGTCTCATCATCTCCCCCAAACCTAAATTCTTGCAGGTCCTGCAAGCTACTGCTCTCTTTTTTTTTCATATTTGACGACCCTTATATCTTTCAATTCTTTTCTCCTCTTTTTTTTTTCCTTCATCTTTGAAAGTATGCATTGATTATTCTATGCTATTTATCCATGACAAGACTCACTGAAGCTTATCAATTTAACTATTCTTAAAAATTTTCTCTCCTTTTATCTTTTTTCAGCTGAATTTTATAAAAAAATATGTCAGTCACAAATACTCATAACTTACAGGTTTCCCAATGAAATTTTAAAATTTAATATGTTATGGAAAGATGAGATAGAAGAGAATAAAACCTATAAAGCATTTTATGAGATTCTTTAATATGTACGAGTGGTTCTTTCTACAAATACCTTGTACCATCATGACAACAACAAAGATTGACAGGGTATGAGAACTTTTTTTTCACCACCTCCCTTTATGCATTTAGATTCTTTCTATGCCATCATATTCTCACTTCATTTTTTTCTTTAGAAAACACATTTACTAAAAATCTCTTAGCTACAACAAGTGAATTAGTGCAGGTAGTTTATGTTTTTAATTAGTTTTCCTAAAAGTGGATTTATCTAAAATTAAAAAAAACTAATAACTGGGTATGTGCAGGATCATGATGGGCCAAACAATACCTCTAAGTGGCAATGAAAATGCTAAACAAATAGACTTAGGTAACTTCACACAAAAATTCCAATGGGTTACCTACATAATTTGAAAAATATGTAGTAATAAAATTATTTGGTGAAAATTGGGTAATTCAATGAGGCACTACTCAATTTTTTGGAAAAAAATAAAAAGTAGGTGCCATACCAGCCAACCTAAGTATGAGAAAAAAAATTAAAATTTTAGATATAAGTAGAGGACACATGCCCAGATGTGACGCATATTTTTATGAATTTTTTTTAATTCTACAACTTTTTAAAAATATTAAATAGTAATTTTCTAGCCAGCCTAACTTGGTCAAACAAATATGAAATTCAAAAATAATTTTTTAGACCTGTAGCTAATGAAGTGTAGAGTGTGACACAACTTTTAGATTTAGAAAATGTCAAATTTATGGATGTTTTTCAATCAATGTGTCTCTCAGGAATTCAGACATAGTGTAGGTAGAAAATTATTAATAATTACCTAATTAAAATTATAATCAAGCATATAAATTATATTTTTAGAATCCTAACAGTGTCCTCAATATACCTTTTTGATTTTATCAAATTTGGATAAAAAAGGTCCATCAGCATCAAGGGTGAAGTCAAGGAAAATCTGTAAAAACATATGAATTCTTCAGTTACGTTGAAAAACCAGGTTTGGATTCCCAAACCTAAATTTTGGGGGGAAAACTTTTTAAATCAAAATAGAAGAAACAAATATCCATTTTCAAGAAATAGATATCTATTTTTTAAGAAACAGATATGCATTTCCAAAACAGATATCCGTTATGGGAAAATGCTTAAAAAGGCATTTTTTCCAAAACAAATATCCATTTTCATAATGGATATCCATTATGGAAAAATGATTAAAAAATTTTTTTTTCCATAACAGATATCTATTTTGGTGAAATGGATATCCATTTCCAAAATGGATAACCATTTTGAAAAAATATTTTAAAAATACATTTTTTCAAAATGGATATAAAAATCGTGTGATAGTGTTAGCCAAATTCGTGAAACACTTTTTTAGCCTTGGATTTAGGCTTGGAAAATTTCCTCAAAATGGATATCTGTTTTACAGAAATGGATATCCATTTTGAGAAAACTTTCCAAGCCTAAATCCAAGGCTAAAAAAGTGTTTCACGAATTTGGCTAACACTTTCACGCTTGTTCTCCATTGCCACTGTTTGGCCCATCATGATCCTACACATACCCAGTTATATTTAAGAATAAAATAGTAGAATATACTTTGGCCGTATTTCAAAGTTATCCTTGCTTTCTTCATGTCATTGATTCTATTTTTTGCTTCAGAAAATCTTCAGAAGTTCATTTGTGGAAAGCTAGAAAAACTTCAAAAGATTCATCTCTGGAACTCTGAAATAGTTGACAGCTCCAAAATAGTGGACAGAAAAGCACTAGAATAGTGGACAACTTTGAAAAGACAAAACAACTCTACAGCAACAAACAAATTTTTTGAAACATCGTTGAAAGGATGCTTCTGGAATGAACAACAACAAAGTTTCAGAGCATCATTGAAAAGATGCTTTTGGAACAAACAACAACAAAGTTCCATAGCATAGTTGAAAGGATTCTTTTAGAACAAACAACAACAAAGTTCCATAGCATCATTGAAAGGATGCTTCCGAAATGAACAACAACAAAGTTTCAGAGCATCGTTGAATGGATGCTTCTGGAACAAACAACAACAAAGTTCTGGAGCATCGTTAAAAGGATACTTTTGGAACAAACAACAACAAAGTTCTAGAGTATCGTTCAAGGGATGCTTTTGGAATGAATAACAACAAAGTTCCAAAGCATCATTGAAAGGATACTTATAGAACTGAATGACAATAGACATTCCGAAGCATCGAAGTTCTAGAACATCAAAGTTCCAGAGTATTGAGGTTCCACAACATCAAAGTTCTGGAGCATCAAAGTTTCGGAGCATCAAACTTCTTGAGCATCATTGAAAGGATGCTTTTAGAACTGAATGACAACAGAAAGAGGATTCGAAGCATCGTTGAAAGGATGTTTTCAGAACTTAAACAACAACAACAAAGTTTCTCTATAGAAATATTTAAAAACACTTTTGAAGCACTGCTAGACAGGTGCTTCTAGGGAAACTTACATAATCACAAAACAACTTCTAATGCATAAATGAAGATTTTTTGGAGACCAATGAATTTTTTTTAACATTTTTTTTATAACTCCACTGGCATCTCAGGGTGCAGCTTTAGAAAGCAACTTTGCAGAGTAGCTCTTGAGAGTGGCTTCAAAAATCAACTATAAAAGGAAGCTCCAAAATAGTTCTGGGAGACAACTATGGAAAGACAACTCAATAAACTATAGAAAGGTAGCTCCAGAAGGAAACTATAAAAAGTAGTTTCAAAAACTACATAACGTATGTTGAACTTCTAGAGGTGTAAGACAAAATGTGAGCTCTAGAGATACTTAACAAAACTTTACTTCTAGAGTGTTGATTACATCCCTATTAGCATGCATGAATATGAATTTAACTTCTTTTTGTTGATCCTGCAAAAATATTAGTAACTTTGCACCATCCAAAATCATAATAGTAATATGTCATAATGAATAAATGCATTGGATGGAAAGAAGAAACTAATAAGACACATGTAAGAAAGAGATTTTTATTTATAAATCCTCAATGTAATATGCAATAAACACACATTTGAAAAACAATAATCAGTATTTTCCTTTTTTTTCTTTTCTTTTTAAATAGTGAGATAGACCAGTAGATAGTGTTTTTGCTCCAGTTTTTTCATACAATATCAAAATCAAATGATTCAAAATATTTTAGAAACTAGATTCATAAGCCTATCACCATTATAAACAGATTTTTGAGAAAATTTTATTTGCTATGTCAAATTTGGCAAAAAATAGTCATGTTTACAACATTTTTTTATAGTTTTGACTAGCAGTCACTGTTTTGGAGATAAATTTTTCATTTGATATTGAAATGACATGATTCCACTTAGATTTGAATCTAGACTTAGAGAGTTGTCTCCCAAATAAATAGGTTTTAAAATTTTAAAGTTTTTATGCTTCAAATATTCAACCAAATAGACTATTTTTTTCTAAACTTGATCACTTTTTTCTTTTTTAAAATGCAACAAAAATATTTGGGCTTCTTGATCAAAATTTCAAAAGAGATGAAAATTTACAATCAGGTTTTCATTTTTTTTTCTATTCACTTTTTTTTTTGGGCGGGGGCTGGGGGGGTTGGTAGATAAAAATCTTTTAGATTCCCTAAGCTTGTTCATACAATTTTTTTTAAATAAATTTTTGACATAAAAAGAAAAACATCTATCGAACGGTTTGCTTATAAAAACTATCTAATATATTGATTCATTCAACTCTCTATGGCATAAAGCAAAGATTACTTGTTGTCACCAAATAATTGTTTCAAATATACAAACACAAACTAAATTGAAATTTACTGGAACTAAAATTAATCTATGAATTGAAATGCTTATGCTAAATTGAAACTAATCTACAATTTGAAATGCTTATGCTAAATTGAAATTATAGAAAAAAGAAATTTAAACTATTATATACTGAATTGAAAATTAATCTTCTGATCCTTATACAAAAATAAATAAACTATCTGTTGTCACAAAATAATTCATTGTTTTATGCTTTTAGGGAGAGAAGGAAATTAAATCTAAGAAACACATCTGAGAATAAAGTTCCTAATAAAACCATGGTCCCCGGCAACATCGTCAAAATGACGAAGATTGTTGTAATCTCTTCATTTAATTTATCAATCTAGGTGGTGTCCAAAGGCTGTATGCATTAGGAAATTAAAGATTTTTAGAAAACAGTTCTTTCTAATAAAAATAGAAAAATAAATAAATTAATCAAATGAAATCACACATGCAAAATCTAAACACACTTGCATATATTAAAACTATAAAATTAAAACATGTTTCCATGAATTAAAAATACAAAAATAAAATAGCTCTTAAACTAAAATCTAATTTAATGCATTTAAAATAAATATAAATGCATAAAACTAAAATAATATAAACAATCAAATAAGTACGAAATGTTGTCCTCTTCCTCGGGATGAGCAGCTTGCTCCTCCCTTGGAATTGGACCAAGATCATTCACCCAACTCCCTAAACTAGTGGAAAGCATAAGTACACTTGTCTTGCACATTTCTATGATAAAGGAACAACTCCTTTTATTCTCTACACCTATCTCTCCTACTCCTATGCTAAAGGAAACAACTTGTTTTATTCTCCCTATATAGGAGACAAATTCCTTTATTCTCTCTACTAATCCTATTCTAAAGGAACAACATCATTTATTCCCTCATTTACAAAGTAATAACATATCCACATCATTTTAAGGGAAAAAGGTTTTATTTTTGCTACTTTTATTATTTGCCAAAATAATTTATCTTCAACTTTTTAGAAAATAAAAGGTTGAGAGAATATTGAATCCATAGTTTTAAAAGCCGATGATGGCATGGTTCGGTGGTTAAGTAGCTCAGGATGTAGTGGCGGCCACCAGAGTTCAAACCCCCGTTGGGCCAACGAGCTCGCAAGGCTTTACGCCTTCGCTGGGCCAATGAGCTCGCGGGTTTGAAGTGTTCTTCCTAGGGGATGAGGTCCCCCAGTTGTGGCCTCACCGGTTCATTGCTCTGGGCAAAAGCATTCGCGTGGAGCCGGAGGGCGTGTCGCACCAGCGTCGCCGGTCACGTTAAAAAGTTTACCAGGTGCATTTTAAAAAAAAAAAAAAAAAAATCCATGGTTTTAAAATAAATGAGTTGAAACACCTTTGGTTGAAATCAAGATGGAATACTTTTGAAGTTGGCTCTGAATGTGATTTTAGAATGCTCCAAAGTTGGTTGAAAGATGCTGGAATAATTTAAGACTAATTTTACATCATTTTAAGACATATTGCATTCTATTATTTTTCAATAAACATTAGAAAATATTTGCAATTAAATTGTAATAGACTTCTAAGAAATAAACCAATATATATCCTATATTCTATTTTAAATAAGCTAATAGTTCATAAAACTACATTTAAATCCACTTTTCATGCTAATTTTATGAGAAAATAGAGATGACTTTAAATGAGACATTTCTAGTCTCATCAAGAGGGTCACTAAAGTCAGAAGTGGAACTAAATAATGAATCATAAGCCACATCTGAGGGACTACCTTCTAGCCTTGTATTAGAAGAAATACCTTCTAGGTTAATCTTTTCTAGACTGTTTCTAATCTCCCTTAAAGAAGACTCTATGGGGATACCCTTGTCTTGTGGTGAAGAATTATCTACCACCAAATTAATACTATCAAATTTATGCTTCATATCGTTACCAGAGCTTAAAGGTTCTGTAACATCATTTTCAACTAGTATTTCCCCTTCCACAATAGGTTTATTAGTCTCAATTTTTTTCCCTATGTTATTCATTCTAATATTAGGGAAGTTTTTCCTCAGTGCCCCTCTACTTTACATAAAAAGTAGGAGTTGAGTCCCCAAGCACAACAACACCACATTCAAAAGAGATTTCACTAACCCTGATCTCAAGGACTTTAGGAATATCAATCCTCGTATTAAGGGAGATTAGGATTCTAGCATCCATATGTGGTAAAGTGGCATTGGTTTCATCCACTTTAATCACTTTCCCTATGGGTTCCAAAATTTGTGGCAAGAAATCCCACAACTGCTCCAACAAAGTTTTGACCAATACCCATCCAAGCACTGAACATTAAATGATTTCTTGATGTGAGGCATCCAGCTTCCATTGAAAAGCCTTAAAGAGGGATTGTCCAACGTTCAAATAATCCCTATCCAAAACCCTCTTTTGGATCAAGTGGTTTCTTAAAAAAACTACAAAATCCCTTTGCTTAGTAATCTACAGAATGACACTTGAACACATAACCTTCTACCCCAAACTATGTTTATCAAATTATCTAAAAATCTCCTCAAAGGAATTTTGTCAAAATTTAAACATACTTGAGAATACAGTAGTGTTTTTTAGTCTATGTTCTTCATTCTTAATAGAATTTTGCATATCTTCATTAGGGTTTAAGACCATCTTTCTAGGCATGAAGAGAGGCTTACCTTTTTTCTACATGTCACTAGCCTCCTCTCCTCTTCTAGTGGGGAGTTCACCTTTGTCTCCAAAAACTCTTCTCTCCTCATAGACTTGGAAGTGAGCATTTTGGGCCAAAGTCTCGACATCTTATAAATTGAGTGCTTCACAAAAGGTCTTTCAATTTTCATTTGTATTATCTCTCCTGCCCTCTACCAAGGTATTGTCCTTCACCATTAATCCTCATGACTGAGGATTAATTACCTTGGTCAGAGCAATACTCCTCCTAGGGCCTATGAGGATAGGTAGGTCTATAATCTAGATAATGGTAATCCCTCCAAAAAATGTAGGCAGGAAATAATTTTAAATTCAAACCTTCATGCCTTACAATTTTTGAATACACAATGATAACAACACTAAAACTGCATAATGACAACAATCATAACATTACCAGGCAACAATCTAGAACCAAAAATCTTACAAAATTATATGAAAAAGTATAAATGAGACCAAATTCAAGTCAGGAGGAGGTCTAGAAGAGAATTTTCCCATCAAAAGCCCCTTAGTATCACTTTTTGGTTATATATATGACTGTAATATTTGTAAGAACATGCCCAAACTATAGTATGACATAACAATAATCATTAACAAGGAATAATAGGGCAAAACATAACAGCAATGAATAGAGAAAAGATAGGGAAAAATAGAGTTGAATGACCAAGAGATATACTTAACTAGATTACAATACAATCAATCCAAATGTTGTGTCCAGCAACTATCTACAATTACATATATATAGCTACAAAGTCCTCGAAGCCTAGAAGCTTCTAGTTTTCTAGATAATTCTAAAACCTAGAATGTTCTTTTTTGCAACAACTCTTAGAATGTTCTTTTCTTGAATAGCTCCAGGAATGTTCTAGCTTATGGAAGACTCTAGAAACATTCTATCATTTTCTAGACAATCTTAATCCTTAACATCCCCCCTTAAGATTGACTACAATAATACAAAGAGAATACAAAGGAAAGGGGAAATACAAAGAAGAGGGGAACATTATACTACTATCCCCCTTAATTTTCACCTCTATCATACCAAGCATTCCTCTTAATTTTAAGAATTTGGCTTAAGTCATACTCTTAGTGAATATATCAGCTATTTGTTCTTCACTTGGACAAAAATAAAGATTGACAATGGATGCTTGAACAAGATCCCAAAATGTAGTGAACATCAATCTCAATATGCTTTGTTTTAGCATGAAAAACTGGATTGTTGACAACTTGTATGGTACTTTGATTATCACAATACATGGTACTAGAAAAAATTTGTAGAAAATCAAGATCAAATAGAAGATTTTGAATCCAAACTGTTTCCTTGTCTGCTTCTTTTGCTGCTCTATATTTTTCTTCACATGAAGACAATGATGTAGTTGTTTGTTTTTTGCTTCTCCATGTAATAGAATCTAATCCAAGATTGAAAACATAATCATCGGTAGATTTTCTATTATCTATATCACCACCCCAATCTGAGTCGATAAATCCAACCAAAGAAATTGAAGACTGGTAGCCATAGTAGATACCAAAGTGTATACTTCCACGAATGTATCATAAAATTCTCTTAGCAGCCAACCAATGACTTTGTTTGGGTGTTTGCATATATCTAGATACTAGATTGACTACAAAACAAATATTCGGTCTAGTATGAGTTAGATAAACCAAGCTACAAACAAGCTATCTATATAAAGTGGCATCTACACTCTTGGAAGTACATTCTTTAGTAAGCTTGACTCCGGATTGAAATGAGGTAGATGTTGGGTTGTATTCAAGCATGTTAAACTTTTCTAAAAGGTCTAAATCATATTTTGATTGTGAGACGAACAATACATCATATAATCTACAAACTTGTGATCCAAGAAAATAGTTAAGTTCACCCAAATCACTCATATGAAATGCGCCTTTAAGATCTAATTTTAAATCATTAATTAGCCCAATATTTAGTCTAGCAATGAGTAAATCATCTACATAAATTGCAACAAAAAGAATATCATCTTGAACTTTCTTCACATTAAGATTTGGATCTGATATACATCTTTTAAATCCATGAAGCTGAAAATACTTGTCAATCTTTATATTCCATGCTCGTGGCACTTGTTTAAGACCATAAAGTGACTTCTTTAATCTGTAAACAAGATTAGGATGTTGCTAATCTACAAAACCTAGAGGTTGATCCATATATATTTCTTCATATAAATCTCCATTTAAGAAAGCATTTTAACATCCATTTGATGAATACGCCACCCAATACTTGCAGCCAATGAAAGAATATTTCTAACTGTATTCATTTTAATGACAGGAGCAAATGTTTCTTCATAATCAACACCCTCTTTTTGATTGAACCCTTTAGCAACCAATCTAGCCTTGAATTTTTTATAGCACCATCTAATTTAAATTTTGCTTTGTAAACTTATTTGTAACCAATATCATTCTTACCTTTGTGATGTGGTAGAAGTTCCCAAGTTTTAGTCTTTATCAATGCATCATATTCCTCTTTCATGGCTTGCTCCCATTCTTTCTTCCCTCTAGCTTGCTCATATGAGATTGGGTCATTTATTTGTAGCACTTTGGCCATGAGCGCACTACCATTCCTTCCTTGAATCTTTGAGCCTTGCCTATATATTTCTTCAATACTCCTTGTCTTGTGTCTAGCTAAAATGTCATCTTCTTCATCATCACTACCTAAAGAAAAGGGCTGATTGCAAGCATTAGTAGTTTCATTTTCAATAGCATTATCATCATTTATAGTAGTTCACAACTAATCCCTATCAATATTGGCTCCATTTCTTTCTAAACAAATCAGAAAAATTAGAAGCATTTGTTGTTGTAGAGTGAGACGAAGTGGCTGTAAGTTGTGAATGCTCATCAAACTTTACATCTCTACTAACAAAGACTTTTTGGTTGTCAAATCATATAACCTATAAGCCTTTGATTCTTCACTATAACCCATAAAAAAACACTTATGACTCTTTGGTTCTAACTTTTCCCTCTTTTCATTAGGAATGTTTGCCCAAGCAATGCACCCAAATACTTTAAAATACCCAATGTTGGGCTTTCTACCACTTCATGCTTCTTTAGGGGTGATATTTGTGAGGGCTTTGGTGGGGATTCTATTCACAAAATATGCAGCACAAGAAACAATCAAACTCCAAAACTTATTATGCAAACTTTTAAAATGCAACATACAATGAGCTATTTCTAAAAGAGTTCTATTCATTCATTCAGCCACCCCATTTTTTAGGAGTATAAAGAACTATTCTTTGCCCCTTAATACCATAATTTTCACAAAATGACTCAAATGCATAATTGCAATATGCACCCCCATTATCCATCCTTTTTCCACTTTGATTTTCAACTAATTCCTTAAACTTTTGAAAAACTTCAAATACTTCATTTTTCCTTTCAAGAAAATAAACATACACTCTCCTGTTGTAATCATCAATAAAAGTGAGAAGGCATCTGGCACCTAAAAGTGAAGGATAGCCTAGTTCACATAGATCACTATGAATGAGATGCAATGGATAATTAGCTCTCCATGCTTTGGCTGAATCAAAAGGATCTCAATGATGTTTTCCTAACACACATCCTTCACACACACCTTTAGATGCTAAAATTTGTGTTAATCCTCTAACTATATCTTGTAATTTTCTATAATTTATATGTCCAAGTCTAGCATGCCAACGTTTTGACATATAGTCAGCCTAAGCAATAAAAGCATGAGAGAGTGTGTATTCATTATCAACAAACCCCAAAAATTTAAATAGACACTCTTTATGATCAACTCTACCGATAGTAATTATATTGCTTGGGTCTTTTCTATCTCTAACAATAACTTGGTTAGCAGTGACAACAAACTCCTATCTAGCTTGAGCAATTTTATATACTGAAATAAGATTCACCCCTAATCCTTCAACCAACAAAACATTTTTTAAAGAACAATTTGTTACATTACCAGTCCCTATTCCTAAAACTGGAAGTCTCATTTTATTGCCAATAGTATTTTCTTCATCTAAATTCTTTCCTTCATAAAAATCAATAAACAAAGATCTATCCCCAGTCATGTGAAATGATGCCCCTAAATCTAAAATCTATTATTTATTATAATCTGAAGCAAAGTGTCCCCCCTTAACACTACTTTCGGGTCTAGCAATTACCTCCTTATTTGATTTCTCTTGCTTTTTAAGAGAGATGGCTATGAAGCTATGTCTATCCTTCTTTCCATCCTTAAACCTTTCTACTTTGGGCTTGCATTGCTGCCTTTCATTGTCCCTCTTCTTCAAACAAAATTTCTCCATGTGATTCTCACCTCCACAATACCTACAAATAATGGGTTTTTTTCCAACTTTCTTTTTTGCACCATCATTTCTAGAAAAATGGTTAGAACCATCATTATTTCAAAATTTATAATTTTCTTTCCAATTCTTCTTTCCATCATATCTAGAAAATTTACTCTTAGCTGCATATGCATGATTCTTCTTAATATATCCTTTTTTAATAAGCTGAACCTCTTCATCTAAAATAGACTTACAAGATTGATCAAAAGTTTGCTGGGGGGCATTGGGATTTAGTTGAAGAACCCTTTTGCTTGATTCCTTAAACACCTTGTATGGTCAGGGAAGCTTACTTTCAACCATTGCAATCAACTGAAAACATTTTTTTGCATAGTCAGCACCTATTTTCTTCAGTTGAGCATTTAAAAATGTAACTTCATTAAAGTAATTAGTCATTTTTTCAAAATCAGATGGATCTAAATTCACCAATTTTTCTTCTATACTAAACATTCTAGCAATATCTGCATCCTTATAATCTTTTTCTAAAGTTTCCCAAAACTCTATTGGATTATCAATATCAATAAATCTTTTATTGAGATTGGGGGTTAAGGCTTTACCAATAATACCTCTAGCTTGCTCCAACTTGCATTTCTAGAATTCCTTTTCTTTTTCATTTTGGCGTTCTCCAATTTCCTTATTCACTATCCTCCATAGAGCCTTTTCTCTCAAAGAATTCTTGACTGCAATCTTCATTTCTGCAAAACCACTTCCATCAATTATTGGTAACACTTCATTTGTAGAGCCCATGTTAGCCACAAAAATTAGTCTTCAAACAAATATTACTCTAGCAATATAATAGCCCTACAAACAAACATCACTCTAGAAATATATCATCCCAGTAGGAAAAATTTCTAGCTCAACCTGGCTCTAATACCATGTAAGAACATGCCCAAACTATAGTATGACATAACAACGATCATTAACAAAGAATAATAGGGCAAAACATAAAAATAATGAATAGAGAAAAGATAGTGCAAAATAGAATTGAATGACCAAGAGATATATTTGTTGCAAAATATGTGCCTATGATGTGTTTTCATTGATGTCAACATATCTCTTAGTCAGAAACAGGGGAAACAGTGTAGATTAGTGAAGTAGATTGCTCCGCATTTCTAGAGGAATGAAGATCAAAGTACACAGACCATACGATTGTATATAGGATTGTCTGAAGTAGCTCTAGTTAAGATTTGAGAGGTCCACATGAAGATTTGAAGAATATATGGCCATCTGAGTAGAATCAGGTTTTGTAGTGTTTAGAAGTGATAGAGTGACAAGAAATTGATCCAGATTGCTCCGCAATGAAAATTTATGATCTGTAGATCTAGGGGCATGTTTGGGAAGTCAGTGTGTATCCTCAACTCAAGTGGTTCGTGGTTTGGAGGTCCGCAAGCAATCTTTCTAGGGTGATAGTCATGACAGACAGTGTTCTTGAGGTACCAGATGAAGATGCAAGTGATTCTGATGATTTGGAGTAGTGTAGATGATATTATTGAATTCAATTTGCTTGTGGAGGTCTCTAGATCATGTGCCTATTGTGTTGAAGGTCCGCATTGATGATTGAGCTTGATGTTGAAGATTTCTTCCTTGGTGTTGTTGTTCTTCTCAGTCTTGGCCGACCCTAAAGAACACTTGTAATAAGATGTTTGTAAAGATAACTTTGATGATCATTCCAAAGTCAATGTCATATATAAATAAGCAAAGTAAGACCGTCAAAGGTGTGGATGTGAGTGAAGATGTGGTAGAGCAGAGCAGAGTGTGAGAGCAAAGAAAAGGAGTTATGTGCATCAATGGGACTAAACCAAGCATGAAGAAGATGCTATTTATCAGTTCATTCTTTCTATGTTAAACATAAAATCCTACATAGGCAGTGAGCCTCTTGTAGGTAGTGAGACTCCTATAGGTAGTGAGCCTCTTTAAGCAGTGAGCTCTGGGTAGTGCACCCTATGGAAAGTGCCTTTCATTTCTTTTAAGTACTTTTAATAGGGTACGAATCTTGTGGGTTAACCCCCACCACAGTTTTCCCTTAACTAGGTTTCCATGTAAAAATTCTAGTGTTATGTGTGTTCATCTTTTTTCTGCTCATGTGTTGTAAATTCATGCTTTAATGGTTACATCATTAATATGTTTTTAAGTTGATAAAGAAGAATAAAAGAAGAAAAGGTTAAAATTATAGACAACTGATTCACCCCCCCTCTCAGTTGTCTGACCTAATTCCAACAATTGGTATCAGAGCCAGTTCCTCTAAAAGAAGCTTGACCACTTGAGGAGATCCAAGATGTCGACTTACAAAAAGGAAAGTCCAAGATTTTATGGAACAAATTACTCCCTTTGGAAGGTGCACATGCAGTGTCATTTGGAATGTATGGGTGATGTAATTTGGTTGATAACTAAGAATGAGTATAAGATTCCAAAGAATGGCCTTACAGCTCTAGATGAACTCAAGGAAGCTAAACACAATATTTGAGCTAAAGAAGCATTGTTAAGTGCCCTGACTCATACAAAAATGACAAATGTCCTAGAATTTAAAACTACTCATGAAATCTGAAAAAAGTTGGAAACTCCGTATGAAGGTGATAAATATGCCAAATCTGCCAAACTAAAGAGTCTAAAGGGTAAATATGAAAGGTTGATGGTGACTAAAGATGAAAATATTGGTCCCTACATGCAGAAAGTGAATGAACTTGTGACCGATATCAAGTGTGCTAGTGGAATATTTGAAGAATTAGAGATTGTTGCCAAAGTACTCAGATCCTTACCTGCGGCATACAAGCATAAAGTTAGTGCCAATGAAGAAATTAGGACTGTGACAACTATTACAAGAGATCAATTAGTTGGTAAGCTTTCATCATTTGAAATGAGTGAGTTTGGTGATTCTCTTCCTAAGTCTGAATCTACATTTAAGGCTAGTGTTTATGGAAAACAAAGATATGATCTAGGTGAAATCTCTTCAAGAAGATCAAACAGATTTGAGAAGGCAAGAAAGGATCTTGAAGATGATGAAATTGAGACTTCAGAACTTGAAGCCCTTATTACCAAAAGATTACCAAGAGGAACTGGTAAGTATGAAGGAAATTTGTCTTTCAAATGTTTTGCCTGTAATAAGATTAGTCATTTTTCCTCAAGGTGTCCGGAGAGGGTTTCAAAGCCAAACCCTAACAGATCAAGGACTCAGAAGAGATGTTACTATGTCTAAGAAGTTGAAGAAGGTGTCACTGATGATGAATCTAATAAGAAATTAACTCAGGAAATGAATGGGTGTTCATTGCCATAAAAGAAGAAGATCCAATGTCTATTGAATCTACTAGCTATGTGAATGTGGAAAGTGCCTTGGCTACTCAAATTGAAGAAAAGGATGAATGGGTGATTGACAGTGGATGCTCTCATCATATGACTGGTGATAAAAGTAAGTTCATAAGTTTGGAAAGATATGAAGGAGGACTTGTGAAGTTTGGAGACAACTCAACTGGTAGAATTCATGGCAGAGGATCCATCTCTTTAAGTAATGATGTTCTATATGTAGAAGGATTGAAGCATAATCTTCTCAATGTTGGACAATTGGTTGACAAAGGATATGATCTCTGATTCAAGGATGGAAAACGCAAAATCTTAGCAATCTCTAGAACTATGATTGCATCAAGAACACAAACTAAAGGTAACATCTTTCATTTAAGTGGTACTGGCAAAAGTTGTTTGATTGCTTAGATTGATTAGAGTTGGTTATGGCATAGGAGAATGTGTCATGTGAATTTTGATAATATTATCAAAATAAGTTCTACTTAGGGTGTGAGAGATCTTCCAAAGCTTGTGAAACCTGCCGATAGCATGTGTAGAGAATGTCAATTGAGTAAACAAAACAAAACTTCATTCAAGAGTAAAGAACAATTCTCAAGTGGACTATTGGAACTTGTGCATACTGATCTATGTGGTCTTGCTAGAATTAAAAGTGTGCAAGGAGATAGATATTTTATGTTGCTGATTGATGATTACTCCTAGATGATGTGGGTTACTTTCTTGAAAGAAAAATTAGAAGCCCTTGACAAATTCAAAGTGTTCAAGGATATGGTGGAGAACGAGATTGGTGTGAAGATAAAGTGTCTAAGGTTTGATAGAGGTGGAGAGTTTACCTCCGGTGAGTTTGATTCATTATGTGAAAAGCATGGAATAAAAAAATAGTTATCTACTCCTAGGACTCCTCAGCAGAATGGAGTTGTGGAAAGAAAGAAATGGACCATTCAAGAAGTTGTTAGGACCATGATGATGGAATCAAATGTTCCACAAATCTACTGGAGAGAAGCTGTGAGTACTGTTGTCTATAGTCTTAACCGGGTGCAGATCAAAGGTAATTCTAGTAAGACACCTTATGAACTATGGTTTTGTCATCCTCCTACTGTGAAATATTTTAGAGTTTTTTGTAGTAAATGCTTTATCAAAAGAGATAAGGATCTAGGCAAGTTTGATGCAAGAAGTGATGAAGGAATATTTCTAAGTTACTCTACTCAAAGTAAGGCATACCGGTGCTTGAACAAGAGATTGAAAAAGATTATTGAAAGTGCTAATATCAAGGTTGATGAGAGCAAAGAAAGACCTTCCAGGCCTTGTAGATATGATTCAGATGATCAAGATGAAATTCAAAGTCAAGGAGAGCTAGTTCAAATCCAGACTCAGATCTAGATTGATCTGGAAAATCTGGTGATTCAAGAAGTTAATGCAGATGTTGAGGAACAAGCTCAAGAATAAAAAATTCAAGTAACTCCCAAAACCCCCAGGTATGTAAGGTCGAATCATTTTGAAGATCAAATCATAGGAGACAAGAATAAAGGTGTTCAAACTAGAAGAAGAATTTCTAAAGATCAAGTAGAGTATTGTTTGATTTCAATATTAAACCAAAAATAGTGAATGAAGCTTGTAATGATGGGAACTGGGTAAAAGTAATGGAAGAAGAATTAATGCAAATTGAAAAGAATCATACTTGGGATCTTGTTCCTAGACCTGAAACCAAAAAGGTAATTGGTACCAAATGGTTCTTCCATAATAAACTGAATGAAGATGATGAAGTTGTGAGAAACAAAGCAAGATTGGTATGCCAGGATATTCTCAAGTAGAGGGAATTGATTTTGAAGAAACATTTTCTCTGGTGGCAAGACTTGAAGCAATCAGATTATTTCTTGCATTTGTTGCATTCAAAGATTTCAAATTTCACCAAATGGATGTCAAGTCAGCATTCCTGAATGGAGAATTAGAGGAAGAAGTCTACATTGAGCAACCCAAAGGATTCCAGTTGTCTGATCAAGAAGATATGGTCTGCAGATTGAGGAAAGCCTTGTATGGACATAAACAAGCCCCAAGGGCCTGGTATGCAAGATTACATAAGTATCTGCTAGAGTTAGGATTTAGCAAAGGAATAGCTAACAGTAATCTTTATTTCAAGATTGATCATGAGCACATCTTAATTATTGAGGTATTTGTTGATGATATCATTTTTGCTGGAAATGGAAGCATGTGTAAGAAATTTGTTGATTAGATGCAAAGTGAATTTGAGATGTCCATATTTGTTGAAATTAATTTCTTCTTAGGTCTACAAATCACTCAGTCAGATAAAGCTATCTCCATATCTCAGTCTAAGTATGTGAGAGAATTGTGGAAAAAGTTTGGAATGGAGGACTCAAAACCGGTAAGTACTCTTATGGTAACCAGATGCAAGTTGAGTAAAGATGATGATTCACCTAAGGTAGATTAGAAAATGGATAGATTAATGATTGGAGGACTACTTTAATTGACTCAAACTAGACCTGACATTATGAATACAGTTGGACTTGTTGCCAGATTTCAAGCTGATCCCAAGGAGTCCCTTATTGTAGCAGTCAAAATGATTTTTAGATATCTAAAGGGAACATCTGATTATGGCTTATGGTATCCAAAGGATAATGAATTCACTCTTCATGGATACATAGATGTTGATTGGGCAGGAGAAGTGGATGACAGGAAAAGTACTAGTGGTGATGCACACTTTTTGGGAAGGAGATTGGTTTCTTGGCTGAGCAAAAAGTAGGAGGTAATATCTTTGTCTACTGCAGAGGTAGAGTATATAGCAACAATAAGCAATTGTACTCAAGCCTTATGGATGAAGTAAATGTTGAAAGATATCAGAATTGTGTTTGAAGAGCCTGTTACAATCTTCTGTGATAATTCAAGTGCAATAGACATCTCAAAGAATCTGGTGTTGCATTCAAAGACAACACATATCCATCATGTTTCACTTCTTGAGAGAGAAGGTAAGTGAGAATGAAGTCAAAATGAAGTTTGTTTCTTCAAAGGATCAGATTGTGGACATATTCACCAAGCCTTTGCCTAAGGATACTTTTTAGTATCTCATAGGGAAGCTAGGGGTTATTACCCCTCCTGTTCAGAACTATGATGCACTAGTGTGCATCAGTCCATAGGAATTCATAGTCACATCTTGATCTAGATTGATGTCAAGGAGATACTACGTAGAGGAAGTAATCAGTATCAAAATTTTGGAGATCAGTTTGAAACAAAAAGGAGGAGAAAAGATTGCAAATATGTGCCCTTTTCCATTGATGTCAAACGGGGATAGAAGTCTTGTGAAAAACTAGTTGCTGATGAAACGGGGAGCACTGAAGAAAGTGGTTGCAAAAGTGATAAGAGAAAGGGGGAGAAATCCTCATCTTGATGGTTGAATTAGTTTTTCACATCATATGTTTCCATCAATGACAAAGGGGGAGATTGTTGCAAATATGTGACTATGATGTGTTGTCATTGATGTCAACATATCTCTTTGGTAGAAATAGGGGAAACAGTGCAGATCAGTGAAGTAGATTGCTCCATATTTCTAGAGAAATGAAGATCAAAGTATGTTGACCATATGGTTGTGTAGAGGATTGTCTAAAGTAGCTCCAGTTAAGATTTGAGAGGTCCGCATGAAGATTCAAAGAAGATATAGCCATCTAAGTATAACTAGGTTTTGCAATGTTCAGAAGTGACAGAGTGAGAGGAAATTGATCCGGATTGCTCCGTAATGAAAACTTATGATCTGCAGATCTAGGGGCATGTTTGGGAAGTTAGTGTGTATCCTCAACTCAAGTGGTTTATGGTTTGGAGGTCAACAAGCAATCTTTCTAGGGTGACAGTCATGACAGATAGTGTTCTTGAAGTACCAGATGAAGATGCAAGTGATTCTGATGATTTGGAGTACTTGCAGATGATATTGTTGAATTCAATGTGCTTGTGGAGGTCTCTAGATCATGTACTTGCTGTGTTGGAGGTCCTCATTGAAGATTGAGCTCAATGTTGAAGATTTCTTCCTTGGTGTTGTTGTTCTTCCCAGTCTTGGCCGACCCTGAAGAACACTTGTAATAAGATGTTTGTAAAGCTGACTTTTATGATCATTCCAAAGTTGATGTCATATATAAATAAGTGAAGTAAGGCCTCAAAGGTGAGGATGTGAGTGAAGATGTTGTAGAGCAGTGCAGAGTGTGAGAGCAGAGCAAATGAGTTATGCGCTTCAATGGAACTGAACCAGGCATGAAGAAGATGTTATTTCTTAGTTCATTCTTTTTGTGTTAAACATAAAATCCTGTAGGTAGTGAGCCTCCTATAGGCAGTGAGCTCTAGTAGTGTACCCTAAGGCAAGTGCCTTCTATTTTTTTAAGTACTTTTAACAAGGTAAGAATCTTGTGGGTTAACCCCCATCGTGGCTTTCCCTTAACCAGGTTTCCACATAAAAATTCTGGTGTTATGTGTGTTCATCTTGTTTCTTCTCATGTGTTGTAAATTCATGCTTTAATGTTTACATCATTAATCTATTTGTAAGTTGATAAAGAATATTAAAAGCAGAAAAGGTTAAAATTATAGACAACTGATTCAGCCCCCTCTCAGTTGTCTAACCTAATTCCAACAATACTTATCTATCTTGCAATACAATCAATCCAAATGTTGTGTCCAACAGTTGTCTACAATTACATATATATAGCTATAAAGTCCTTGAAGCCTAGAAGACTCTAGTTTTTTAGATAATTCTAAAACCTAGAATGTTCTTTTTTACAATAACTCTTAGAATGTTCTTTTCTAGAATAGCTCCAAGAATGTTCTATCTTATGGAAGACTCTAGAAACATTCTATCATTTTGTAGACAATCTTAATCCTTAACTATATTCATCTTGAAGCATCAAAGTTTTGAGAGTGATCTAAAAGTTTTGTTGGTTATATAAATGTTTGAAATATTATTGGTTGGTTCCAAGTAAAAATGCTCAATTGTTATAGTAGTTCATCCAATTAGATTGGTGCATATGGAGACAATGGATTCACTCAAGACTCGTTTTATATTGTGAGTTATGCACTATCATGTTCATTTGTTGGGCCTAGCTTTATAGTTCCTTGACACCAAGCACCCACAATTTGAGCCATATTCTAAAAGGTTAGTGGGTATCTAAGGTGGCAATGGTGGTTATTGATTGACCAACTCAGTCCAATGCTGAAGTGTGTTCTAACCTTCATGTTAATTCATAACACAAATCACCAATGTTTGCTCCCCTTTTCCACATCATCGTGACCTACACTACTTCACTATTATACATCATGAAGTAATCATTAGTTCTTGTTGAGAGTGGTAGCTTGTAAAGTTTATGTGTCTTCCATGTATTTTTCATCTAAGCTCTATAAATGAACTCAATTGCTAAGTCACTTTGGTTTATAAGATGACATGTGACACTTATCTAGAAGATGATATCTTTTTTTCATTGTATAAAATTAGTTGCATCTGCATTTGTAAACAGGTTGAAAAAATAGGAAGCAAATACTTTTTAATTGAGTTAAGTATATATTTTGAGAAATAAAGAAAAAGGTCTTGCGTTGTGAGAATTTTTGTATTAGTGATTTCATCCAGTTGCTTTCTATGAGTGAATGTTTATTATCTATAGTTGTCTTCTTTCACCATATTTATTCTTCTTAAGATGTGTTTCTCTTGAACACACATTTGTTGTCAGAATTACTATCTCTAGTTAGTACTATATATTCAAGTAATATGATAAAACTTTATGATTTAGTGATGAGATTTGTAATGTTGGTTAAGGATAATTCAGAATGATTATATGAGAAAGAATAGTTAACTAGTTTGTATCATTGTAAGGTAGTGCTACTTTGTAAAATTTTAATGGTTAAATTCACATCAAAATCAACACTTTGTTTAGGTTAATTTAAGAGAACTTAAGTTTCCATTGTTTGAATTTTCAATTTTATAACAATTTTTTATTTAGAGTGTTCAAATTCTTTGTTGTTTAAATAATACAAGGCTTGTGTCTTAGATTTCAAAGTGTTATTAAATAAACACTTGTCTCTAATGCATCATTTGAAACATTGAAATGGTGTAATTAACCATTTTAGAATCACTTTGTCATATCTCAATTATCTATGTTTCCTCAAATTGTTTATCCACATAATATACAAACGAAAGTTTGAAAATAGAAACTTCAACTTAATATAATTATTATATTGTTTCAAATTCATTTCCACTATTTTTTAAATTACAAGACAAATACTATTATTACAATACTTTAAAGGTATGTAGTTACCGCTATGCAACACTTGTTAATATCTCCCGTTGTTAATACTATTGTAACCAAAAGTACTTAATCAATTTAAATTATCTATACTTTTTTTATATCAAAACCTTGTCTTATGGGACCAAGGATCCTATAAAAAATGGGATAAACCTAGAAGTCTGAAAGTAGATAGACACCTAAATAGAAATCATATTAACCCATCCAAACAACCTCATCCTAAATAGCTGCCAAATTGACTAACATATTCATCAATCATACACCATAGAAGACTTCAAAAAACTATCCCTACCCAACCCATATTACATATAAATAGAGGGGCAAATTATAGAAGCCCAACTCTCATAACCATACAACCAAAAAACATAAACAAGCATAGTAGAACCTAAATACCTCCATCATCAAATAGGTCTACACCATCAGTATCATTGTCACATGTACAGGAGAAAGAAGGTTGATTGTGCTCTTGAACAAGAACTCCTAGTTTGTTGGCAATCCCATCAACCCCCTTACTAGTCTCCAACACTTTAATCATTACATCAACAGATGACCCAACACAAGCTCCAAGTTTTCCAAACTTTTCTTTGAAGCTTCTATCAAATCCTCATGTGTCAAAATAGAGGAAGCAACAATCAAAAGCATGATAGCAACAATGAGTGACTGGGCCGCACCAAAGACATTCCACCTCCCACAAGAAGTACTAGGGTCCAGAAGAGGATTAGCCATGGCTTCCCTCACATTCACCCCTTCCATTCCATCAACTTCCTTAGCCACCTTGAGGAGTTGACCCAGCCAATTCCTAAGAATTGGATTCTTAATGTCTCCCTCTATACCATTGATGAATCCTACTATGGCTTCTTCCCCTAAGATTTGCTTAGGTCTCTTCCATGCAGAATACTTCCTTAACAATCTTCCTCCCATAATTGAACCATTTCCTTTCTTCCTAGTCTACCTCCTATGGACTCTGTTGTAATGTGCCATACCTATTTGTATTTTTTTTAAAGATCTTTTTATGTGTTATTTTATTAATTTTTGTGTGATCTTTCAGACTAGACAGAAGAATGCAAAAGGGGTTTTCAGTTCTCTTGTAGATATGTTGTCGAAGCATACAATATAGAGCATATATAGGAAACCCAGAAAAAGTACAATGAATTTGCATAAACCAAAAATGACCTAGATAGAAGAATGGAAAAATATGAATTACTATGACACACCCATATGGAGATTTACAACTTCATGTTGTGGTTGTAGCTGGACCAGCCAATGGGCATAGCCAGAAATCACTCCAAACACCAAAAAATACAAGTGATGAGCATACAAAGGAATATCAGTAGTAGTAATACCCTAGATGCCTCAAGAAGAATACATACTTCTACTGCAAGCACTGAAATTGGTCTATGAACAGACCCACGAACCTCCAAGCAAGGTGTATGGCCTGGCTGTGACTAGAAATCAGTTAATAGCTGTTGCAAACTCCTTATTAAACCCTCTACCAATACTAAAATATGTTGCAGTCCTTAGGCGACCAAGTTGAAGGGAGTTCAATGATAACACAACACACAAACAACTGCTAATAGGAGGTACAACCAACAAAGAGTACGACCAACAAGTGCAAGTGATAAATAGCTCTAAAATCCAATGAAAATCTTCCCCAAACAGTCATCAAACACTCCTTTCCAATCTGCATACACAAACTCCCGATAAACTACAAAGGATGTAACAAAAATTGCATCAAACCTTCAATTCCTCAACTCCATTGAAGAACATTTGTGAACACTAAATGTATCCACCATAGAAGGCATCGTTGGGTGATCTTTCACACTTGTGGGATACCGCTACTTAGGGAGGTTTTCATCTCCAAGAGCCTCTAGTTGGAATACTCAAACCCTAGAGCCAAGCTCCAAAACCTTAGCAAGGCAAATCTCAATGAGAGAAGAAAACAATAATCCAAGCATATCCAAATGAGAGAACTTTTCCTCCTTTTATACTTTTTCATCTGGGAGTCTCTAAAATCCTCTTGCATATGGGATAAAACATGAGAGGGAAAATACATTTTAAAATATTATAATTCTCTTTAATTCTTTTCTCAACATCACCCTTAAAGTCCCCTCTTTTAAAACAACATTAAGTTGTTGAGCCTAGGCACCAAGGTCCAATATTAAATAATAATGTTTAATTTACAAACTTTAAAATTGAGGCCAAGATGATGTCAGAAACCAATGATCTATAGCTCGTTGGAAAGGTCTTGACAAGACGAATCCAACCCTACTCTCAAAATCCCATTCTAGTGCCAATCCTGAACTTACTAAAAATAGTAAGTAACGGCCATAAGCAAATTGAGATAACTCAGAGGGTGCCAACTGGATCCACAAACCATCTGATAACTCTGAACTCAATGCAATATCTATGAGAGCCAATAGCTGACTGCCAAATCACCCAAATAGCACCAAACTACAACTTACTAAAAATAGCAGTAACCACTGGGGACCAAATAGAACAAACCCAGAAAAACTCAGAAAGATTAACGACATGCAAGCACTTACTATAAATAGTAAGTACAGACAAGTTGTCTGAAATCTCTCTGGAAAGTGTCAACCATCTCCACTGGATCACCTGAACACCCTAGTGACATAAAAATATTCCTTTGATTATGTTGTCACCAACCCAAAAAGCTCGCTTTGACTGATCTGCAAGACAATCCAAAAATGGGGACATTACAGTCTGCCCTTCCCAAAGATTGCTTGTCCTCAAGCAATCTGCACCTACATGCCCAAGCTAAACACCAGGATCCCAAACCAATCCGAAAAATGTCCAACAACATCTCCACTGCATCCACTGGGTAGAGGTAAAACCATGCTCAGCATCAATGTAAATAGCTACCCCAATTTAGAACAATCTGCTAGACATAGAAAAGCCTGGGTCCCAAAGCCAATATGGAAGTCTGCCATACACATCACCCATTGATTTCCACTAGGCAACTCTGATATAATCTTCACCATGCAAAGAGTGGTGAAGCAACACGATGAAATCTAACTGAACTGGTATGCCAAACCCGTCACCACCTAGATCCCAGCACATCAGAGCCTCACATCCATCAATCATGAAGAGGTAAGCAAATCTTGAAGTGTCTAACCCACATCCCCTTCCATCCTATGCAAAACTCTTATGGATGTACTGACTATCCAACATAAGTGTTGGAAGATATGAAACTGCCTCTCTCAAATCGAGGGAATGATAAAACTCTCCTCCATCACCACTATAAAAAATAAACATACCATCACACCTACTAATACTGCAACCTCTCAGAAGCCATGTCTCAAATGGAAGTTTTTGAGACCAAGAAGTTGCATACACTATCTAATACATGTCACCATGATGGTAATCTAATCTCTGACTCTGCAAATAATCCTCTGACCGTATCTAAGTCAGCCACCTGAAATATTTAGTTCCATCTCCTGTAGATGGCAACCCTTCATCCCACAATGGGTGGTATAAATCCTGAGCCAATCCAAACTTACGCATCATCAGATCATCTGTGTGTGGACTAAAGGAGAAATGATGAGCACTCCTCACTATGTAGTCACAATAAGAAGCACCGGTCTATGTCAATGGTTGACCATCATAGTTATGAGGAACACACTCCTCATCACTTGAATCAAAAGATGGATCATGTCTTTGATCCTGAATAGCTAATTGGGTAGATACTCTACAAGTCCTCTCCGCATAGCCAATAGCAAAGTCCCTATCTGAAAGCAATTGGAGGTACTCTAATTTAATCCACTCCATGGCATGCTGGATAGTTCACAAATCAGATGTATATGTGCCCACTACTACCCCTATCTACCTCTCCTCCAATTGTGTTGTCCAAAAGAAATCCTCGACAAACTTGTGGGTATTGTCAATACGAGTTAAGGTTCAAACAACCTTATCCTTGGAAACGTTCAGCTGATCTCTCTAACCCTGAGGTCTAGTAAGTCATCTATCACAATTAGTTGTATAGGATGTAAACTCTGATTTGGTTCTAGGAAGGGAAACAAATCAATGTGAGAACCAATCAGACCATTGGATGATGCCCTGCATATCTCCTGTGAAAATGATAAAGTAGTGTGGTGATCTATCACACCACTCTCTTGAAATTTCACTACTATACCACAAGAGCCATCAACAACCTGCTCTGCATCACCTATCATGGGACTAACCTCAGGAGAGCCTGGTGCATCATGTGGCTCTCTACAACTCTCAACCAATGCACTCATCCTATCTGTGTCACCTGCACTAGTAAATGAAATGGATGTAACCACATCCTTCACATGCTCATTACCACTATCCGTGGATGTATGCTCATCACTACATGCTGCCATAGATCTCTAAATTGTATCTGTAGGTGATAAAGACTGCGCCAAGCTCAACTCCACGGTAAGCTCATCTATCCACGTCTTAGACTCTTGAAGGGCTATATGAGCATTCTTCAAAGAGTCCATGGTGGCCTCAAGAACATAGGTGAGCTCATCAACCTCCTCTTCCTTTCCCCTTAGAGCATCATGATAAATATCATCAAGCCTGAGAAGATGAGCTCTATCAAATAATAAGTGAAGGTAATTATTCTTCATGATCCCAACTGCATCTCTAAGTGCCTGAAATTCAGCAAGTGAAAGTCCTCTACCATCGTGTTCATCAATCTCAGGAGTACTTCAACCATAGGTTGCCAAAATCTGTCTAGCAACATCAAAATGTTCCAAAGATGTAGCAATCATATTGTCATTAACCTTCAATTGCCTAGTCAAATGATGATGCCCCTTTGACGAATCATCTCCACACAAATCTTTCGATTTGTAATCTACACTATGGAAAGAGGTTGAATCATCATCACATTGATTGGCAAGCATCCTCATGTGTGCTATCAGCCCTGCACACTTCCTCAACAAAGGTACTATTGTTATGTACCTCATGGGATGGCTCCAATGACATGATAGAAGCTGTAGTTTGGATGTAACCATCGTACACCGCTGTCTACAATGTAAATGCATGCTCATCCAAAGAGTTATCCTGGGGCCTGTCATTAACAAGTGAATTTTTTGATTTGTTCACATCGTCTAAAATCTGATTTACCAAATCAAATTCATTGTGGCATGAATCCCCAACACCTATTGCATCACTATGACCTAAAACTGGAGTATCAGCATTGGATGACTCCAGACAACCATCATCATCATGTGTAATAGCAATATCTTCACACGGATGCAAATTGATCAAACTGCTGTCACAAAAATCAGAACTATTATGGATTGTATCCTCATGGTTTTCCTCTTGTTTGACACTCATATTTTGCATGCCAACATTAGAAGTATCTTTTACAACTCTTTCCTCTTGTGCCATAACATTTAAATCATTACTACACTCAGGAGAATGACTGCTGTCATAAAATCAAAACTATTATCAAGGCTGATAACAATCTCTTGAGTGCTGAAAGTAACCTCATTTACCAAACCTAGATCAATTTGGGAGTCCCTCTTATCTATGCATTGGTGGTTAGGCTCCCCAAATTCTTTGCAAGAGAAGCATAGGCCTTGTCTTCTCACGTGATTCTTGCTCCCTTTCCTTTGCAATTCTTGTTTCTGAGGTCTACCTCCTCTGCAGGGTCTATTCTTTACCTTGATGTAAGAGTACTCGGTAAATGTCATCTTAGCTCTCAACTCTTCACTTGACGCCCTCTAATCCCTCCAAATCTCCTCCTAAAACTCAGCTTGTGTGGGGTCATGTTCAGGAACTTGGTTCTTGGGAGAAAATGTAGAGATACCAGGTCTGTCACCCGCTGTAAACTGCGAAGCTCTCCTATGAATAATTGAAACCTCATCCTCATCATCATGCAACTGTTGGACGATCTATGTTATCTTTTGTCGAGATGTCCTCAACTCTCATCGAGACTCCCTCATCTCTTGGGTGAATGCATTCAAGATCTCACGCGCACTGGGTTTGTCTCCTTCCCTGATACCCATTTCTTCTATCACTACTATATCTGTACCTGTAAAGGGATCAATATGGACAACCTATATATGTACCCAACTGCATGTCTCAATCTAACCTCATAGGATGGCAAGATCTTTAGCTCTGATACCACTGTAATGTGTCGTACTTGTTTGTATTTTTTTAAAGGTCTTTTTATGTGTTATTTTATTAATTTTTGTGTGATCTTTCAGACTAGACAGAAGAATGCAGAAGGGGTTTTCAGTTTTCTTGCAGATATGTTGCCGAAGCATATTATATAGAGCATATATAGGAAACCCAGAAAAAGTACAATAAATTTGCATAAACCAACAATGACCCAGATAGAAGAATGGCTAAATATGAATTACAATGACATACTCATATGGAGATTTACAACTTCATGTCATGGTTGTAGCTAGACCAGCCAATGGGCATAGGCAGAAATCACTCCAAACACTAAGAAATACAAGTGATGAGCATACAAAGGAATATCAGTAGTAGTAATGCCCTAGATGCCTCAAGAAGACTAGATACTTCTGTTGCAAGCACTGAAATTGGTCTATGAGCAGACCCACGAACCTCCAAGCAAGGTGTATGGCCTGGCTATGACTGGAAATTAGTTAATAGCTTCTACAAACTCCTTATTAAACCCTCTACCAATACTAAAATTTGCTGCAATCCTTAGGTGACCAAGTTGGAGGGAGTTCAATGATAAAACAACACACAAACAACTGCTAATAGGAGGTACAGCCAGCAAAGAGTACAGCCAGCAAGTGCAAGTGATAAAAAGCTCTAAAACTGAATGAAAATCTGCCCCAAACAGTCATCAAACACTCCTTTCCAATCTGCATACACAAACTCCCGATAAACTACAAAGGATGTATTAAGAATTGCATCAAACCTTTAATCTCTCAACTCCATTGAAGCACACTTGTGAACACTAAATGTATCCACCAAAGAAGGCAGCATTGGGTGATCTTTCACAGCTGTGGGATACTGCTACTCAGGGAGGTTTTCATCTCCAAGAGCCTCTGGTTTGAATCCTCAAACTTAAAGCCAAGCTCCAAAACCCTAGCAAGGGAAATCTTAATGAGAGAAGAAAATAATAATCCAAGCATATCCAAATGAGAGCACTTTTACTCATTTTATACTTTTTCATCTAGAAGTCTCTAAAACTCTCTTGCATATGGGATAAAACTGTTGTCACATGAAATTGCACCCTGCTTGAATGGGACTCCAAGCATTCCAATGACACAATGGGATTGATCTCTAAGTGTGGGACTTTGCTAGATGAGATCAAACCTCCGGAGAAGCTTGGCTTCCTTGTCTAGTTATCACCTAAACTACTAAATTTTTGGGATTTAAAGGGGGAAGAAATGTGCTGAAATGAAAGGTGAAGCAACAATACTAAAAAACTGCCTATCTTTTCAAGCTCTTTCACATGGTAAGCCTCTTCAAGCAAGCTTCAGATTTTGAAATTGGGTCAAGACCTCAGGATCACAAATATGGCTTTCATGAGGATATGCATACTGACTCATCCTGCTTCAATCATTTTGACTCCTGCTAGAGGTAAAATAGGTCAACAAAAACATGAGAGGGAAAATATATTTTAAAATATTATAATTCTCTTTAATTCTTTTCTCAGCATCACCCTTAAAGTCCCCTCTTTTAAAACAACATTAAGTTGTTGAGCCTAGGCACCAAGGTCCAATATTAAATAATAATGTTTAATTTACGGACTTTAAAATGGAGACCAAGATGATGTTAGAAACCAATGAACTATAGCTCGTTGGAAAGATCTTAACAAGACGAATCCAACCCCACTCTCAAAATCTAGTTTCAGTGCCAATCCCAAACTTACTAAAAATAGTAAGTAATGACCATAAGCAAATTGAGCCAACTCAGAGGATGCCAACTAGATCCACAAACCATCTGATAACTCTGAGCTCAGTGCAATATCTATGACAGCCAACAACCGACTGCCAAGTCGCCCAAATAGTGCCAAACTGCCACTTACTAGAAACAGCAGTGACCACTGGGGACCAAAGAGAACAAACCCAAAAAAACCTAGAAAGATTAATGACATGTAAGCACTTACTATAAATAGTAAGTATGGACAAGTTGTTAGAAATCCCTCTAGAAAGTGTCAACCATCTCCACTGGATCACCTGAACACCCTAGTGACATTGAAATATTCCTCTGATTATGTTGTCACCAACCTAGAAAGCCGGCTCTAACTGATTTGCAAGAGAATCCAAAAATGGGGACATTACATCTGTCCACCACCTTCTTACCCTTCACTGCCCTCAACCTTGAAACCTCACTAGCCTCGCCATCCACTCCTATAGAGTCCATTGAAATCCCTTCACAAGCCATAGATAAAAGGATGAATCGAGACAAAAACAAAAAACAAAAAAAATTATTAAATTCTACCTCCTTGTCTTCGAGATATGACATAGTGTTTCACAAATGCCATTAGAATTCATGATTATTTCCCACGTCACTCTCCCTTCACCAACTCCTTACATGCCTCACCGTACACACACTCCATCATTACTATTAATGACACTAGGTGTCATTCAAGCCTTTATCAAGCGTTTATTATCTATACTTATTAACCAATTATATGTTACATTTTTTTAACTCAAAATAAATCTTTTTTTTGTAAAATAAACATCCAACAATTTTTTTGGAATAGTCAAAAAAATAATTATTGGCATTCCTATCAAGCCTAAAATGTTTTTCCTATTGTTACAACCTTCATATTGATCAAGACAATTAATAATGAACTTTGTACAATTCTAACCTATTAATGTACTAAAACTTGGATTCCAAATTTATGTTGTGATCTTTGAGCATGTGACTTGCAGTCCTTGTCCCTGCACACATTGATGGAGATGACCAGCTGGACCACTTCTGCACCAATAAAAATTCTCATCTTGTTTCCCCGTGTCTTGTTCAACCCATTTAAGTACATGTTGTAGCTAGTAGCACCGATATTGTCCCTAATGAATATGCCAACACCAAATCACCTTGATATATGTGAGGCAGACATTTAGGTTGTGAGTGACATTTCAATTCCAATATAGTTTTTTTACTTTATAAAATGTGTTGGCATGGTAGATATAGGCTTTGCTTATGGACTTTCAAGTCTAGCCCTATGAAATAGTCGAATGCTGAGAAATGAGTCCAGAAAAATAAAATTCACCATTTTTAATGTTGGAGGGAGTTTGTTTATACATCACACTCTAGATGTCATTGAAACATTGTTGGAACTTGGATCACAGTAAAACCTTGAACTTTTTTTTGTTCTTTGCAGTACTTTCACATGACAATTTATTATTATTTTAATCAAATACAACATTAATATTTTGCAGGAAACAAAACTTGCCAAAGATTTGATATGCATATTCCATGGGTTTTATCACTATAGAATTTGTGGATGGGAAGTTTTACCAATGAAAAACATTTCCTTTGGGAAGTCTTACTCATGAAAAACATTTCCTTTGGGTTAATTGATTATTTTAATTTTTTAAAGTTTAAGTTGTTTCTTGTGTCTATGTGGCTCAACTATTACTCTTCCTATTAAAAAATGTCTTTTTAAAAAAAATCATTTTCTCTAATGAAACAATTTTATAGCAATGTTGAAAATTATATGTCCATTTCCTTTTCTTTTATATTCTAAGTTTATTTTGATTAGAGTGCCTTTAATGTAATGATTATTTTATAAGTAGGATATTCTTGCATGAATTTGGTTCATGAAATCATCATATCTCAATTCTATTATCACTTATCCCAAAAGATCGATCATAATCTCTAGATCCTTTATTCATCACCTTGAATAAGATATATGCATGCATAATTGACCTAAGTCATTTTTGTAATTGCAAATTTGAATCTTAAACTTATAAAATTCAAAATTCAAATTTATATCTTGCTAACCTTTTCCCTAGCCATTGAGACTAAGCCTACCTAGCACACATTTGTGCTGTTTTATACACTATGTTGTTATAATTAAAGACATCAATCACTTTGAAATTAACCAAGAGAATTTCCGAGTTATTGAAGAATATTGTTTTAGTGCATTTATGATAACATCATAGTATTTGTACCATTGTCAGAGCATTACAATAACATACATCTTCTTAGGTGTATTGCACTCTTCTTGTCCTCAGTTTTTTCTTTACTTTTTTCTGATTTTACTATTAATGAATACAATGTAGATTCACATACATTACCGACATTATTCAACAACAGCAATATATATTTCCCACTCAACAAAACAAAACAAATTCTATTATTATAATATTCCAAAGACACATACTACACTAAGTGACAGATGGAGTTAAAAAGAGAATTAAGTTGTCTTCAACTTGCTCAAAAGAACTTAAACAACCAACATGTTGTCAACAGTTCATGGTAGGGCCATCCCAACATAATGTGCCGGCACGGTTGTGCAGCTGTTTTCAGTGTGCTTTTCTTGTATATCCTTGAGCTCATCTGAATTTGAGTTTCCTTAACACACGATTACAACTAAAACTAAGAGAGTCTGGTATTGGGCATGACTTCCAATCGAAGGCATCTCATGCTCACGTATCTCAAATCCGCGGGAAACTTAAGCAACCAACTCCAGGAGCCTCTACTTACATCATATACAAGCACCTCCGTGCTTTCGTTGGCTCTGAAACAGATCTTATCTCCCACTCCCACACATTCCAACCATTCCTAATTCGAGCTTCTTCTAAATTCCTCACAGACAGAATTGGGCATCTTCCCAATCTCTTCCAACATATAATCCTTCACCGTCTCATGAAAAACTACCTCCCACATAATAACGCCCTTCAAACTGTAATTCTCTTCGATTACCCCGACCATAACCACACTGGACTTGCAACAAATTAATTGAGCCCACACATTATGAGAATCTGCTGTGGGCATTGCCACAATTGCAGTAGTTCCATGTTCAATGTTGTAGGCCATCACGCCCCCAGTATCAGTCATACCGAACAAACAGCCCTTAAAGTAGATAATGTTTTTCGCTCCTTATAACCACATCAGGAATGGTGCCTGCAACTTTCCATGACTTGCTGGCCCAGTTATACACCTCTAATAAAACAGTATCGTTGCTCCCCCTGCCTATCACCATGACGCTATAATCCTTCCTTTTAGTCCCAACTGGTGAAATAGCCTTGGCCATAGCACTACTCACAGAAGCCATTCCAGGCAGCCTCAAACATATTTTGCTTAGTGGATTTCAGACATATAGTAATGGAGAAGAATAGCCATACCAGAAATGGGTTTGAATGTCTACCAATAGAAGCCCAGAAGCCGATACCCTAAAATTGACAAGGCAATTATGAGGTATAAAAGAAGGAATAGATGAGCAAGGGCAGTTGGGTATTGGAAGGACAGAGAATGAGATATGGCTGGCTATTCCTTGCAATGGAATTGAAATGTTCTGATGACAACAAACTATTCCACTCCTTGCAAACAGCCCTGAAACGAAAGAAGCAATCCACTGGCAGGCATTCCATTACTCTTTCCATCAAATGCTCAAGCAAGTCCAACCACATAGTTTCCTCACCAACTCTGACAATTACAGGCAATTAAAACTATTAGCGATGGCAATCTATTCCAAGCTTAAGTTGTTTTTCTCCTTAAATTTAAGGAGTTGGAGGGGTCCCATCAGGCCTAGAATTTGATGGTCTATTTGGCTGTTTTTGCCATTTTAGACCGTATTTTACAACTATAAAATTTATTGAACCATATACCTTGGCTTGCTAAATTTTTATATATGACTCTTTAAATTATTAGTAAACCGTAAAATTTTATAATAAACAAATATAATATAGTATTCTTAGTTATTATATATATATATATATATATATATATATATATATATATATATATATATATATATATATATATATATATATATCTTGAATATATTTTTTTAATAAAAATATAAATTATGTATCTTGAATATATATTAAATTAGAATGTTTATTTCAATAAATTTTTAAAATTATAAACAAATCTTTATATTGTTTTTTATTTTTAAAAATCAATTTAGAAAATAATCTTTGCTTTCTCTATAGAATAATTTATTTCTAATTTTTAATTTAGAAAAAAATTACAAAAAAAAAGTTTTTTTACATTATAAAAATATAAATAATGTTTTCTATTACAATGTTTATCAAATTTATCTTTATCTTCAATAAATTTTAAAAATTACAACAAATCTTTATCTTTTTTATTTTATTTTTAAAAATCAGAAAAAAATCTTTGCTTTCTCTATAATTTCTAATTTAGTAAAAACAAAGCACAATTTTTTTTATTTTTAATTCATTGTTTATTATATATGGAATAAGCATAACTTTACAAATTACAATTACAAATACATAAAACACAAAGCACAATTTTTTTTATTTTTAATTCATTGTTTATTATATATGGAATAAGGATAACTTTACAAATTACAAATCAAATACACATATTAAGAAATTACAAATACACATATTAAGAAGAGCTATAAATTGTGTTTGCAATTAAGAGTTGAATTACAACTATTTACAGGGATAAAAAAAATTGCTGCTACTTCTTCAAATTTTTTTCAATTTGCCAAGTTCTCTCAGACTCTAAGAGCAGTTGTTAAGATTTCTCTAGAAACTTATTGCCTCTAGTTTTTATATATTATGGTTCTGGTTTTTATGTATTTTGGATTTTATTAAAAACATTACTTTGATTTGTTTTAATTATAACTGAGTTTTATTAACAATATTTCAGAACTCGAATTAGATTTAGAACTGTAAATTCATGCCAAACTTGAGAGATGGGGCAGACTACGGACAGGTTATATTGGGTTCTTATTTACAATTTTTTTCTCCCATTTTAATTGTGTAGAGAATGAGATTTAAAACAACAATAAAGCTAAAAATTTTCTCCCATTTTAAAGCTAAAATAAAGCTAAACTTACAGTAGTTAAATCTTTTTTTTTTTTTGGACATATCACTGGAATTTCAATTTGCTTTTAAAACATGATCTGCTATACTTACAGTAGTTAAATATTTTTATTTTTCTGGACATATCGCTGGAATTTTTAGAAAGCATTTAGGTAGCCATATGAAAACTGGTAAATTGGGAATTTGGGAATAGATTTAAAACAACAATTTGCTTTTAAAACATGATCTCCTAGAAATTTAGAAATTTGTAAAAGTGATGGTGAATGCATTTAATAGTCAATTTTGAGAAAGGTCAGTTTTTGGCATGAAAGATTCAAGGAAATAAGTAATTGATTTGTGAAAGCCCCCTCGATTCTATAGACCTGCTTAACAATGGTCCTTTTCTTTAACCTGCATTTTTTACAATAAAAAAATTCACTCAAAACATTTTTTTGACAATTGATTTTTTCAAACTCATTAAACTTCCACAGTCCATAGTTGTTGCATGAGTGCTTCTGGATTTAACTGTGATCAAGATTTTTTCCTCAATTAAAAGGTAGTTAAATGATTAAAATGTCATAAAAATTTAATATGATAGGTAGGGGTGACCGTCGAATTCCAGGCCTGGGTCCCATGGAAATTTACAATAATTAGAAAAGGACAAATATAGAATCTTTCCCTATTTTTGTGGAGTAGTGATTGTTTAGGAATCGTAAATAAGCTGTGTAAAAAAAAGGGTTGGAAATAAGCAGCCACTGCATAATGAAAAATATGCCATGTGGCTACATGTATTTCCTTCCCTTTTTTTTAAAAACTTTCTTCTAAATTAAGATAATTAAAATAACTTATGTTTATTTTTTATGTAATAAAAATTACAAATCAAGATAACTGCTTAAAATATAAGCAGAACAAATAAGATTTGAACTGGTGTAGAAACCGCATATCAATTCCATGTCTTGCGGGATCAATGTTGACTACTATGACCTTGATCTCAATGTGTCAAATTGATCTGAGATGCATGTAAATGATTTTAGAGAGTTCAATAATTATTGTGAAGCTTCATGTGTGGTTGAACATATGTAGTGACAAAAATAATTGGGGGGTCCTAAAGAATAGTTGTACAAACAAAACATCGGTAGAAAAATTGTGTTTTATAAGTCTTCTAGAATTTATTTGATTGGGAAGATGATAGATGACCCCAATCTCAATGTGTCAAATTGATCTGAGATGCATGTGAATGATTTTAGAGAGTTCAATAATTGTTGTGAAGCTTCACATGTGGTTGAACATATGTAGTGACAAAAATAATTGGGGGACCATCCTAAAGAAAAGTTGTACAAACAAAACTTTGGTACAAAAATTATGTTTTATAAGTCTTCTAGAATGTATTTGATTGGGAAGATGATAGATGACCCTGATCTCAATGTGTCAAATTGATCTGAGATGCATGTGAATGATTTTAAAGAGTTCAATAATTTTCTTTTATAAAAAGGTGATAAACACCAGACTGTATTAATAATTCCAAAACATCATTACATAAGTTTATAATTAACCAGGAATATTACATTTGGTAGATAAGAAGATAGACAATATTAACATACATAACTAGATGGGTGTGTATAGCCAGAAAACCAAACAACCAAAATAGACGGTAAATGAACGGCCACCTAACCGCCACTCATATCCACCGGGCCTACTACCCCACTAGCCTCGAACCCAACCTCACCGTCCTCAGCCTGACCCAGCTCCACCTCTATATCAGAATCTATCTCCATGTCATCCGGATCCCTTGGTAGATACGGGACCATATCCGCAACATGAACACGTAGGAAATGTATGGCCACACTATCACAACCCACTTTCATAATGTTTTGAGTTCTAAATTTGATGCATAATTAATTTTTACTTTAAATGTCTAATTTTATGTATTTTAATTTTCAAATGTTCAAAACACATATAAAAACTATTAAATATATAGTCTCATTTTAAAAAAATGATAAAAATATTGATGATAATAATAGATGATTTTTCTATCCAAAATTCTAAATAAATAAATAAGGGTACACTTCTAGAAAGAGGAGTAAATGAGGTTCACCCCCCCCCCCCCTCCTTCTGAAGTCAAGACTCAAAGTTAATAAAATGAGATTTTTCTGCTTGAATTTATGACAATTGGAAAATTTGATAGAAAACATTTAAGATTAATGAGTCCTTTTCCACAAAAATTGAATGATAGTTTGGAAAATAGAGAGGAAGCATTTAATTAGAAGACTTGACTCAAGACTTGGATTTTCCTCCACAAGGGTTAAATTTTTCTATAAATAGCATAGATAGGAGGAAGGAGAGACACACTAAAATATGGTTTGGAGTACTGGAGAAATATGTAAGAGCTCTCCTCTCCATCATTTTGTTTCTTTTCCTTTGAAAGTTTAGTTCTTGAAATTTTGTTAGTAAATTTATTTTAGTTCAATTTTTGTTTTGAATTCATTTTGATGATATGTCTTAGGGTAATTGCAATCAATCATGGGAGAATTTGCGTATACGTTTCTATGAAGATTTTGGTGAATGGAAGTAGCATTTGTAATAAATATGTTGATATAAACCCCCTTTCCATTATGCTAGGACGGATGTCCATACCCTGTTCCTAAACTTCATTCTTGCTTGAACGTTTCTAAAGCCTTTTCATCAAATCCATTTAGTGCATATCCTACAGTCCACGTGTTTTGTCTATACTCCCACGATTCACATACTAGTCCACCAGAGCAATTCCAATTCTAATATCTGAAAAGAATTTCCATACCCTGTCCGTAATCGCCATTCAGCATAGGCAGGGAGGTCTTTGGCAAAGGTTTTAGATTTCGGTGATTCTTACAAACAGTTCATGTGCATTGTACATGCTTATCGGGGCACTTGCAACTACAACATCTAAGGAGATTTGTTGCTCCTTTATGATTTGATGTATGTCTATGCCCTGTTCCAAAGCTCCCACATAGGCACCGATAGGGAGGACGTTAGTGTAGGTTGTGAAATTTGACCTTACATTTGCCAATTTCATTTATTTGAAGTTTTTAACTCCTTTTCAATGAATCCATTTGTGCATGTCCTGCAATCATTGCAACCCATGAGACAATATTTCTTTGAGGGATTTTGTCAAACGATTGACGTGGCCTTGTCTGTGCATCTTCATTTTACATACATGTCTACCAGAACATTTCCAACTATAATATCATTTGAAAGTTTGATCTTGCATCTTCAGTTAACGAAGCCTATGGTCTTTGACTTTATATCTACAAATTTCATTTTTGAAAGTTTCTAACTCCTTTTCAACTAATCCATTTTGTGCACGACCTGTAATCATTGCAGTCCATGAGGCGACATTTCTTGTGGGATTTTGTCAAAATAGTAGACGTGTTTTGTCAAACAGCAAATGTGCCTGGTCTTGGAAACATCTCTTTGTGGGTTATGGCCTTTAGCTTTACCACAAATCCATTTTTTTGGCATTCCATGAGATGACATCTCATTTAGGCATTTTGTCAAATAGTAGACGTGCTTTCATTGCATTCCATGAGGCATCATTTCTTTGAGGGATTTTGACAACAACTGACGTGCCTTGGTTGTGCATCATCCTTTTACATATATGTCTATCAGAGTATTTCCAACTATAATATCTGACAAAAATTCCCCTTCTGTCATGCGCATAACCTATTCCTGAGCATCATTTTGGCATAGACAAGAAGTACGCTGTCAAAGTCTGTGGATTTACCATAATTATATAAATTTCCTATCAAATATAAGAACTTTCTGTATTGGTATTTGAAAATCTTATTAGTTAACAAATCTAATTTTTGAACATTTTATATGTAGCTATTCGATTGAAAGTGAGAAATAACCCATAGAGATCACATTCATTTCCTACTATATATAGGCTACATGCTCCAGAGATTGTAGAATGAAAGGGGAGATGAGTTGTGAATGGGGAAGTAGCCAGGACATGGTAAAGCTGGGGCTGCCTAAATTTATTAAGCAATGTTAATTTATATTTGACTAAATTTTGGATATTAATGTCCACTGGTTAAAAGAACTATAGTTTATTTTTCATTAATGCACTTTTAACTTATTCTGAAATCAAGTGCATAAAAAAAATGCAATCGCGATTATAGTCATGAGATGTATTGAAAATATGAACTACGATAGACACATGCCATGAATAATGAGTGGAAAAGTGGATGAATTTGTTTAGACACTGACAGACTTCTTAACCGACGAAAGGATTCTTACAGTAACATAACCTATGACCATGAATGAAGAAAATCAAGAAGTTCTATAATTTGAAGAGTACATCATCAGGAACCATTGTTTTTCTTTGATCAAGTTATATTCACAAGTTGATTAACAATGGTATAAAATGTTAAAAGGAAAATTTACATAATGTAAATGATATGAAAAGATACAAGTGATAACATAATAAATGGTACAAAAAGAAATAATAGAATTAATGGCATGGTATGTAACAAGTGTACAATAGGTAGATCAAATAATAAGAGGAATAAGGTAAAATAGTGTGTAACAAAGTGCGAGTAATATGATTTGCAAACGAGTAAGAATATAAAAATAAAATATATACAAGAAAATAACAAAAGAGAATTAATATAGAGATACAGGGGTAGTTATATAAAAAGAATTTTGAGAGATAACTATACAAGATGAATCCATAAAGATTAGTCCTATTTTATATTAACATTTAGAAAGTATGGTAGAGAGACACGGATTTATATGATGAAATTTTTACATAATTGAGAAGAAGTGGAAGTTGAACCCTTGATGATGGTTTTGAATTGTTATTAATACTTCTACCTAAGCTTCTTGATCTACTGTAATATTATGATTGGTTTGTCTTATTTAAGAAAACTATGATTAAGATTAGGAATCAGGGCTTTTCTTTATGAGATGGTTGTTTTAGTAATGGATCTCACACTCAAGCTTTGGTGGGGGTAAAGAAATTGTATCTCAATTGATATGATGTATGTATGCATTTCCACACGTAATGGGTATCAGGGATAGATATGAATATCTTTTATATTATAAGTCTTATCATAAGTGCATGAATCAAGTATAAGGTCAACTCACTATCATATCTTATCTTAGAGTTTCCAAATGATCGAAAAAGGGTATTATTGGATTAAGAACGATTGGGTACAAAATTTGGGATTGCATATGTGAACTTTCTATTGTCCTATTGATTGAAAAAGGATGAATTAAGTAGGTCTAGTTCTTTCCTTGTTCAAACTTTGTTAGGTTAGGAATTCTACTATTCTTTATATATAGTAAGAATGGATGTTTTTTGTTGGTATGCTAACTTGAAAGTTCATGAGAAGGTATAGTCCTCATGTTACATGCAATGATTACAAGTAACTTTTCTTATGGAATTGGTGAAGTAAAATGGATTTATTGAAATATTGTATTTAGTAGATTTAGAATGGTTCTTCATTTTAACCTAGACTAAATTTTACATTTTGATAGAATATCTTTTCTAGTTTATGAATTGGTGTAAATAGATTTCTAGTTGTATGCTTTACGAAATTGAATAAGTTTCTTTTCTAGTTTTATTCATTATGTACAAAGCATAATGATCAAGCATCATTTATCTGCATTATGATTCAGTGAAGTGTCATTCCCTTACCAATTTCTTTAATTAGTTATCATGCAAGTTTTTTTTTCTATTAGATAGGTAAACTTCTAAAGAAATGTCCAAACTCAAATAAATTGTAGTGTTCAGTTTTTGCAGTACCTTTATATCATGTTTACGGGTAATGCCATCACATTAAACCAAGTACCTCATGCCTAACATAGCTGCAATAATGACATCTGGGAACCATCCCTCTAAATTGTCGAGGAGTAATAAGGGTCATGTCAAAGCTAAATCCACATGAAGGAAAATCTCCTCAGATAGCTCATTAAAAAAAGATTAACTAAAAAAAAAGGACGAGTCTATCAAAATAGTTGCATGATGATTACTATGATAGAAAACCTGTTAAACTATCAATGGAAAACCTTGTCGGGAAAATATGCGTACTAGGTAAACTAATCACACATGAAAACTTAAACATCAAACACTCTTGGGAGGTGTGTTTGCAAATTAGTTTCTTAGGAATTCCATCACTATATCACTTGAGTAGGTGGCAATCAGTGAAGAACTATGTACCCACTCACAGTTGCATCAAATATTGTGCAAGATAGAAGTACATATTCACATTCCCCGTGTCTATCGCATTCATAGAGGGCCTTGATCCCATGGATATAGGGTATGTAGGCAGTATTGGATGACAAATGATGCTCCCTCGAATATAGGATACATCCTTTATACTCAACTTCATAATCTTAATCCCTAGTCTAAAGGTTTAGCTAGGTAACTAAAGAAGTCTCCTGGTACTCAGAAGAATCCTTGGGATGGATTACTTATACCCATCTTTTTTCTGAAACTGAGGTGTGTACAAGTCGATGTTATGTATTCCATGGTTGACATCCTCAGCACAGTGCTTGGGCAGACTGTGGTCTCCAGGAAGTGACTCAAGAACACGTATTGGTACCGAAGGAGTCAAAAGTCTTTGACCAGAGCATAATGATTCCTGTCCTATATAGCCCATTTGGCTGTCATGGTTTCTTATCTCGTATTGAATAGAGTCTCGGTCCGTTTGACCAATTAGGCCATTTTGTCATCTTTTGATCTACCCCGTATTGGGTAGCGATAAGGTCTTTTAGACCTAGTTCCATATGAACCTGATTGCCCAAAGGATAAAAGAGCCCGGTTTGGCTTAAGAATGTTCCGTTTGAATATATGGCCCATATTGGCTGAAGTTTTTTTGAGTACCCAATCAAAGTCTTGATATATCCCATATTAACTTGTTAATAAGGTAATTTTTTTTTTGAAAATTTGAGTTTGGACCAAGTGGGTCCTTACATGTGATATTAGAGCAAGGTTCAAACTCTCGACCTGGAGGCTTAATCACTTAAATATGACAATAATTGGTATTTGAGATAATAATTATAATAAATTTATTTGCATATTGTAAACCTGAAATTATAGCAAATGGTAAACTACCTTTCTCCTTTTTTTTGAAGTAACATGGTGAAAACCTAGAATTTGCAAAATTTGCATGGAAAGGAACCGGTCAACCAAGAATCAACTAAAAACCCACCTGAGAATCCAAATGCCAATATAGAAACAATTATTAACTTGTTGACAGAGTAGAGAGATAAATTGGAAAACTTTGAGCAAATTGTACAAGACTTGAAGGCTAGACAGGGGACAATAGAAAACATTCTGGAACCTCAAGATGAACATCAAAATGAGGAAGTACCCATAGCACAATCAACAAATGAGCCAAAGATTCTAGGTATTAGCAAGAAACCACCATCTTAGATATCTCACAAGATCTTACGAAGATAACTCCTCCAAAATTTGATAGTAAACATGTTGGAGATGCTGCGGAAGGATAGCTCACTAAGATGGAAAATTATTTTGAGCTAAGGAACTATTCAGAGAATATCAAAGCAACCTAGGGATCTTATCAACTAGAGGGAGAAGCTACTAGTTGGTGGATAAACATGAAGGAACAATATTGCTATTCAAAGGAAAACCTAACTTGGAGGTAGTTTGTGAGCCACTTCTGTGAGATGTGGCTTCCACAACTATTTTATGATGAAAAGATGGCCGAGTTTCTAAATCTCAGACAAGGAAATCTCACAGTCCAACAGTATTGGGATAGATTTGTGAAGTTACTGAAATATGTCTCTATCTATCAAAAGGATGAAAGGTCTTAGGCACAAAAGTTTCTTTTGGGATTAAATACTGATATTGGGGTAGAAGTGGATGTGTTTGCCTCTGAGAACATGAACCAAGTCTTGGAGAAGGTTCTCAAATAGGAAAAGAAATTACAGGCACTATCAGTGACAAAGAAAAACTTCTGGGAGAAGCAATTTGCCTTAAAAATGAAACTAGACAATAGAGGCAACAGAGGAGCTTAGAAAAACAAGAGGAGAGACTGGGGTAGAACAAAAGCTGCTGGTAATCCAAATCACAAGAACAATTACAATGGTAATCCCAAAAGGAATGATTGGAATGCACCACCTCAAAATTCTAATAGACCCCCTGGTGGATGTTTTATGTGTGGAGGCAATCGTTATGCAAGGGATTGTTCAAAAAGGAATGGGTCCGATCAGCCATAGCAACCCTGGCAACATCTAATACATGCTGCTGTTAGGAATTAGTAGACTCGCCATCAAAATGTACCTATCGAGACAAAAGGTACGCTTTTTGGTAAATCCATCACTATTTTGATAGATATTGGTTCCTTCGAGAATTTTATTTCCCCATAAATTGAAAGCGAAATGTCTTTGCAAACTAAGAATATGGAATCATCATGGACGGTTCAATATGGTGACAAAGCTACATGGAGAGTGAACAAGTATGTAAGAGGAGCCCTCATTAATTTTCTTGAACTAGAAACCAAAGTCAACTTATATGTTGCACCCTAGGATCCTATGATGTCATAATCAGAATAAGTTAGCTAATGAGTCATAACGCTAACATAGATTGCTATAACAAGGTCATGGATTGTGTAGATGATAAGGGTTATAGAGTTAGGATCCAAGGGATTTACAAACCTATATTGGTGGAGACCATTTTTGCTATACAACTAAGGAAGGCAAGGCAGAAATGAGGAAATTAAATATTCTTAGTATCTTTAGATGAGAAGGGAGAAGAGAAAGAGGCCCTTACCTTTGAGAATAGTCTATTCCTTTGGGACTACAAGGATGTGTTTCCTGAAGATCTACCTGGATTACCTCCTAAAAGGGAATTTGATTTTTCAATTGATATACTTATTGGAACCGCACCTATATCCAAAGCTCGATATAGGATGAACACCACAGAACTCCAAGAGTTGAAAATATAGTTGCAAGAATTGATGGAGAAGGGGTTGATAAAGCCTAGTGTATAACCTTGGGGAGCACAAGTCATATTTGTAAAGAAGGATGGGACACTAAGGTTGTGCATTGACTACAGAATGTTGAATAAAGCCACTGTGAGAAACAGATATCCCTTGCCTCACATCGATGATCTATTTGACCAAATGAAGGGAGCCTCAATGTTCTCCAAAATTGACCTTCACTCTGGCTATCATCAATTAAGGAAAAAAGAAGAGGACATCCCAAAAATAGCATTTAGGACTAGGTATGGCCACTATGAATTTATTATAGTTTCATTCAGGTTAACAAATGCTCCAGCATGAATCTAATGAATAGTGTGTTCCATGATTTTTTGGATGAAATCTTAATATATTCCAAGGATGAAGAGGAACACTTAACCCATTTGCAGGTAGTCTTACAAAGGCTACGAAAGCATAAGTTGTTTGGGAAGTTATCAAATTCTCCTTCTTTGAAAGGAGGGTTCACTATTTTGGGCATATCATTTGAGCCAAGCGTATAACAGTAGATCCAGATAAAGTAAAAGCCATCACTGAATGGCCTATACCTAGATATTTGATCGAAGTGAGAAATTTTATGGGGTTGGCAGGGTTGTTGATAACTGAGAGGGGCGGGTGAATTAGTTATCCTTAATTTGCTTTCAATTCAAACACTAAAATCCATTTTGTTAATCAATAACATGGCAATTAATCATTCATGAAAGCATAAGGCAAAAACACCAGAGCAGATACACATCAACACAAGAGACACCAAGATTTTGACGTGGAAAACTTGGTTAAGGGAAAAAACCATGGGGTGATTAACCCAAGGATTATTCTCTGTTAGAAGAATAAGAAAAATAGATGGCACATGCCAATTAGGGCTCACTGCCTGAGCACACTGCTCACAAGGAGGCACACTGCCTACAAGAGACACACTGTCTACAAGATAACAAGTATTACAAACTTGAACTGGAGATTGACATCTTTACCATGTCTGGAATAGCTCCATTTCAGCCTAAAAAACTCCTGCTCTGCCTTTCACACTTCTCTTCACTATATCACCCTCATCACCACAAGACACACACTTCAAAATAAATTCACAAACCCTTATTTATACAAGGCATCAACTTAGGAACAATCATCTAAGTCAGAAAACACCTACAAGATCATTCACAAGACGTGTAATGCATCCGGTCAGCTAGTCTTAGAAAGAACACCAAAATATGTGGTTATTCTTCAAATACAAACTCTAACTTCAATGTGGACCACCAACATGAACTGGACATGATCCACAGATCACCACAAGCTTTCCTTAATCACCAAGAACATCTGCACTTCATCTGCTTACTAGAATCCTTCTCTCCTTCATCTGGGACTTCAAGAACACAGTTTGTCATTACTGTCATAATGCAAAAGGTTCTTCAGGACCTCCAAATCATTCACAAATCTAGTTGTCACTTCACACTGACTTCTTCAACACTCCTTCCAATCCGCAGAATAAGATGATGTAATTCCGGAACTAACCGGACCAATCTGTGACACTCTGTCACCACTGAATGCCTGCCAGAACCGGTTCTACTTGAGCGAACATAACTTCTTCAGATCTTCATGGGGACCTCTGAAATCTTAACTAAAACATCTCAAGACTCATATCTACAAACCCTTTAATCCGCATCCTCTGATCCTCAACTTTATAAGTACTTTTGCCTTCTTCTCATCAATGTTCTTCACTCCTGATTGAGACTAATTTCCTCAATAACCTCAGCACACAGCTCATCCAATCCTTCTTATCAAATGTAATATGAGTATGTTGACATCAATGACAACACTGGTTAACCTCATACTTGCAACAATCTCCCCCTTTGTCATTGATGGCAACATATGATATGAAAAAACCATCAAGACAAGAACTTCTCCTTTCTGTCACAGCTCCCCCTATCAGCAACAACTTTTCACATGTCTTCTCCTCCTTTACTGCTCCCCCTTTGATCATCAACCACTTGTTTTTCATATGTCTTCTCTCCCCCTTTGACATCAATGGAAAGGGGCTCATACTTGCAATTCTAACACATCAGAATCATACCAGCTGCTCCTCCTTAGTAGCAGCTCCCCATAATCTGGATCACAAGATATGACTATGATATCCACCAGACTAATGCACATCAGTGCATCCTAGTTCATCACCAGAGGGGCCATGACCCCTAACTTCTCCTTGAGATACTCAAAAGAGTCCTTGGGAAGAGGTTTAGTAAAAATATCTGCAAGTTGATCCTTGGAGGGCACATACTCCAATCTAACTTCACCCTTGTTCACTTGTTCTCTCAAGAAGTGAAATTTGATAGATATATGCTTGGTCTTAGAATGCAACACCAGATTCTTAAAAATATTTATTGCACTTGAATTATCACAGAAAATTGTAATAGGCTCCTCATATTCTACTTGAATATCTCTTAGCATTTGCTTCATCCACAAAAGTTGAGTGCAACTACCTGCTGCTGCAATGTATTCTAATTCTGTTGTAGACAGGGATATTGCTTCTTGTTTCTTGCTTAGCCAAGAAACCAACCTTTTTCCCAAAAAGAATGCTCCTCCACTTGTACTCTTCCTATCATCCACATCTCCTGCCCAATCTGCATCTATATATGCATAAAGAGAAAAGTCATGATCTCTGGGATACCATAGACCATACTCAACTGTTCCTTTCAAGTACCTAAAAAAATTTTGATTGCCATGACATGAGATTCTCTGGGATCATCCTGGAATCTCGCCACAAGACCAATAGCCTACATTATATCTGGTCTAGTCTAAGTGAGATACAATAATCCACCAATCATTGATCTGTACTTTGTTTGATCTATCTTAGGAGAGTCATCATCTTTGCTCAACTTACATCTGGTAGCCATAGGAGTGTTCATTGGCTTTGAATCTTCCATTCCAAATTTCTTCAATAGTTCTTTCACATATTTGGTCTGAGATAAAGATTCCTTTCTCTATCTGAGTAATTTGTAGACCCAAGAAGAAATCCATTTCACTGAGCATTGACATTTCAAACTCACTTTTCATTTGGTTTGCAAAGGTTTTACACATACTGTCTCTTCCTCCAAAGATGATATCATCAACAAATACTTCAACAATCAAGATGTTTTCATGATCAATTTTGAAATATAGGTTACTATCAGCAGTACCTTTGTTGAAACCAATCTTCAAAAGATGTTTGTCCAGCCTCTCATACCATGCTCTTGGGGCTTGCTTTAGACCATACAATTCCTTTTTAATTTGTAGACCATATCACCATGCTCAAATAACTGAAATCCATCTGGTTGTTCAATGTACACCTCTTCTTCTAAGTCACCATTCAGGAAAGCAGATTTGACATCCATCTGATACACTTTAAAATCTTTAAAGGCAGCAAATGCAAGAAATAGTCTAACTGCTTCAATTCTTTCCACCAAAGCAAAGGTTTCCTCAAAATCAATCCCTTCTATTTGAGAGTAGCCTTTGTAGATTAATCTGGCTTTATTTCTAATTACTTCACCTACTTCATTTAGTTTGTTCCGGAAGACCCATTTGGTTCCAATCACATTCTTGTTACTAGGTCTAGAAACAAGATCCCAAGTGTGATTTTTCTCAATTTGCATCAACTTTTCCTCCATTACTTTGTCTAATTTTCATCATTACAGGCTTCATTTATTGTCTTAGGTTCAATCTTTGAGATCAGACAATAGTCATCTAGATTTTGAGCAACATTCCTTCTCGTTTGCACACCTTTGCTTCTGTCACCTATGATCTGATCTTTAGAGTGGGTTAGTCTTACATACCTTGGAACTTTGGGAGTATCTTACACTTCTGCTTCTTGATCAGGTTCATCTAGACCTATCTCTTCTTCCTGATTTACCGGATCAGTCTGAATCTATCCTTCAGGAGAGGATTGAGTTCCTTGAATTAGAACACCATTCTGATCATCTTCATCATACTCAAATAATCTTGAGGGCTTTTCAATACCTTCATCAACCTTCACATTTGTACTTTCTATCATCTTTCTCAGTCTCTTATTGTAACACCGGTATGCTTTGCTTTGAGTGGAGTAACCCAAGAAAATTCCTTCATCACTTCTAGCATCAAACTTTCCTAGATCTTCATCTCTTTTAATGTAACATTTGCTACCAAATACTCTGAAGTATCTCACAGTAGGAGTGATGCCAAACCAAAGTTCATAAGGAGTCTTACCGGTATTGCTTCTGATTTGAACTCGGTTGAGAGTGTAGACTGCAGTGCTAACAGCTTCTCTCCAAAACATCTAAGGAACATTTGCTTCCATCATCATTGTCCTAGATGCTTCTTGGATGGTTCAGTTCTTTCTCTCAACTACTCCATTCTGCTGTGGAGTCCTAGGAGCAGACAACTATCTCTTTATACCATGCTTCTCACAAAAGTCTATGAATTCACCGGATGTGAATTCACCACCTTTATCAGACCTCAGACATTTTAGTTTCAATCTAGTTTGATTCTCTACCATAGCCTTAAAGATTTTAAACTTCTCAAAAGCTTCTAATTTCTCTTTTAGAAAGGTAACCCACATCATTCGGGAATGGTCATCAATCAGTAACATGAAATATCGATCACCTTACATACTCTTGATTCTTGTCGGACCACATAGATCAGTATGAACTAATTCCAATAATCCGGTAGAGGACTGATCCTTGCTATTGAATGAGACTCTGCTCTGTTTACCTAGCTGACATTCTTTGCACACACTATTTGTAGGTTTTATCAATTTTGGAAGATCTCTTATAACCTGAGTATTACTTATCTTGATGATGTTATCAAAATTTACATGACACATCCTTCTATGCCATAACCAACTCTGATTAACTTGAACAAACAGACAACTTTTACCAACACCAACCAGGTGGAAGATATTACCTTTAGTTTGAGTACCAGATGCAATCTCTATTCCGGATCTTTCAAAGATTTTGCATTTTCCATCCTTGAATCGGAGATCATAGCCTTTGTCCACCAACTGTCCAACACTAAGAAGATTGTGCTTTAAACCTTCAACATACAGCACATTACCAGTTTTGTTTCTTCCATTAAGAGAAATAGTTCCTCTTCCTCTGATTCTACCAGCAGAGTTGTCACCAAACTTTACCACTCCTTCTTCATACCTTTCCAAATCTAAGAACTTGTTCTTGTCACCTGTCATATGGTGAGAGCATCCATTGTCAATAACCCAATCATCCTTTTCTTCAACTTGGGCAGCGAAAGCTCTTTATTCAACCTTATGATTGATAGATATTGGATCTTTTTTCTTGATGGCAATAAACACCCATTCATTTTTGGATTTGTCTCCTATCTCTGATTCATCATCTATTACTCCATTATCAGCTTCTTCATGAACATAATAACAATTCTTTTGGAACCTTTGTCTGTTAGAATTTGACCTTGTAGATCTTTCCAGACATCTTGAGGCAAAGTGACCAATCTTATTGCAGTTGAAGCATTTAAAAGGTAATTTTTCTGCATACTTACCAGATCCTCTTGGCAGTCTTTTTGCAATGAGGGCTTCAAGTTGAGTTGTTTCTGTTTCTTCCTCTTCCATGTCTTTCCTTGCTTGATCATACCATAACAGCTTCCTTGAAGAGTTTTCTCCCAAATCAAATCTTTGTTTGCCTTTCACATAGGCACTGGCTTTGAATGCAGATTCAGTCTTGTGGGGATCATCTCCAAACTCGGTCATTTCAAATGCAGCCAGTTTGCTAGCCAATTGGTCTCTTGTGACAGTTGTATGAGCTCTGAATTCATCAATGGCAGCAACCTTGATTTTGTAGGCAGCAGGAAGGGATCTGAGAATTTTGTAAATAATCTCATTTTCATCCAAAACTCCACCAGCATTCCTAATTCCACACACCAGCTCATTTACTCTTGGCATAAAGGTAGTGATATTTTCATCATCTCTCATCTTCAATCTTTCAAATTTCCCTTTGAGACTCTGCAACCTTGCACTCTTAACATACTCATCTCCTTCATGCAGAAGTTCCAGTTTGATCCAGATCTCATAGGCAGTTGGTAGGTCAATAACATTTGAGAGCTCTGATTCAATTAATGTGCTTAGAAGAGCTTCTTTGGTCTGCAGATTATTTTCAGCATCTGTGATTTCATTTAGAGTTGTCGGACCACCCTGTGGAGGTACATAAGCTTTTGTGACCATGGACAAGTATGTTTTTCCCATACACTCCAAGTCACATTTCATGCAACCTTTCCAAAGAGAGAAGTTGGTTCCATCAAACTTCAGACTATCCTTCTTGTATGACGACATCCTGGATCTCCTCAAGCGGTTAAGCTCCATTTAGAGGAACTTAGCTCTGATACCAATTGTTGATAACTGAGAGGGGGGGTGAATCAGTTATCCTTAATTTGCTTTCAATTCAAACACTAAAATCTATTTTGTTAATCAATAGCATGGAAATTAATCATTCATGAAAGCATAAGGCAAAAACAATAGAGAAGATACACATCAACACAAGAGACACCAAGATTTTGACATGGAAAACATGGTTAAGGGAAAAAACCATGGGGTGATTAACCCAAGGATTATTCTCTGTTAGAAGAATAAGAAAAATAGATGGCACATGCCAATTAGGGCTCACTGCCCGAGCACACTGCTCACAAGGAGGCACACTACCTACAAGAGACACATTGTCTACAAGATAACAAGTATTACAAACTTGAACTGGAGATTGACATCTTTACCATGTCTGGAACAATTCCATTTTAGCCCAAAAAACTCCTGCTCTGCCTTTCACACTTCTCTTCGCTATATCACCCTCATCACCGCAAGACACACACTTCAAAATAAATTCACAAACCCTTATTTATACAAGGCATCGACTTAGGAACAATCATCTAAGTCGGCAAACACCTACAAGATCATTCGCAAGACGTGTAATACATCTGGTCAGCCAGTCTTAGAAAGAACACCAAAATCCATGGTTATTCTTCAAATACAAACTCTAACTTCAATGCGGACTACCAACATGAACTGGACATGATCCACATATCACCACAAGCTTTCCTTAATCACCAAGAACATCTGCACTTCATCTGTTTACTAGAATCCTTCTCTCCTTCATCTAGGACTTCAAGAACATAGTCTGTCTTTACTGTCATAATGCAAAAGGTTCTTCCGGACCTCCAAATCATTCACAAATCTAGTTGTCACTTCACACTAACTTCTTCAACACTCCTTCCAATCCACAGAATAAGATGATGTAATTCCGAAACTCACCAGACCAATCTTTGACACTCTATCACCACTGAATGCCTGCCAGAACCGGTTCTACTTGAGCGAACATAACTTCTTCAAATCTTCATGCAGACCTCTAAAATCTTAACTGGAACATCTCAAGACTCATATCTACAAACCCTTTAATCCGCATCCTTTGATCCTCAACTTATTGAGTACTTTTGCCTTCTTCTCATCACTATTCTTCACTGCTCCTGATTGAGACTAATTTCCTCAATAACCTCAGCACACAGCTCATCCAATCCTTCTTATCAAATGCAATATGAGTATGTTGACATCAATGACAACACTGCTTAACCTCATACTTGCAACAAGGGTACTATAGGAGGTTTGTGAAAGACTTTTGAAGGATAGCCAACCCAATCACATCTTTGCAAAAGAAAAATAAAAAGTTCATTTGGACTAAGCAGTGCGATAATGTGTTTCAGGTACTAAAGGAAAGGCTAACATCACCTCCAATTCTAAAGGTGCCTGACCCTATTGTAACTTCACAGTAGTAACATATGCATCCATAGAAGGACTAGGAGGAGTTCCTTTCCAAGAGGAAGGAGTAGTGCCTTATGAATCACGGAAATTGAAAATCCATGAAGTTAATTACGCTCCCCATGACCTTGAATTGGCAACCATAGTTCATGCCTTGCAAAAATGGAGACATTTCTTGTTGGGAAAACCATTTGAGCTTAAAAAAGACCATTAAGGACTAAAATATATCTTCACTCTACCTCATTTGAATTCAAGATAGACAAGGTGGTTAGAGTTACTAAGTGAGTATAATTTTAAGATTGAATATATCAAGGGGATAGAAAATAGGGTCACCGATGCTATCAGCAGAAGAAGACACATAATGGCCATATCCAAATTGCACATAGACCTAAAGCAACAAGTATTCTCTGAGAAAAAAACATGACCTATGGTATGCTCAGGTTAATGCATCTCTAGCTAATACCTTTGTGAAACCTAAGTATTTGGATTATGCTTTTGATTTTGATGGACTAATGAGGTATCAAGGAAGAATATACGTTCCTGATAATGCGGAACTAAGAAGTATGATCCTAAAAGAGGCACATAAGGCTCCATATTTAGGACATCCAGGGGTAAATAATATGTATGCAGATGTCAAGAGATTATATTTCTGGCCAAGAATGAAGAAGGATGTGGTAGACACAGTTGCTAGATGTCTAGAATGTCAGAGGGTTAAGGCAGAACATGTACATCTGGTAGGACTCCTTTATCCACATGATGTACCTTGCTATAAATGGCAAGCCATATGTATGAATTTTTTCCAAGGGCTACCGATGACATCTCATAGGCATAATTGTATTTTTGTGGTAGTGGATAAACTCACCAAGGTAGCCCACTTCATACTAGGAAACCTAATAGATGATGTACCAGCAGTAGCAAAAAGGTTCATAAAAGAATTTTTTAGGTTACATGGAATCTCTGAGAAAATCATCTCTGATAGAGACGCAAAGTTCACTTCTAGATTTTGGACCACATTGTAGACTACCTTAGGAACACAGTTGAACTTCAACATAGCCTATCATCTTGAGATGGATGGCCAAACAGAAAGAACCAACCTAAATTTGGAAGTCCTCCTTCACATGCATTGCATGGATCAATAAATTAAATGGAAGGAATATATGCCATTAGTTGAGTTTGCCTATAACAACTCCTTCTAAGCAGCTATAGGTATGGCACCCTTTGAAGCTCTCTACGGGAGACCTTGTCAAACACCCTTGAGTTGGGATAAACTGGAAGATAGGATACTAGTTGGCCCTAAAATGTTGAAAGATATGGATAACCAGGTGCAACTTATTTGATAGAGGCTGAAGGAAGCCTTAGATTTCTAGAAAAGTTATGCAGATAAGAATAGGACGCCCAGAAGATTCCAAGTTGGTAAAAAGGTTTTCCTTAGAGTTTGACCTCATAAAAGTTCCATCTCTTTTGGAAGGAAGTCAAAGTTAGCTCCTCGCTTTGTCAGGCCTGTTGGTGTTGCTTCTGAATCAGCATTAGGGTTTGCCAGTTCTAATGCACAGGCAGATTCAGCCAACTGAATACAGGAGGTTGCGTGAGCTCCTCCCCTTCACTTCTAGTTCTACCGCACCAAGGGGGGTGTCCCTATTTGATAAAAGTATAACCTTGACTAGCTCAATGACAGAAGGATTTAACTTGACAGCAACAGGCAGAATACTCTCATGTATGGACCAAGATTTGTGTAACAAATCACAAGGTTGGCAACATTCTTGGACATAATGTCTGGTTAGGTATGAGAGCATGCAGAGGTTCCTAATCCTAATCCTACAACTAACAGGTGGAAGGATGAAATGGTTTGATATGATGTTTGGATGCAAACCTGGACCTGGTGTATAACCTCAACACAGAGCTAGATTGGTGCCTATCCAGGGCTTGGAGTCAGTAGACATACACCCGTGAATGATCAGCATGAACAACTAAAACTGGATTTCAGGGGGACACATATGATACCTGCCTTACAGATATCTCCCAATACAGAGTGTTAGGCTATCTATACTTATGGCATCCCTATTGCAGTATACCCTTCCCAATATTCAATCTGAAAATAGTTTAATCTACCCCTTGAGTAGAAGTTAAAAGATTAAACATTCAACACAGGAATTCTATGTTCTAGAATCTCAGACATTCCTTGAATACCTGGACTCAGAAGAAAGATACATGCAAGACTGGAGACAGAATTAGCACAACACATGCAAACATAGCATTATTCATATAAGATTGACCATGAAATCAGTGGATTCATGCAAAAATGTACAACAGGAGATACATAAACTCACAAGTTTTGCTGCACAGAGCAACCAAAACCAGTTGTATCTTATTACAGAGACAAAATGTCCAGTTTTCAACAACCAAAAAATGAGTAACACTTCCTGCTTAAAACAGCCAAAGAAGCGTACATAGCAATTAATTACATGGTTTCACAAAAAACCGCCAGATACAGTCCTCAGAAGGAATGGCACTCAGAAGTTATTGCTGCATCAGACAGAAAGTAGACAAGGGTGGCCTCGAGCCCTGTACTGCCATCTAGAAGTCTTCATCCAAAAACTCAGGCCAACTGATCATGTACTATTGCCCATATCTCTGCTACAGTCGCCATTAAAGGCCTCAACCACCCACGGCCTACCTAGAATCTGTCGCTGCGTTCAAATAGAAGTTCCCGCCAAAACGCACTTTACTGAAGTTTCAAATGTGCAGGAAGAATAGTCCCACATTGGTGCCGCAGAGACTCCTTTAATACTTTAAAAACATGGCCGCAAGCATAATAGTTGTTGAGCGCCTTTTGCCGCGCTCGACGCATAAGCCTTCTCCAAAAGCCCATCGCCATGACATATACCATCGGCCCGCCCCAAAAATCTCTCGCCGAGCTCAATAGTCACACCGACGCTACACTACACTCCCCTTCATTGGCCAGAGATTAGTCTATCGGCCAACCATTTCACCGTTCACCCGACAATACAACTCATGCCGATAGACCCTAGCTCTTCCCTTCCGTTGGTGTAACACACACCATCGGAGCATCCAAAAAGTTTCCTACCGATCTCAAAGGTCACGCCGACGACATCTTCGCCAGCTACACACTGCTCCTCCATCGGTCAAACCCACGCCGATGACACCCCATCAGCCAAACACCTTACATCGGTGGCCCAAAAATTTGCTTCGCCGATAGCCAAACACACGCCGATGGACATCCATCAGCCAGACCAAAACAATCGGAGCACTCAAGAAATCTTTCGCCGACATAACAACTCCTGCCGATAACATATCGGCCTCCCACTTCCCCCTCCGACGGGTTGAACCAATGAACCTCTAAACCAGTTCAATGGCAAGGTTCAATACTGAGGTACGCCGGCGAGGTTCAAACCTCCAAAACAATACTCCATCGGCAAAAAAGCTTCGAACCATTGAACCTTGAACCAAAACAAAAAGGTTCAAGCAGGAGGTTCAACGATGCAATATTTGCGCAAGGCAAATGCATAATGCGACCCGTTAGAAGAAAAATGAACCTCGAACCGCTGAACCATTGAACTTAGAGAAAAAAGGTTCAAGTTCAAACCAAAATGTCAAAGACACAAAAACGAACACATGCCGATGGAGAAAACATGAAGACCCCTCCTCAAGAAAGATAATGCAGATGCTGCAAAACACTGAAGGGGTGCCAAAACTTAGAACCTTTTGGATATTTTGGGATGGTGCCTACATGAAAATTGCTAAATTAACTAATAGTGAATTCAGGCACCAACAGTGGCTCTGATTGGGTATGTGCAGGTGCAAGACTGCAGTGAGAACCCCAGATCTCTGGGATGCAGACTAGTCCCCTATCCATTGGGCACAGAGTCAAACTTGCACCAATCTGCATCACCAAACACATTATTTTAAAATAAACATGGTGGTCCAGGGCCACCAAAAAGGAAAAACTAGACTTTTCCTTTGTCAAACACCTGATTTTCTTTTGATTTCTTCAAATGAAGCCTAAAAGCATTTAACTGTCTGCAGCAAGCCCCTTGGCAATTATTTGTGCTACTGCTCATTTCTTTTTCTTCAACAAATCTACAACTAGCTTCATCAACATATATAATTATCAATTGTAGAATGTCATCATCATATGAGTCACTGATGTTGTTTGGAAAAATAACAGACTCACATGAAACAAATGAATCCACATCAGAATTTTGCCCTTCCTCAAAAAATAAGAGCTCCTCTATATCAAACATGCAATATTCAGGCACAAGCAACATCTCATAATCAAATTTATCTTGATGAACATACAGATATCCATCATCATCATGCACGGTAGTTTTGTCATTAATGTCCACCTGAAATGTCTCAAGAGAAGGCAGAAATAACTCCGAATGTAGCCCTACACTAAAAGCTTCATAGTCACCCCTGCAATCAACACTATCCCCAACTGTATGAGCACACACATCTGTAATTTTCCCATCCACCTCTGAATAGTGACCTTGTCTTTTATCTTCACCAGTGCCCTGATAATCAAAAGCAAAGTTTTCAACCTCTGCACTATGAAGGTGGCCAAAATCTTCAAGGAAACATTCATAATCAGCATCCAAATATATTTCATCATCTGAAAGGCTCACATATGCATCTGAATGTTGGCAATCACTAGCATATTCACTGCCATCCCTTGAATCAATGTTTTCTATATTCAGAGTGAAGCTCTGCATATCCACTTCATATAAATAATCAGGCATAACTGGGATATGCACACTGCTGCAAGACACAACTTCATGTATGTCTCTCATTTGATCAATTGGAGGGCACCTTGTGTCTGCAGGCTTGTCTTCTAAAGGCTGATAACAATCTTTGTTTTCATTATTACAAGATGTGCTTACATTTTCTACAACATTTTCTTCATGCATCACATCATGGCTGCACACATTATTCTGAAATATATTTCCCTCTATACAATCATATCTCAATGCACATACTGGGAGAGCTGAAATATATTCACTTTGATAACTGCTTTGACAACTTGCAGCCATGAAACCTACTGGCATTCCATATTTCTCATTGTTTTATATGTCCATAGCAAATTGGAAAGCCTGGTGAAGTGTGACTGGTTCTTTATCTCTCAACAGATAACCCATTTCTTCATCAAATGCAGCCAAATAAATTATCAAGCACAATGCATTATTAGGTCTCATATATTCAGGGATCTGCCTGAGCAATTTAATAAACCTAAGATTAAAGGCTGGAACCAGCTCCTCATCTTCCCTTTGGATATTCATAAAATGTATGATTAATGAGGCCACATCAAACCTTTCACCAAACTGCCCTAGGAATGCAACTTCTAAATCTATCCATGAAGAAACTGAACAAACAAGCAGGTCTAAAAACCATATCCTAGCATCATCTTCCAATGACTGAACAAAGAGTCTCATTACTACATCTTCATCCTCTACCTCATAATCTTCTATTAAATTACAAAATCTTTGCAGATGTTTGTTTGCCAATTCAGAATCTGATCCACTATATTTTGGCAAACATATTCTAATTTTATTGGGAATAATATTTGGGTAACCATATATCCCTGTGAAATTTAGGGTTTTATATCTTTCAATAAAGAATGGTCTTCTCTGAGAGCACGACCAGGCTTGTTGTTCTAAACTCAACATTTTGAATCAAAGATGAATACCTGGATATATGTTGCGGCATTGATAGGTTCTTTCAACAGAGTCACCACCTCTAAGAGAGAGGACAGAATGTCAGCAAGGCACTTTTGTTTTCTAGATTCATCACCCCAGTAGAGCACCACATGGTTCCTTTTTGTTGTAACAACTTCACTGGAAACTAAATTTTCTAACCCTCAGGTTACTTGACTCTCTCTCTCCCTAGCGGAGTCGCCAATTTGTTGGTTTTGCTTCTGAATCAGCATTAGGGTTTGCCAGTTCTAATGCACAGGCAGATTCAGCCAAATGAATACAGGAGGTTGCGTGAGCTCCTCCCCTTCACTTCTGGTTCTGCTGCACCAAGGGGGGTGTCCCTATTTGATAAAAGTATAACCTTGACTAGCTCAATGACAGAAGGATTTAACTTGACAGCAATAGGCAGAATACTCTCATGTATGGACCAAGATTTGTATAACAAATCACAAGGTTGGCAACATTCTTGGACATAATGTCTGGTTAGGTATGAGAGCATGTAGAGGTTCCTAATCCTAATCCTACAACTAACAGGTGGAAGGATGAAATGGTTTGATATGATGTTTGGATGCAAAACTGGACCTGGTGTATAACCTCAACACAGAGCTAGATTGGTGTCTATCCAGGGCTTGGAGTCAGTAGACATACACCTGTGAATGATCAGCATGAACAACTAAAACTGGATTTCAGGGGGACACATATGATACCTGCCTTACAGATATCTCCCAATACAGAGTGTTAGGCTATCTATACTTATGGCATCCCTATTGCAGTATACCCTTCCCAATATTCAATCTGAAAACAGTTTAATCTACCCCTTGAGCAGAAGTTAAAAGATTAAACATTCAACACAGGAATTCTATGTTCTAGAATCTCAAACATTCCTTGAATACCTAGACTCAGAAGAAAGATACATGCAAGACTGGAGACAGAATTAGCACAACACATGCAAACATAGCATTATTCATATAAGATTGACCATGAAATCAGTGGATTCATGCAAAAACGTACAACAGGAGATACATAAACTCACAAGTTTTATTGCATAGAGCAACCAAAACTAGTTGTATCTTATTACAGAGCCAAAATGTCTAGTTTTCAACAATCAAAAAATGAGTAACACTTCCTACTTAAAATAGCCAAAGAAGCGTACACAGTAATTAATTACATGGTTTGACAAAAAACTACCAGATACAGTCCTCAGAAGGAATGGCACTCAGAAGATATTGCTGCATCAGACAGAAAGTAGACAAGGGTGGCCTCGAGACCTGTGCTGCCATCTTGAAGTCTTCATCCAAAAAATCAGGCCACCTGATCATGTACTATTGCCCATATCTCTGCTACAGTCGCCATTAAAGGCCTCAACCACCCGCGGCCTACCTGGAATCCATCGCTGCGTTCAAATAGAAGTTCCCGCCAAAATGCACTTTACTGAAGTTTCAAATGTGCAGGAAGAATAGTCCCACATTGGTGCCATGGAGACTCCTTCAATACTTTAAAAACATGGCCGCGAGCATAATAGTTGTCGAGCGCCTTTTGCCGCGCTCGATGCATAAGCCTTCTCCAAAATCCCATCGCCATGACATATACCATCGGCCCGCCCCAAAAATCTCTTGCCGAGCTCAATAGTCACACCGATCGCTACACTACACTCCCCTTCATCGGCCAGAGATTAGTCTATCGGCCAACCATTTCACTGTTCACCCGACAATACAACTCATGCCGATAGACCCTGGCTCTTCCCTTCCGTCGGTGTAACACACACCATCGGAGCATCCAAAAAGTTTCCTGCTGATCTCAAAGGTCACGCCAACGACATCTTCGCCAGCTACACACTGCTCCTCCATCAATCAGACCCACGCCGATGACACCCCATCGGCCAAACACCTTACATCGGTGGCCCAAAAATTTGCTTCGCCGATAGCCAAACACACGCCGATGGACATCCATCGACTAGACCAAAACAATCAGAGCACTCAAGAAATCTTTCGCCAACATAACAACTCCTGCTGATAACATATCGGCCTCCCACTTCCCCCTCCGACGGGTTGAACCAATGAACCTCTGAACCGGTTCAATGGTGAGGTTCAACACTGAGGTACGCCGGTGAGGTTCAAACCTCCAAAACAATACTCCATCGGCAAAAAAGCTTCGAACCATTGAACCTTGAACCAAAACAAAAAGGTTCAAGCGAGAGGTTCAATGATGCAATATTTGTGCAAGGCAAATGCATAATGCGACCCGTTAGAAGAAAAATGAACCTCGAACCGCTGAACCATTGAACTTAGAGAAAAAAGGTTCAAATTCAAACCAAAATGTCAAAGACACAAAAACGAACGCATGCCGATGGAGAAAACATGAAGACCCCTCCTCAAGAAAGATAATGCGGATGCTGCAAAACACTGAAGGGGTGCCAAAACTTAGAACCTTTTAGATATTTTGGGATGGTGCCTACATGAAAATTGCTAAATTAACTGACAGTGAATTCAGGCACCAACAAGGCCTTTTGAAGTACTTGAGGAAATATATCATGTAGCTTACTGCTTGGCCTTACCTTCCACACTAAGTTGTATTCATGGTGTGTTCCATATGTCCTTGTTAAAAAGGTATATACCTGACCCTAAGCATATTCTTAATTGGAATGCCCTGCGGCTAGAAGAATCGGTACAATAACAATAGAGCCATGCAGAATCATCGAGAGGTGCCAGTTTGATGGCACAACCTTGCAAGTCACCTCACAAATAAAAACAAAAATCTAACCCAAAGAACAATATATGAAAATGATCAAAGATTTAACCAAGAGTGACAGGAAGTAAAATGCAAAAGATTTCTATTATTATTGAATATTCAGATTATTACAAAATCAACTATTGGCTTTATACAATCAGCTTTCCATCTGCAGAAAACAACAAAAAAAAATACAATGTCAATATTCTAGTATATTCTCCTATGTCGGCCTCTCTCTATAAATCAATCTATCTTCACTTCAAATTCTACCTTCTATGCAATCACAGATCGGTCTCCTTCACAAACCGTCAGCCTTCCTTTTTTTATCATTCTTTTTCTTCCTCAGTCGTCCCCCCTAGCTATCATGCCCACTCCAAGAAAAAGGTTCTACTGAAAGTGAAGAAGTTGCCCCACGTTGCAGCCGCCAGCATGAAGACCACGATCCCAAGAAATCTGAAGCAATAATGCCTATCGCTGCAATAAAGAAGTCATCACCATATAAGGAAAATACTGCAGCTGCCAGGAACCACAATATGCAAAGAGATGATAAAAAAGGTGATGCCCAGCAAAGGAAAACAACTGCAAAAAAGGAAAACCATTTCTTCCAGGAAGCACAACCCCAATACATGATGAGTTTAAGAAAATTTTAATGCTATTGCTAACTTGGTCGATTTATAAAGGAGGGAAAAATCATATTTGCCAATTGGGGTTTATCTTAATATGCACGATATGAGGCTTTTCTGCTTTGTAACTAAAATATTAATCACCCACAATCTCCTCAAATTGGAAGGAAAAAATAAAAGCAGAGAAAAGGTCGCCAAGAGAATAAGAAAAACAAGACAAAAGACTTCCTGTCACAAGGGTGACAGGAGCGCCAGGAACACACACCAAAAACTGCAGAAAGAACCTGCCTTATTCACCTACAAAACCAAAACATGTTAAACCAAAATAAAACCAAAATTGAGAGGGACAAGACGCCCCTACATCAAACTCCCAAGCAGAAAGAAATCATGAATGACCCATCTTAATGATCTCATCCTTAGTAAGCCATGAAGCATCTTCAAAGGGATGATTGCACCATGTGACAAGATACCTTTAATATTCTTTCTTGTGGGTCTTCTTCAACACTTGTTTATCAAGAATACATTCTATTTGTTGTGGAACAATGGCTGTCCCAACTTGTTGTTCATGAGATTATTTAGATGCATCAACTTCTTCAATTTTTGTATCTCCTTTGTATAGATATAAATCTGCAACATTAAAAATGGGAGATATATTCAACTCTTTAGGCAATGATATCTTATAAGCATTGGCTAAAAACTTCCTCAGTATTTTGCAAGGACCAATCTTTTTCATTTGAAGTTTATTGTATGTCCCTATAGAAAATCTCTCCTTTCAGAGATGTGCCAATACAAGGTCTCCAACTTGAAATTGCAGCTCTCTCTTCTTCAAATCAGCATGCCTCTTATACTGCAGATTGCTATCTTCAATATTATTCTTCACCTTCTCTTGAATGTCATAAATGACTTGAGCAAACTCTTCCCCATCTACACTTCTCTTCTCCATTCCAGTAAAATCACAAAGGTCAAACACCTCTTGGATGCATACCATACACTACATAAAAAGGACTAAAACCTGTGCTTTTGTTTGGGGAATCATTATAAGCAAATTCATCTTGGGCTAACATAAGATCCTAACTTCCAGTTGATTTACCAATAAGACATCTTAACATATTTCCAAGGCTTCTATTGAGAACCTCAGTCTCTCCATCTGTTTGAGGATGATATGCAGAACTGAAACTCATATTTGTGCCCAACTTCTTCCATAGAGTCCTCCAGAAATGACCCACAAACTTTGTATCCCTGTCAGAAATAATACTTCTTGGAATACCATGCAGCCTTACAACTTCTTTAAAGAACAAATTTGCAATGTTAGTTGCATCATTGTCTTCTTACATGGTATAAAATGAACCATTTTTGAAAATCTATCAACAATAACAAAGATTGAATCATTACCCCTTTGAGTACGAGGTAAAACCAAAACAAAGTCCATACTCACAGAATCCTAAGGCCTGGTTGGAACTGGCAAGGGCTGATATAAACCAGCATTTTGACTCTTCCCTTTAGCATGTTGACAAACTCTGCATCTCTCCACATATCTTATCACATATGCCTTCATCCTTGGCCAATAATAATGAGTGCTCAACTACTAAAAAGTTTTATCTTGTCCAAAGTGACTAGTAAGACTGCCACTATGTTTTTCCTTCAACATATTATCTCTCATGGAGCCTTGAGGAATACACAACTTATTTTCCTTGAACAATAAACCCTCTTGTATCATATAATCATTCCATGACTCTTTATTCCTACAAATAGAATCACTGCAAGCTACAAATGCTTCTCCAAAATCTGCATCTTCTACATACAACTCTTTCAAGCTTTCAAAACCCACACTATTAGTCTTTATTTCACATAACAACAAATTCTTTCTACTTAAAGCATCAACAACCTTATTCATTTGACCACTTTTATGCATCAAAACAAAATTAAAACTCTGAATATACTCAACCCATTTAGCACACCTCTGATTCAATTTGTGTTGGCTATTAATAAACTGCAAAGCATGATTATCAGTGTACACAATGAACTCCTTGGGCAAAAGATAATGTCTCCATTTCTTGAGGGATTCAACCAAAGCATAAAATTCCAAATCATAAGAAGAATACTTCCTCTTTGCATCATTCAATTTCTCACTAAAATAAGCAATTGGCTTACCCTCTTGACTCAAAACTACCCCTATAGACAAACCACTAGTATCACACTCTACTTGAAACACTTTATCAAAATCCGGTAAAGCAAGTATGGGCTATTCACTCACCTTCTTTTTCATAAATCTGAAATTTTCTTCAACCTCTTTAGTTCACACAAATGGTCTTTTACTTCCCTTAATTGTCTACAATATAGTTTCTACAACATGACTAAGACTTCTTATAAATTTTCAGTAGAAACTAGAAAGACCATAAAAACTTCTTACCTCCATGATACTCTTTGGTGATGGCCAATCAAGTATAGCCTGAACCTTTTCCATATCCATCTTCAATCCATCCATTGACACCACAAAACCCAAATAAACAAGTTCAGTCTGCAAAAATAGACACTTCTTCAAATTAATCCACAACTTCCCTTCCTGTAGTCTCTTCATAACCTGCCTCAAATGATCAAGATGCTCCTCTTTTGACCTGCTAAATACCAAAATGTCATCCATATACACAACCACAAATTTACCAATAAATGGTTTCAAAACTTCATTCATTAAATGCATAAAAGTACTAGGAGCATTAGACAACCCAAAAGACATAACCAACCATTCATACAACCCATCACTAGTCTTAAAAGTAGTTTTCCACTCATCTCCTGGTCTGATTCTAATTTGGTGATAACCACTTTTCAAATCTATCTTAGAAAAATACATTGACCCACTCAAACAATCCATCAAATCTTCAATCCTAGGGATGGGGAATCTATAGAAGTCTCTCAACGTGATGTCATCATGGAGTCTCTCAACATGACGTCCACCATGGCTACTCCCATGTCTGGAAAGAAACATGTGCACAAGTGCCCATCACGGAGTCTCTCAACGTGATGTCATCATGGAGCCTCTCAACATGATGTCCACCATGGCTACTTCCATGTGTGGAAAGAAACATGTGCACAAGTGCCCATCACAGAGTCTCTCAACATGATGTCCACCATAGCTACTCCCATGTGTGGAAAGAAACATGTGCACAAGTACCCATCACAGAGTCTCTCAACGTGATGTCGTCATGGAGTCTCTCAACATGACATCCACCATGGCTACTCCAATGTGTGGAAAGAAACATGTGCACAAGTGCCCATCACGGAGTCTCTCAATGTGATGTCCTCATGGAGTCTCTCAACATGACGTCCACCATGGCTACTCCCATGTGTGGAAAGAAACATGTGCACAAGTGCCCATCACAGAGTCTCTCAACATGATGTCGTCATGGAGTCTCTCAACATGATGTCCACCACGGCTACTCCCATGTGTGGAAAAAAATAAGTACAAAGGATTCATCACAGAATCTCTCAATGTGATGTTGTCATGGAGTATCTCAACATGACGTCCACCATGGCTATTCCCATGTGTGGAAAAACATAAGTACAAAGGATTCATCACGGACTCTCTCAACTTGATTTTATCATTAATTTCTCTTTGCACATCCTCCTACTTCCACAATCTGCTTCGCTTGCTGAGATTTCTAGGAGATTCACCTTTGCTGCATCATCCCACTTACCTCAAAATTACCATGAATCCTGTAGACACCAAGCAACACACCCCAAATGACTGCATTAGGTTTAAATGGCATACGATTGATTAAGGTCATTGCTTCTTCTAGGCGGCTAGCATGACCGAGTAAATCAATCATACAACCATAATGGTCTACCTGTGGCATGATGCAATGATCTTGAATCATGGAATAAAAGTCACGAAAACCTTCGTCCACTAGGCCTGCATGACTACAGGCAGAGAGTATACCCACAAAAGTAATGTGGTTCGGCTTCACATATGTCCCTAGCAATAGTTTAAATAGCTTAAGGGCTTCCTTTGCACGTCCATTCTGGACATATCCTCCAATCATAGCACTCTAGGTGACTATGTCTTGTTTAGGCATTTCATCAAACACCCGACGTGCATCCTCTATGCTCCCACATTTGGCATACATGTCAAGAAGAGCAGTGCTAATAAAAAAATCAAACGTAAAGCTAGCCTTGACTATGTTACAGTGAATGTGTCTGCCATGCTGTAGCACTGCTATGCTGAAACATGCACTTAAAATTGACGACAGAGTGAAATTGTCCGGTTTTATTTCTCCCCATTCCATTTGACAAAACAATTTTAGAGCCTCCACGCCATTCACTGTATCCCACAAATATACCCTTCTTGCCTAGTCAAGACCTCAAGTGGAAATCTACCATGTATTCCAAGGCTTCAACTATGAACTTCTCATTAGGCCAATTCGAGCTCGCCTTGCAAGAAGACGCCAATTTGGTGCTTTATCCTGTAGAGCGAGTGGGCGAGTCTCAAGGCGCTTACTAGGCTAATGTTGTATTCAATCAGGAAGTACACTTAAAATTTGATGCGAGTGGGCTCTTGTATTTGGTAAATACCACCAACATGACCGTTTCCAATCTCACAGACGGCGGGGCTGGGATGAAGCAGTTACTTCATAGATTGATGCTGGAGAGCAACGGAATTCTTGAATAGTGTGTGTGGAACACTAGCAATGCAGAACACTAGAGGAGAATACAATATCATGTGCTTTCTTCTTACTGTTGATAATCATCGAAGCATGCATACAGACAGCATAGGTGAACAACAGGCGTACACACGGCTTTTCTTTTCATGTCACTTCTTAACAAATGCTTACAAGCCTCATGCCTTTATTCATTTCGATTTGCTAAACCCTAGCAAGCTTTCACATCAAGGTTCCTCATAAATAATAGCCAGTAACAATTACATCATCAGTTGATGGAACTTTCACGGTTCAATCCAAAGCGGCCTCTGACATCACATTTACAACACATACAGAATGACTTTCAATGGCTTCGAAGCCAGAAGTCCCGAGTATGAACTTCGGTGGGGCGAGGGGGCAAGGTCTAATAATATCCTTCAAACATCCTTCACATAATTTTAAATCACAGAGACACAGAAACTATTAACTTGGCTCTGATACCATGTTAACTTTCAGATCAGATATGCTGAATTGATTCCTTGTATTTGTTTCTTACTTGATATCGATCTGCTGATGCAATATGTTGATCTGCTGCAAATGTGCGAACTCCTCCTTGAAGTACGAATTGATTTTGAATGGATAAAAAATTGATGGTCAAATGAATGATCATTGCCTCGTATATATACAAAGCAAGACATCTCTTCATATGCGTCGGCCTCATTTAGAAAATAATGTGACTTTTCAATTATTATTTAAATTTGGGAGAAAGATATCTCCGGCCGCTAAAACGTCAACACGTATTGGCTCCATACTATTGAGAACTTATGATAAGGGAGAATCTGTACTGCCTGTTTGAGGCTCCGCCCAGCAAAGTTATGGTCATGGGTTTTGAGCACCTCCTTCGCCACGGCAGCAGAGGAGACCCACCACTGTTTTTTTCATGCCAAGAGAGACTGTCATTAACGGGCAAATAGTGACTCGTTGGGCTTTTTGCCGAGCAGAAAGAGGTTTCCTACAACAGGCCAGGCAGGTGGTCCAGGTGGAAGACGAAGCCTCTTCGTCTTTCTTGTCCATAGTAATACAGATAAGAAAAACAAAACACTGCTAACAAGCAGAAGAAGAATATTGGAGAAAAGCTCGAGCAATGAGTTGTCACTCGCATCAATGAAGCATAGCATTTTCTCTGAAGAGCACTTTCCTCTACTTATCCATTTTCTCGCAGAGCTACCCAAAACATTGCCGTTTACAATACGACAGTCTCTGAGTAAGATTACGTTCCAGTCAAAAAAACATTGCCATTAAAGATACGAGAGTCTATAAGTCAAGAATCCGTGCCACTCAAAAAAATTATTTAGTTGGAAGATTGGATGGAAATCCGACAAGTGTTCCTCTTTTGAGTGTATAGCTGAAATCAGACAATAACTTTTTTATGAATCTATAGCTATTCTTTCTCGATAGGAGTTCTGGATTGATTTTTATTTTTAGTAGCTATGAGTCTTTTCAGTTTTGTACAGCTATGTTATCCTGGCCTCTGTACGGTCTTAGTAGATCGTTTATTTGCAGTCTTATTTTACTGCTTTTCATTTTACGTAACTTTTGCTTTGTTCAATTGAAAAGAAACAAAAAAGTTGTTGAGTCAAGATGTTATTGATTAAAAAATATTAAGATTTGATAGCAATCTAACAAATGTTCCTCTTTTTGACTGCATCGTTGAAATTGGGCAATATAAAATTTTTATGTATCCATAGGTGTTCTTCTAAGATATGTTTGTATTTGATTTTTGTTTCCAATCATATTCTATGTACTTATCCACTATCTCTCAATCAAAATAATATGCATATCAAGTAGTTTTTGATTTATTTGTAAAGTTAAATAGTTTACTCTAAATTTGCTATGAATCAAGTCTTGTCAAATGTAAAGACTTCAACATTTTAAATAAATGATAATGGGATCATACTCACATAATTTAGTGGTCTAAATACACTTATATACTTGAGTTCTATACCAAAGAATATGATTATTCATGCACCTAATACCACTAGATACCCTTAGACCTTGGCTATAAGCTGGAAGAGACAATTATGTGTGTAGCCAATGCAATGATTACAAAAATGGCATTGTACAATGTTTCAAATCCTCTATAAACCTTTTGATGCACATATGTTTTCTATATTCTTTGAACTAAAGACCTAGGAGTTTCTATAAATAATGATCCAAGTCTCTTAGTCCAAGGTATTTGACATTTAAGGGTCAACATTGTAATCATCATTTCTTTGAAATGTCTACCCAGAAGTAGGAGATCTTAAAATTTGAATTAGGTTAACCACACCATGTGGTTCAATCCATGTACAAGGTTAAGCCACATAGCCTAATCTAATGATAGGAGACCAGAAGGAACAAACCAAAACTAATTAAGAATGTGGATAAGCATTTTTAGCTAGTCGCTTCAAGTCAAGTGTCACATCAAATTGAGGACTATGAGAATGTTTTTATGATAGTAACCAAAGTGTTGTAAACCCAAGGTGTAAAGAGAAAGGTATGCACTTCTATCCCTTAAATTTTGGCTCCGATTTCCAATTTTGGTGTGGATGTGAATCTACATCAATAATGCATGCAAAAGTAAAATCTCTAGTAAATCAAATAAGCAAGTCAACTAAAAATATAATATTCATTTAAAGCCCTAACCTACCTTAGGATTTGGTAGTTCTAGTCCCTATTGCTAAACCCCTTCATTCTAGGAAGAAGCCAAGACGTTCTTGTCTGGTTCTGGATTTGTTACCCACATATTTGACCCTAGCTAATTTTAAACTTTTATCATATCATCTGCATTATCACATGTGAAGTCATCCTATCACAACAAGTATAAAAGTTATGTCTCCTTTATTAATACCTTAGTCATTTTGTAGTGTCCATGTAGTCCCAAGTTTGTTTGACACAAGTTACTGGTTGCCTTCTTTTCTTTCATTGTAGTTTCCACTTTGAAGAGCAATTAAGTATAACACCCAAGTTAGGAAGTGTGTGGTGATATCTATTCAAGTATCATACTTGGTTGAAGTCAAGAATTTAAGTATACCAATTGTTGATAACTGAGAGGAGGGGGGTGAACCAGTTATCCTAATTATTTCTGCTTTCTGAACTTTCTTATTAATCAATGCAGCATTAATTCAAATATGCAAACATAACTATGAAATGGAAATACACATGACATAATATTTTGATGTGGAAACCCTATTAAGGGAGAAAACCACAGGGTGATTAACCTAAGATTGTATTCTCTGTTAGAAGAATGGAAATACAAAATGGCACTTGCTAATTAGGGCTCACTGCCTGAGCACACTGCTCACAAGAGGCACACTGCCTACAAGAGACACACTGTCTACAATTTATAAAGAGTGTAATACAATACTTGAATTGGTAAGGAGCATCTACATATGCTGGAATTCAGTTCCGGCTAGGCTCAATACACTGATCTGTTGCACTTCATCTTTCTTCTTCTTTTGTGTTACTCTTCTTTCACATACCGGACCTTTCTTACTGCTTTCACTCTGCTCTACTGCTTTTCTTCGCACTCACTCTCAACAACAACACTTCTCACAACTAAATCCATCTTGTATATATATCCGCACAAGTGATTTCATCACCTTTCTAGTCGACATCTGGAATAGTCAATCTTTTCCACCAACTCTGATCTTTCGGCTGAATCCTTGCATACCAAGTAATGCGGATCAAGGATATACTTGTAGAAGTCATCAATCATGTCAGCCAATCATAATTTATGCCTTAATAACCTTTACCATCATTAGTAACATGTCCGGAATGATGTCTGATGTTCTGCCAGTCAGTTCTTCCTCTGTTCACACTATCAATCAGGAACCCAATACTCAAGTATTCATATCTTTTTTTTTATCTACCACCAGAGGCTAAATCCTTGGAATCTATCAGTCAATGTAGTCCTCTTGACTTCCCCAAATCTGCACTTCACCAAGATACTTCCTCTGAGAGATCCGGACCTGACTGTCGGACCTCGCCACATGCTCTGTTCTTGCTTATCGGACCACAACATTCTTCACTCTAACTTCCGGTAGAGACACACCATGTCCTACGGATGTGTGAGATGAACTTTGTTGCCATCAATGACAACAATCATGAATCCATGTAGTGTCTCTTGCCAACAATCTCCCCCTTTGGCATTGATGGCAACATTTAGTGAAAAATGACTAAGTGTTTACACTATGCTCCCCCTTGGCTGATGCTCTATTTTTATATACATTTTTCAGAGCTCCCCCTTAGTTGAATTCCTGATTTTTCACTGCTCTTCACTCCCCCTTTGACATCAATGGCAAAGGGTGGGGTCTGCACACCAAAAAGATTTCTTAAAAACACTTCTATACTTAGTCGCATAAGTATTTATACATGCTATACTTTACATAAACTGAAGGATATCTGCAAAAGATGTCTTCAACTGGACAAATTTAGTTGCCCAACTCTGCTTCATTATGTCCAAAATTGTGATGTTACCACTCAACAGGAATGAGTAAGCTTCTGCCTTTTTCAAATCTGTCGGATCATTTATTCTGGTTGTAGTTAGAGCATCACTTAAGGCCTCATGCATGGCCTCCAACTTAGGGATAATTATTCCTCTAAGTTCATTCAACATTCTATTTTTCTTCTCTTCTTCAAGCTTTTTAATTTCATTCAAAACTGCAATCGTCTGACATTCTTGATTTATTATGGATGTGGAAAGTGGATCAAAATTTTGAGAAAGTTTAGTTAGTTTGTCCTCCTATTCTTTCACTTTCTTCTCAATCTCCACTGTTGCTTTAGACCAGGATATACAAAATTTGTATACATCTCCTCTGTCCTTGAGAGCAGTTTCCAAGCTCTTTATCCCAATATCCATTACTCTCCTATCATTTGCTATCAACCCTTGCAACTCAGAGAATCTCTTGTCCAGAAACTCTTTCCTGACCTTCTCCTCAGCTGATTTCTCTAGAGAATTGAAATGTGTACTAATGCTATTAATCATAGATTTGAGATTACCGGATGTGGATGTTGTGGGCTCCATCTGAGATGATGGCATAATCTTTTCTAGCACTCTGGAAGCAGCTTCTATCAACTCATAGTCTTCCATGTGAGACTTCAGGAGTTTTTCTTTAGCTTTTGCATTAGCAAATGAAGCTATCTTCATTGTCTGTACCAGAGAAAGAGAATCAAAATTAAATGGTCCTTGTAGAAGCTCTGGTTCATCAATCTCCATTGTCTCTTTGTTCAAGAATTCTTGGACAGTTTTTGCAGTGTCTCTTGCCGGAGATAGATTTTTCTTCTCTTCTGCATTCTTAGAACTGTCTCTTGGAGCTTTCTCTCCTTCTACATTCTTATCACTAGCAGTTGTGGTCTTCTCTATTGAAGTCTTCTCTCCTTCTGCAACCTTGGTATTGTCATCTTCTTTTTCCTTCACTTCTTTTCCTTTATCCTCTGTTCTTTCTTCTCCTTTGGATCCAGAGACTGTAGGGGAAAGCGGAGGAGAGATGTTTGTTTGTTCATGGGCCACCTCTTCTGGAGTAGAGGATTCTAAGACCTTATTTTCACCAGTGTCCATTAGTTCTTCTGTCATTTCCTCAGTGGATTCCTTTTCAACACCTATGGCCGAAGGATCAGCACCCAAGTCTCACCAAGCATGAGCTGATTCATTCTGGCTTTGCTCCAGAATTCATCCTTACAGTCTTTGAAGATCATATTCATTTGTTTGGAATCAATTGAGGGATATAGTTGAATGGCTATCTGTTCCTAGTTTTCAAGATCCTTTGCCCTAGCATTATTCTTTCTTATTTCTAACTCTTTTGCTAGGCTTTTGGGAATAAGAGATATAATTTCAATGAAACCCTTGTTATATATGTTCAGATACTTAACTACTGCTTCCTGCAAGATCTTTTGGTCTGCTTCATTGTAATCATCATAGAATTCAGCCATTGGTTGGAGATTTCCATCCACAGTGATTGATTTGATGACATCATCTAAAGACAGAGTAGGCCTTTCAATGAATTCTTCTGCCATCTCTTCCTTGTCTTGATCGGTAGAGGGTTCACCGGATCCTTCCTTCTTCTACTTCTTCATTTTCTTTATCTCCTCATCTGATTTAGTTTCTTCATCATCCTTCTGACTGCCATAATCCCTTGCGACTTTTGTCTTTGTTCTTTTCTCTCCTTTGCCAGATAATTTTACTTCCGCTTTTGATGGCCTTGAGCTTTCAGTAGTGGTAGGTGCAGATCTCTTTGATGATCTGGTCTGGGTGGAAGATTTTACCAGAACACTTTCCTCACTTTTTTTTTCTACCTTTTTCTTCTCTTCCTCATCCCTTTCCATCTTTTCCCTATTGGCATCTAGTGCCTCCTTTGATATGCCAAAGACTTTTGCAGCATCTTCAACTTCTTTTCTTACCTTCCTCTTGATCTCTGGTTGTCTGAGTTCCACATGAATCTTTACACTTAGCTCCTCAAAGGTTCCAAACCTTTTTGCCTTGGGATCTTTTGGCTGACTTAACATGTGTTCAATATGCAACTCAACAATTTTCTCATCAACTTCATACCCCATCGGCATGATCCATACTATTCTTGGTTCCACTGCCTCCATAAGGCACTGATCAGTTTCTACCATGAAGAAAATAGTATCCTTATACTTTTCAACTAGAGCTTGGGGGATTCTCTCTCTTGCTTACATCATACTCTGAAAGTCCTTGAAATAGCCCCAGAGTGTTGTATTATGTGCCTTAACATCACCAAGTCCATGCAAATAATCCCTGATTTGTATGGCAACCAGTTTGTCATTTTGCCAAATCTAGCCACTAGATCCAGGTAGTTCATTCATATAATAGAAGAACAGACATAGTATCAAGCCACCGTATTTGAAGGAGTTCTTCTTGTCTTTCTTTATCTTCTGCAGATTTTCTAGAAGTTGGTTCAGAAGGAGCTCACAGAGATCATAGTCAGCATTCTTTCTTAACATTTCATAGGCAGTATATATTGCAGTTCCAGATACTGAGTTTTCCCTACTAGAGTGATATATTTTGTATCTGATGATCATGGATGCAAACTTGATATCCGGATCAGTGATATCCTCAATTGTCATTGCCCTCTTATCAAACTTTGATTTGGTAGCTTCAGTCACCGTTTGATTTTTGATAGATTTTAGAACAGTTATCCCACTGAATGAGTGTAATTTGGTAACTACGTTGATGGCATCTTTTGTGAGCTTGAATGGTCTATTCAACCATATGAAGTTATCATGTATTCTGCTTAATACGTACCGGACCCATTCATCTTCTAGAAAATAGGGGAAATGAATGCACTGTGCAAAATGCTTATCCCGGATGGCTTTATACTGAGGTTTGATCTCAAAAGAGTCATCTGTTAACTACTTCTGATAGATATCCATCAATTTGGACTCTCCAAATTCTTCAATGTTTGCATGAATGTAAACCCTAATATCTTCTGTATGCAGGACACCATGCGGAACACTAGAAAAGGCTCCTAGGGGATCTACTTCCAAGGATTTGTAGGGATGTTTCTTGAATTTGGGGTGAGGCCTATCAGTGATCTTCACAATATTTGGAGTAGACATCTTTTTAAAAAGATTTGCAGAGAAGAATGAAAAAATATCTTTTGCGTCTTTCAGTTTCACGGAGTTAGCCGAATTGATTTCTGGATGAGTTGACTTCTGCAAATGATCTTGGATGAGCTTGAAGAATTTTGTTGCAGAGCTTCTCTTTTCATTTCTTCTTGAATGCAGAATGAATAAATGTTTAATGAGGAAACCCTTATATTGCTCCGCAAACCCTAATGTTAGGTTGCAATAAATGCTCGACCTAAGTCATTCCGGTCTGCCTTATTTGGATGACTTGAAGAACCGGATCAATCTTGATCTTAAACATCTTGTAGATTTTCCAAATCTTAACCATAGTTTATTTGGATGTTTCTCTTATGAATCCTTTAATCTGCAACTCTTTTTCTGCCAGTTCCGACACCAATTAGCTAGCTGGGGGAACAAGGTTTTCTTTGTGTCTCCCCTTGAGCCAGAGCTCACCTTTTTAATTTCTGAAAGGAATATCAGCGCCAGAGTCTGGTGCAGATCCATCCCCTTCATTCTCTGTACTTTTCTTCACCCAAATCTTGTTCATCTCCCTTTGAACTTCATCCGCATTCACTTTTTGTTTTCCCTTATCTTGATTCTGATTATGATGTACCGGACCTCTTTTGTCTTGATTCTTGCTTCTACAGAATTTTGCAATATGACTGGATCTATTGCAAATTTGGCAAACGACATTTCTTTGCATATTTGATTGATATCCTTTTGATCTGCATTGATTAGCCATATGACCTATTCTATTGCATGCAAAGCATCTACCATTGAATGATTTGTTTATTTGCATATTTCTGCATTCATGAGATTTGTGACCATACCTTTTGCAATTGAAACACTGTCCAGAGAAGGATGAATTAGTCTGATTCATTCTCTTTCTACACTGATTAGCTTTATGACCAAAGTTATTGCAGTTGTGGCAGTATCCATTGAAGGATGGATATCTTTGAGCATTAGGCTGCCTTACCAGAGGTCTTCTAGGCCTGTTCCTTGGATTATTTGATCCAAAATTCTTTTGACCAGATCTGGAGCTTTCTCCTTTCTCATATCCCAAACCACACTTGTCATCTACCCTCTTTTGACTTTCAAGAAGAACTTCAAGTTGAGCAGAACTTATCTTGAATTTTTCTTTATATTCATTTACTGTTTGAAGATCCCTTTTAAGAGAGACAATTTGATCCTCAAGTTTTTCTTCATTATCTTTAGCATCTTCAAGATCAGATTCAAGGTGTCTGATTATTCTATCCATCTTGTGGTAGTCTTTTGATTTCTCCTTGAGAGATTGTCTTAGATCATCTTTAGTCTTTCTTTTCTCTTCAATTTCTTGGGTAAACTTCATAACTCGTGATTCCATCTCATGTCTTACCATGATGATCTCTTTTGATAACTTTTCACACAACTTGGTTTTCTCCTTCAGATCTCCACTTGTATCATTGGCTTCACTTTGATTTGCCAATTGCTGAAGGTGCTCTTTTCTCTTTTTCATAGAGAGACTCAGATTCCCTTTTAGTTCATTTATGAAATCATCAGCCTGTTTGAGTCTTTCCTTCAATTCATTGACTTCAGACTTTGACTGCTCAAGATCATCTAGGGCAGAACTAAGTTTCTCCCTCATACCATACACATTCATTTGAATTCCTAGATCTTCCTCAAGTTGTTAGGCTCTATTGGGAGGAACTTGGCTCTGATACCAATTGTTGATAACTGAGAGGGGGGGTGAATCAGTTATCCTAATTATTTCTGCTTTCTGAACTTTCTTATTAATCAATGTAGCATTAATTCAAATATGCAAACATAACCATGAAATGGAAATACACATGACATAATATTTTGATGTGGAAACCCTGTTAAGGGAGAAAACCACGGGGTGATTAACCCATGATTGTATTCTCTGTTAGAAGAATGGAAATACAAAATGGCACTTGCCAATTAGGGCTCACTGCCTCAGCACACTGCTCACAAGAGGCACACTGCCTACAAGAGACACACTATCTAAAATTTATAAAGAGTGTAATACAATACTTGAACTAGTAAGGAGCATCTACATATGCTAGAGTTCAGTTCCAGTTAGGCTCAGTACACTGATCTGCTGCACTTCATCTTTCTTCTTCTTTTGTGCTGCTCTTCTTTCACATACTAGACCTTTCTTACTGCTTTCACTCTGCTCTACCACTTTTCTTTGCACTCACTTTAACAACAACACTTCTCACAACTAAATCCATCTTGTATATATATCCACACAAGTGATTTCATCACCTTTCTAGTTGGCATCCAGAATAGTCAATCTTTTCCACAAACTCTGATCTGTCGGCTGAATCCTTGCATACCAAGTAATACGGATCAAGGATATACTTGTAGAAGTCATCAATCATGTCGGTCAATCATAACTTATGCCTTAATAACCTTTACCATCATCAATAACACGTCCGGAATGATGTCTGTTGTTCTGCCAGTCAGTTCTTCCTCTATTCACATTGTCAATCAGGAACCTGATACTCAAGTATTCATATCTTTTTTTTTATCTACCACTGGAGGCTAAATCCTTGGAATCTATCATTCTAGGTAGTCATCTTGACTTCCCCAAATCCGTACTTCACCAAGATACTTCCTCTGAGAGATCTGGACCTGACTGTCGGACCTCGCCACATGCTCTGTTCTTACTTACCGAACCACACCATTCTTCACTCTGACTTCCGGTAGAGATACACCATGTCTTGCAGATGTGTGGGATGAACTTTGTTGCCATCAATGACAACAATCATGAATCCATATAGTGTATCTTGCCAACATTTTCCTTGTCAAATGGTAGAAATAGACCATAGAGAACCACATTATCATAAGGGTCCATGGGAATTATTTTCGTGTTATGGTCAGATAGTTGGACCTACCACTTCATTAGCATCACCATTTGTACTAGTCATCAAAGATTTCAAATTACTAAAATTATACATCTTAATTCTTCATCTTGAATTGGTGATGCACAAACTGTTTGACAAAATGCTGTGAGAATTCTAGTGTTACAGTTTGCAATAGATATAGGATACACCCAACATGGACATTATGAAGACGTTCAAAGATAATTTAGGCAAATACATAAATTAGCTATGAAGATAGGTCACTTCACATTTACTACCATGTTGTATGCATGTGCGAAGCTTGGTGATCTCAAATAGGGAAAGAAAATTCTTATCCACACTACTAGCCATTTCTGATATGCAAACGTGAAATGTGAATTAGTCTTGAAGCTATCATCACCATTGATAAAATCTAAGTAACTACATAAGCAAGCAAATAATTATGGTGTTGTTATTGATTGGTTTTGAGTTCAAGGTTGGCATGATCGTGGAACAAATAGACACGTGAAGAGTCAATGAGCATGTGTTGGTAAAGTAAAAATAACATATTCAAAGGGTTTATGTAACATTTGTTGGTTTCATATCTTGGTTTTGAAACCATATCAAAGCTTGAGTTTGAATAGATTTCCTAACTTACTTCGTCAACTGACAAGTTATAAAAACCTATAAAGAGCTAGTGGAAGTCATTAGTTTTCCACAATCCATAATGTTGGAAATTGATGCTTTTGGATTTAACTGTGTAGAATCTAGAAGCATCAATTTGGGTAAATGCAAGAAGTTGTGTCCACTTAAGGTGGAAGTTTCAGAGTTAGAAAAAAATCTGAAATCGGGGAACCAAAAACGGGATCCCGTTTATATAAAACGGGATCCCATTTATATAAAACAGGATCCCGTTTTGGGTCAGGATACCGAGCCTGAAACACAAAATGTGATCCCATTTTTTAGCGGGATCCCGAACCTAGATGCCAAAAACGGGATCCCGTTCCATAATACGAGATCCCGTTATAAACGAGATCCAATTTTATGGAACGGGATCCCGTTTAGAAAAAGTATTAAATTAAAAAAAAATGGCAGAGACCCCATTTTCACCAGTGACAGTCGACAAACGAAAACAGGATCCCGAGTTGAGTGACCATCCACCCACTAGGTAAGTGGATTTTTCCACTTCTACAAATTACCCATCAATCGTTTTAAGCTTCCCTTGTTTGTTTTGGTGTAAAATACAATCAAAATTTAAATTGTGAATTGTTATTTAGGGTTTCTATTTATGAAATCAGTAGCTAATTTTTGACATTTTAGTTGTAAAATACAATTGAAATTTTGAAAGACTATATCATATAAAAGGATAGAATTTGAACAAACTATCAAAATTATGTTTAAAATTGAGAATTGAATAGATATATTTACACATTTTAGCTGTAAAATACAATTGAAATTTTTAAAATACTGTATCATATGAAAGGAGAGATTTTGAACAAACTGTCAAAATTTGAGTTCAATTTGAGTGTTGAATAGCTATATTTAAACATTTTAGCTATAAAATACAATTGAAATTTTGAAAATACTGTATGATATGAAAGGAGAGATTTTGAACAAACTATCAAAATTTCAGTTCAGTTTGAGTGTTGAATAGCTATATTTAAACATTTTAGCTGTAAAATACAATTGAAATTTTGAAACGGTTGTATCATATGAAAGGAGAGATTTTGAACAAACTGTCAAAAATTATATAGCATTGGGATGATACATATATTTGGTTTTTATAAAATTTACTTATAACAATGTATGCCATTGTATTTTAAAGGCATTATTGAATAGGTAACTATCATGTAAAAAAATTACAACAAACCATAATAAAACCTTTATCACATCCTTCATAATCAAACCTTTAGAGACAACCAACTAATTAAGAATTGAGAAAATTTTACAGTTTTTGTGATAGCCAACTAATCAAGAATGAAATGAAGCCAACATTTATGTAACTTTTGATATACTCAAGTAGCTGTCCTCACTAGCTAGGTTATGCCCCTGGGATGAACATCGTGATGTTAATTGTGATACGAGCTCAACCTCATTGGTAATGCTTCACCTAATCTTAATGACATTGATGTAGGTTCCACTCATGATCCTTACAAAGATCTTTCCACCACTAACCTCTTTCATGATAGGTCACTATCCTCACCATCTCCTTAGACCTATAATACCTTGAGCTTATCAATTCGGACCAACACGACCCTTTATGATTTGATGTTTTCCAAAATGATGAAGCCATCATGAAACTTATGAAGTGTCAAGACCACATCCCCATTGTAATCATAAGAAAGACTTTTCCACCATACTTAACACGTACATATGCTTATTTTGGAGAGAAAGAAAGAACCCTTTAGTCCTAAGGCACCTTAGTCTAGGCAAAATAGTAACAAGATATAAGAAGAAACCTGTGATGGATTAAAATGATATAATAAAAATGGACACTTTCCAAGAGCTCCTCAATTTGACAAGCTTCACCTTCCATTAGATACCACTTAGATACAAGACATGACTCCTCTCTCCTTGTTGAGGATGCTATAGACATCAACCTATGAATAGAAGCTCGGACCCTAAACTCTCTAAGATAGTAGCTCCACTAGACCTTGACATCAAAGAAGGCATATAACCATGTCACCATTAAAGATTATGTTGATTTCTTCATGTGGTCTTATGGTGATATGCCTTGAGACTCCATCTTTAAAGTCAAGCATCATCTTGTGGTTCACCTCAATGCCAAACCTATTCAATAAAAGCTACACAAAATGCACCCCCAAGTAGCTCTCGTGGTGACAGAAGAATTGTATAAACTCTTGGATGTCTAGGGTTCATTTAGACTATTACTTATCCTAAATGGGTCTCTAATGTGGTCTTAGTTAACAAGAAAACTAAGGGAGTTCATGTTTGCACTAACTTTTGAGACATCAAAAAAGGATCTACCCTAAAGATAACTTTTCTCTACCAAACATTGATATGATCGTGGATCTCATAGCCATATATATAATTTTATCATTGATCTGGATATAATATGGACCAAGTTGAAACATTTGAGTTAGACATGGAGACACCTAGATTATGGAGCTTGGTCTATGTAAGAAAACACCTCCTATAGACTCAACATAAACTTATCCCTCAAGAAAACACCTCCTATAGACTCAACATAAACTTATCCCTCAACCCTCTAAATTGTGACTTACATCATTTGATTACCCTGGAACACACTATAGACAACTCTATACAAATTTGGCAAAAGATATTTTCTCCTAACATAAAATTGTATATGTAGAAACTTATCTACTACTACATTAGATTTGATATACTTCTTAAAAGGAAAGAGTTGGGACTAACAACTAAATAGAAAACAATAATTTTGCAAATCTAGGAAATAGGAAACAAAATCGAGCTAGAACCATCTTGACTAATTTATCTATTTCTAGCTAGATTGAATCCCTACAATCACAAGTTAAAAACAAAGCATCAAATTCTTCATTAAATTTAAATCATATTTAATCATAAGAATATATTCATCTTCATACTCAGATTAGTCAGGTAGGCAACTAGTAACTTCAATCCCATCTCCATTATCAAATTTGGTTGCCATAGGCAACTTCACCAAATTTAGGTTTTCAGATCATGTGGTATGCACAAGATATCCACCTCAAGGTAATTCTCCAAGTCTAGTTATAGTCTTGCAGATGTTCATTATGATTCTACCTAGGTGGTATGATAGTCCATTGGTTTCTAGATGACATCATTCAATAGCATAGATGCATCTAAACATTCACCCTTCATTGATATATATCAAGATAGTAAAATAGAGTTTTAAATTGTTCTTAAGGTTTGGGGTTCAATCATAGTGTTAAGATAGTGCAAATTTTAAGACTATTTAGACTAATTAAATGGGCCGCTTAGTCTCAAGCTAAATAACACACATAAGAATTGGGACTAACAACTAAATAGAAAACAATAATTTTGCAAATATGTATGAATAGGAAACAAAATCAAGCTAGAACCATCAACTAATATCTTTTAGACCATGATGCATATCTTGAAATTTAAACTTGAACATTATCGTCATGTGAATGCTTTTAGCCATCCTACAACCTCCTATCACCCTTCATCCTCTTATAGGGATATGCCACACAACCTCTCCAAGTTGACCATGCCAAACCCAAAGTCACAATCCTAAGAGGTCCCTAATTTCCTCCCAATGATCATGAGAACCTTGAAGAGCCTACATCAATCCCTTCATTACACTCACCACCATCTAATCCTCCAACTTCACATCCTAAATTTAAATCACCTCTCTTAAATGACCTCTATAGATGTACTATGAACTATATTACAAAGACAAACCTATATGCCATGTCCCTCTCTATTAAGTTTGATCACTCCCAATCCTAATCAATTTTCTCCTATTATCCATCCACCTAATCCTAGACATTTAGCCTTCATTGATATATATATTGATAGTAAAATAGAGTTTTAAATTGTTCTTAAGATTTGGGACAATCATCTAGTGTTAAGATCTAGTGCAAATTAAGACTATTTAGACTTTAAATTAAATGGGCTTAGTCTGAAGCTAAATAACACACATACTTGAGTCAAATGACTAACAACTAAATAGAAAACAACAATTACAAATAAAAAATAGGAAACAAAATCAAGCTAGTTCAACATCAACTAATATCTTTTTCTAGATAGATCATCCCTACAATCACAAGTTAAACAAAGCATCCTAACCTTCTTACCTCATCATCTATCTTAAAAGTGTAAGATTTAATTTCATTACCACATGTATATGGTTATATATATGTCCTATCAAATGGTAAGGATTCACTCAAATTTTGACATACTCTTGAACACATATATCCAATTTATGAATTCATGATTGATCCAATGCAAGCATGACTATTTTTGTTGGTCCTGGAAGCTTATAGGAAATGTTGGATCTCCTCTAGAATGAGTACTTAACATCAAACCAATAGCCAACTCCATAGAAAAATTAACAAAATTGAAACCTTGGACCTAACATATGATAATAAACCTTGAGAACAAATTCATTATGGTAGTCCTAATAGCTCTCTTACATTTTGAAATTTGTACATGCATGTATACATTATCTATATGTTTAATTTAAATTTATTTCAAGTGTAATTTCTTGAAACATATATATATATATATATTCTTGATTTAATTTTAAATTTGTACTCAAGTTTGTATGTTTATATGTTTATATATGCAAGTTCATATCTATTTTTATATATACATCATGAATCTAGATGATATTCACTTTGATGTTGAGGACTTCCTTAATGCACATGATGATCCTGCTGCACCCCCACCAGCACCCGCACCCCCAGCGCCAAATGCCCCACCTCCAGATGCTCCACCTGCAGATGACCCACCTCTACCTTCACCTTCACCCCCACCTGGAACTGACCAAGCTCACTTGTGAGCTGTAATTAATGAAAATGTGGATTCGATACAAGAAAAATTGAATTCCATTCACAATGAACAATTCATGCCACCTCACATGGTACGTTTTGCATCTTTGATGCAAAACATTGTAGATTCTGTGAGGTCTATTGACTCGAACTTTGATGGATTCCAGAAATGGAGAGAGGAGAGGTGCCAATTTTATGCTGACGGCCTCTCCTATAAGACTATTTTGGATCTTAAAATCACAAAAGCTCATTTAGCACAATATTTTAGACATCCCATTACAAATGAACCTATTCCTACAAATAAGAAAAGAATATCAATCAAGTAGTGTAGGCATGAAGGAATGTCTACCAATTTTTGGGATAGATGGTGGATGGTGTTTGATTATCCACCTCATGCTAATTGTGAGGTTCCTTTATATTTTTTGAGAAAATTATATGTAGAGTTTGTTATGAATAAAAAACCCAACTACTTTGATTTTAGATCATTCCAGGGTATTGGTGGTGGCATGCCACAACAGAGGTTGGGGGCACGGGTTGATCCCCAATGATCAATGCCTAGTCAACCTCTTATTGACCCTCCTGTTGCTACCATTCCTTCGCCCTTCCAGCATCGTGTAGTGGTATCCACACTAGGCACATTGAGTGCACTCTCAGGTAGCCTACATGAGCAGACTTCTATGATGGTAGCTCGAGTTAGAAAGCATGGAGGAGTTGATGATAGAAGTGGTCCTAGTACCACTCCACATGTGTCGATGCCTCATACATGTACGAGTTGCAATCAGTTGTGTTATGGACCTTATCAGGAAGCTGCACCCACTTCAGCTACACATGCATCATCTGATAATGTGGGCACTGAGTCATTTGTTGATTATCTAATTGCTAAGGATCATCCCACTGATCATTCGACACAGGTATATATAGGTTATGTACACATGTTGAATTTAAAACAATTTTTTAACCACGTGTTTTTAATCAACATATAGATCAATTAAATTGTAATATTTTAACAATCAAATTGTTTGGTGTAGATGATGGCAATAGGGGTCACCATTGATCGAATTAATTTTTCATCGACACCTATTCATCTCAGGCACCCATTTGGGGTACACTTTCAATGATTTGTAAATTTGTAAAATTCAGTCTTGAATGTGTGTACAATTAAATATTTATGAACTTATTTATGAACTGGTTCAGGGTTCTTCCACATTGAATCCTCCATCTCAGGGTGTCTCAAGCGCTCCTCCATCATTGGGCATCTCACATGACACTCTTACAGTATGTATATTGTTTTAAAAAACTATATATATACTTTAATTTTTCTATTTTGATATCAGTGTATCTGAAAACATGTACTATTTAATATTGTATAAATATGTCTATGCAGGTTAACACAACAATGAGGATGGTCATTGTAGCACACATGGATAATCCAAGTTTATATCAAGAGTCGACTGCATTTCAGGTTGTTGAAAAACGTATAACATGTGCACAAGTCAATTATATATATGTTTTAAAACCTAATTTGTACACACATGTGCTAACTTAAATATAAATGACATTGTAGGAGCTTGTTAGTGACACATTTCATCAACACATAGCACATGCAGAGCAGGAGGATAGAGGAGGTGGGCAACCTGATATGGTATAATTTAAAATTTAGATTATATTTTTAAAATTGAACAATTAAAATATACATTGTGAACTTAAAGTAAATTTCTTGATATATATATATATATGCCCCACACCCCTATCAAGGGTATCCCTTTAGTTCTCGTGCCCCTCTAAAATGCCACTCTCAAAATGCCCTACCCTAATGCACCTTAAAGATTTTAATGATATATTCTAAACAAAAAAATTAAATGATCGTTTTCATGATGTACATTCAATTTTATAATAGTAATATAATAGTTTTTATACTATTATAAAAATATTAGTAATTTTATAATAGTAATCAATAATAAATTACCCTATGCTATTTGATAGCTTATTTAAATAGCATATTTTATATTTAATAATAGGATTATAATACCAAAATAGCAAATCTTATCATAATACCAAATATATATAAAATTGCAGAGGGGCAATGATGACAATATGTATTATGATAAGATTTGCTATTTTGGTATCATAATCCTATTATTAAATATAAAATATGTTATTTAAATAAGCTATCAAATAGCATAGGGTAATTTATTATTGATTACTATTATAAAATTACTAATATTTTTATAATAGTATAAAAACTATTATATTACTATTATAAAATTGAATGTACATCATGAAAACAATCATTTAATTTTTTTGTTTAGAATATATCATTAAAATCTTTAAGGTGCATTGGGGTAGGGCATTTTGAGAGTGGCATTTTAGAGGGGCATGAGAACTAAAGGGATACCCTTGATAGGGGTGTGGGGCATATATATATATATATATATATATATATATATATATATATATATATATATATATATATATATGTTGACATGTACATTCAAAATTCTTTTTCTTTTATAGCTTGATACATGTCATGGAGCTAAGCCTGTAGAGACAGGTCCTAGAATAGAGGATTCACAACAAGTTCCTCTTACGGTATAATAATTTTTAAATATGATAACTTATAAATTAAATTGATTAAATCATTTTTAAAATCATCAAGTACATCTAATTTCAACTTGAACTTTCTCTTGTATTAAATAGATTGATTCAGAGCATGGAGAGACAGGTCCAGGTGCACCAGAGCATGCCTCTCAGCCTCACACGGTAATTTAATTTTATGATAAATTATAAATTTAAAAATTGTCATTAAATTAGATTTCCTTATCATCTTACATCTAATTTCATCTAAATCTTTCTCTTTTGCAGAGTGATTCAGGTCATCTAAGTAGTTTGCATGGTGTGAAGAGGACTCTTGATGATAGAGATAGTATGTGATAGGTTATTAAACATGGGCTATATGTATAATTTGACTATTTCATGGACTATATGTTATATACTGTTTGTCATGGACTTTATATATATATATATATATTGTTGAACGTGGACTATATATATTTATATGTCACACAATAAATGCAATCTTGTCGTCAAAGTAATAATCATGTAAAACCATCATGTTAGTTTAGGTGCATCCATACATATATCTATTATCCATGCATACATACATTGCATATACATCATAAACTATAAAAACATAACATCACACACATATGTATATACAAGCATCCCTAAATTTAATCATAAATCAAACTCTAATCTAACCATGTGCATGAAGGAAAAGAAATGTAAACATTTGAGATCAACCATAATAAGATATATAGATTGACATCAATAGAAACAATCGATTGTCATATATAAATCTCTATGTAAGTGTCAGAGTGTTGATCTAGATTTGCGCTTAATGAAGAAATTGCATTGAAAGAATATGTAGTGATGAGGTCCTAATAAAGTTCCTCCATTCATTCACGGTATGCATATTTAGGTCCTAGTCAAATTTTAAGCAATAAAATGGTAAGCAAATCAAAACAAAGAATTAAAAAGTGAGATACTCATGAGGATCTCTTGCCTACTAGGAGGGATCAATCTCTCACATCTTCTCATCTAGATCAACTAAGTTATATTAAATGATCCTAGCATGGTTATAGTTATATTTATCCAAGTGCCTTGGTGCTTGTTCTTGTGTTGACCATGTAATTTAGGAGTCCCTAGAGTAAGAGTCCATGGGAGTGTCCCTTGACCAACCTCTACTACATCTTGAGTAGATTTGTAGCATGGGAGTGTACTAGGGGAAATCCTTTAGAAAGTTGCCCCTTTTCAATAATATAAATCTCTATGTAAGTGTCAGCTGGTGTTGATCTAGATTTGCGCTTAATGAAGAAATTGCATTGAAAGAATATGTAGTGATGAGGTCCTAATAAAGTTCCTCCATTCATTCATGGTATGCATATTTAGGTCCTAGTCAAATTTTAAGCAATAAAATGGTAAGCAAATCAAAACAAAGCATTAAAAAGTGAGATACTCATGAGGATCTTTTGCCTACTAGGAGCGATCAATCTCTCACATCTTCTCATCTAGATCAACTAAGTTATATTAAATGATCCTAGCATGGTTATAGTTATATTTATCCAAGTGCCTTGGTGCTTGTTCTTGTGTTGACCATGTAATAGGAGTCCGTAGAGTAATAGTCCATGGGAGTGTCCCTTGACCAACCTCTACTACATCTTAAGTAGATTTGTAGCATGGGAGTGTACTAAGGGAAATCCTTTAGAAAGTCACCCTTTTTCAATAATATCTAGTCATGTCATCTCCTAGACCCATCTCCTCTCTATCTCTATGTATGGGTTTGTAATAATTTGTTTGTGTTAGTATGTCAATCCCCCATGCATAAACTTTACCTAACTCCACTTGCTCAATGATAGGAGCCTACATACCATATGAGAAAGTGGACATTTTTAGTCCTTCACATGCAAAGTTCAATATTTTTTCCAATCTCTTGGATTCTCTATTTGTGACTTTGATAATGACCTCTTTGTTAATGTTAAAAACATGGTCAATTCATTATAGTTGTATTATATATGGATGACTTACTCATTACGAGTAGTCTTATTTCTTTAATCCACAAATATAAAAAATAAATTGAACCAGATATTTGAATAACTAATTTAGGGCTTTTGCATCATTTCTTAGGAATGATTATCTTCTAGGATCATTAATCTATTAGGGTATCACAAGCAAGATACAAATAAGATATATACTAAAAAAAATCAATTATGGTTGACTATAAACCAACTACTATTCCTATTGAATTTAGTATTAAACTTGACTCCAAACCTCTATTTGAAAAGACCAATCCTACTTTGTATAGACACTTAGTAGAAAGCCTTATTTACCATACCATACCTATACCAGACATTACTTATGTAGTAAGTATTGCATCTAGATTCATGCAAGATCCATATGTGGATCATTGGAAAATGACTAAAAGAATGTTGAAGTATATTAAAAGTACTTTTAAATTGAAAAATATAAACATGAAAATTGAAAAAATCAAAATGTGATTACATTCCCTACCTAGACATGTATCATTTGCAATTAACCTACAACTTGATGCTAACTTTTTGGATGTCTTAAGGGGTCCTAATTTATGATGTCGTAAGGGGACGTCTTAAGTTCTCAAAATTTGGTGAAGTTGCCCAAGGCAACCAAATTGAACAATTTATAATAAAATCAAATTTAAAGTAAATTCTAAATAGAAAAACATGGACATAAATAACAAATAAAATACATAGAATAATAATTTTGATAAATTTAATACTGTAGAGTATAGAATTGTGTACATACACATGTATACAAATTTATGTACAAAATGTGTAATAATGTAATTGTGTATGTACATATATGCCAACTCAAAATAATGTAAATACCAAATGTGGTTATATGCCATCTCAAGAAAGTCCAAAACTTGAGGGGAATGTAGCAGGTCTTCATGCCACCTGATGTAAAAATAATACAAGCAATTTATCAATATATCTGAATCAAAACATGTATTTTAATTTATATAAAACTATCTAGATATACACAATTTGTGCCTGTATTTACAAGTGCCTCTCAAATTTTTGTTTCAAAGTATGTGATGAATTTGTGATGATGGCCTAAGGATATAAAAGGATAAATTAAATCAATTTCAACTAATAACGCACAAGAAATATCAAAACATGTATTTAATGTATTTAAAACAACAATATAAATCTATTTAACTATATTTACCTATATTTACTTATTCCATTATACCATCTCCATCCTCTCTTTTTTCCAACGCATCGATGATTGTCTCATGGTCTTCCATAGAAATGTTCCATAGCTCTTTATTTGTAGGTTTTCCACGATACCTCTCCAGTTTTATATTTATTACCAACACCAAATGTGAGTAGTGTATAATCTTCTTATGTGTTTCATAATCTTCGAATGCAGGAAAACCATTCGTCCTTATTAGGTATTTCCGTAGCCAAGTGCCAACAACCACCACCGAACCTATTGGATAATGATAGCCATCATCAAAGAAATACTTAAAATTTACTTAAGGGGATCAAAGAAGTTCTTAAAATATGCTTAAGGGGATCAAAGACTTGTTATCAAAATTTACTTAAGGGGATGTCTTAAGGGGATCACCAAACCTGTTGGATAAGGAAATCCATCATCTTCTCGAGGTGTTGTTAACTTATGTTTAGTCTCCACACAACGAGCCAACCAATATTTAGTTTCCTCTTCATTATTCTTTGGTGCAACAATAGCATACACATGTCCTACAAACAAATTTTGATTCAATAACTTGCACATGTCCATAAAATTTGACCAATCAACATACATGCATTCATAGGTACACATAAATAAATAAAAGTACTACAAATTAGTAATGAAGTGAAATAAAATGAAATGATTTGAATTAAACTACCTTCTTGTACAAGGTCTGAAACATGGTCATAATCGTCTGATACAAATAGTTGATCATTCTCTTCAATTGTTGTTTCACTTTGATTGTGTGCTTGTGCAAGTGTCAATGGTCTTTGCTTCCACTCTTCAACCCATTCTGTATTCTCACATGCTTCCCAATCTCCTGAAATACAAAACAAAAACATGCAAGCTCCCTTGTCCAGATAGTCCATGTACTTGCATTCAAACTCCTAAATGAATGCCATTTAGTAGATCCACTAATTGTCTAGCAATCAAGTCTAGGTAGAATGTTTTCTTCTTCAACCAACCAAAAGAATCAATGAACTGTAGAGTACTCGCTTGATCTAGGTGTACATAATCTTATATTGCACCAATCTACAATCCCACGTGCATCTTAAAATTTTACTACATCCTCAAATTTTAATTGTTGTCTAGCAAGAATTCTTTTAACACACGCACCAACTCCATCATGTTCTCCTTTACCATGTCCAGCTTCAAAAAAATTCTACATATGTTGGACATTATTCTCCTTGTGAACCCTACTTAACCAATAGAACATTCGAGCATTCTTGAACTGCCCCATACAATTATCTGACCATATAAGATGTTCAGTCATCTGGATTCCTCTTTCTCTTAAATTTGTATAAAATATATTGAAACAATATTGAACAAACTCTGATGAGTGTAACCGGTTGTCACTCAAATAGAAATGATACTCCCTCAAAACTTTTCTATAATTCTCTGTGCTATCATCTGCATGTCTATAAACAATATGAACAAACATAGCAACCTGCACTAAATTGTAATATTGTGATTGAATTTCCTCTTGCGGAGCTAAAGTATAGTTTTCTGAAAAATCAACCACTTATAATATAGTACCAACTAGAAATGTGTTTCTACATTCACAAAATTGTCCATTAGGCCATCGAGCTTGTTGAGAGTGCTTGACATATTTTGGTACAATTGTACTTTTAAATTCTGATATGAATGCATGTACACTAACCTTTTCTGTAATTAAATCACAACGCTTTCCAAATTTTCCATCTTTTAAAGAATATTCAACATTCTTAAATCTTTTAACATCCACTAATTGTTGTCCAAAATCATTTTTAACACTTTCATGCATACAAACTCTTAACAAAGAAAGATTGCCACAACTAGTGCATTGTCCAGAAATACATGAACTTAAATAAAATAATTTTTCATTAGATCTTTCACAGAACAAACTTGATATAAACTCTTTTATTGCTTCAGTTGGCATATTAATATCACATTCCTATATAATCATGTTATGATGTAAAGTACAACATATATATTGAAACACATCATAATAATAACGAAATTGAATATGCATTTTACAACAATAAGATATTCATTCCTTATTAATCTTTACATACCATGGTTTGTATTTTTCAAAAGATCTTTGACTTATTTTAATATTACCAGGTAACACTAATTCATCACAAAATTTTCTATAAAATTTAGTTTGTGTTGTATCTAATAGGTGTTTTGGATGAGGATCGTGAACTTTGGACCCCACTCTTAATTTTAAAACATCTCTAGTATTAGACGATACCCTAGTATTATCATGCCAATATTTTTTTATCAAAGATCTGATTTCAACATTCAGTTTCATGTCAGATACCAGGAGTCGACCACTAAAACTCCAACATTGGTTAATTGGATCATTTTCTATACTTTCTCTTCTTTTTGCTGCTCTTACCAATGTTTTAGGATGTATTTTTAGAATTCCACTAATATTGCTGACCATTCTTCTATTCAAAGTTGTTTTATTCACTATAGTAGTTGTTATAACTCGTCTTGCTGCATTTTTATCTTTGGATCGACTATTACTTCCAATAGACTCAATGGCACTAGCAACAGTAGACATAGCATGTTTTAGTGATTGATTTTTTCTTCTTGGTTTAACAAAAATGCCTAACATTTTCATTACTTTTCTCATTTTCCACATTCTCATTAATTGCATCATTAGTTGACATTGAAATGATATTTTTTACAATAAAAAAATTTCTTGTATAATCTATTGGCATGTGTTCTTATTTGTCTCCAAGAAATTTTACCAGGAAGATTATCCAAAACATCTCTTTCAATTTTGAAAAAATATTTCTCATTTTCAACATCACATCCTAGATTTTCATTTTCATTTTCAACTTCAAAACGATTTTCATTTTCAACAACAAAACGGTTTTCATTTTCATTTTCAACAAAAAGATTTTCGTTTTCATTTTCAACAACAAAACGGTTTTCATTTTCATTTTCAACAAAAGAATTTTCATTTTTATTCTCAACAAAACAATCTTCATTTTCATTTTCAACAAAAGGATTTTTGTTTTCATTTTCAACAACAAAATGGTTTTCATTTTCATTTTCAACAACAAAACAGTTTTCATTTTCATTTTCAACAACAAAAAGATTTTCATTCTCATTTTCAACAAAAGAATTTTTATTTTCATTTTCAACAACAATTTGTTTCAAATTTTGATCTCTACGAATATTAATAATCTGAACATTGTTATATCCAGCTTGTTTTAAATCTCCTATCAACACTATTTCTATTTCATTCAAAGGTGGATTTGAAGAAGTACCTGGATTTGTGCCTATTGAAACATTCTCCATAGCATTAATAGAGGGATTTGAAGACATACCAGGAGTAGTTTGTATAATCATATTAGTTTCCACATTCACCTCTTGCAAACTTGCATCGTCTACATCCATGGTCTCCTCAATGTTTTTATCTTCAATAGTTGTGGAATTGGACGCTTCAGCATTATTCATTGATTGAATCTTTATTCTTCTATCTCTTTGTCTTTTTGCCTCCTTCTCTCTCTTTGCTTCAATTTCTTTAGGGGTTAATAGCTCCTATCTTTACTCTTATTATGACTTTGTGATCCCATGATTAAAAAATTTATGAAGCATGTACAAATGAATGTCAAAAACTTGAATGTATTTCAAGTCCTTCAAACAAGTACCAATTCAACAAAATTCCACTCAAATAGTGTCTCCATGATGGCTTCTATCAAAATACAAACAATATTTCAAGTTAATGGACCTGCAAAAGAAAAAAATATGGCAAAGAATGCTGCAAGAGTCGCTGTCCGCCGTACTGTAGAGCAAGTTGCAGAAATGACAGTCATAGTATAGTCTTATTAAAAAAATTGGCAAATAATAAACAAGATCCCATTATATTAAATGGGATCCCATTTTATTTTCGACCGATGAATGAAGAAACGGGATCTCATTTAATAGACGGGATCGCGTTTAGTAAACGGGATCCCGTTATTCAAAATTTGAATTTTAGGCTCGGGTTTTGCTTTGTAACCCACTTTGGAAAATGCTTTGGGGACTCGACCCTGACCTCTGGACCTGGTTTGACCTGCAACTTGAAGGCCCTGTCAATGTCACAACAAAATAGTGACTTTGGGCATATATCTAAAGGTCTATTTTACAGAATATTTTGACAAATTAAAACCCATTATAGAGGAGACAATGTAGATTCCAAATATGTAATTTTTTTTACAATTGGATTAATTTTTTTATTTTTTAATCAATTTCTGATGAAATAGGTCCATAAACTTGAATTATCAGGGTTTTTAATATTTTAATAACTTTTTATTAAAATATTTTTTTGTAAAAAAAATTGTATGGAAACATACTTTAGACAATTCTTTTCAATTTCAAAAAAAATTTCAAAAAATGTTAAGTTTAGGTCATCTTATGCGTGACGTACATGATGATTTTTTAAAAGACAAAAAATGACCAATAAAAAATTAAGAAAAAAAAATTATTCAATAAAAAATTACAAATAAATATAGAAAACGTGCTTCAGTGAGTTACAAATCTTTTTCCAAAAGTATTTTGAAAAATATGATTATTTAGGTCAAAATATGGATGACGTACACGTACATGGTATAGTAAAAAAGAAGTGACTTTTAAACAGTGGTTTTTAGAAACGCCTATTCAAAATCAATTTCTATCATCTGGGTATTGAAAAAAATTACATATTTGGAAACTAGACTCTGAGTACTACATTTCATATTTAGTGACTTTTTCCAAGATTCCACATTTAAGTGCTTCAAATTTTTAGGTCAAATGTGACAAATTCTGAAAATCAGGGAAAACACTTAAATTTTTTGGCCAATAAGTGGACACAACTTCTTGCACACACCCATTTCCAACATTATAAAGAGCTAGCTAGGAGCCAAAGTCCAAGATTTAGAAATGACAAAGATCATTAAAAAATGTGAGGTAACATTTTATCTTACTTTGACCAGTATAGAAGGATTTAAAACTTCTAATTGAAACTGATAGAGACAATGCAAATATAATGCTGATGAGTAATAAGTTTTAACACCGCTCCAAAGGCCAATGATTGAATCTTTTTAGAAGGAAAGAAAACAAACATTTATAATGACTAGTATGGAGTCGATAAGCTTTGTTAAAGACACAAGTTACAATTCAAAAGTCATTTATTAGTTATTAGTTATGAGTGGCCTTTAAAACGCTGACAAAAGGAGTAAGTTATTTATTGGTTGTGAATCACGTTCTATATGCTGACAAAGATTTATGAAGGCAATCTCTTCCTTCATCTTTTGTAGAACTCGGTTTTAAAACTTCATTGGCTCCTAGTAAGGTTTTCGAAACTTATTAAACTGCTGATGAAGATTGAAGTAAAGTCTAAATGACTAAAGCATGCCAAAGGGATAGGTAGTTGGCACTTCTTAAATATCATCCACTTCAATAGTCAAAGGTCAATTTTGGCCAATAAAAATAGGACAAATATTTATAATTTTTTGTTGTTAATGAGGTGTAAAATTTCTATTGACTATTTGAACATTGAAATGGATGATATTTAAGTAGAGTGGTGGTAGTTATTATAACTACTCAAGAAACTGAATACCTCAAAGAAATGTGGTCTCATGGAAGCATTATGGTTTTCTTGAAATGATTTTACAAACTTTCAAATAGATGCATCTGGTGGGTGTAAAGTAAATAGACATTATACATTTCCTATGTTGCTATCATATGATAGAAATGCCATCCACTACTCATCTCTATCTCACAGCATTGTGTAGAAAGGGCCAGTTGAAGGAGACGCTGCACATTATATTCTACACATGATCCCCTTGGGGACTCTTCTACATATCTTTAATTATTGCAGACCTACACTTTCAAGGAGCTTTGGAACAGAATATGGATATCCATCAAATCATAATGGATAAGGAAATTTGTTAGTTGTTGTTGCAACTACTCTGGTAGACATGTATGAGTGTGTTAGTGTAGATTTTGTATTCTACGATATTCCCCTAGATAAGTTTGCTAGCTGTTATGTTGTTAGGATAATGATTTCTTAGCTATGCAATCTTGCATGGAGTTGCATACCTATTTTCTAGTGGGCAGTTGCTTTTCTAGATGGCTCATCTTCTACTATATATATTGTACTAATTCATAAGCTATTAATCGATGCAATTATTCTCAGTTTATTCTTCATTCTAATATGTGCAAGTGTAATTTCCAATTCGACTGATTCACAAATTTTACATGGTATCAAAGCTAGGTTAGTTTGACTACAAATTCATTTTATATTGTGCAAATTTATTACCATGTTAATTTGAGTGTGGGGAAGTGTTGAGTGCAATCATGGATCTGGGTCATACTTAACTCTCGTGTGCTCATGGGTGTGTCTCGATTGAAGGTATTTTTACTATCTTTTGCAAGCGAGTTCTTCTCTTCTTTCTGTAGGCAGATTTCTGTGAAGATTTTCACCACCATCGAGGCAAATGTAAACCTTGGTTTCTAGATGCATGCATGTTACTTCCCCTATTTTTTTTGCATGCTCCTTGTTTTCTTCCTATGTTGATTCTTTAAAATTTTACATGCTTTGAGAGCACCACATGATAAAGATCTGGGAAAAACTTGGGGCTTTATAAAACCCTTTGTTTCTAGATGCATGTATGTTACTTCCCCTATTTTTTGCATGCTCCTTTCTTTCTTCCTATGTTGATTCTTCAAAATTGTACATGCTTTGCAAGCACCACATGATAAAGATCCAGGAAAATTTGGGGCCTTGTAAAAATTGAACTTATAGAAGTTTCCATATGGGGGTTTCTACTTAAAGTATCTAGTATAGGTTTCTTTCATTATGCTTCTGAATAAAAAACGTAGGATAAAAGTTGCTAATTAACTGCCAGAGCTTCGTACCATTCAGAGCACATCTCTCCTAACATCAAATCTTTTGATGATCAGCTTCTATATCCAGAGACCAGGTGTCTATCTATTCAACCCCATCCAGTTGAAAAGTGTAGACTAAAATATTGAACTACAATTTCGAGCATTCAAGAGTATCCTGGAGGTACTCGTGTAGTGGTTTCTGACTCTAATCTATATCATGTCTCTAGATTTATATGCAATTTTTCATGGGTAGTTGTAGCTTTCTTCTTTCTAAGTTTAAATATATTGTTAGGTGTTTTTCCACTTGGGTTTTCTCCTTTCCTCTTTGTAATCAGGTACCTAATCAGGCTTAGTTAGTGTATAATTTCTATTCTACAATATTCCTCTAGATAATTTTTCTAGTCGTTAGGTTGTTAGGATAATGATTACTTAGCTATGCAATCTTACATGGAGTTGCACGCCTCTTTTCTAGCGGGTAGTTTCTTTTTTAGATGGCTCATCTTTTGCTATATATATTGTACTAATTCCTAAGCTATTAATCAATGCAATTATTCACAATTTATTCTTCATTCTAATTTGTGCAAGTGTAATTTGCATCTCAGACTGATTCATGAATTTTATGAAGTGCAGTTGTGGAAGCATGAACATGGTCCAATGTAAACTGTTTGGCAGAATGCCTCAAAGAAATGTTATCATGTGGAAGGCAACGATTACAGGATATTCATAGGGGAGAGGACCCAATATTTGAGCACCCTAATTTCAAATCACTCCAAAAATTTTACAGTAGTTTATTTGGCAAGACCCTTGCTTATCACTAAGGTTTCAGGGCCACATCCACACACGTTTTGTTGAGGTGTCAAATAGTTCCCCAAACAAAAGGTGGACCAATAAGTGCGTATTAAGTAATTTTTGTTGGTGCACTGATGTGACATCACATGATTGGTTGCTTTTTAAATCTAATGAGCACATTTCATTCAATTAAAAGTACTTATAGTAACACTAACAATCTTAAAGTCCCAACTACTAATTCTAAACTTTTAAAAATGTTGGACCTTAAATACACAAATACTATCACACTTATTGAAACATGCTCAACAATTGGGTCCTCTCCCCTACATTAGATTTCTTGGACCATCTTTAGAAACTTGTGAAGCAAATGCGATTGGTAGGTGTAAAGATGAATTCCACAATGTTTTCCAACTTCATCCTTGCACGTGCTAAATAGTAGTTTTGGAATAGGGTATAGCCTTTTATTACGCAAAATTGGAGGAAGATTTTTGTCAAATATTATAGTTTGAAATACTCTGGTAGACATTCAATCAAAATGTGGTATACAAGGCACTTGAATTGTCTGGTCAAATGTTTCAAGAAATGTGAGTTGTGGGAATACAATGATTGCAGGGTATTCTTAACATGCATTGAAAACCTCCAAACCAATGCAATTGGATGGTGTTAAGCCAAATTCCACAACCTTTGATAGCTTCTTCTCTACACATGTCAAAATGAGTGGGCTTATCTCTTTTCATAGAGAAGAGTGTTCATTTCCTTCAAAGTTCTCTTTTAGAACTTAGAGACTAATTGTCACAATATTAATTTTAAAACCAAACAAACAAACCAAAAAAAGTAAGAATATTGATAAGAAAAATTTATAAAGATCATTTGTTTAAGAAATATTATAACCACCCTATGAACCTTTTGGTTGATTAAGAGATTACTTTGGAATTGGGGGAGGGGCAATTTGTGGTTTCAGGATCCATCCTATTTTCAAATATTCAGAGATGGAATCAAGATGCAAGGGTTTAATGAAGAGACAGATGAAGAAGTTTCATCTCATTATTTGGGTGGCATTTAGAAAGGATAATCGTCTTATGTTCTCTTGATTTGGATAGGATATTATTTCCCATACAACTGGCAAGAAAAATCAAATACATGATTCCAATGGAAACATATGAAGCTAAAGTTTATCATGATGCTTTGAAGCATTTTGAAATTTGTTGGTGTATAGACACTTATCCTAAGTCATTTATACTAACTTAATAATAGTTAGGCAAATTCCACACATGCTCTTTGACTATGCCAAAGTGGATAGTCGCTTAGGAGACGTGTCAACTCAATCGACACCTTGCGCTATTCTCATGGATGGTTACTCGCCACCTATCCCTGTGTTGTGGAGAATCAGGTATCCAATTTCTCCTATTTATAGTTTGTCTATTTGTGAATACAAAGTTTTGATTCATAGAAAATTCATGTGCTCCTTGTTTATTCAATTGATCTTGTTTTCTACATGGTATCAGAGCATTGTTGAATAGCTCAGAGTCGTCTTTTGCTAGCTGTGCTTCTTGGGCCCATTCACGCCGGTCTTCATATTGTGAGGATTGTTTATTGTCTAGTTATTGTTATTTAAATGTGCATGTTTTACTAGTTTTGCAAAGCAGGTTCAACTCACCAGTGTTTACACAAAGGCCGACCCACGGCTTTTCTTCCTTGCTTGGTTGAAGCTCAGCAGCACACGGCGCTCACGGTGGTCATTTGTTCGCTGGCCTATGTTTCCAAATGCTCACAAAGTGAGCTCCACGCAGGCGCTTTGGCAGTGCCTTCTCACGTTTGATATAGGCGTCCCCTCACGCCTTACATAGGCATTCTCTCATAGCTGCTCGCAGTGCTCCATACCGGCGGCTTCTAGCGCCGCTATCAGGCACCTCTTGGACGCTGTAGTAGGGGCATTCGGTCATCCTTCACGACTCGAGCCGACACCATAGAGGCGTCTCCACGACTCCCTCCATGATGCCCTCTCTGCCTTGAATTCAATGTTTGAAGGGCGTTTTCTAGAACGTTTTGGCACATTAATGAAGGTTGGACGAGTGTCAAATTCTATGCAATGAATAGTGTTACTATTTAGCTGGCATAAGAAAATAGGGGGGGTTATGTAAGCAAGGGGAGGGGGGCACATTTTCAAATCTTTAGCCCCTGGTCATGCACAGCCCAAGGGGGCTCAAGTTTTCTCCTTTATTTTATTTTCTCTCACATTTTTGCATAAAAAATAATTTTCTCAAAATCTGAAATTTTTTTTCTCATAGAAGGTTTTTTTTTGTGAATGCAAAAATATTGTAAGTCCTATAACTTTTGTAAATCAACTCGAAATCGAGTGATCCTTTTTGCAAAAGTGGATGTTCTTTTGTTGTTGTTCTAACTAGCCCAATATCACACTAAAATTATAAAGTGCCTGTATGAGGTATTTTATGGTGACCTATTGCACTCCTATACAGTGCCAAAGTTGGGGGAAAAACACATAATCAAGGGGGGATAGTGTTGTGTCATCATTTTTCACAATGCACTAACTTTATAAAGTGCCACATTAAGAGGGAGTTAAGTAAAATCACGCACTCAACGTATAAAGTGCCACTTCACAAAGTTCAATTAGGGATCTAACTAATCTGGGTTGCCTAATTGTGTTGATTTCTATTGTTTAGTTGAACTAACGTGTTCTAATCATGGGATATGAAACTCACTCTTCTGTAATCAACCTAAACAAGGGAAACTATAAGCCCTGACCCCATCTGTATGGACTTCTCCATGAACCTGGTAAACAATCTCAAAAGGCTAAGTGGTTTAAACATCGTGATTTAACATTGGCAGCGATCTGAAAACTATATATACCATCAACATATTCTCTTGATTCGTTGGTCTACACAGATCTGGGCAAGATCAACAAGATCAACAAGCATACTTAGTCCAAAAGTTGACGGCTCCCTACATTTGGATTGGCGGTCTTTAAGATCAGTGGTGACCATCAAATCAAACTCCACCGATCTCATTACTGTACGTAGCAGCGGTCGGTGGCATCAAGTTTTACCTTATCCAATGGTTTTCTGTGAAGATCGGTGGTCATACCAAACAATCCGTTGTTATTTCTAGTAGTTTTGGCTTTAAAACTATTTTCGACCAGCGGTTTTAACCGGTCCACAATGGTTTTGACCTTCCAAAGTAGTTTTGTGCAGGCGGATTCCGTACATTGACAGGGTTTTTTCCCTTCTGCTTAGTGATTTTTTGCCTCAGATGTGGTTTTTTTTCCAAATCGGTAGTTTTTTTCTTCCAATAGTGGTTTGCTAGGATCCAGGGAATATTTCGGCCAAGGGAGAATATTTCGTCAAAAGGGGGCCTATTTTGCCCTCAAAGTCTTAAAGTAGGGCTTTTTTTGCTTTTTGCACAAATTTTGCCCATGGTGTCAAAATCGGGCAAATTATATATCAACAGAAAGCTGACAGAGAGCTCTTCATAGTGGTGTTAGAATTTTTCTCTAATTTTTCTGTTTGATAGCATTTTTTGTAGGTCGAAGATAGATCTTCTTTTTTGGCTCGCGAGCTCATAACTTTTTGCCACGATCTCCAATTTTTGCGATTCAGGTGGCATTGGAAAGGTATTCAGGTGCTCTACATAACCATCCATGCACTTTTCTTATTTTTTGCTCCAGGTTTATTTTTATTTCATTTGTCAATTTTTTGGCATTTGACTGATAACTTGGACATTTTGATACTTGAAAGGGTGAAATTTATTTTGAGAGGATTTGTTTACTATAATACATCATTGTAAATGATTGTAATCTCACTTAGATCTCCTTTTTAAGAGATTTTGTTGTTTTCCCAATTTTGGTCCTTTGAGGGCAATTGTAAAACGCACTAAGTATAAAGTGCCACAACAAATTGGGGAGGGCTCTCTTACATAGTAAAGGGGTGTTGTGTTGTTGTCTTTCTTTTTCATCATGGATATGCCACAATTTCCACTTTTAACTCCATATAATTATATTGAATGGAAGAAAAATATGGAGTTTGTATTGTATAAACAAAAGTTACATAGAATAACTTTAGGCACAGATCCTGAACCCACAGGTGCTACTGAGAGAAGAAAATGGTTAGATAGAAGAGATGAGGCTTTTGGTACACTTTGTCTTGCTATCTCTCTAGATTTGAGATTTCATGTTGAGTCTTGTACTACAGCAAATGAGATATGGACAACACTAGACAATCTATTTGGCAAGCAAGATAAAATAAGAAGGTTCAAATTGGAAAATGAGCTAATTGCACTTAATTCTCAAGATTTTGATCAAATTGAAGACTTCTTCACCAAATTTAAGTCTCTCAGGTTGCAACTCAAACAAAGTGGTCTTGAGAAAGAAGATGAACAATTGATTCTATCTATTCTTGCAAAATTGGGTCCTGGATATTCAGTTTATGTTTCTACCTTTTATGCTACAATGGATGCCTTTGGTAGTAAGTTTACTATGCCTTCACTTGAGGAGTTTGCTGCACAACTCACAAGAGAACAAGCCAAGCTACTACACATGGGCACATTGAAGTCTCCTAGAAGATAGGCTCTAGTTGCAACACAAAGCATAAAAGATCCTAAGGCTTCACACAATAAGGCAAAGAAACAAAAGGATTCAAAGTCTAATGAGAAAGAGAAAGAATCAAAGAAAACCCCTAACTCTTCTTCCAAAGAGGAGTCCAATAAGAAGAAGAAGCCAAAGTGTTCTTATTGTAAGAAATTGGGTCATGATAAGACTAAATGTTATGAGAAAAAGTTTGAAGAGACATCACAACTTATTCAAAAACATAACATTGAGTATTCTCCATCAACAATAGTTTTACCGAAGTCTTCTTTTTCACCACCATTACCATCTACATCTACAGGAACAGCAAGCATTGCTTATGGGACAGACAAAGGAAAAGGATAGACACTCTTTGCATCAACAAGTCTACAGTCAGAGAGATGGCTTCTTGATTCTGAAGCTTCTCATCATATGGCATCTTCACAGGGGATGTTCTCTTCATTTCAGTCATGTACTTCACCACCCCTTTTGATGGGTAACAATACATACATGCATGTAACTGGAAAAGGAAATATTGATGTTGGTCAGAATACATTCAACAATGTGTTGTGTGTACCTTCCTTGACAACCAATCTCCTTTCCATCTACCAGATTACTCATTGTTGTGCAGGGAAGATAGTTGAGATCACTCCTAATTCTATGATCATTTGAGACTTGGAGAGCAAAGATATCATTGTTGTTGGGATGGCTAATCATGCATCTCACTTGTACACCTTCTCCCATTTTGTTTCTAATGATGATGTAGATCCATTGATTTCTATTCACACTCATTCATCAAGTGTGAATCATGCTTCTAAGGAGAAGTTTGGTCACTTGAACCTTGGTGTTCTTGCATCTACTTTGGTTCTTGAGACTAGTTTTGAGCTTCCTCCTCCTGCTTCTTCAGAGATTGGCATTGACATAGCTTCATCCACTTCAGTTGAGCAGGATATTGTTTGTCTTCCAGATACAAGTTTTTGGGATGAGTACCTGATAGGTATTGTAGACTTGTTTCATGAGTCCTATCTTGATGACTTGGAGGACATCATTGATGACATTCATCTCCTCTTTGAAGGAGTTGATTCTTCTACTTCGGATATGTGGGCTCCATCTTCTCTTCACTTGTCACAGTTTGGCATTGAGTTGGAGTATCTTGAGCATCATTCAGAGGATTCTTTGTCTTTGGAGATTGATGATCTTGAGTTTTCATCTTGTCTTGGATTGTCGCATGCAACACCTGATTATGTGGCATCTTTTGGTTATGACATGTGGACACTCGAGCAATTTTCAGAGACATCATACATCATGAGGCTTTTTCCCTCATACCTTAAGATGGAGTTTCTTCATCAGCCTTTGGACTTGTTTCTTCCTAAGAGAAAGAATGTTGTTTGCAGGCTTTGGATACTCTTTAGCATTCTTCTTGAGGCATTCACCATCGGCACTGGAGCTACTTCATTGTGGGAGGGACCTATAGTCTCACACTTGCTCTCTTATGGGGGGGTAATTGATTATATATGTGTTGGATGTAGTCCTTGGGGGTCTTGAGTCCTCCTTCCATCACATCTTTTCTGCATTCTCACTTTTGGAGAGGAGTTTTGTCCCATGAGGTTTTCTCCTTTTCTCCACTTGAGATTTTTTGTACATGGGTACCTAACATGGCCTAGTAGCCGAGACCCATCCATCATTGCATCTTTGTTTTAGTCAACTACTCCCTAAGTTGCACTTAAGGGGGGGTGTTGGTGTGAACACATAATTCACATGTTAAGTTGACTTAGTGAGTCTTCTAGATGTCTAGTTGAGTCTAGTTGTGTGTTGAGTTGTTGATAGTTGGAGTGAGTTGTCTTATCCTCCACATGTGCAATTAGTTATCATTATCTAATTGACACATGTTGTAGGAATATCTCTACCTTTCACCCCACCCTTCTAGCTCTCACCTTGCCTTTATAAGCAAGGCTCATTCATTATATTACATACAGTTTGATATACAGCTTCATATGATCTTTGTATAGATTCTTGCTCCATTGTTTTAGCATCTTCTCTTGTCATCTTTGTGTGGAAGGTTGTCTTGGTTGCAGGTGATCCTGGCTTGCTAAGTCACATTGACTCTTATAGTGATCACATTGTTGGATTGATCATTTTACATATACCAGATGTCACTTTGTATTCCATCATGGATATTGACTATCCACATGCATTATTGGTGCAACACCTTCATAAACTGATGCTTCATAGACTAATTTTTGGATTTGAGTCAATTTTGAAGATTCAATGTTGTAGTAAGGTCATTTGAGTCATATTTCATTTGATGAAGTCATTAGGAAGGTTAAATGTTCAAGTTTTTCTTCATTTGCAAAATGGGAAAAGTTATCTTTCAAAAATATAAAAATGAGGGAAGGTGAAGAGTCATTTAGCTCTTGATTCGTTCCTAGGAAGTTAGGAACTAAAAAGACAAATTGTAATTCCTTTAAAAAGGCCTTGTATACCTTTGTGAACTCAAAGGTGATTGAAGATTGAGAATAGAATGTTAAAAGCACTGTTTTTCTATATTCTACTTCAGAAATTCAATGTCTTCTTGTATTGTACGGCCCTGTATGGATGGAAAATGAGGTCTAGTTGTTTTTAAGTGGTAATATGTTCAATCACCTTCCATTCCCTCTTTGTTTCATGCAGATTGATGGATTTTTGTGTAAGATATTACATTTTTTGTGAAAACAGTCAAAACCCTCTGTTAGGGTAAACAGTGAATGAGATAACTGTGTTTCTTCCTTGTTTTATCCATTGCATGTTGTTAGCCCTTGGAGGAAATTCTTGTGGTAGTATGTGCCTCCATATTCTAGAGGTCTCTGACCAAATATCTAAAGTTGATGTGAGAAAATCATGGTTTTATGATTGTATTTCTATTACAGTCCAGAAAATAGGATCTTGAGGGCAGTCAAGAGATATAGGCGTAGGGTTTGTTAAAATATCTGATGGAAAGGTACTTTTGATTATTCATTGAGTATGTGTAGACATATTGTGAAGTGTTCCAAACACATGCAAGGTGTGGGGAGTCGTGGTATACCCATTTTCAATAAGCCCTTGTGTATGCATGACCAAATAGACCTAATTAGCACTATTGCAGTCCATTTTTGGACAGTTCTTGTTAAAGCAACCCACACTGAATTTAGGGTATGTTTTAGAATGCTTTAATGGGTACTCAAAACACCCATAACAGTCTTGAGAAGGGTTCAATACGGAATGATATGCATTAACAGTCCCTAAAACAGGGCTACTAGGAATTGGGGCAGTCAATGAAGGAAAGACTAATAGATGAAAGTGCAGACCTTGGGAATGGTTTGAGATCATTGTGTTGGAGTTAATGAGGAATGAGAAGACCTTGAGAAATCTTGTTTGGGTCAGAAGAGTTAGAAACCCCTAATGGTGCCTCTTTGGAGATCCTTATCTTGAGAAGTTTTGTGAAACTTGAAGTATCTAAGTGATTGTATCACATTGTTGAGCAATATGCTAGTATGAAGTTAAGTTGCTTCTTTTTCTTTGCATCAGATTGGTATTATGGTGTAGGAGCACCTTCATAAAATGATGCTTCATAGACTAATTTTTGGATTTGGGTCAATTTTGAAGATTCAATGTTGTAGTAAGGTCATTTGAGTCATATTTGATATGATGAAGTCATTAGGAAGGTTAAATGTTCAAGTTTTGTCTTCATTTGCAAAATGGGAAAAGTTATCTTTCAAAAATGTAAAAATGAGGGAAGGTGAAGAGTCATTTGGCTCTTGATTCATTCCTAGGAAGTTAGGAACTGAAAAGACAAATTGTAATGCCTTTAAAAAGGCCTTGTATACCTTTGTGAACTCAAAGGTGATTGAAGATTGAGGATAGAATGTTAAAAGCACTGTTTTTCTATATTCTACTTCAGAAATTTGTTGTCTTCTTGTATTGTACGGCCCTATATGGACGAGAAATGAGGTCTAGTTGTTTGTAAGTGGTAATATGTTCAATCACCTTCCATTCCCTCTTTGTTTCATGCAGATTGATAGATTTTTATGTAAGATATTACATTTTTTGTGAAAACAGTCAAAACCCTCTGTTAGGGTAAATAGTGAATGAGATAACTGTATTTCTTCCTTGTTTTATCCTTTGCATGTTGTTAGCCCTTGGTGGAATTGCTTGTGGTAGTATGTGCCTCCATATTCTAGAGGTCTCTGACCAAATATCTAAAGTTGATGTGAGAAAATCATGGTTTTATGACTGTATTTCTGTTACAGTCCAAAAAACAGGATCTTGAGGACAATCAAAAGATATAGGCATAGGGTTTGTTAAAATATTTGATGGAAAGGTACTTTTGATTATTCATTGAGTATGTGCAGACCTATTGTGAAGTGTTCCAAACACATGCAAGGTGTGGGGAGTTGTGGTATACCCATTTTCAATAAGCCGTTGTGTATGCATGACCAAATAGGCCTAATTAGCACTGTTGCAGTCCATTTTTGGACAGTTCTTGTCAAAGCAACCCACACTAAATTTAGGGTATGTTTTAGAATGCTTTAATGGGTACTCAAAACACCCATAACAGTCTTGGGAAGGGTTCAATACGGAAAGATATGCATTGACAGTCCCTAAAACAGGGCTACTAGGAATTCGAGCAGTCAATGAAGGAAAGACTAATAGATGAAAGTGCAGACCTTGGGAATGGTTTGAGATCATTGTGTTGGAGTTAATGAGGAATGAGAAGACCTTGAGAAATCTTGTTTGGGTCAAAAGAGTTAGAAACCCCTAATGGTGCCTCTTTGGAGATCCTTATCTTGAGAAGTTTTGTGAAACTTGAAGTATCTAAGTGATTGTATCACATTGTTGAGCAATATGCTAGTATGAAGTTAAGTTGCTTCTTTTTCTCTGCATTAGATTGGTATCAGAGCTAGCAAAAGCTCTGGGAGGAGATGTTGAAACAATATGTTTGTTGGTGACCATTGTTTTTGTTTGCTAAGTTGTTTGGTTTCAGGTGCTTATCTATCTAGCTGTAGAAGGATATTTTCTGAGGTTGTGTGTGTGGGCAGACAAGATGAGGTTTGTCATGACCATTCTCCAATGGAGATTAGGTTGGATAAGGGTGCATAGAGAAACCACTGAGGAGAGAGTGGTAGGTGCATCACCAGGATCTGCTATTGGGTGAGATGGATGGTTTGGTGAGTTGGTGTTGTGAAGCAGTGAGATGGATACCTGAAGAAGCACTTGAGGTTGCAGCCTGAATAGTACTCCACTGATGGGAGTAGAAGGAGCTTGAAGAAGCTCTAAAGTTGATAGTTTGATTTGTTGGTTGGTTGGTCACCTTTCTATGGATGAGAAGATTTGAAGCCTGAAGCTGAGAAGATTGAAGAGACAGATAGAGGAAATGTAGGAAAAGAGAGTTTTATTTTGCAGATACATTTCCAAGGGACTTGGAAATCTTTGTTGGTTGGTTGTATGGTGTAGGAGCACATTCATAAACTGATGCTTCATAGACTAATTTTTGGATTTGAGTCAATTTTGAAGATTCAATGTTGTAGTAAGGTCATTTGAGTCATATTTCATTTGATGAAGTCATTAGGAAGGTTAAATGTTCAAGTTTTGTCTTCATTTGCAAAATGGGAAAAGTTATCTTTCAAAAATGTAAAAATGAGGGAAGGTGAAGAGTCATTTGGCTCTTGATTCATTCCTAGGAAGTTAGGAACTGAAAAGACAAATTGTAATGCCATTAAAAAGGCCTTGTATACCTTTGTGAACTCGGAGGTGATTGAAGATTGAGAATAGAATGTTAAAAGCACTGTTTTTCTATATTCTACTTCAAAAATTCGTTGTCTTCTTGTATTGTACAGCCTTGTACGGACGGGAAATGAGGTCTAGTTGTTTTTAAGTGTTAATATGTTTAATCACCTTCCATTCCCTCTTTGTTTCATGCAGATTGATGGATTTTTGTGTAAGATATTACATTTTTTGTGAAAACAGTCAAAACCCTCTGTTAGGGTAAACAGTGAATGAGATAACTGTGTTTCTTCCTTGTTTTATACATTGCATGTTGTTATCCCTTGGTGGAAATGCTTGTGGTAGTATGTGCCTCCATATTCTAGAGGTCTCTAACCAAATATCTAAAGTTGATGTGAGAAAATCATGGTTTTATAACTATATTTCTGTTACAGTCTAGAAAATAGGATCTTGAGGACAGTCAAGAGATATAGGCGTAGGGTTTGTTAAAATATCTGATGGAAAGGTACTTTTGATTATTCAATGAGTATGTGCAGACCTATTGTGAAGTGTTCCAAACACATGCAAGGTGTGGGGAGTCGTGGTATACCCAGTTTCAAAAAGCCCTTGTGTATGCATGACCAAATAGGCCTAATTAGCACTGTTGCAGTCCATTTTTGGATAGTTCTTGTCAAAGCAACCCACATTGAATTTAGGGTATGTTTTAGAATGCTTTAATGGGTACTCAAAACACCCATAACAGTCTTGAGAAGGGTTCAATACGGAAAGATATGCATTAACAGTCCCTAAAACAGGGCTACTAGGAATTGGAGCAGTCAATGAAGGAAAGACTAATAGATGAAAGTGCAGACCTTGGGAATGGTTTGAGATCATTGTGTTGGAGTTAATGAGGAATGAGAAGACCTTGAGAAATCTTGTTTGGGTCAGAAGAGTTAGAAACCCCTAATGGTGCCTCTTTGGAGAGCCTTATCTTGAGAAGTTTTGTGAAACTTGAAGTATCTAAGTGATTGTATCACATTATTGAGCAATATGCTAGTATGAAATTAAGTTGCTTCTTTTTCTCTTCATCAATTATGGATCAAAATTTGGGAGATGTATGGAGACTCGAATGTTTCGCCATTCCCATATGATCCTGATTTGATCACAACTCACATCCCTAATCATGATACAGAAATAGTATGCTCCAATGACATAGATGAAGTCATCACTCCTACTATTGCTTCATAAAAATCTAGATTTGCTTCGTCGAAAGCTTCTGGTGCTTCTTTGCAATAAGATATTAGTCTTCCTAGCATTGCTAATTGGGACAAATTTCTACCTAACATTACTTATCTATTTGTAGAGTCCCACATTGTTAACATGGAAGCACACATTGAGGACACCAGTCTTCTCTTTGATCACAGTTTCGATGAAGCTGCATCTCTATTGCCCTCTTTGGATATTCATGCTCTACATTGTCCTTTACATGGTTCTGGATTGTCATCATCCTCATTTATTGCACATGCACTTGATTTGATTATGGCATCCTTCAGAATCAACATGGGGACACCTGAGCACTCTTCAAAGGCATCAACATGGGGACCATCATTCTTAGATCAGCCTTAGTATGATTCAAGATCATACATACATCTTCTCACATGGGAAGATATCCTGCATCTTCAGGTAGTTTATTTTCATCCCAAGGGAAGGAACATTGTTCAGTGTTCTTGGATCTACATCTACATCCTTTGTCGATTATCCATCATCACTGTAGTAAGACATGTATTATGGGGGGGTCTCATTGACCTTTTCTCATTTTCTCTCCTATGTGGGGAATCTTATTTTGTACTTAGTGAAAGAAGTAGTACTTCTTTCCTTGTATAATTTCTCTCTTTTGGGTGTTAGTTTTTTCCCACTGGGTTTTCTATCTTTCTCTACTTTTTGAGAGATACATTTGTACATGGGTACCTCATCAAGCTCATAGCTGGGACCCATCTTTCATAAACTCACCTAAGCTATGCTTAAGGGGCATGTTAGTGTATAAACACTTATCCTATGTTGTTTATACTAACTTAATCATAGTTAGGCGAATTCAACACGTGCTCTTTGACTATGTCAAAGTGGTTAGTCATTTAGGAGATGTGTCAACTCAATGGACACCTTGCGCTATTCTCATGGATGGTTACTCGCCACCTATCTCTGTATTGTGAAGAATTGGGTATCCAATTTCTCCTATTTATACTTTGTCTATTTGTGAATACAAAGTGTATTCATAGCAAATTCATGTGCTCATTGTTTATTCAATTGATCTTGTTTTCTACAAAGTTGTATTACCTTCATCTCCACCATTATTAGCATCTTTCGTTTCATGTTTATAGCTATTCCTAGCTAATGTGAAAACAAAAGAGATATATAAGAAAATTGAAAAGTTATGCCACAATTTAAATCATTTATTACTATTCATCTTGAGGGCTAGACTTTCAGAGTGATTGATCCCAAAACAACCCACACAGTTATGAGGAGCCTTTGTGTATAAATATAGCATCAAGTCAAATAATAGTCTCTTCTCAAATAACAAAATAGAGGTACTTATCAAATAGAGTTTTGGATGGAATGTATATCTTGTCACTAGATGCTACTTATGGGCATGCTTATATCTGGAAAGAATTAACTTCTTGTTTTCAAGAGATACAAGATGAATGGTAGGTTGAGCATGAGAGTGACCGATTATCAACACAAGAAGGAATATATTTAGAAAGAGAACATGGAGGCTTACTCTCTTTAATGGAAAATGATTTCTCAAAGAAGATTCCTTATTTTTTGTAAAGTATGGGGTTCTCTTTTCAATTAAGTCAACTTGATGCTTTAGAAAGGATCAGAGTTGCCCAGTACAAAGATTAGTAATGAACAGACTTCTACCATGGAGCTCTATCTATAGAGGAAGCTTTTGACCAATGGAGTAATTGTAGAAACATACACAAATGAGGGACAAATAAAGGACATGCCAAGATGAACAAGAACACTATCTATAATGTCATTCTTGTTAAAAATTCCACTTGAATCTTAAAGGAACAATGGTTATTATAGGATTTTTTCCAATGGGAATGAACTATATAAGATCATTAAACCCTGATGAAGCTATTGCTTATGATGTCTCTATCCAAGTTACAGTTTGAAGTGAGAAATGAAATATGATGTCTGCCTCAACAAGACCAATATCTTGGTCTTTCTTTCAAAGTTTCAAGTTCATATTGCTTTTTGAAAAAGTGACTTATGTCACTTATTGTAACTAAAGTTAGAAAATGAACCTTATTTTTGGACGATTTATGTAAAACACAACTAGATAATGTTTATTATTTAATTATTATGTTTTAAAAAGTAGTTAGGAGGTAGTTATGAAGCACTTACAGATGGTTATCAAGAAAAAGCCTATATATACAAGGCTATTTTGTATTGTAAAGGGGGAAATTTTTAGAGGACATTTTTGGGACTTTTGGGCTCACACTTTGTATAGAAGAATTCTTAGAGTTGTGTAACTTTACAGAGATGATACAGAAAGCATTTGGATTGTATGTTTTAGGCATTCTCTTGTATTATCATTACTAATTTCTCGTATGTTAAATTGGTAATACCTCTATATCATTGTGGAAATCATTGGTCATCTATTGAAACATTCATATAAATTGTGCAATATTTGTAAAGAAATGCAGTCATGTCTTGGTATCTTGATTTGAATGTGTTGAGATTTGTGTGTTATTCTTTCACTATTGTTATAGTATCATAAACATATATTGTTGTGTAATTCATCATATAAGTTTAGGAACGTAGTTTTTGACTCTTATGGTGAAACCCTTGTTAATAAATTTATGAAATCTAAGTTGGTATTCGTGTTTCTACTATTAGAGTTTCTGTAAACCAATCTTTCCTATTAGTTTTCCTTTTTTCTTTTTGTACTTTCAGGTTAAAAGTACACAAAAACTATAAAAAATCCCATCATACAAGAGAGATGCCCCTCTCAAACACAAAGGAAAGTTGTTAGTCTACTAACAACATATCCAACTATTGGAATAGTTGTCACTGCCCATTGGGCAAGTCACATTGTAATCTATAGTGACAAATCCATTTACCAATATGATTCCTCCTTGGATGTGAGTCAAGATGACCTCCAAGTCATTGGTACTCATGTATAAACAATAATTTTGTTGTTTAAAACTCTCAAGAAATCTAGAGGAGTGTGAAGGCTAGTGGATGTGAGCATACTCCTAGATCTCTCCCTTGTACAGGGATAAGGATGAGGAGAAGACTAGGTGGTGATCAACTTGGCTAAGAATGTTAACACTTTATAGGAGGGGGGCCTAAATTCTCAAACCAAAAACAAGGGACATGGTTGATATGGGGATGGGGGAAAATTCATTGAAGTTGAAGGGTCATGCCCTAGCCCATCATCTAAACCTATAGGTATCTCATGCCCTTCACCCTCTACATGTGATGTTCCTTTAGAAGTGAGTATGTTAGTGGATAAAATGGTTTGCTTGAGTAAGGAAGTTGTAGACCATCATAAAATTTTGAAGTAGTTCTTCATAGAAATTAATAGGATAAAATTGAAAATATTTTGTTGGGTGCACCTCAAAGCTCCCAATTTGGAACTTGAGCTATGTTGGCTGTGTTTTTTGTGGCATGAACTCACCATCCTCCAATCACCCAAATAAGCTTCAAGACCTCCTTTTCTCCACAATAGGAGGGGAAGCATGTCAGGTAGTGATGGCTAGTGGCTATGAAACAACAAATGTTGTTAACGAAGCTTGAGAAGTTCTCACCATGCTCAACATTCCAACATTGGCAAGTTTTTAAATATTTAGAGCCAAAACCCCATGGATTGTAGGGTTAGGAGGGGGCTTGGAAGTGCTAGTGTTCTTAGCTTTATATTTTATCACTATAAGATCAACCTTCCTCTTCTTTTGTAGGAGGTGGTGGCCCAAAGAGGGTTGAGATGAGGGTTTTGGTTGCTGATAGGCCAAAGGACAATCCTGACTCTTTTGGTTAGAGGACTGGCACTAATAGTAGGTGTTGGGAAGATTAATATACTGGAAACACTAAGAATAGTGGGTTTGACCAATCTAAATGCCTACTAACTCCTTGAGGTCTTTGGAAAGGTTGACCTCAACATAGAACTGACACTAAGGATGAGTTGAATAGAACTTCTTAGGTTCTATGCAAATGACAGAGCCTAAGGAAAAAGCTATCTGACTGAGAAAGTTCCAACATGGCAAGGGTAACCTAGGAATGGAAGAGAAGACATGTCATGTGGCCCAGGGATAGCCTCAACATGATTGGCCTTAGAAAAATGAAAAAGAAAAACCCCTTAGTGATGTTTTGTACAGCATGAAGGTGGATCCCATGTGGGGACTAGGATCTACCAACTAGTCTCGAAGAATGCATTTAGGGGGGAATCTACACATAAATACCAAATTAAAGTAAAAATTTCAAGGCATTCACAAGCATTATCAAACTCCAAAATGGGAAGAACAACATCTAGAGGTGTTTCAGGGGACATATCTCATGAAATACTTTGGCAACAAACTTCTAGGGATGCTTGAGATGGGGTGCCATTGGTATTCACCGTCAAACCTTCAACTCCAATAGAAACAACTACGAAGGAATGAAAGGTTGAGGCCATATAAAAGGGTGAAAAAATGCCCACAGACCTAGCGAATGACAATATGCCACAATAAATGTAGGCAAGCACTAAAGTTATCCTTCAGAATACTCCAGTATGACATGCACACTACAAATGGACAAGAAACCCTATTGGTAATTTTATTTATGGCCCTTGAATCAGTACACATACGTCATTCTCCTCCCTTCTTTGGCACCAATACTATAAGAATAGCACAAGGGTTTAGACTTTCTCTTATCAAACCTTTCTCCAAGAGTTTTGCCACTTACTTTCTTATCTCTTCATTCTCCACAAGTGTTAATCTGTATGCATCCTTATTTGGAAGGCTAGCTCCTAGAATCAAATCCATATGACGACTTATGCTTCTAATAGGAGGAAATTCATTAGGCAAATCATTAGCAACAATATCCATATTCTCATTCAACATATCTTGTATCTCAATAGGCAAATCATCCAACTTCATAGAAGTCATTATACATTGTGGTTTAGGAACCAAAGCAAAACAAATTTCTTCATTCTTCAAATCTTTCAAGAATTATTTTCCACTTACCAACATTACCTGATTATTACTACTGTTGTCCTCTTCTTTCTCCTTTATGGGAAGCAAGGTATGCTTCACTCCATCCTTCATAATTGTATATGTATTCTCCTTCCCATTATGGACTGAATTTCTGTCAAATTTCCACGGTCATCCAAGAAAAACATGGCACACATCCATGGGCATTATATCACATAAAACACAATCCTTATAACTACCAATCTGAAAATCAGCATAGGCCTGCTCACTCACCAAAATTTGATGGCCTTTTTGTAACCAAGTTACCTTATATGGAGTTGGGTGTTTGATCCTTTTAAATTCAGCTTCTCTACCATTTCATTGGAAACAATATTGTCAATACTACCACTATCTATAATGAGCTTACAACATTTACCATGAGACTTACACTTTGTTCTAAACAATGCTCTCCTTTGAATTGGTTCTTGACTCTCCTTCTGTGGCTTTAACAATGTTCTCTTTAGCATCAAGGATTCTCCTGATTCTACTCCATCCTTGTGATGAATTAGAGATCCTACACTTTCTTGATCAGCCTGAACAACTTGATTGCTCCTTTCAAATTTTGAGTGTCCTCCTTATGATGATTCAGTACAGTCCCAACTCTTGTGTCCAATTTGATTCCACTTGTAACATTTTTTGGAAAATCCTCTTCCTCTACCTTGAGATCCACCTCTTCCATAAGATCTTCCTCCTCTATTTTGAAATCAACCTTTATCATTGTGGACTGTCCCACTAGAACTTCCAGCCTCTTCACTTTGATGATGTTGTTGTCCTCTACTAGATTGTTGTCCCCTTCCTCTAAAACCTCTTCCTCTCTTCTTTTCTTGCTGATTCTGCTTCCTTTGTAGCTTCTCTTCTACCTTTAAGGCAAGTTGGTAAGCCTCTCTAGGCTTCTAGGAGACAAAAGACTCATCTCATCTTGTAGACTATATTTTAGACCATTCACATACCAGGCTATCTTTTCCACATCTTCTTCAGCATGCCCTGATCTAATGATGAGCTTGTCAAACTCTTCTGTGTAATCTTTTACTGGCATCTCCTTCTGCTTCAAATTTTGTAATCTCTTAAAGAGATTAGCTTGATAGTCACTAGGAAAAAAATTAGCCTTCAACTTAGCCACCATTCTATCCCATGAGTTAATCTTTTCTTTATTTCTCTTTCTTCTTTGAGTTTGGACAAAGTCCCACCACATGGCAGCATGACCTTTCAATCTCGTGCAGGCAAATTTTACTCTCTTCTCTTCTGCTACATTCTCATATTCAAAATACTTATCCAAATCATTTATCCAGTCAATTAATTCTTCTCCATTAAGACTTCCAGCATACGTTGGTACATCAATCTTGGGTTTGGATCCCAAATTCATGATTGATCTTATCAATCTTTTACCAAATTCATCTCCTGGGTCTGCCTATCTTTCCTCATGTTCTTCTCTCTAAGGTTCTTCTTCCTCATCACTGACATCTTCAATGTCTGGGTTTCCTCTCCTTTGAGCCCTCTGAAGAGTATCCATCCTCTCAATCAAAGTCTGCATCAAATCAGGGTCTACATGGTCCTTTTAGCCTCTGCCTCGGCCTCTACCCATGCCCATCCTTCTTGGAGGCATATTGACCACCCTCAATTACCAGTTTTAATCTAACCTGGCTCTGATACCAAATTGATGGCACAGCCTTGGCAGTCACCTCACAAATCAAAACAGAAATCTAACCCAAAGAACAATATATAAAAATGATAGGAGATTTAACCAAGAGTGACAGGAAGTAAAATGCAAAGAGATTTCTATTATTATTGAATATTCAAATTATTACAAAATCAACTATCGGCCTTATACAATCAGCCTTCCATCTGCAGAAAACAACCAAAAAAAATAGAATGCCAAGATTCTAGTATATTCTCCTATGTCGACCTCTCTCTAGAAATCAATCGATCTTCACTTCGAATTCTGCATGCTATGCAATCGCAGATCGGTCTCCTTCACAGACCATCGGCCTTCTTTTTTTTATCAATCTTTTTCTTCCTCAGTCGTCCCCTTGGCTATCACGCCCACTCCAACAAAAAGGTTCTGCCAAAAGTGAAGAAGCTGCCCCATGTTGCAGCCACCAACATGAAGACCACGATGCCAAGAAATCTGAAGCAATAATGCCTGTCGCTGCAATAAAGAAGCTGTTGCCATATAAGGAAAATACTGCAGCCACCAAGAACCACAGTATGTAGAGAGGTGATAAAAAAGGCAACACCCAGCAAAGGAAAACAACTACAGAAAAAGAAAACCATTTCTGCCAAGAAGCACGACCCCAATACATGATGAGTTTAAGAAGATTTTAATGCTATTGCTAACTTGGTTGATGCATAAAGAAGGAGGGAAAAATCATATTCGCCAGCTGGGGTTTATCGTAATATGCACGATATGAGGCTTTTCTATTTTGTAACTGAAATATTAATCACCCACGATCTCCTTAAATTGGCAGAAAAAATAAAAGCAGAGAAAAGGTCGCCAAGAGAATAAGAAATCCAAGCCAAAAGACTTCGTGTCACAAGGGTGACAAGAGTGACAGGAACACACACCAAAAACTGTAGAAAGAACCTGCCTTATTCGCCTACAAAACCAAAACATGTTAAACTAAAATAAAACCAAATTGACAGGGAAAAGATGCCCCTACATCACATTTCCAGCTCCGCAATAGGATAGTGTACCAATCTAAAGTTTAGTGGGATCAATACTCACTCGAGAATGCTACATGGGAAGACATGGTGGAAATGAAACAACTCTATCTGCATTTATTTTGAAAACTCTAATTAATTTATAAACTCACAAAAGCATCAAATTTGACTTAAAAACAATGATGCTTAGATGATACAAACAATTATTCTTAGATGATACTCTATGATAGATTGCTTTGTTGAAGGATGGACTTTAAAGGAAGGCAAGTATACTGATGGTAAATGATGCTTATTTCTATAGACTTATAAGTGTATGTTTATATTTTGACCTTAATTTCTCATTTCTAGCATGCATCGGGATGATGCATAAATTTAGGGGAGAAGGATGTCACAACCCACTTTTATAATGTTTTGAGTTCTAAATTTGATGCATAATTAATTTTTACTTTACATGTCTAATTTTATGTATTTTAATTTTCAAATGTTCAAAACACACATAAAAACTATTAAAATATATAGTCTCATTTAAAAACAAAATGATAAAAATATTGATGATAATAATAGATGATTTTTCTATCCCAAATTCTAAATAAATAAATAAGGGTACACTTCTAGAAAGAGGAGTAAATGAGGTTCACCCCCCTCATTCTCAAGTCAAGACTCAAAGTTAATAAAATGAGATTTTTCTCCTTGAATTTATGACAATTGGAAAATTTCAGAGAAAACATTGAAGATTAATGAGTCCTTCCCCACAAAAAATGAATAGTAGTTTAGAAAATAGAGAGGGAGCATTGAATTACAAGACTTGACTCAAGACTTGGATTTTCCTCCACAAAGGTTAAATTTGTCTATAAATAGCATAGATAGGAGGAAGGAGAGACACACTAAAATCTGGTTTGGAGTGCTGGAGAAATCTGTAAGAGCTCTCCTCTCCATCAGTTTGTTTCTTTTCCATTGAAAGTTTAGTTTTTGAAATTTTGTTAATAAATTTATTTTAGTTCAATTTTAGTTTTCAATTCATTTTGATGATATGTCTTAGGATAATTGCAATCAATCATGGGAGAATTTGTGTATAAGTTTCTTTGAAGGTTTTGGTGAATGGAAGTAACATTTGTAATAAATATGTTGATATAAACCCCCCTTCCCATTATGCTAGGATGGATGTCCATACCCTGTTCTTGAACTTCATTCTTGCTTGAACATTTCTAAAGCCTTTTCATCAAATCCACATTATGCATATCCTACAGTCCATATGCTCTATATATACTCCCACAATTTGCATACTGGTCCACCAGTGCAATTCCAATTCTAATATCTGAAAAGAATTTCCATACCCTATTCGTAATCACCATTGGGCACAGGCAGAGAGGTCTTTGGCAAAGGTTTTTGATTTTGGCGATTCTGACAAACAATTCATGTGCGTTGTGCATGCTTACCAGGGTATTTACAACTACATCTGAGGAAATTTGTTGATCCTTTATGCTTTGATGTATGTCTATGCCCTATTCCAAAGCTCCCATATAGGCACCGGCAGGGAGGACGTTAGTGTAGGTTGTGAAATTTGACCTTACATCTGCCAATTTCATTTATTTGAAGTTTTGAACTCCATTTCAATGAATCCATTGGTACATGTCATGCAATCATTGCAGACCATGAGACAACATTTCTTTGAGGGATTTTATCAAACAGTTGATGTGGCCTTGTTTGTGCATCTTCATTTTGCATACATGTCTACGAGAACACTTTGAACTGTAATATCATTTGAAAGTTTGATCTTGCATCTTCAGTTAACGAAGGCTATGGTCTTTGACTTTACATCTGCAAATTTCATTTTTGAGAGTTTCTAACTCCTTTTCAGCTAATCCATTTTGTGCATGACCTGCAATCATTGTAGTTCATAAGGCGACATTTCTTGAGGGATTTTTTCAAAATAGTAGATGTGTTTTGGCAAATAGCAGACGTGACTAGTCTTGGAAACATCTCTTTGTGGGTTATGACCTTTGGCTTTACCACAAATCCATTTTTGTGAATATCCTACCATTTCGGCATTCTATGAGATGACCTCTCATTTAGGCATTTTGTCAAACAGTAGACGTGCTTTCATTGCATTCTATGAGGCATCATTTCTTTGAGGGATTTTGACAAGAGCTGACGTGCCTTGGCTGTGCATCATCCTTTTGCATATATGTCTATCAAAGTATTTCCAACTATAATATCTAACAAAAATTCCCCTTCTGTCATGTGCATAACCTGTTGCTGAGCGCCATTTTGGCACAAACAGGAAGTACGCTATCAAAACCTATGGATTTACAATAATTAACTTATTAAAAGACATGATTTATCATAATTATATAAATTTTCTGTCGAATATAACAACTTTTAGTATTGGTATTTGAAAATCTTATTAGTTAACAAATCTAATTTTTGAACATTTTATATGTAGTTATTTGATTGAAAGTGATAAATAGCCCATAGAGATCACATTCATTTCCTACTATATATAGGCTACATGCTCCAAAGATTGTAGAATGAAAGGGGAGGTGACTTGTGAATGGGGAAGCATCCAGGACATGGGAAAGCTGTGGCTGCCTAAAATTTATTAAGCAATGTTAATTCATATTTGACTAAATTTTAGCTATTAATGTCCACTGGTTAAAAGAACTATAGTTTATTTTTTCATTAATGCACTTTTAACTTATTTTGAAATCAAGTGCATAAATAGAATGCAATTTCTTTTACAGTCATGAGATGTATTGAAAATATGAACTACGATAGATGCATGACATGAATAATGAGCGGAAAACTACATGAATTTGTTTAGACACTAACAAACTTCTTAACCTAAGCAAGGATTCTTATAGTAACATAACCTACGACCATAAACGAAGGAAATCAAGAAGTTCTGTAATTTGAAGAGTACATCATCAGGAACCATTGTTTTTCTTTGATCAAGTTATATTCACAAGTTGATTAACAATGGTATAAAATGTTAAAAGGAAAATTTACATAATATAAATGATATGAAAAGATACAAGTGATAACATAATAAATGGTACAAAAGGAAATAATAGAATTAATGACATGGTATGTAAGAAGTGTACAATAGGTAGATCAAATAATTAGAGGAATAAGGTAAAATAGTGTCTAACAAAGTACGAGTAAAATGATTTGCAAAGGAGTAAGAATATAAAAATAAAATATATACATGAAAACAATAAAAGAGAATTAATATAGAGATACAGGGGTAGCTTATATACAAAGAATTTTGAGAGATAACTATACAAGATGAATCCATAAAGATTAGTCCTATTTTATATTAACATTTAGAAAGTATGATAGAGAGACATGGATTTATATGATGAAATTTTTACATAATTGAGAAGAAGTGGAAGTTCCCTTGATGATGGTGGTGAATTATTATTAATACTTCCACCTAAGCTTCTTGATCTACCATAATATTATGATCAAGTCTTATTTAAGACAACTACAATTAAGATTAGGAATCATGGCTTTTCTTTATGAGATGGTTGGTTTAGTAATGGATCTCACACTCAAGAGTTGTTGGGGGTAAAAAAATTATATCTCAATTGATATGATGTATGTATGCATTTTCACACATAATGGGTATCAGGGATAGATATGAATATATTTTATATTATAAATCGTATCATAAGTGCATGAATCAAGTATAAGGTCAACTCACTATCATACCTTATCTTCGAATTTCAAAATGATCGAAAAAGGGTATTATTGGATTAAAAACCATTGGGTACAAAATTTGGGATTGCATATGTGAACTTTCTATTGTCCTATTGATTGAAAAAGGATGAAATAAGTAGGTCTAGTTCTTTCCTTGTTCAAACTTTGTTAGGTTAGGAATTCTACTCTTCTTTATATATAGTAAGAATGGATGTTTTTTGTTTGTATGCTAACTTGAAAGGTCATGGGAAGGTATAGCCCTTATGTTACATGCAATGATTATAAGTAACTTTTCTTATGGAATTGTGGTGAAGTAAAATGAATTTATTGAAATATTGTATTTAGTAGATTTAGAATGATTCTTCATTTCGACCTAGACTAAATTTTACATTTTGATAGAATAACTTTTCTAGTTTATGAATTGATGTAAGTAGCTTCCTAGTTGTATGCTTTAGGAAATTGAATAAGTTTCTTTCTAGTTTTATTTATTATGTACAAAGCATAATGATCAAGCATATTTCATTTGCATTATGATTCAATGAAGTATCTTTCCCTTACCAATTTCTTTAATTAGTTATCATGGAAGTTTTCTTTTCTATTAGATAGGTAAACTTGTGAAGAAACGTCTAAACTCAAACAAATTGTAGTGTTCAGTTTTTACGGTACCTCTATGTCATGTTTATGGGTAATGCCGTCGTGTTGAACCAAGTACCTCATGCCTAACATAGTTGTAACAATGACGTCTGTGCACTGTCCCTCTAAATTGTCAGGGAGTAATAAGGGTCATGTCAAAGCTAAATCCACAAGAAGGGAAAATCTCCTCGAATACCTCATTAAAAAAAAGTTTAAATAAAAAGAAAGGACGAGTCTATCAAAATAGTTGCATGACAATTACTATGATAGAAAACCTTTTAAACTATCAATGGAAAACCTCGTACAAATATGCGTACTAGGTAAACTAATCACACATGAAAACTTAAACGTCAAACACTCTCGGGAGGTGTGTTTGCAAATTAGTTTCTTAGGAATTCCATCACTATACCACTCGAGTGGGTGGCTGTCGATGAAGAACTGTGTACCTACTAACAGTTACATCAAACATAGTGCAAGATAGAATTACATATTCAGATTCCCTGTGTCTGTCACATCCGTAGAGGGCCTTGATCCCATGGATACAGGGTATGTAGGCAGTCTGGATGGTGAAGGATGCCCCAAGTACTCAAGTCCCTCAGATATAGGATACATCTTTTATAATCAACTTTGTAATCTCAATCCCTAGTCTAAAGGTTTAGCTAGGTAACTAAAGAAGTCGTCTGGTACTCAAAAGAATCCATGGGGTGGATTTCTTGTACCCAACTTTTGCCAAAACTGAGGTTTGTAAAAGTTGATACTATGTATTCCCTAGTTGACATCCTTAGCACAATGCTTGGGTAGACTGTGGTCTCCAGGAAGTGACTCAAGAACCTGTATTGGTCCCGAAGGAGTCAAAAGTCTTTGGCTAGAGCATAATGATTCTTGTCCTATATAGCGTATTTGGCTATCGTGTTTTCTTATCCTGTATTGGATAGAGTCTTGGTCCATTTGACTAGCCAGGCTGTTTGGCCATCTTTTGATCTACCCCATATTGGGTAGCGATAAGGTCCGTTAGACCTAGTTCTATATGAACCTAATTGCCCAAAGGATGGAAGAGCTTGGTTTGGCTTAAGAATGTTCCATTTGAACATATGACCCATATTAGCTAAAGTTTTCCTGAGTACCCAGTCAAAGTCTTGATATATCCCATATTAACTTGTTAACAAGGTAAATTTGTTTTTGAATATTTGAGTTTGGACCAAGTGGGTCCTTACACACATAGTTCTTCACACCTTACCCTCATCTACTTCGGCACTAACTCAACATGACCTTTAATAGCCATGTCCAGCTTGTTAATGCACCTGGATCCTAGTCCTCTATGCATTGTCCTATAGAGGCATTCCATGGCCTTGGAAGAATAGAGTCAGTGGATAGGGAAGAGGTCACCAACCCACGTGTCTCCAAAAATAATATCATAGTTTTGAAGGGCACTATTCCTACGGTCCACAATGAAGAGCTGCATGTTCACCATTACCATGGCTATGGGTAACATGTACTTAGCGTCGAGGGTAATGTCTAATAGATTGGACAAGAAAACTAATACCACATCTAACCACCTCACCTCCTTTTCAGGCTGACCATCTAGCCACCTTTGGTTGCAAATGTGTCTTATCACGAACTGAGTGAGCAGACAATCAATCTCTAAGATTTGACTTGAGTCGAGAATTGTCACAGAACCCTTGATAATTGGTTCTCAATTGTAAGGCTGGAAAGAAAACTTGAGATTTGCTCCTTCTTCCTCAATTAGATCCACGCACCTACACAGAAGAGCCAAACAAGATGCGTGCTTGAGAGAAAGGTGAAGGGAGATCACAAAGAGAGGTGGCTGGAGAGATGGTATGAGTGCGAAATGACATAGTTCCCTTTTAAAAACCTGGAGGAGTGACTATGCAATAAATTCACCCAAAGGTGAAATAACTCCCACATCATATCTTCTATCTTTGGAGATCCGAATGCCACCCTTTGCAATAAAGAAGTTGTCAATTCCAAATATATGAAGAGAGGGGGTATTCAGAGATGGTACAAACTAGATGGGATAGGAATTAAAAGGGAGCCAAAGTCGGTCACTTCTAAAATAAATGCAACAATCAATACAATGGGAAGAAAACCCTCCCTGGGAAATGGGAGAGCCGGTGGGAGTAGATATACCATGAAGTAGTACATGTAGGAAACAAGAGAGTACAGATTTGCACCCTCCATGTTGGCCGTGCGTGGTCTAGGGGTGAGTGCTTTCTTGGGATTACCTCTTGTAAGAAAAACATTGCAACTCCATTGTGATGCACTCCCCCATTGATTGTCCCTAGACACGCATATTACGCCAAATGACCAACATAAAACCCATAACTAACAAAAGCTTATAACCTGCTAACAAGGGATCCACCTGTCACTTCTTCCTCTTAGATAGTTCAATAATTATTCTGAAGCTTCATATGTGGTTGAACATATGTAGTGACAAAAATAATTGAGGGGTCCTAAAGAAAAGTTTTACAAACAAAACATTGGTAGAAAATTTATGTTTTATAAGTCTTTTAGAATTTATTTTATTGGGAAGATGATAGATGACCCTGATCTTGATGTGTCAAATTGATCTGAGATGCATGTGAATGATTTTAGAGAGTTCAATAATTATTGTGAAGCTTCATATGTGGTTGAACATATGTAGTGACAAAAATAATTGGGGGGTCCTAAAGAAAAGTTGTGCAAACAAAACTTTGGTAGAAAAATTGTGTTTTATAAGTCTTCTAGAATTTATTTGATTGAAAAGATAATAGTTTTAAGTGTTGTTATGATAATATATTATTAAAAACTATTTTCATGGTGATTGTGTCCTTGTGGACTTTAGTGGAATATTCCTTTGTTTGGCTTAATCGTGAAGTATTTGGTTTTTACATGGATTTTAATTCTATTATTTTTCTTCTGCTTTTGTGATAAGGATTGCATTTGTTTCTAGGAGTGATTATATAAAAATCAATAAGGGATTAAATTAATTTACTACATATATAGAATATAGACAAGTTACTTATAATATTATTGCAAAATAATAGTTAATTATTGCACTAATTCCTATCCTACAAGCAAATGATTTAAATTTTGTAACATCTTCCATGTGATTAAGAATTTAATTATTGGAAAGGATCCATCTCTAATAAAGTTTTAAGATTATAAAAATTATGGTCATGCCCATTGAATCTAGGGCCTAAATTTGACGATCAACCCTTCCTATCAAGCAATTTTTTAATGATGGTTATCCATTCAAACGTGCCCTTAAAATATTATGACATGTCTTAGTATAAATTAAATTATATAAGCAAAGTATATATATTATTGCAATTCTATATAAATTATGACAGTCTATCCAAAATCTCTCTTTTCATATGATACAATCTTTTTAAAAATTTGATTGTATTTTAGGGTAAAATTACCTAAATACGGCCATACGGCTATCAAATTTAAGCCCTGATTGAATCTATGCGTCCAATTGCTAGTTTAGTATTTATATACACTTACACAACATAAAACACCATACCTTACTAGTTCACTATAGAGTACCTCTCCACTTCATAATAATATACTAACGATTGAGATGAAGCGCATTTTTGTGTGCAAGTACTGAGGTTAGAGCTTAGGATTTTCACCATTTTATCCTTTTTTTTTCCTCATTATTTGGCGACGTTCATGCCGTGTTTTTTGGAATATTTTTCGGCCGGCTATTCTCAATGTTGTTTTACGGCCCTCATATTAATTCCATTCGCTTCGCGACAAAGGACACGTTTATACATTACTTTCAATCCATGCTATTTTTTTCCCTCGTTTGGCCGGTGACGTTTTTCCGTCATTTTATCCTATTATATTGATTTTAGCAAAGCTTTTAGCTCACCTTACTTGACGGCCCTTGTTTTGTGTTGACACTTCATCGTTTTCCAGCCCATCCTAAATTTCATACGAAGAATCCAATATTCATGACTTCAATCCGAATCCCAAATTCTAATGTCTAGGGAGCTACCACGCCATCACTTTTCTCAATTTATAAGATGCCATTACATAATTTTAATATATTTGTTAGGCTACACGTTAATCATTTCTTGTTTGATTTTCGTGTTGGTGACATTAGGGGAGAGGACCCCATAGTGGGTTAGGGTCCTATACGTGGTATAAGAGTTGACCAAAGTAGGGCCCCCAGTTAGATTTCAAATTTATGATGTGATCTTCGAGCATCCAACTTGTAGCTTTTTTCCTTGCACATGGAGATGACCAACAGGGCCACTCCTACACCAATCAAATTTCTCATCTTCTTTCCCCGTGTCTTGTTCAATCCATTTAGGTACATGTTGGAGCTAGTAGCACTGATATTGTTCCTAAGGAATATCCCAACACCATGTCACCTTGATATATAGGGGAAGACATGTAGCTTGTGAGTGACATGTGAATTCGAATATTGTATTTTACTTTTTAAAATGTGTTGACGTGGCAGATATAGACATTCCCTATGGACTTTAAAGTCCAACCCTATGAAATAGTCGAATGCTAAGAAATTGTCATGACCTAAAAGCTCTGTATCTCTCTATTTAAAATAAATATAATATTTAATTTGGAATCAAATGAGCTTTCCCTCCTCACCTTGCACAAGAATTTAATTTTAAATAAATAAAATTAAAAAAAATTTAGAGAAAAGTACATTTTTAGAACAACATCTCCCAAGACAACTTCTCAAGAATCACATGGGAGAATTCTTTTCCACAAGAATTAATGACAAATTGAAAAATTGGAAAAGAGGCATTAATTGAATAGACTTGACCCAATCTTCCACCATATGCTTAGATTTGACTCCTAAAGTCTTTCAAAATTTCCAACGTGTTTGGAAAATGAGGTTCTAGACAAGGGTTTAATTTTCTATAAATAGGATGGAGATATGAGAGGAAGACACACTTGGAGGATAGAGCTTTTGGCTAGATGTCTGGAGCAAGTTGTAAGAGCATTTTATACCTTTCAATTCAGTTTTGAGCTCATTTTGATGAAATGTCTTAAAAAATTTGCTAAGTTTTGTTCATATATTTTGATTTAATTATGCTGAGAGGCGTTCTACACTCACAGCAAGGGCTGAAAGATTCAGATTCCAGTAAACAATTAAGATTCAGATTCCCATGTAAACAAAATTCATAAAATGTGTAAATAGATAAATTTGTGAAAACCAAATGGATAGAAAAATAGAAAAACTTGGGTAGTTATGGAGTGAAATCTTTATTACATTTGAAGAATATGAAAAGTCTCTCTCTTTAAATTAACTCATGTGAGCATATCAAATATTCTAAGTGGAAGTAAAAATATGTAACATCCTCGTTCTAGAAACATAGTAAAAACCAAAAATTCACCATAAAGTAAATTTACAAGGTAAAAATGAGACAGAGAAAATTTTTCTTTTATTCAACATATAGTCGAGTAACTACAAATACAAGATATCTCATTACAAATTCAATCAACCTTATTGTCTTTCTCAAGTACAATGTTTACAAAATAAACTAATTATAAATCCCTGAAACAGATAATGTTTTACTTAGTCTCCATAAACACAAGTCTCAGAAATATACTGCATCCGGAAAACTGACATCTTTATCACAAGCCTCGGCATGTCTTCTGCTAGAGAGAGAGTATCTTTCCAGTGATTTACCTCCAACCACAGACCGTCGGTCTCCCGCACTCCTTCCTAACCGGAAGTGGCCCTACCCTTCACGAGAAGTATAGACCAAGGTGACCAGTGGTAATTTGCCTTTCCGAGTACATAGTGTTGTATCTTACACAACTCTATCTATCATACAACCCTAGATACCCTCTAGCTAAGTATGATTCCCAATAGGATGTGCAATCCAGATACAGTGAACCGACAATGCATGCAGAGACATATGCATTACTATGGCCATAGTTTTAATATAAATTGACGTTCACCATGAACGTTGTCGTAATGTTCACCCACTCCAGCTCGACTTGGATACTATCATTTTCCTACAGATCGACTTGGTCAATTATGTTTAACTTATGAAGTCATGGCGTTTTCATTAATTTAGTCTTCCCGACTCATACATGATTTCTTTCATTGTCTATAATCCATAGACCTATTCAATTTTCTTTCTTTACAAGGACTCTCATTTCATCCTTGCAATACCCGAGGTCCACGACTTATCATCTCATAATAGAAAAAGATAGATTAATTACGACTAATATGATAACCTTACCCAGGTTAAGCAATATAGTCTAGGAATCTAATTCCCTTCTTGCAAGTAAGAATATTTACACCTAGTCAGGGCACTTAACCCTTCAATCACGATCTAAATAATGATCTCAATAACCATATCTAGGTTAAGTTAAGGATTAACTAAAGAGTTTTATCCAACTCCAATCTAGTCTTTCTAACTTAAGTGAATTCACAAGACACTGTCATTGCTCTATTAATCACTAAGGATTGACTATCCATTCTTAGGTATCTCTCTTTGCATCTTTGCAACGTTTGAGATTTACCCCCTTGTCGACAAGTAATAGCTTAGTGAAGTTATGATAAAAAGGTATAATGATTTTAATGTTTGACTAATCATTTAATGGTACCTCTTGCACGCTTGCAAAATCTGAGGCTTTAGACTCATACGACAAGTCGACTTGAAATCAAATGATTAGGTTTCCCTACCTAAGGTTACACATAATCAACTAATAACAACTCTCTTTTCAATGAGTATATAATAATTAGGGTTCTCGACCTCTTAGTGTCCACCCTTACAAACCAAGTAAAATAGGTTATAACCATAAAGATGTTATCAAATAATCTTTAACCTTCTTGGGTTGAACTAGGGTTTTATTATCCTTTTCCCCCAACATGATGGAATACAATCCTAATTTCAGTTGCTATCCAACTATCATTCTTGTCAAGTTTCTCTCCTTTGGACTCAATGAGTTATGCCAAAACTAAACATACAAGTGTTCTAGTCCAATCCTGGTATGGAGAAATCATCGCTTCTCATAATACCATTAGAGACATAGTATACTTCTTATGGTGAAGCTATTATCTAGAGCTTGAGTGTTCTTTAAAAATAAGAATACTATCACCATAGATATCTGAAAACATTCTACTTTCCAACATATATGTTCTATAAAAGTCATATGGTATAAAAGAGACAGCACATAAAAGTTTACATAGTAACTTTATGACTTTTCTCAATGCAACCCATGACATAAGATAATACAAAAACATGTATACTTCTTTATTACATAATAGACTTTGTGCTCTTACTGTCTTTGATTCTTATAATCAAAGATTAGTCTTTGGTGATAAAAATTGCACTTATGGTTTACGGTTTTTTTTTAATAGATGAAAACCTAGATTCTAAACTTTACCTTGAAGAAAGGTTTATAATATTGGCTACGTGTTCTTTAGAGAAAGTTAAGCTTAAGATATTCTCAGCTTATGGTCAAAAGGCTTCATAATTGACTCTTTTATAATCGGGTGCCTTTTGCACGATAGTAAGCTATAAAAACGTTAATTGCTCTAAGTAATCATAGCAAAATATCTCCAAATCATGGGATGACTTGATCATGGAAACGGGTATATTAGTCTCAGGATTTCTACCTCAAAAGAGTTCATTATAAAATGAGCCTTATTCCAGCATAAGTCTACAGCAATTACAGCAATTACGTTTGTTCCAAAAGGTGTTCATTAACATGATAATGGAAATGAAGACATTTAAGATATATAGCACCAACATAATAAGATTGAGATTGTGATTACCTACAGAGGTTCCCTTGACACATGCCTTTGACCACATTTATTCCATAAATTGAATCAAGATTAGCCTAAACCATATGTTAACCATTTAAAACATCTGTCATATAGACAAGATCCAATGTTTCCTCACAGTCAAAAGAATCTAGACAGATAATTCCTAGCACATTCTTGATCTTCTAGCTTCGGCTATTTCATCATGCAGAGACAGCGACAAAAGTGTAACGACTCATATGTATATTTTTGACAGAAGGCTAAAATATAAGAACAAGTATTAAAAACCTTGCAGAGAATTTGAATTAGGAAGGAACCTAATTTGTAATTGACTTCCAAAGATCCAACAACGGTTTTAAGCTCGTCACCAAGCTCCACACGTTGCCAACAACTAGAAATTCACCTTCTCAGACATATTGCCCCCCGTTGTATCTCTCTGGTTGTGGCGGTCTAAAAAGTTCCCCAAAAGTTTTCTATGTAGCGTTCTATTAACTCCAAACTCCTTTTTCTTCCTTCCTACCACTATCCCACATTCTTCTTTTTAACCTCGACTGAAATAACTGCCCCCCAAAACTCACGACCCCCACCTCTAGAATTAAACTCTAATCACAATAGTGGTTGCCTTGCTTCCTACTTCTGTGGAGGATTTCATTCAAAATTTGTTAGACATCCTCTTGCATTTTCATAGATTCTGCCACAAGGACACAAGTAATAAGATTTCTTCAAATGCTACAAGTTGTCCTTATCACTAACGACTCCAAGAGAGGCATAATTTTACAGCACGTAACCAAGACTAACTATCCTTAACTAACTGACACTCCATCATCTAATGACCCATGACTTATATTAAATCATTAACTAGTGTTGCATAACGACTTCACTTGAGTGGCGTGGATTCCCCACTTATCATGCTTGTGGGTGCCCTAACTCGAGCAAAAGGAGTTAACTAGAAATCTAGTATTATTTACCATACCACACACCACTAATGGTTCCTTATATGGTCGGCACTTTAAAAACCAAGATCAAAGATATTCAAATTATCACATGAGTCACAAAACCCACTATCTTGAATGATAAACATATCCACTATTTTTGCCTATGGTTGCTCTTTAATTGAGCATGCAGCTAAATAGGTAATGACGTAATTGATACCACTTCAAATACCACACAAGGTTCCTTACAGATAAATGACATATAATAAGATAGTTACAAGAACGATAACATCGTTAGAGGGAATGTAGTTACTTAAATAACTTCGATGAAAACATCTCAACGTTTACAAATCATTATAACACATCAAATATCTTAATATAGTATTAAGATAATCATTTTATGACAGTAACATCATAATATTTACGTTGAACGTACATAGTTGTAAATCAAACTCAAGCGACGTCGTTAACGTTATTAACGACTAAGACAACCTAAAACGACTTAGGAAGTTTTGTGAACAATATTGACTATTTGTCGATTTGGTTCATAAGTAAACTGACAAGACAAAGCTTACCTCTCATGACACTTCAGTTCATGTTTTCAGTAAACACTTTATACTCAGTTTGGCAAATAAATCACTCGTAACCCAAGGTCCATTTCTCTCTCCTAGAAAGATACTCTCTCTCTTGTTTCCTCCGAGAGTCATCTCACAACCTGTAATCCTGTATCAAACTTGTAACCAACAAATTATGATCAGTACGTCGTTATTCAAATGATAAACCAAATCTCATAATGCAATATTAAAATGATAATATCCCAATCATTTTCATAACTTGTAAATGAAATTCAATATAACTACATGTTTTTCCTCAACATTACTCTTAAACATCAAAATACATTTATTTATGTCTCAGTAAAAGTAGAAATATAGCAAGTCAAAAATTAGGGATGTAACATATCCTTCCCCTAAAGATTCATCGTCCTCGATGATATAAGCCATCAAAACGTAACTTAAAAGCATATTCATTGTTTAACTGCTATCAGCATAAAGTAAATGAGGAAATTTCTGCTAGAATTCATGGTAATTTCTCCCCATGCAAAACTATTCTATGCATACTGGTCCCACTAGACCTTACACTTCATAACCTCTATGTTACACAAGCATTGGTTGTGATCTTCAAATGTTTCAGAAGCTTGACCATAACCTTTCCTAGGTTTTTGTACTTTTAAAATCATTCATAGATTATAACATTCATATATTACATGAATATATTTCTCATACATAACTCACAAAAATCATTATGCCTCCTGGCAATAACTGATAATAGATTGATCCTTGATATAAATTAAAATTTCTAAATATACTAGTTATTGAAATCAATCAAAAGAGATTTTGTGCATAAGTTTCTTTTTTTAAAATTTGGAATCATTCAAAAGTGAATTTGTGCAAGTTTTTGTAAGAATTTTTAACGCAACATGAAATCATTCAAGAGAGAAATTGTGTGCAAATTATTCTTCATTAGATTTTTATACACAAGTCTTTATAAGGCCGTAGTGATCAGAAGTGGCACTGCAACTGCAACATCTAAGAAAATCCACTTTCAATTATACTTTGAAGGATGTCCTTACCCTGCTCCCACATAGAGGACACTATCAAAGGTTGTTGAATTTGGTCTTACACTTGCCAATTCCATTTTTGCTTGAAAGTTTCTATTCAGCATTTTCAACGAATCCATTTTTTGGTGCAAATCTTGCAATCATTGTAGGCGACCACATTTCCTATAGGGATTTTATCTGACAGTCCACATGCACTGTGTGTGCCTTCACATTTTGTATATGAGGCAGTCTATCAATCAGTTTGTGTGCTTACTCCCCATGTTTTGCATACATATCTATCAGAGCATTTCAAATATTTTGCATACATATCTACTAGAACCTATGTTGTGACGGATGTCCATACCCTATTCTGAAGCCCTTGTTTCTTCTTTTCTTAATTTTTTTCAATCGATTTATCTCTGGAATGTAGGCGACTGTCTGTGTCTCTTCCTTGTCGATCCAAGCAGGCATTCTCCCTTTCACTACACATCCATCTTCTTTTTCGTATGCAGATCTTTCGAAAACCATAGTTTTCATACATGTCTACCAGAGTATTTCCAATTATAATATCTGAAAAAATTCCCTCGCCTTTATGCTATGATGGACTGCCATACCGTGTTCTTGAGCGCCGCTGGTGAAGGTTGTGAAATTTGGCCTCACACCTGTCAATTGCATTTGCTTGAAAGTTTCTAAAGCCTTCTCAACAAATCCATTAGGGGCAGAACCTGCAATCATTGTATTGCATGAGTGACACCTCTTTGAGGCATTTTGTAAAACAAATCATGTGTATCGTCTTTGCTTCTACAGACATGACTACCAGAGCGCTTCCAACCTAAATATCTGATAAAAATTCCCTTCCGTTCTATTTTGATGGATGTCCATATTTTCTTCCAAGGCTTCAAATTGTGTACAATAAGCAGAGTGTGCAGTGTCTCCTTTGATTAGCCCTCTCTACATAATGCTGTGAGATTGAGATGAACAATGGATGGCAATGACATTTTATGATTGTAATTGGAATGTGGAAAAGGTGCAGTGTGACTCAGTCTATGTTTACCACACAATGACATTGGCATTGGTAAGTGTGGGAGCATTTTCATTTTTATTAACATATTTCCTCATTCTATAAGCTAATTGCAAATCTAAATTTCTTTCCTTCAAAGAGGTCTCCATTAGTGGAAATTATTCAGCACATAATACAAATCTGTAGTATAAACTAGCACTTGCACCGTAGGAGATTCAAGGAATACACCGATAGGAACAATTGACGAGTTTAGAAAATTTTCTGGTGTTAATTTTTGTAAGGTGTGAGACAATTTTCGAAGCACTATATTACTCACATATAAAAGTCTATCGGCTTATTAACACCCATAAATTTTACAATTTAAAATTTAAAATAATAATTATACATTTTACATCTTGATAATAATAAAAATAATAAAATTTAACTGTTTAATAACAACAATTCCAATCAAAGGCATAGTGATATGGTTGCATTTTGGAGTGGGAGTTTGTTACTTAATGTACATATTTAGTTGGTTGAGGAAGAATGATAATTGCATAAGAGAAGCTAGTTGTTGAAGGGATGTCATTAATGTTCATCAATATTCTCCCTCTTTAATAAGTTAAAGAGAGGAAATAGAGAGGTGTAGGTGAGGCATCCATTACGCCAAAATGAAATACCCAACATATGTTTGCCCTGAATTTTTAAGCAGGTTCACCCTATGTGGTTGTATTAGTTATGCTACTCTTCATTATGATGTTATGAGTGTTGTTGAATTACAATCTACGGAAAGGTGGTTAAAGTGTGCACATATGTATAAATATAACATATAATGTGTTGATGATTATGGAGTGTAATTAGTGATATGATTAAATAAAGTATGTTAAATGAAGTTTATATTTGTAATAAATTAAGAAAAAAGGGAAGCAGATAAGTGGAATGTTGAGGAAAAATATATAGGGTATTATTGAAGTAATATATTGTGATGGTAAAATGTTCTATGGAAAAATATCGTTTAGTGGGTATAGTACTATTTATTATTGTGATATCTGATAATGGTACTTAATTACTTACAATTAACAAATATATAATGTATGTGTTAAGTGAGAAATATGTACAATAAAGGTATAGTAATGATATTATGTAGTATGTATTCGTTAGCAATTTAATAACAAAGTGTGAATGGTAAATAATGAAATTACAATTGATTAATCAATTATGAGTATATGTCATTATATGCTAAGCTATTAACATAGTGAACAATGTTATATCACAATTAACCTTGTTATATGATGGAAGTAAGAATCCTATTTGGAAATAAATTAGTAATGTCTAACCTTAGGGGTACAAATTAAAAACCTAGTGACTTAGAACAACTTCAAAATACGACTTATGAAAAGAAGTAAAGCTTGTTTCACTAATATAATTAACATTTAGAAAGTTTCAGTTGAGAAACTTAATGAGATTCAAATATCATAAATTCCTATTGTAAAGGTAAAAAAATTTGGATTGTTTTAGTTTAGTGTTTGAATCCTCCTTTCACCAATTACATTCAAGGACCTTAGGATTAAGTGGCAGAGCGCTAGCAGGTCCTTGGTCACTTACAAATGTAGGGAAACTTGGATTAATGTATTTGATTATCAATTTTTCTTCTCTTATGTCTAATTATCCATCAAAACCCTAATCATGCAAATACGACAGTAAACAGATGAATAACAGAAAATGCTTCTACAGAAAGATCTAAAATTACAAATCACAGTGCACCTATTTTTGGGGTTCTGAGATGGAAAAGTCGGGGACAAAGGAGTGGGCACCCAAGTCCAAGGCTCCGCTTTTTGTCGAGATCTGGAAACAAGGTCTACAACATGTATCTGTTGTACCAGAGAATTTCCCATCATGGAACTTTTTAGACTAATGAGTGGGCACCCTAGTCCAGGGTGCTCTTTTTCCTTCTGTCCTACAATTCTGACACTCCAAGATGCCCTCTTGCAACTTCACTTTGTCTGCATCATCAACCTGTAACCTGCAACTATTAAAACTTTGGGAGGGGATTGTGGTGTTTAGGAGCTTGCCTCAGTCAAGCCCCAAAAGGACACTTAAGTCTTTCAAACACCTTTGTCAGATAGAGAGTGCATGCCCTTGTGAGGCAGAGGCAAAATCCAAATGAAATACTGATCACAAACACAATAAATGTCATCTTGTAGTGAAGATCTCATGAGAGGAAGATGCTCTTCATTCCATGAGGAAAAAGATGCTCAAATCTGTAAACACAAGCACATAGACAACACAAATCTGCTCTTGCAACACAATGAAAGCCGTGAATCACCAATGTGCATACAAGTTGATAGCTAATGATCATCTAATTGAAATCTAGTTTACAAATGAATGCCTAAACATGATTTTTTATGCAACTACAAACACTCCCGCCAAGATTTCGTAAATTCAAACTTACTATGTCAGACTAGGGACCAAATAACGGTCATAAACTGACACTTAAAATTTAGGCCTAACCCAAAATAGGGTAGGACTAGGGCACATGTGCCCAAGTCATCCCCCCTATTTTGGGTAGGGTTAAGCTCAAGGGATCCCCCTAGGTCCAATTTGTCATGATACCTAGGATTCATTCCATCGGGATGCCAAATTATGATGTAAAATGCCCTAAATGTACACAAAAGACCTGAGAGCTAAACCTAAAGAGGGAAAAGCCCCCAAGGGGACATTTTTTGACATTACACCTATCCATTTTTAAATATAAGTAAGTTGAATGATTTTGTAAGGAATTGATCCTTGTACTATACTATTGAACAATGTTTATGTCAAACAATTTAGTTATCAATAATTCCTAGTATTCTACGAGACTAGATCATTATGTACCTTATGGAATAAGTATTTTACAAATCTTATGCTTTTGAATCAATTAAGTTAAAGAAAGGTATTATTATGGGTTTGCATATTATAAATATGGCTAGGGTTGACCAATCAAGTAGTATGGTTGTTTTATGATCCCTAAGTAGTTCAATTGTAAAATGATATTTCCAATAATGATGTTGGAATATTATTATTATAATGCACTTATTTATCGATGCAAGTTGTTAATAGTGGAATTAACCAGTTGTATTAAAGTATAAACCCATTTAGGGAGTTTTAAGTAAACCTCTTGTTGGGATAACTGTCTTAATTTACAACTTGTATTAAGTCATCATTGGTTCCAATTAAAAGTTAGTAATGATCATGCAAGAAGTTGTATCAATTATTTACTTGTATGATAAAATGAGATTCCCTAGTTTCTCTTAAGGCTGAACTTTTATATGCATTATATCTTTTCTAGTTTATGTTATGTACAATTATGAATTGATGACATCGATTAAGTATCATTCTAGTCCTATTCATTTACATATAAGCGAAATAATCAAGCATCTTTATTGTACTTTACTTGCATTATGTTTTGGACAAATATCTTCCCTTTTTGCCAATTTATTTATTATTGTTTATGCAAGTTTTTCTTTTCAACTTAGGTAGGTAAACTCTTAATCAATGTCCAAAAACTCAAAACAAATCAGAATGTTCAGTTTTTACAGTACCTCTATGTCACGTTTACAGGTAATGTCATTGTGTTGAACCAAGTACATGGGTAAGTGCAAAAAGTTGGGGGACCAAAAAGTGGCCAACATTTTTTCAAAAAAAATTAAGACATAATGTGAGCGCGTTATAATGTGCTCGCATTATGGTTTGGTGATGATGAGCCTAAGGCTCGGCAAAACCAAGCCATAACGTGAGCGTGTTCTGTTTAACTATATAAAAAAGAGAGCATTTTTTCTCATTCATCTATTTTATTCTCTCTACACCCGTGGCCTGCAAACCCTGAGGAGTGCGCTCGTGTTTTTGAAGACCCAATTCGACACCAAAATCTTGCCGATTCATCGCCAAAATGCCACTATGACATTGAGCAAGCCAAAGGAGTGAGTTTTATTTGTTTTTTGTTTGAATTTGTTTCTAAATAGGTAGGTTTGAGTTGATTTTTGATGCAAATTTTCTTAATTGTTAGGAAATGTTAATGCAACTCCTCCTCCTCCTCCTCAAAATCCACGAAATCCTGAATCACCTGAACAGGAAATACCTGCTGAAGAACAACACAAACAACAAACTCCTCCATCCATTCCTCAACATGCCTGTGGAACACAAGAAAATCTAATGGGGCAAATTGAAAACAATAAAAAAAATTGAAGACATAATTGCAAGGTTGAAAGATCCTTCAACTTCAACCTTGCATAGATCCACACTTGCTCAATCTCTTGAATCTATGTTATCAAATGTAGATTCATTTAACAAGCAAATATCTAGTTAGTCAGAAAAGAGGAGAGAGTTTAGAAATTATTATGCAGACAAACTATTATATGAAGAAGTAAAAAAGTTACAAATTACAAAATTGGACTTGTGTTCCATTTTCATAAACCCACGAACAAATCAACCTCCACCCATTACATGCAAGAGGTTCCCTATCCATTGCTACAACAACCAAGCAATAAGGGACAATTTTGGGTAGAGGTGGTGGATGGTTTTTTACCATCCTCCATGCAACAATAATGAGGTCACAATACTTTTTGAGGAAACTCTACTATGAGTTTGTCCTCAATAAAGTGCCAAACTATTTTGATATGCAAAAGTTTTAGGATAGAGGTGGGGGGTCAGCACAAGATAGACTAGGGGTACATGTTGACCCGCATTAGCCAGTGAGATGAGTAATTAGTAGACCAGCCCATGAACATGTGTCTATCCCTTCCATTGTGAAGGAGAGTGTTGAGGTTGAGACACTTCAGTCCATTAGTGCCTTGACCCAGAGCATCATAGAGCATGACAGTCCTGTACATCTACAACTGAGCAGATGGTGATGATAGATACCCTCCTGAGTGAGACTTTTGGTCTTGATACTCAGGTAAATATTAGCAATTTCATTGAATTTAATTTATTAAATTTTATTTTTGAAATGCAAGATTAACTAATTTAGTTTGATGATTTTGATGAAATTTCAGGGTCATAGCATTGATGCAGTTCTCCACAATACTCCACCTGCATTTTACACTACGACATCTACTGCTGGGCCATGTAACTAGTAAACAATTATAAATATTACATGTGGATAGTATTGTTATATGAATGGTATTCTAATATCTGATTTTGGATGTTGAATAGGTTAATCTTGGAGATTTCATGGCAACAGCTGCCAATGGTGGTGTAGTTCAAAGCTTCACTGAGGTAATAAAAAAACAATTTAACTAATGAATTGTACTTATTAGATTTTTATATTTTATCTTCATATCATTGATTACATTGCATTGCACATCTTTCAAACTCAAAGCATTATTAGACATTGCATAATTAATCACTAGATGTTGATAGATGACAAAATTTTAATTACAATATAGATAAATTTGAAAAAATGCCTCAAAGAAATGTGCTCTCATGGAATGCCATGAGAAGTAGATGTATAGACAAGGACATCATGATGAGACTATTTTTCTTTGAGGCATATTTTCAAACAACTCACTGCCTTGTCTATGCTACCACATTTTCCATACATGTCTACCAAAGCTTGTTGATCCCCTCCACACTATTCTTCGACAAATTCTCTCTAATAATCTAATCCAATTACCACCAATTAGACCCCAAGACATGAAACCAGAGAGGGGCATCAACCTATGACATCTTATATAGCATATGATTGACTAGAACATCATCTAGGTTTTAGGTATTAATTTGAGAGGAACCTTCTATAGTTCAAAATAATGAAAATGCACGAAATAACAGAAATAACAGAACATAGAAGGAATTTATTGATCGCAGGCCACTTCAAGGGGGTAACCTCCTTTGAGGAAGCTCAATACAATAAACTCGTGGATGCCTTCATTGGCCTCAACACGTACTTATATACTAAGTCTAAACTAAACAACTATTACTCCCCACGAATGTGGGATAATACAATATACTCACAGGACGACTTGCAAAGCATATGCATCCAACAACAATATACTAACAAAGTAAAGAGAAGGGCTAAACATGGGTTCCTAACATCCCCTCCCTCTTAGAAAAGCATTGTCCTCAAAGCTTAAGATGTGGAAATTATTGTTGAATCTGAAGGAGTGGTTCCCATGTAGCATCCTCTGGTTGCATTTTGTGCCACTGAATTAATACCTATGTGATGGATCGAGAGCAAAGCTAATGAACATACCTATCAAGGATTGCCTCTAGCTCCAAAATGATGGATCCTTCATTATCCAGTTCTGGTAAAATAGTTTGTGCTCTGATGTTGGTGCCAAGAACTTTCTTTAGACAAGAGACATGAAATACTGGATGAATGTGGGAAGAAGGAAGAAGCTCCAATTTATAAGCAACTAACCTAATCTTCTGAAGAACCTTATATGGCCCATAGAACTTTGGAGCCAGCTTATGATGCCCTTTGAGTTTCAGGGAGGATTGCTTGTATGGCTGTAGACAAAGAAAAACCATATCACCTACTTGAAAAGTGTGCTCAGAATGGTGATGATTGACTTGTTGTTTAATTCAATTTCTTGCCATGTGAAGATTGGCCTGCAAAATGCGAAGAATCTGATCTCAGGTTCAGAGAACCATGTCAACTACTTGAACTGATGAATTGCTAGGGGTGTATGGAAGGAGCACTGGTGGTGCCTGACATAGACTGCTTCATATGGAGTCATTTTAGATGCAGTGTGGTAGGAGGCATTGTACCAAAATTCAGCGAGAGGGAGCCACTTTGCCCACTAATGTTGTTCTGAGGTGAAGCAACAAAGATAAGTTTCCAAACATTTGTTGATAACTTCAATCTGACCATCTATTTGTGGGTGATACCCTGAACTCATCTTTAGGTTGGTGCTAGTGTGGCAAAATAGTTCTGTCCAAAACTAACTGGTGAAAGTTGCATCATGATCTGAGACAATGGAAGAAGGGATTCCATGAAGATGGAAGATCTGATCCATGAAAATCTATGTGACTGAGGAGGCGGTATAGGGATGGCTGAGGGCACAAAAATGACTATATTTGGAGAGGCGATCAACCACAACCAAGATCACTATCTTCCCTCCAGATTTAGGGAGCCCTTCAATGAAATCCATAGAAATATCTGTCCAAATCCATGTAGGGATGGGCAAGGGTTCGAACAGTCCAGGAAGGAGTGTCATTTCACCCTTGTTGCACTGGCAGGTATCACATTCAACCACCATCTGTTGAATTGTCCTTTTCATTCCCTTCCAAAAGAAGTTACACTGTACTCGCTCATAAGTTTTGAGGAACCCAGAGTGCCCTACCGATGGAGAAGCATGGAGTTCATAAAAGACAGCCTGTTAAAGATCTGTGCTGTGGGGAAGCACCAGACAACCCTTATATCTCAGAGAAGCACCATCCCAAGAGTAATGCGGTATAGTAGAAGGGTTATTGGCCAACTGTTGGATGATTTGAGATAATGAAGAGTCATTGACATAGCCTTGTTGGATGATTTGAGATAATGAAGAGTCATTGACATAGCCCTGTTGGATAGATTCCAACCAATTTGGAACATGCATAGAAATAGCTGAAAGAGAAGCTTGATCATCAAATGTGCGAGAAACATCATCCATCACAATATTGTCCTTACCCTTCTTGTAAGTGTTCTCATAGTCATAACCCATGAGTTTGCTAACCCATTTCTATTGTGTTGGAGAGGAGACCCGTTGTACCAGGAAATATTTTAGACTTTGGTGATCAGTCTTGATGCAGAAATGATTCCCTAATAGGTATGGCTGCCACTTCTATACTGCATGTAAAATAGCCATCATTTCCTTCTCATATGTAAAGAGTACTAAATTCTTACCTAAAAGGGCTTTGCTGGTGAACACAATGGGATGTTCATCTTGAAGGAGAACAACACCAAGTCCATTGCCACAAGCATCACTCTCAATATTGAAGGTCTTGGAAAAATCTGGCATAGCTAGAATAGGTGTAGTACACATAGCGTGTTTTAGTTTTTCAAATGCACACTCAGCAACATGTGTCCATGTAAAAGCATCCTTTTTCAACAGAGCTGTTAATGGAGCTACAATCTTCCCGTAATCCTTGACAAACTTGCGGTAGTAGCCAGTTAGTCCCAAAAAACCATGGAGTCTCTTGAGTGTCTAAGAATGCGGCCAATTTTTCATGGCATCTATTTTGGCAGGATCCACTCGAACCCCTTGGGATGAAACAATATGCCTGAGATACTCCACTTCCTCTTACCCAAAAACACATTTAGATTGTTTTACATAGAGATGATGATCAGAGAGAAGTTGCAGTACAAGATCCAGATGTTGGAGATGCTCAACCCATGTTTTACTTAGATAAGGCTATCATCAAAGAAGATAGAATGAATTTTCGCAAGTATGGCTGGAATATTTTATTCATCAATGCTTGGAATGTGGAAGGAGCATTAGTGAGGCCAAAGGGCATGAACAAAAACTCATAGTGGCCATCATGCATGCAGAAAGCCATTTTAGGGATATCATCGTCATGAACCCGAATTTGGTGATACCTAGAACAAAGATCCAACTTAGAGAAAAAATGAGCACCATGAAGCTCATCAAGAAGCTCATCAACAACAGGAATCAGAAACTTATCCTTGATTGTGATGTGATTAAGTGCTCGGAAGTCAATGTAGAGGCACCATGACCCATCTTTTTTCTGGACAAGAAGAACTGGTGAAGAAAAGGAACTGGTACTAGGGTGAATAGTACCTTGCTTCAGTAAGTCCCGAACGAGCATCTCAATCTCTGTCTTTTGGTGAAATGGGTAGCGGTAGGACCTGATGTTGGGAGGAACACTTCCAGGAAGGAGCTGAATACGATGGTCCTCTAGGCATGAAGGTGGCAATCCCACTGGTTCAGCAAAGACACATGCATATCTATCCAAAATTTGTTGTAGATCTGAAGGAGTAGTGGAGACTGCTGATGGTTGCATCTGAATGGAATGTAGTTGAGTGATGACACCATGTGAATTCTTCTTAAGGAGCTTTTCCATGTGATGTGAACTGATGATACTCAGAGACCCTGGTTGTAAGCACTTCAATGTGTGTTTTTGCCCATTGTTTGAAAACTGCATCCAAAGTTTAGCAAAATCCCATAAGATGGGTCCAAGTGTACATAACCATTAAGCACCCAAAACCACATCACATCTACCTAAGGGCAAGGCAGACATGTCGGAGCGCAGGTTATAATCTCCAATAGAGATATGCACATTGCGACACTTCCCTTTTCAAGGTAATGTGCCCCCATTGGCCATCATGACTTCAAAGCTGGAGCAAGGATGGACAAAACAATCAACCTGTTTGGCGATCTGAAGGTCAATGAAGTTATGAGTGCTACCAGAATCAATGAGTATTGTAAGAGGGAGCTTCTTGAAGTAACCCTTGACCCATATGGTTTGTGGGGTGGTGACTCCTGCTAAAGCGTGGAGAGATATCTCTAGGTGGTCATCCTCAGAAGGAGGGTCAACAGGTAGCTACTAAATATCAACTTGATCATCTACTATATCCTGAGCATCTTCATAAACTTTAGTTGCAGGCAAAGAATCCACATCCAAGAGATAGGGCTTTTCCTCAACACATCTATGTCCCTGAGTGAATTTCTCATCACAATTATAATAAAGCCCTTTTTCTCTATGTGCCTGCATCTCTACTTTAGACAAATGCTTGATAGCAGTTGTTCTAGGAGCTGGCGTGATTAGAGGTCTTTGGGAAACCATATTTCTGAATGGAACAAAAGTGGATTTGGAGTGTTGTTGAGCTATGATCTTGTCCTCCACCAACTTAGCAAACCCTAGGGCTTCATCATTATGCTGGGATGGAACATTTTAACCTCTGATCAGATTGCATCCTTCAGACCACTGACAAAACAACTCCTGAAGAATTCATCAGACGATCCCTCTGTGTGATTGGCCAGTTTCTCAAATTCGGTCTAATATTCTCTCATAGTGCCAGTTTTGCGTAGTTTAGTGAGTGCTCCTATGAAGTCATCAAAAGCACTAGGGCTAAATCGTTGCAAAATGAGTTTGCAAAAATCTATCCATTTTGGCTCGTCATGAGCCTTGATGTACCAACAGAACCATTGAAGGGCTTCATGTTCCAAATGAAAGGATGCAAGTGGGACTTTATTGACATCAAAAGTATTATGTAGACTGAAATATTGTTTTGCTCGGTATATCCATCCAGTCTGATCATCACCATTGAAGCAAGGAAAATCAAGCTTCGGCCTATGAAAATTACTGGAAGAAGAGAACCTAGTGTCTACAGAAGACTTTGGCTGTCGTCTATTGTTCATGGCTGAATGCTAAAGATTGAGGACAAGAATTTTTTCATCCAGATCTTGGAGTTTGGTCTTAAGGGCTACAAGTTCATCCTCCATGGTTTTTGCTCCTGCGTGGGTGACAACCATAACCAAGATTTTTTTTTTGGGGAATGGGTAGAAATATAAAAACAAAAACTTTTTTAGTAAAGGAAAATTTAGATTTGGGAAAAACTTTGATGGGTAATTGGGGTTTGACTAGGTTTTGGACCCTTTCTGAGGGACAGGGAAACATAAAATGGGGATTTCAGAAGCGGGGTGAAAGAATGGGAAAATTTGTCCAAGAGGGACAAAGAAGTAGAAATAGAAAATGAACACTGTGGCAAAATTTGAAGGTGATTAGGTGAGCATCAAAGAAGTTATGGTAAACCCTAAAAATATAGAAATGTAAGATTTCTATCTTCGATAAGTGGAATTTGGGATAGGGTCCTCAAGGAAGGAAATATGCAAAATGGAATTTCAGGGGTTCCAGTGAATTTTCAGGGGAAACGAAGCTAAAGCAAGGAAGATATGGTGAAAAAACAAAAATAATATACTTTTTTTTTCTTTTTTCTGGAAACAATCTGCAACAGGATCTGCAATGGCTCTGGACAGATGCAATCTGTGATTTATCAGCTGGTAATAGATATGGACCCCAGGTATGTTCAGCTTCCTAAGGGTTCAGGGGATTCACTTAGCTACCAATGTTGTCTAACGACTTGTGTATTGGGGTAGCACCCCTCACTCCATAGCTCAGGTAAAACTGATAACTGCTTTGCCACAAATGACAGGTCTTGGTTTACCTCATGGATGGGAACTAGTCAGTCAGGTAGGAGCTGTTGCCCTTGTCACTGGCAGGTCCTCTCAATGGGCTAGCTACTTCAGGGTCCCTGTGGTACTCCTCACAATGAGTTTTAGGACTATGCCTAGGCACTTCCCACAGTTAAGTGGATAGGGATTATTCCCTGATCTGAACTTGCAATTGAAATGAACAATACAAATGCAAAGAAAAAAGAACTACTACAACAATCACAGCGCCTAGAGGCCACTGCAAAAAAATTTAACAGAAATTCCACCCAGCGAGCCCAAGAAAGCGCTCTGATACTAGATTAGAGGAACCTCCTACAACAAAATAATAAAAATGCACGAAATAATAGAAATAGCAAAAAATAGAAGGAATTTATTGATCGCAGGCCACTTCAAGGAGGCAACCTCCTTTGAGCAAACTCAATACAATAAACTTGTGGATGCCTTCATTGGCCTCAACACGTACTTATATACTAAGTCTAATTTAAACAACTATTACTCCCCATGAATGTGGGATGATACAATATACTCACGGGACAACTTACAAAGCATATGCGTCCAACAACAATATACTAACAAAGTAAAGAGAAGGGCTAAACATAGGTTCCTAACATAATTATGGGGCAACAAGTCACCCCTAACCAAAATATTCAAATCTACACTAACCCTTTCCCCTACAAACTTATGTCAATCCTATTGGCTCAATTTCTTCCATTCCTACATCTATAAGAAAGAGATATAGTATATCACCAAGAGAGCAAAATCTTTATGTGATTATGTGTATTATGTGTCTAGTTTTATTATAGTGATGCATTGGTGATAATGACTATCATAGTGTGATTTATTGTGTGTACTTCCATGTTTATGTGAACATGTGTGTATGTTAGGAACCATGACTTGCATCACTACTCTAGTTTCATAATTGAATAATGTTGTTTTATTTTCAGATGATGCAGGTTGCGCAGGCTACGGAGATACCTCCTGAAGTTCATAGGGCAATGGACAATGGAGTGTCCATTGCAATTCATATCTCCATGCCATTGACAGGCATATGAGGCAAATTAGTAAATTTTAATTTGCATTCATTTTTATAGTTGTTTATTTTTTAAAAATCAAATGATTATTGATTTGAAGTTTAATTTCTATCTGGATGGTTTCTATAGGACATGACATCACCACAGCCTAATCCTGCTACTAAGGTAAATGAGGAGGCAGATTATATGGTAGCGATAAGTGATTATTTTGTTAAATGTTTCATTTTTTATAAAATGTAATTTCTATATATTAATGTCTATGCTTTGTATTGTAACAGCTACAGATCCATGAAGAACTAAATAGGAGCAGCCCTCGGGTTCGTAGTAGATTGCCTCATACATGTCTCCATCCTCCCGAAGATCAAAGGTTGCTCGTGATCTATTCCCTTCCCTGAACAGAGGGGAATGAATGCTTATTGGGGTTCTTTATTGTATGCCTATATGGCATTTTTGGATATATATTTTGTATTGCATATAGGAGACATTATATGCCTATATGGCTATTTTGTATATATGTTATACTTATATCAACAGATATTGATGTATGCCTATATGGATATTTGGTTAATAAAAATATTTTTTATTGATGGCGTCCATGTTTGCATTATAAAGCCATGTTTCAATGGATATTTGTAGATGGTTATTTCAAATATTTAAAGTCCAATTGTATTACATATGATATTTGTTGATCCAATAAGCTAGCTATTGTTATTCAAGTATCAGCTAAACCTCATTCTGGAACTAAAAGATAAAAGTTGTATTTAAAATAAAAATGAATCATCATGTTGAATAGAAAATATTCATATTCTTTATGTTGCTCAATTGAAAATGTTTCTTAATTTACTGTTATTATACCATATTGGGATGTAAAGAGTATGTTTGTTGTTTTGAATAAGATAGTCAAAATCATATGCTTATGAGCACCTGATGACCATTGTGGTTATTAAATGTAATTCTTCATGCATATAATGCAAGGTTATGAAAGTACATTAAGTCTTACCTAATTTTAGTATGCAACATAACATTGGGGCTATAGGCTTCCATAAGTCATCAACAATCAAGGTTCAAGGTTGTTATTGAAGTCAAAGGGTCAAGGTTGTTTGTCATTGATGTCAAGATTAATGCCATGATATTGGTAAGGTGATATAGTGATTCAAGGTAGGTGATGGTCATGAGGTGCATGATGTTGTGAATATGGTTTTCATGATAAGGTCTCTCAGTTCATGTTGATGTTGCACAAGACAAACATGGTTCATATGATGCAAGGTTCATGTTCACGGTGGATGTGGTTTTGTTCATGTAAGGTTTTGTTGTGAATATGGTTTTCATGATAAGGTCTATCTTGGAAGGTTGATATGATGCATGGTTCATGTTCATGGTGGATGTGGTTTTGTTCATGCAATAAGAAGTCAGAGAAGACACAAGCTTTCATAGTCATAATTTAATGTCATCATCAAGGAGAGTTATATTTATCAAGGGGAGTCATGAGTTTGATTCGAATGTGAAGTTGTTCATGTCTTAGAACCCTAAGCCTATGATAAGTGTCACTTAGGTCTAATGTTTTTCTTCTGATGTCCCTGAGGTCTCTGAAATGTCTTAGATATCTCTTGATCAAAGTTAGAATGTTTAAGTCTTTCTTATTGATAGTTAGGGTTTGCATATTGGGCATTCAACCCTAAAATGAATCTACTTTTCTTAAGACCTTAATACCCTCAATTGCTTGTCATGTGTAAAGTGCACTTTTGTTTTAATTTAATATTGACTTATAATCATAGGTTACTATCACTTAAGTCAACCTACTAAAGGGTCTTTAAGTCATTAGTTCACCAACCCTTCAACCTAACTAAACCAGCCTCTCTAGTAAACTCTCATAAGCCCGAGCACCAAATCATAATCGAAGGTCATATTTAATTGATATGAGGGTGGGAAAAAGGGTTGGAAGGTCAGTATTTAAAAGGAATTTGGAATTCAAATAGTCATCTTTATGCAGTTGAATTTGATGGGCATGCCTTTATAAAAGGCTAAAAGACAGCTTTATGTAGGATATCACAGTATTTGTAGTATTTCAAGATTGAAGACTAGTTAGTGTTTGTAGCTCAGACTATTCTAGCATGTTTGGGTATGAAACAACACCATGCCTAGCCTAAACATACCCATCTAGATGCATTAGAACTATTGGTTTGGCCACACAAGGAGAAGAACAAAAGTTACACCCCTTTGTAACTTTACACTGCCTCCTTCTGACAATTTTTAGGGTAGCAGAAAATATTTCACCATGAGCAAATACCTTAGAGATATAAAAAATGAGAGAGGTTATTGTAGAGAGACCCTACTTGATCACGTTGCCTCAGACAGAATGTCTCTAAGTGACATAGATTCCAAGTAATAGCTCGTCAAAGATTGCTACCTTTTTACACTTTAGACTCTCCAGGGATATCGCCGGTACAATGTAACTCAGATTGTTTCGGCATGTTTGGGTAAAAAATAGGACCATGCCTAACCTAAATATATCCATCCAGACATGTTGGAATAGTCAGTTTGGTTGTATCAAAAGCAAGACGAAAGTTACACCCCTTTGCAACTTTACACTACCTCCTTCTGATGATTTTTGGGGCAGTAAGAAACTTTTCACCATGGGAAAATGTCTCAGAGATATAAAAAATTGAGAGAGGTTATTGTAGAGGAACCCTACGTAATCATGTTTCCTTAGACAAAATGTTTCTAAGTGACATGGTTTCTAAGTAACATCTTGTCAAATATTGTTGTCTTTTTGCACTTTGGACTCTTCAGGGATATTATTGGTACAATGTAGCTTGGACTATTTTGTCATGTTTGGGTGCAAAATAGGACCATACCTAGCCTAAACATACCCATTCAGATGCGTTGGAACTGTCAGTTTGGCCACATGAGGAGAAGAACAAAAGTTACACACCTTTGCAACTTTACATTACCTCCTTTTGACAATTTTTGGGGCAACAAAAAACCTTTCACCACGGGCAAACACCTCAGAGATATAAAAACCTGAGAGACATTATTGTAGAGGGACCCAACGTGATCGCTTTGCCTTAGAAAAAATTTCTCTAAGTGACATGGTTTCTATGAAACATCTCGTCAAAGATTGCTACCTTTTGCACTTTGGACTCTTCAGGGATATCATCGGTACAATGTAGCTCAGACCATTTCAGCATGTATGGGTGAAAAATAGGACTTGGCCTAGCCTAAATGTGCCCATCTAGATGCATTGGAATAGTTAGTTTGGTTGCATCAAGAGCAGGATGAAATTTACACCCTTTTCCAACTTTACATTACCTCCTTCTAATGATTTTTGGGGCAATAGGAAACCTTTCACCACGGGCAAATGCCTCAAATATATAAAAATTTGAGAGAGGTTATTGTATAGGGACCATACATGATCATATTACTTCAAACAAAATATCTCTAAGTTATATGGTTTCTGAGTAACCTCTCACCAAAGATTGTTACCTTTTTGCACTTTGGACTCTTCAAGGATATCATCGGTACAATGTAGCTTGGACTATTCTAGCATGTTTGGGTGAATAATAGGACCATGCCTAGCCTAAATGTACCTATCCAAACATGTTGGAATAGTCAGTTTGGTCGCATCAGGAGTAGGACGAAAGTTACACCACTTTGCAACTTTACACTGTCTCCTTCTGACGATCTTTGGGGTAGCATAAAACCTTTCACCATGGAAAAACACCTTAGAGATATAAAAAAATTAGAGAGGTTATTGTAGAGCGACCCTACGTGCTCACATTGCCTTAGTTGGAATGTCTCTAAGTGACATGGTTTCTGAGTAACAACTCATCAAAGATTGCTGTCTTTTTGTACTTTGGACTCTTAAGGAATATCGCCAGTACAATGTAGCTCAGACTATTTCGGCATGTTTGGGTGAAAAATAGGACCATGCATAGCCTAAATGTACCCATCCATATGCGTTGGAATAGTTAGTTTGGTCGCATCAGGAGCAAGATGAAAGTTACACCCCTTTGTAACTTTACACTACCTCCTTTTAACGATTTTTGGGGCAACAGAAAACCTTTCACCACAGGAAAATGCCTCAAATCTATTAAAAACTGAGAGAGGTTATTGTAGAGGAACCTTACATAATCACTTTGCCTTAGATGGACTATTTCTAAGTGACATGGTTTCTGAGTAACAGATCGTCAAAGATTGTTGTCTTTTTACACTTTGGACTCTTCAGGGATATCGCTAGTACAATGTAGCTTGGACTGTTTCGATATGTTTGGGTACAAAACAAGACTATACCTAGCTTAAACATACCCATCTAGAAATGTTGGAACTATCAGTTTGATCACACGAGGAGAAGACCAAAAAGTTACACCCCTTTACAACTTACATTGCCTCCTTCTGACAATTTTTGGGGTAGCAGAAAACTATTCACCATGGGCAAATGCCTCAAAGATATAAAAAAATGAGAGGTTATTGTAGAGGGACCCTACATGATCACATTTCTTTAGACATAATGTCTCTAAGCAACATGGTTTCTTAGTAACATCTTGTCAAAGATTGCTACCTTTTTTGCACTTTGGACTCTTCAGGGATATCACCGGTACAATGTAGCTCGGACTATTTCAGCATGTTTGGGTTAAAAAAAAACCACGCCTAGCCTAAATATACCCATCTAGATGCATTGGAATAGTTAGTTTGGTCACATCAAGATTAAGACGAAAGTTACACCCCTTTGCAACTTTACACTACCTTCTTCTGATGATTTTTGGGGCAGTAGAAAATATTTCACCGCGTGAAAATTTCTCAAAGATGTAAAAAATTGAAAGAGATTATTGTAGAGGGACCCTATATGATCGCATTGCCTTAGACAGAATGTCTCTAAGTGATATGGTTTCTGAGTAACATCTCATCAAAGATTGCTGCCTTTTTGCACTTTGGACTCTTCAGGGATATCATCGGTACAATGTAGCTCAGACTGTTTCGGAATGTTTGGGTGAAAGAAAGGACCATACCTAGCCTAAATGTACCCATCCGAACATATTGGAATAGTCATTTTGGTTGCATCAGGAGCAAGACGAAAGTTACACGCCTTTGTAATTTTACACTACCTCCTTGTGACGATTTTTGGGGCAGCAGAAAACCTTTGACCACAGGAAAACACCTTAGAGATATAAAAAAATGAGAGGTTATTATAGAGGAACCCTACGTGATCACATTATGTTGTACATAATGTTTCTAAGTGACACAGTTTCTGAGTAACAGCTCGTCAAAAATTGCTGCCTTTTTACACTTCGGACTCTTTGGGGATATTATCGGTGCAATGTAGTTTGGACTGTTTTGTTATGTTTGGGTAGAAAACATGACCATGCCTAACCTAAACATACCCATTTAGATGTGTTGGAACTGTCAGTTTCATTGCATCAGAAGCAGGACACCAAAAATACAAAAATGCAAAAGTTGCTTTGTGCAACTTGACAACATTGACACATTTTTGCAACAAGACTCAAAGACTCAAACTGACCCCAAATGACTCAAACTGACTCAAAAACACATGAAATGGTTTTAAAACACATTATTACATACAATTGACTCAATGAAAACAAAATTTCACTTTTTAACCCCTCTTGGAGGCATGACAACCTGGGTGCCCCTGCACCATGAGGACACTGAAGTTGATAAAGTTTTCCTATTAAGAAAAAGAGCTTCCCTTAGCTTTAATAAATTTAAATATTCTATACTAACAAGGCCAACCACGTGAAGGTGGAAGCTCATGTGGCCTCACCTAAGACCTAAGACACATGTATTCTAGTAGATGTAGGACACCTTAGACACCTATTGTATAATATGTATCTAGATTTTATAGACATAGTAGACCTAAGACACCTAGTCTTTATACCTTATCGTAGTCTAGACCTAAGTCAACTAGACACCTAGATTATAGTTGTACCTAAGACACCTATTATGGTAGACCTAGTTGACATATAGTACCTACCTAAGACACCTAGATTAAATTATAGAAGACAGCTACCTAGAAGACACCTAGATCATTCTAGATTATACCTTATTATAGTCTCTAGACAGGTCGTTGATATATAGTATCTACCTAAGACACCTAGATTAGATTAAATACCTTTTTTCTAGTCTCTATCTACCTAGTTGACATATCGTATATACCTAAGATACAAGTAGAGACACCTATTATCTAGTTAGAAACCAAGACACCTAGAGACACCCATATTTTATACATTACCTAGATTTTATACATTACTCTCAAGATCAAATTCATCCATCACTTAGGTCTAACCACATGAAGCATAACATGATGTAAAAATGTCTATATGTGTAAAAATGCTGCAACAAATAAAAAAAGAAAAACCTATGTAAACTTACAAATTAATGTGCATACTTACAACTCAATGTAACATGCTTTACAAATTAATCCAATGAACCATCCGGGTCTGCTCTACTCTTTATTGTGTCAAGTATTGCCTCATGGTCAGACTCACACCTTCCACAAGGTCTTGTTCAAAGGTCTACCCTGATATTGTATCAAATGAACATTGGATGTCACGACAAGGTTCGAGTAATGAAGAATCTTCTGATGCATGTCAAAGTCCTGAAACAACCAAACATTAACACTTTTATATAGGTAGCTTCTAAGCAATGTTCTAATAACAACCATTGAGCTTGTAGGGTATCCGATGTTTTCTCCATCTATAACTGGGGCCTCCAATTTCTTTTTGGCCTAAACATAATGACACAAGTAATAATCTATTCCCTCTTCGTTATCTTCATCTGTAATAACTGCATATACATGCCCTACATTGATACGTGTAGCAAATTAGATAAAATTAGTCAACATTATAAAAACACTACAAAGTAAGATAACATTAGGAATTTCAAAAACTATGCAAATAGATATATTACCTGGTTGAACTAGATCGGATATGTGGTAAAAATCAATTGATGATTTCATCTGTGTTAGTTCTAGTGTCGTCGGGGGTCGATACGTGTCAAGTGGGCTAAGATAACTTAACTGCCATTCGTCAACCCACTCCTTTGAATCGCACTCATCCCAGGCTTGAATTGTATAGGAAGAACAAAAGCATGACATGTTTCACGTATGGATACTCCATGAACCTGCAATTGTTCTTCTAAAAGAGTGCATCTCACTTGATCCTGTCAGTGTACAACAGTCCTCATATGGTGCAATGTTAGTATCATCTATCAACTAAAAAAATCTATGAACTGAAGACTTACCTTCATTACCTGCACCCATGGAAGCATTACACCACTCGATGATCAATTTTGGATCTGTCATCTTTGCATTGTCTTTATACTTTAACTCTTCTCATGCTATGGTTCTTTTCATACATGCTCCTGCACCATCATGCTCCCCCTTTCCATGCCTAGACTCACAAAAGTTTTACATATGTTGAATGCTTGTAAAATTATGCCTGCTGCTCAGCCAATAGAAATTCCATGAGTTCCTGAATTGTGACACATAGTTATCCGACCATATGATATGTTGATTGAACGATATGCCCCTTCTAGCCAAATCATTGTACAACACCTGAAAGCAACCTTGCACGAACTCTGTAGAATGTGTGCGATCATACTGATATAGAAATGATACTCCCTTATGATCTTTTTGTCATCCTCTGTACTATCATTTGCATGAATGAATGCAATCTACACAAATATAGAAACCTGTGTTGAGTTGTAATATTGTGACTACACCTCACACTGTGGCTGTATACTATAGTTCTCTATAAAGTCGATGACTCAAATAATTCTACCAACTAGAAATGTGACCTTGCATAACTTGAATTGCAAGTCCAAGCATCAAGCTCTATGGGCATGTCTTGCATACTCATACACTATGCTGTCATGAAATATAGGCATAAACTGATACACTAGAATCTTTTCAATAACCAATTCACACCTCTTTGCTTCTTTACCATCTTTTGTATTGTATGCCACTATTTTATACTTGCCGAACTATACTAGTTCATTTCCAACTGCATGTGTTCTTTCCATATGTTCACATATTGGCATACATTGCAAGCCACCGCAATGCTGACATGTGCCATCCAAGCATAATTTTCTATAGAATATTTGACCTTCCTCTCTTTCATATAAAATTCTTGATATGAAGACTCTTGAAGATATTGGTAGGGCATGTATGCCACAACCCTACGAAACATTGTTAGTATGCAAATCTAAACATATAGACCGATAAACATCAAAATGGTTAGAAAATTCAATATATAATCTACAACAACAAGTAGTGCATGTGTGATTTATCTTGACATAGAAAGGTATTAGCATTTCAAAATATCTTTGACAAATTTTAATTTGAGGATACTTCTCTATAAATTTACCAAAAAATTATGTTTGAGTCATATCTAAAAAATACTTTAGATGTGGCTCACGGTTCTGACTACCAATTCTCCTTCTTACCACATCCCTTTGATTATACACTTGTGTAATTCTTCCGAAAGTCTTCAATTAGTGATCTTAATGCTTCAACAATTGGTTTATCTTTTCATGGTAGTCTCCCCGAGAACACCCATAATTCATTGGCATTAGTGTCCTCAATTCTTTGGCATCTTCCAACGGCTCTTGATAAAGTTTTCCTATTAATTATCAATGCTTGACTCATCTTACTAATGAGATGAGTTTTCTTCGTTTGACTACTTACTATAGTTGATGTAATCACACATTGTGTTGCATTACTATCTTTTGTGTGTGAGGTGTTACCCACACTCTCATACGCACTCATTAGATTCTTGACAATAAATTTTTCACTTGAAGCCTCTGATGTTCTCAACCCAAGAATCTTCATGATGGACCTATACTTTATACTTTGTAGATCATTTCAATGAATAGTTGACATCTTGCGGTTTCATTTAACTTTTCAAAGAACAATCTCCAAATCTTATGAGCATATCTTCTACAAGTGCCTTTTGGAATCTTATCTTCCATTGGCTGCAAAATATTCTCATTAATATCAATCAAATACTTTGGCTTTCTATGCAAAATTCTAGGTGGTGTTAAGTTAGGTAAACTCACCTCAACATTAGGAATTTCATCAATATTTAAATGAGATGGGCTAGATGCATACCTTCGATCGAAGATGGAATATATGACATACCTTGAGGTTGAGGTGGGAATGATAGCGTACCTCCTTCATCACATGTGAGTAATGATGTACTCTCAACTTGCGATGCGGTAGATGGTGTCCCTACATGTTGACTTGTGGTAGAGGATGTGTGTCCAACTATGGTATTCAAATCTCTCATAGCACGATATTTTTATATTTGTTCTCTTTGTGCCGCCAATACTATATCTCTTTGTGATGGTTGCGGTTCTTCTTTAATTGGCCTGTCTTCATTTATTGTGTCTAATTTCCTCTTCTCATGAAGTTCCCTCATAGCTGCTGCTTTCTTTGCATTCTTAGCTTCTATCTCATCCTATGTTGGTTTAATTCTTGATCGTTTCCTCGGCATGATGGAGAATTTGTCTGTAGCATGATAAAGAGACCAATATTAGTTCCTAAGAAATGAATCCATACAAATAACTAAAATATATGTCATTCAAACCTTCATAGTAAATGTACATACAATCATCATGTAGAAGAGTAAATGTCACTCAAGCTAAATAGGTACAAAGCATTATTGCAGCCATTCAAAGCATTATTGCACAATGTTATTGCAGCCATACAAAGCATTATGGTATAAAGTTCAATTCAGTCCTAGATGAGGATAAGCTCAAAGGAGATTCACCTATTGAGGCTACAAGTGAAGAGTACATGGAACTTCATGTTGACTACTTGTTGATAACCATCTAGTCATGAAAGGATATGTGATTGAGATCGTGGGAGACATCACACTAGGGCATGGTTTGGATTAGTGTAGAGGGTGAAGAAGGGATATCAAGAGACAATCATGATGAAAGTTAGAGGCAAATTATTCTAGGCTGAAAAATCATGTTTTTAGGTAATTAAGTTGCATAAGGGTTAGGGTTTGTAGAGAAACTCTTTGGAAGGTGTTTGTAATGCTTGAGAAGGTTGAGGTAGACCCAATTTGACATGTTTGGTGTCTTGGTTTGAAGATTGGAGACCCAGAGATCAAAAAACCTATAGTGACCTATTTGCACAAGCCTAATTAGGCCTCTTGTCAAGTGGGACAGTCAATTTTAAGGTCTTGTATTACAAAACAACCACCCTTAAATTTTGGATATGTTTTAAAACTCCCAAAAGGGTATCCTAAATAGCTTTTATTGATGTATTTACCACCTAGCTATCCTTAACTAATCCATGATTGCAAATGGATGTATTTTGGCTTCTATTGACTAAAAGTGAATTATTTATGATGAATATAATGCTCAGAATTCTTAAATGTTAAATTCCTAAAATTTAGTCATAGTTAACATTGCAACACTACAATCTATAATTGTTAAATCGCATGTCATTTTTTGGTGAAAAGTGATGCATTCAAGTAAGGTTTTGATGAAAGAGCATTGTTAAAGTGTGGATGATAGTTTAGGAAGCATAGGAAGACATATTATGATGTGTTGGAAGCACTAGTAAGGTGAAACAGAGCCTAAGGTATTGAGTTCCAATAAACCCACCTTGAACATGCCTAGAATGGCCTAAATGAGGGTTTAATGATTTGGTGAATAGGGAAGTAATCTAGAGGATACAATTTTTTTATTCTAGCTATTTGAGACTTGGTTGAGACCAAGAAGTTGAAATTTGGAATTGAAAAGGTGTTTTGTTGGTACTAGGGCTATTAGGATTTGGGTGGCTTGTGAAGGAATAGACAACAATTGAAGAGTGTAGACTTGAGTAAGGGTTTAGAATGGTTGTGTCAGAGTTCTTGAGGGGTAAGAAGACCTCTAGTAACCTTGTTAGGTTTTGAAGTATTAAAGACCCTATTTGTGCCTTTGTAGAGGGAGATTGCTTGAGAGGAATCTTATGAAATTTGAAGAAACTGTTGGTATGAGCCCATTGTTGTAAAATATGCCTCATTTGGATTGAGTTGAACCCTACCTCTACATCACATACCTAGGACTGTCATAAAAATCATTAGACTAATCTCTGTAATTTAGGGTATTGAATGGTATATAGTCAATCAAGGTAACCACCATCATGTTCTAACAAAGGACAATTAGGAAATTTTAAAATATTGTTGTGTCATGTGCATACAAATCATCATGAATAGGTGCATAAGGAATGTCTTAGCCCAAGATATGTGCATACAAATCATCATGAATAGGTGCATAAGGAATGTCCTAGCCCAAGATATGTGCATACAAATCATGATGTCATGTGCATACTTGTATGATCTTGGCACCTATTCATTTGTATTTTAACTTGTTAATATGACAAGATAATAGTGGGATTGTATATTTATATGTTGTAAGGATTTATTCTTGTATAGTTTTACATCATGGTATGTTAAGGTTTGTTTATTACACATAATTATTAAAGAGCCCAAGTGTAGAAAATATACATGACATCTTGTGAGATTGTAGGCTGCTTTCTTGATTGTGATTGTGTCTATTTTAATTAATGTTGACCTTTCATATATCTTTTATTATGCATACCATGAACTAATTTAAAAAATATTCTATTATACAAACACAATCTATATGTATACATAGTCTTTTATTATGCATACTGGATACAAGTGATACAAATATGTATGATAAAGAATGATAAATAAATTCAAGTAGAATTAAGGAAAATGTAAAGAACATGCATGTAAAGACTTGACATACCTAAAAAATGGAGATTCGAATGTAGAGAGTACCCAATTATGTAGTATTTTTTTCTTCTTGCATCAAACACCTCAACAATTTGAGTTTTTCACCACTTGCCTCCTTTTCAATGTTAAATTGAATAACACTCAAATAGAATTACTAAAAACAATACTATTAACCAATCTATAATGTTAAATTCCTAAAATTCAATCACAATTAACATTTCAACACTACAAAAATTGAAACTTGAATAAATATATATATCAAATTCGATGTGAAAACTATGTTATTTACTCGTCAAGTTCGTAAAGCAGAAAAGGTGGTGGAAAGATCATGCAAAGGTGGTAGAATGTGCAAAATGTGCATGTAAACTTCCCAACAGCATGAAAACACTTTTTTTTTGGAACATGCACATAAACAACATGAAAACAGAGCATGTGGGCCTAGATCATGGGGGTCCAAGCCTTTTTACTATTTATATAGTAGGACAAAATGCGAGCGCATTATAACGTGCTTGCGTTATAATGCGCTCACATTTTGTCCTGCTATAGATTCATCCATAAATATTTGTGCATATCTCACCTTTCATACCTCTAGTTCCATTAGCTCATGTTCTATCTCTCACCTCTCTATATCTCACTTATCTCTCCCCCTCACCTCTCTACCTCTCCCCTCTCTATGTCTCTCAATCGCTCCTTGTCTACCTCTCCATCCATCCTTAGCCATCTAGGTCTCACTTAACCCTAAACCCTAATGCCTCAACCCTCAACCCTTAAACCTTAAATCCTAAACCCTATCCCTAAACCCTCAACACTTTACCTTAAACCCTAATCCCTCAACCATAAACCCTAATCCATCAATCCTAAACTCTACACCCTATCACTAAACCCTACACCCTATCACTAAACCCTCGACACTCTATCTTAAACCCTAATCCCTTATCCCTAAACCATATCCCTCAAACCTTAACCCTTAAACCTTAAACCTTAAAACCTTAACCCTCGACACTATATCTTAAACCCTAATCCCTTAACACTCATCCCTAAAGCCTCAACCCTCAATCCTTAAACCTTCAACCCTAAACCCTATCCCTAATCCATATACCCTCGACACTCTAGTTTAACCCTAATCCCTTGACCCTCTAAACCCTCAACCCTCAAATCTCAACCCTCAACCCTCAACGTCAAACCCTAATCCCTCAACCCTTATCCCTAATCCCTCAACCCTAAACCCTATCCATAAACCCTCAACACTATACCTTAAAACCTAATCCCTTAACCCTAAACACTAAACCCTATTCTTAAACCCTAATCCTTCAATCCTCAACCTTAATCCCTCAACCCTCAACCCTAATCCCTCATCCCTAAACCCTCAACAGGCTTGATACTATACCTTAAACCCTAATCACTTATCCCTAAATCCTCCAACCCTATCCCTAAACCCTCTACCCTCGATACTATGCCTTAAACCCTAATCTCTCAACCCTTAAACCCTGAACTATTAAACCCTTAATCCCTATAACCTTAAACCCTTATACCCTAAACTCTCAGCCCCTAGATACCCTTAAAAACCTAAACCTTAAACCCTTAAACCCTATACCCTATACACTTAACATTCGACACTCAAACTTGAACATTATCCCTCAACCTTCAAACCTCTACCCTATACCCTATACCCTCAACCCTATACTTATGCCCTAAACCATCAACCCTCATCCATATGCCTTATATTAGAGAATCAACCTTGAACATTATCCCCCAGTTGTAAACTCTCAACCCTCTACCTTATACCCTCAACCATATACTTAAGTCCTAATCCCTCAATCCTCAACCCTATACCTTAAACCTTGAATCCTACACCCACAAACCCTCATCCCTATACCCTATAACCTCACCCTTATACCCTAAACCTTGAATATTGTGCCTCAACCCTATACTTAAAACCTAAACCATACACTCTCAACCCAAGTCACCCTATGCCTTAACCCTTAAACCCTCAACCCTTATCCACCCCTCTCCTCCCCTATCTGCCTCACCCCCATCTCTCCCTATCTTGCACACCCCTTTCTCCCTAGGTTATAGGTCTCTCTCACGACTCTCTACATATTTACCTTCCTCTCCACCTCTCCACCTCTCTCCCTCCTCCTTACCCATCTTTCCCTCAAGTGGTCAACTTCACTCTCTCATTTTATTATATCTCTCCCCTCACCTCTCTATCTCTCACCTTTGTCTCCTCCTCGCCTCTCTACCTCTCCCCTCTCTACGTCTCTTAGTCACTCCTTGTCTACCTCTCCATCCATCCCTAGCCATATAGGTCTCTCACTTAACCATAAACACTAAAACTTATCCCTAAAGCCTCAACCCTCAACCCTTGACACTATACCTTAAACCCTATCCCTAAAGCCTCAACTCTCAACCCTTAATTCTTAAATCCTAAACCCTATCCCTAAACCCTTAATGCTCGATACTATACCTTAAACCCTAATCCATTATCCCTAAACCCCAAACCCTATCCTTAAAGCCTCAACCCTCAACCCTTAAACCTTAAATCCTTAACCTTATCTCTAAACCCTCTACCATCGACACTATACCTTAAACCCTAATCCCTCAACCATAAACCCTTAATACCTCAACCCTTAAACCCTAAACCCTTCACCCTTAAACCCTCAACCTTTATCCACCGCTCTCCTCCCCTATCTGCCTCACCCCCATCTCTCCCCTATCTCTCTCACCCCTCTCTCCCTAGCTTATAGGTCTCACTTGTATATCTCTCACAACTCTCTACATAATTCCCTTCCTCTCCATCTCTCTCCCTCCTCCTTACCCATGTTTCCCTCAAGTTGTCAACTTCACTTTATCATTTTATTATATCTTTCCCCTCACCTCTCTATCTCTCACCTTTGTTTCTCCTCACCTCTTTACCTATTCGTAAACCCTAAACCCTATCCATGAACCCTCTATCCTTGACACTATACATTAAACACTAATCCATTAACCCTCAGCCCTAAAGCCTAAACCCTTAATCCTTAAACCTTCAACCCTAAACCCTATCCCTAATGCCTCTACCCTAAACGCTATCCTTATTCCTAAACCCTCAACTCTCGACACTATACATTAAACCCTAATCCCTATCCCTCAACACTTAACCCTTAAAACATAAACCCTAAAACCTATCCCTACACCCTCGACACTCGACACTATATCTTAAACCCTAATCCCTTAACCCTCATCCCTAAAGCCTCAACCCTCAATCCTTAAACCTTCAACCCTAAACCCTATCCCTAATCCCTCTACCCTCAACACTCTACTTTTACCCTAATCCCTTGACCATCAAACCTATCCCTAAAGCCTCAACCCTCAACTCTCAACATTAAACCCTAATCTGTCAACCCTAAACCCTAACCCCTCAACCCTAAGCCCTATCCCTATACCCTCAACCCTCAACACTATACCTTAAATGCTAATCCATATCCCTCAACCCTTAACCCTTAAAACTTAAACCTATCCCTACACTCTCATATCCTTAAACCTTATATCTTAATCCTTAAACCCTCATCCCTAAAGCCTCAACCCTCAATCCTGAAACCTTAAACCCTAAACAATATCCCTAATCCCTCTACCCTCGACACTCTAACCCTAATCTCTTGACCATCAACCCTATCCCTAAACCCTCAACCCTCAACCCTCAACTCTCAACATTAAACCCTAATCCATCAACCCTAAACCCTAATCCCTCAACCCTAAACCCTATCCCTAAACCCTCAACCATCAGCACTATACCTTAAACCTTAATCCCTCAACCCTAAAACCTAATCCCTCAACCCTCAACCCTAAACCCTATCACTAAACCCTCAACCCTTGACACTATACCTTAAACCCTAATCCCTCAAACCTCAACCCTAATCCCTCATCCCTAAACCCTAAACACTATCCCTATTCCTAAACCCTCAACCCTTGACACTATACCTTAAACCCTAATCCCTTATCCCTAAACCCTAAACCCTATCCCTTAACCCTTAACCCTTAAAACTTAAACCCTAAAACATATCCCTAAACCCTCGATGCTCAACACTATATCTTAAACACCAATCCCTTAACCCTCAACCCTAAAGCCTCAACCCTCAATCGTTAAACCTTCAACCCTAAACCCTAATCCCTCTACCCTTGACACTCTACTTTAACCCTAATCCCTTGACCATCAACCCTATCCCTAAACCCTCAACCCTCAATCCTCAACTCTCAACATTAAACCCTAATTCATCAACCCTAAACCCTAATCCCTCAACCCTAAACCCTATTCCCAAACCCTCAACCCCCAACACTATTCCTTAAACCCTAATCCATCAACCCTAAACCCTAATCCCTCAACCCTAAACCCTATCCCTAAACCCGCAACCCTCAACACTATTCCTTAAGCCCTAATCCCTGAACTCTAAACCCTAATCCCTCAACCCTAAACCCTAAACCCTATCCCTAAACACTCAACCCTCAACACTATACCTTAAACCTTAATCCCTCAACCCTCAACCCTAATCCCTCATCCCTAAACCCTAAATGCTATCCCTATTCTTAAACCCTCAACCCAAGACACTATACCTTAGACCCTAATCCCTTAGCCCTAAACCTTAAACCCTATCCCTCAACCCTTAACCCTTAAACCTTAAACCCTAAAATATATCCCTAAACCCTCAACCCTATACCCTCAACCATTTACTTAAGCCCTAATCCCTCAATCCTCAACCCTATACCTTAAACCCTGAAGCCTACAGCCACAAACCCTCATCCCTATACCATATATCCGAAACCCCAAATATTATGCCTCAACCCTGTACTTAAATTAAACCTAAACCATACATGCTCTCAACCCAAGTCACCCTATGCCTTATATACCTTCAATCCATATCATAAACCCTAAACCAAATATCCTAAATCCTAATCCCCACGCCTTACACACTTAATATTATACACTCAACAACCTGAATATTAACCCTCAATTTTAACCCTCAACTCTCTACCCTCTACCCTCTACCCTCTACCTATTACTTAAGCCCTAATCCCTCAACCATCAACCCTCAAAACTATACAAGCTCAGGTCCTTATTAACCCTAAGCCCAAAACACTTACATACATACATACATACATGCATACATACATACATACATACATACAAACATACATACATACATACATACATACAAACATGCATACATACATGTACATACATACAAGCATGCATACATGTACATACATATAAGCATGCATACATGTACATGCATACATACCTACAAGCATACATATATACATATATACATCCATGAAACATACTTATGAAACTTGAACATAAATCATTCAAAGGAAGACATAATGTGAGCACGTTATAATGCGCTCACGTTATATTGTGCTTTGGGAATCTGAAGCCTTAGGCTTGGGATTTACTTTGGATTTCCAACCCAAAGGCTTGGAGTGCCTTTTCAACATCCATAGATGTGTTTTTGCAAATTCTACAAGATTTCACATAGTTTTGTTCGTGCTAACCCTTAGATTTGCATGTGTTTCAAGGTCGAACAAATCAAACACCTGGGTAATTTTAGGCTTTCTCTTAGCTATTTAACGATGTAATTTTTTTCACATTTTGACAATGTTAAGCCTTTCATCTTTAATTTCTTTTGTTTGTGTGTCCGTTTTTAGGCAAAAACCATTGTTTGGTCTTTTTTTCATTGTAAATTAACCATTCATTGAAATTTCAAAAAAATTACATATTTAAAAACTAGACTCCATTCTACACATATGAAAAAAAATGATTTTTAATTAGTTTTCAAAATTTATAGGGGTACGCCAAAATTCTATTTTTTAGGATGTGTCCTCCACTTTGAAAATTAGTAAAAAATCAAATATTCATCAAAAAATTATTAGAAAAATTAGGCATAAACTACATGTTGTTAGCTAATTTCTCACTGAAACGATTTTAAAAATACCAAAAAAAAAGTTAACCTTTTGAGGGAGCCATAAAACATACTATGTTATGATTTTTTGACAGAAACAACACCCATTTCTGTGGCTCCCTTTTTGAACCCCTTAATATATACCATTTTAAAAAAAAATTAGTAGTTTAGAAAGTAGACTCAGACCACTATGATCATTGTTTTGGTTGCATCTCCAAATTTTGAGTGTAACTATGCTCAATTTCTCAACAAAGGCCAACATTTTCTGATTTCAGAAAAAAAGTGGCCACTTAAGACCCCTTTTTGACCCCACATCTTCTTGCACTTACCCACCCCATGCCTAACATAGCTGCAACAACAACGTCTGGGCACCGTCTCTCTAAATTGTGAGGGAGTAATAAGGGACATGTCAAAGTTAAATCCATAGGAATGGAAAATCTCCTCAGATACCTCATTAAAAAGATTAACTAAAAAGAAAGGACGAGTCCATTGAAATAGTTGTATGATGATTACCATAATAGAAAACCTTTTTAACTATCAATGGAAAACCTCATTGGAGAAAAAAATGTGTACTAGGTAAACCATTCACATATGAGAAACTTAAACATCGAACACTCCAGGGAGGTGTGTTGCAAAAGTAGTTTCTTAGGAATTCCGTCACTATATCACTCGAGTGGGTGGTAGTCGGTGAAGAACTGTCTAGGGAAACTAGGCCCTAGAATGGGCTATGTACCCACTCACAGTTGCATCAAACATAGTGCAAGACAGAACTACATAATTGCATTCCCCATGTGTGTCACATCCAGAGAGGGCCTTGATCCCGTGGATACAAGGTATGTAGACAGTTTGGACGGTGAAGGATGCCCCCAGTACTCAGGTCCCTTAGATATCAGATACTCTTTTATAATTAACATCGAGAGCATAACTTTCTATGTAGTAATTTCTAAGTCATATTAACATGAGATTGTCTAGTTAGTTTTGTGCAGATGATAGGGATACAAGTCACTGGGGAGAAAGCAAGTTGTCAAAAGTGAATGCAGGATGTAACAAATAACTTAAGGTATGTGTGATCCATTATTATTAAAGGTTATCCTACATAATATACCTTCTCTCATAATATTCTCTCTCTATCTTCACTAGATTTAAAATTGGTGATCTTTCAAAACTTGATGATTTTGAAAAAACCAAATTCAAGTTCATCTCATCTCTATATCATACATTAAGCACTTCTTGGAATTAATAAAAAATTCACATTTCCTGCATCTGTTAGATCAAAATTTTTATTTTCTCAGTATTTTCAAATTCAGAGTTAGTAATATTCGTTAAGGATGAGTCGGGTCCTTACATGTGGTATCAGAGATTTTGGTTCAGACATTAGGCTTGAAGGTCCACTAACCTAAAACATGGTAAGAATTAATACATAAGGCTAATAGTATCCCCGTCTTGTGATCTAATGATCGTCTAGTTATTGATAAACGTGGATAGAAACATGAAAAGAAAAGGAAATGATAAGGTTGTAAATAAACCCTCCCTAAAGGTTGAAGTGGATAGCTTGACATCAGTAATGGTATGTGTAACAAGACAACAATAGTTGGGTACATGACAACCATAAGACTTGTGAAGTGGATATCATATTCCATGGCTAATTCATTTTGCGGCATATCGTAAGGGATCTTTAGAGAATGGCATGCCCTAGGTTGTGTGGGGGGCATGTGACTATTCATGTGGATTTTCCATACAGAAAGATGATAAGGTTGCTCCAGGTTGTGTGGGGAATGCTTACTGTGACATGGTATTTTATCATTGTTCTTTACGTGGTTGAGACCACTGTACAATTTATTTATTTGAGTGATATAAGCCCACCTAGTTCCCCTACTCCTCTTAGGTGGCCTTGTTGTAAGGCTACATGGTGATTTTAAGGTGCAAGTTATATGAGATTGTGGGATTGTTTCTTTCTTGTGTTAACGGGTTACTTAAGCGTTAAGCTGACAGTGTTTTGTTTCTCGGACTAGTTAGTTGTTTTAATTTTGAGATGGTCCTTTTGCCTCAAGGACTTGTTCTTTGTTAAATTTTTTATGTTGCAATGGTTGTTATCTTGGATCATCACTTCTTCTTGGCTTTTTTTAATTTAATGTATTCTGATTGAAGATTTAACTTATGTATTTGTTTTACTTAATCCTTCTTGATTTGAGGCATTTTTATTTTTACAACTACTGACATGTGTGGAGTAATGTGACTTTTGTAAATTTCCATATATAGGTGGGGCCCTGGCAAATTGTATGGGGAGTAGGTGTCATGGGGGATTCTATTGTGAGGATGGGGGTTGCGAATGGGACTGGTATGGGACAGTCATAATCCATCCATCCCTCTACATCTATGTGTGTGTTTCCTACATACCTTCCTCTTGGAGGATAACACCTTAAATGAATGCGAGCAAGGTGTCAGGAAATGTGAGGAGTGGTCCTTGAGAGGGCCCTGATAACCATCTTTCTTTTTCAGTTATGTGGCACTATGGTATTAATGATATTGGTTTCCTTTAGAGGTGAAACTATATGGTTTTATGGCTAACTGGATGAGTACTAGAGATAGCTATTGACTTTTGGGAGATTGATGTCATTCATGGAATCCTAGTTTGGGAAGCTACTATCAATTTTGGGGATGCTAGCACTACTTTTCAATAACAAGCCCAATTGATGTGACGATTGCGAAGAGAGAGATGGATGGAAAGTTTGGAAGAGTTGTTGATGTGATAGTCTCTACAAATAGGCATACATGACAGCTAGAATTGTTACCTTTCACTTAAGTGTTGATGTGTGTGCTTGAACACATATTCTTTTTAAGTATAATATTTATATGATATTGGAATAATGGAAGTCACTGGTACTCAGAAGAATCCCCAAGGGGGATTACTTGTACCTGGCTTTGCCAAAACTAAGGTGTGTACAAGTTGATATTGTGTATCCCCTGGTTGACATCCTCAGCATAATGCTTGGGTAGATTGTGGTCTGCAGGAAGTGAGTCATGCCCCTATATTGATCCTGAAGGAGTCAAAAGTATTTGGCCAGAGCATAATGATTCATGTCCTATTTAGCTCGTATGGCTGTTATGTTTACCTATTGGATAAATTTTTGATAGGCCCATTTGGCCATTATTTTGGAAGGAGGATTGTGCGAAATAAAAAGATGTAATTTAGACTTGTCAGAAAATATAAATGGACTAGGAGAAGACAAATATGATGCCCTTGAAGAATTGAAAATGTAAGGAGGAGAAATGAAGAACTAGAAGTAGAGTTGACATTGTTTGAAGATATCGAAGAGAGATTTGAAGAGTTGGAATAGAGGAACATAAGAAGGTTTGAAAGAATTGAAAAGGGAAAAGTGAAATTGTAGGATTCAAAGAACCTGTTAATCAATTCGAGAAGTCACTTGTAGCATGTATAGAAGAAAATGAAAACCTAAGATCTAATCCAGAACTTTGTGATACTAATGATTTGAGTGATGTTGCAAAAACTTCTTTAGAAAGTGAAAGTGAAGATAACAGTATGACTGGACTGCATGAACTAGTTTTCCCAAAGGACAGAAGAGCCCAGTTGGCTTTATTTTATTATGTCCCATTTTGGATACTTTAGCCTAGATTGGCTATTTCCTGAGTACTCGAATTGACAAAGATAATATAATTCTTCTAAACTATGGTGGTATATCATTTCTCATGGATTCTAACACATGTTGGCATAAACTTCAAATGTAACTATAAATTTTGATAATGATGGATTACTAAGGGAGAATCTATGAACCTACTTTTTTACCGAACTTAGAAAGTTGATTCTGAGGTTTTATTATCCTTGATGATGGAATTTTAAAGTGAATAGCAAGCATGTATGATCAAGGTCATGACATTGTAATAGCATCAAAGGAGGTTTTAAAATGAGAGAAAATTAAGGTTATGAATAATAAGATCAGATAGTTGGACTTTGAGTTCAATACAATTTTCATTATGATCAAGTATGGTTGAAGAAAAAGGAGAACAATAAATGTGACCCCGTTATGCAGGAGAGAAACGAACTTGAAGGTGGATTAGAAAGATAACTTGATATAAAGGAAAAAAATCTATTTAATGACATTTTGGATATGTTGACTTTGGATAAGATCAATTATATCTATGAATATTTTATTCTCTATGAAGGGATATGGTCAGAAACCAAAGTAAGGAGCAAGTGTACTTAGCTTTATTGTGAATGGACTAAGGTAAGAGCATTTTTATATGGAAATGAATATCCTCAAGAGACATTAGAAAGTAATAATATTTTGATCCTCGCATTGACATAATAATAATTTGGCCTCTTGACATTGAAATCTATTTTGGAATACTCTCATATACCATTCTCATTACGAATCAATGAGTACGAGGATGATTTACTTCCATTAGTTTTATATCACATGTTTGAGTTCATACTAATGATGCGTGTTTGATTCGAGGGCTCCATTCTATGATAATTGTGATAAAGTTATATTATGATGATAATGTGCTTAATGATGACACTCTTGCAAGTTAGATTTATTCCTTAATTTTTAGACACTTATTCACTATTGTTGTATTTCACAAGACTCCTATAGATAATTATGAGGAAGTTACTTACATGATAAAGTAATGATTTAAAAATGACATGTTTGGTTAACTTATGATCACTACATGATTAATCTTAATGATTTATTATTTTAATTTGCTTTTCATTGATAAATCAATGTACTTTGTAATGAATTGCTGCATACCGACATGACAATCTTAGAAGCATGGCTGAACAACACCATGCTTAACATCATAACATGATATGTCTAACAACCTTTACAATTGTTTATCTTGGACACAAGAAAATTTAAATGAATGAGTATATTGGAATAATCAACATTCTCGGCTAAAGGACAAGCTGCAAGGATATACTCAATCAGGTTTGAAAGGTTAAGGTAATTTCTTAAACACTCATTGTTTTTGATAATATAAGGCAGCTAAACAAGGGGCCAAACCCTTACAAAAAATAGAGAGGCCCGAAGTCAAAACAGGGCCTTAAACCAGAAACAACATATCCAACCAATATAGAATGCCAGCAAAACCAACAAAACTAGCCACTAAAACTAAAGCCAAAAAATAGAGTAACAGAGTATCAGCAATAAAATAACAAAGACTAAGGAGACAACAGCTCTCCTTTCTAGACCATAGAATTAATAATATCACCCACTTTTTTAGCCAGATCATCATTATCAGTATTGACAGTAACCCCCAGATTCTTCAGCACAGAGAGATTGAGGAGAATAGAGGTCCTGAGCACAATGGAGAAATACCGTTCCAACTTCACAATGCGAACTCGTAGACCTGCAAGATCAGCCCCCAGACCATCATCAGTCTCCATAACATCCTCAGCTTCTTCCACAAACATGTCGCCTGCTTTGTCAGCATTTCCAGCAGAGTCAGCAATATCCTCCCTTGTATCATGCGTCTCCTGCTTGTCTTCATCATCACCCGATATGTCCTGAATCTAGGACACATTAATTCATGAAACTAAAGTCAATGATATTTTGCATCGGGACAATGCAAAGTTTTAAGGGGGAAGTATGTCACGACCTAATAGCTCTCTATCTCTCTATTTAAAATAAATATAATATTTAATTTGGAATCAAATGAGCTTTCCCTCCTCACCTTGCACAAGAATTTAATTTTAAATAAATAAAATTATGATAACACGCATTGTTATGATAATACGTATTTACATTATCTTGATAGAAGTTTTGATCTAGGACACATTAATTCATGAAACTAAAGTCAATGATCTTTTGCATCGGGACGATGCAAAGTTTTAAGGGGGAAGTATGTCACGACCTAATAGCTCTCTATCTCTCTATTTAAAATAAATATAATATTTAATTTGGCATCAAATGAGCTTTCCCTCCTCACCTTGCACAAGAATTTAATTTTAAATAAATAAAATTAAAAAAAAAAAAGAGAAAAGTACATCTTTAGAACATCTCCCAAGGCAACTTCTCAAGAATCACATGGGAGAATTATTTTCCACAAGAATTAATGACAAATTAGAAAATTGGAAAAGTGGCATTAATTGAATAGATTTGACCCAATCTTCCACCATGTGCTTAGACTTGACTCCTAAGTATTTCAAAATTTCCAACATGTGTTTGGAAAATGAGGTTCTAGACAAGGGTTTAATTTTCTATAAATAGGATGGAGATATGAGAGGAAGACACACTTGGAGGATAGAGCTTTTGGCTGGATGTCTAGAGCAAGTTGTAAGAGCATTTTATACCTTTCAATTTAGTTTTGAGCTCATTTTGATGAAATGTCTTAAAATTTTTTCTAAGTTTTGTTCAAATATTTTGATTTAATTATTGAAATCAATCAAAAGAGAATTTGTGGATAAGTTTCTTTTTGTACAATTTGGAATCATTCAAAAGTGAATCTGTGCAAGTTTTTGTAATAATTTTTATCAAAACATGAAATCATTCAAGAGAGAAATTGTGGGAAAATTATTCTTCATTAGATTTTTATACACAAGTCTTTATGAGGCCGTGGTGATCAGAAGTGGCACTGTAGCTGCAACATCTAAGAAATTCCACTTTCAATTATACTTTGAAGGATGTCATTACCCTAATCCCACATAGAGGACACTATCAAAGGTTGTTGAATTTGGTCTCACACTTGCCAATTCCATTTTTTCTTAAAAGTTTCTATTGAACATTTTCAACGAATCCATTTTTTGGTGCAGATCTTGCAATCATTGTAGGCGACGACATTTCCTATAGGGATTTTATCTGACAATCCATGTGCCCTATGTGTGCCTTTACATTTTGTATATGAGGCAGTCTATCAATCAGTTCATGTGCTTACTCCCCATGTTTTGCATACATATCTATTAGAGCATTTCAAATATTTTGCATACATATCTACCAGAGAATTTTTAATGTTTGCATACATATCTACTAGAACCTATGCTATGACAGATGTCCATACCCTATTCTAAAGCCCTCGTTTCTTCTTTTCTTAATTTTTTTCAATCAATTTATCTCTGGAATGTAGGTGACTATCTAGGTCTATTCCTTGTCGATCCAAGAAGGCTTTCTCCCTTTCACTAAGTAGCCATCTTTTTAATATGTAGATCTTTCAAAAACCATAGTTTGCATACATGTCTACTAGAGTATTTCCAATCATAATATCTGAAAAAATTCCCCCGTATTTATGCTATGATGGACAACCATACCTTGTTCTTGAGCGTCACTGGTGAAGGTTGTGAAATTTGGCCTCACACCTGTCAATTGCATTTGCTTGAAAGTTTCTAAAGCCTTTTCAACAAATCCATTAGGGGTAAAACCTACAATCATTGTATTCCATGAGTGACGCCTCTTTGAGGCATTTTGTCAAACAAATCATGTGCATTGTCTCTACTTCTACAAACATGACTACCATAGCGCTTCCAACCTAAATATCTGATAAAAATTCCCTTTCGTTCTATTTTGATGGATGTCCATATTTTCTTCCAAGGATTTAAATTGTGTACACTAAGTAGAGTGTGTCATGTCTCCTTCGATTAGCCCTCTCTACATAATGTTGTGAGATTGAGATGATCAATGGATGGCAATGGCATTTTATGATTGTAATTGGAAGGTGGAAAAGGTGTAGTGTGATTCAATCTATGTTTACCACACAATGACATTGGCATTGGTAAGTGTGGGAGCATTTTCATTTTTATTAACCTATTTCCTCATTCTATAAGCCATTTGCAAATCTAAATTTCTTTCCTTCAAAGAGGTCTCCATTAGAAGAAATTCTTCAACACATAATACAAGTTTGTAGTATAAACTAGCACTTCACCATAGGAGATTCAAGGAATACACCGATAGGAACACCCAATGAGTTTATAAAATTTTCCGGTGTGAATTTTCGTAAGGCATGAACAATTTTCGAAGCACTATATTACTCACATATAAAAGCCTATCAGTTTATTAACACCCATAAATTTTACAATTTGAAATTTAAAATAATAATTATAAATTTTACATCTTGATAATAATAAAAATAATAAAATTTAATTGTTTAATAGTAACAATTCCAATCAAAGGCATAGTGATATGGTTACATTTTGGAGTGGGAGTTTGTTACTTAATGTACATATTTAGTGTTGCAAGTATGGGCCTAACTGGTGTTGTCATTGATGTCAACATACTCCTATTGCATTGATGTCAAGGATTGAATGAGCTGTGTGCTAAGGATATTGAGAAAATTAGCCTTATCAGAAACAGAGAAGGACAGTAAAGATAGTGAAGTTCTATGAAGAAAAAATCCTAGTTAGTTGAAGATCAGAGTGTACATCAAAGGGTTTGCAGATATGTGTCTGAAGGTGCTCCAACCAAGATTTTAGAGATCTGCATGAAGATTTGGAGAAGTTATGGCCATATGAATAAAACTGGTTCTAGCAGCTATTTAGAGGTGACAGAGTGGCACAAATAGGTCCGGTGAGATCCAGAAATACAATATCTTGTTCTATGGATCTGGAGGCATGTTTGGGAAGGTAATGTGAATTGACAACGCAATTGGTTTGTGGTTTGGACGTCCACAAGCAATCCTTCTAATGTGACAGTGATGACCAACTATGTTCTTGAGGTTCCGGATGAAGATGTGAATGATTACAGTAAGAAGAAGTGGTGCGGATGTTCTTGGTGATTCAAGCAAGCCTATGGGGGTCTCTAGATTGTGTCTAGTTCATGTTGGCAGTCCACATTGAAGATTGAGCTCGTAATTGAAGATTTACCTTCGGTTGATGGTGTTCTTCCTAATCTTGGCCGACCAGATAAATTACACATGTTGCAGATGATCTTGAAGATGTTTTACGAAGCATGGTGTGTTCCTCAAAGGAGATTGAAGTCTCTGATATGTGTGGCCAACTGTGTAGTGATGCGCATGAAGTTTTTGTAACAAGTCAAGTTGTATTTTTGTAATTGCTCTATAATAAAATAAAGTATGTGTTGTGCCGACTTTGATGATCATTCCAAAGTCAATGTCTGTCACAACCCACATTTGAATTTTTAATTCAAATTGACATACTATTGTAATAATGTCACATCCTGAAATCTTGCATTCCACAAGATGACATTTTGTCAACAGTTCACATATCTTGTCGATTCTTCCACGTTTTGCATCTTTTCTGCGAAAACATTTCCAGTTATATTATCTGATAAAAATTCCCTTTTTATGCTTGGACAGTTGTCCATACCCTGTTTTAGAGCCCACATAGGCACAGGCAGGGAGGACGTTAGCAAAGGTTGTGGAATTTGGTTTTACACCTACCAATTTCATTTGCTCGAAAACTTCCAAATCTTTTCAACAATTCCATTTTATGCAAATCTACGATCATTGCATTCCACTATATGACATCTCTTTGAGGCATTCTGTCAAACGGTTCGCATGCCTAGTCTATGCTTCCACTTTTGGCAGATAGTTGTATAGATTCTCTAACTCCATTTTCCAAATGCCATATTTAGACCAGCTGATGTATAGATCCACTGACTCCATTCTCCAAGTGCCATATTTAGACCCTGCATTGATGACTTTTGAGATTGATAACTCTACGGACCCTCCCAGTGTGGAAGACAACTAGGAATTTTTGTTTTATAATCTCTCAGATTATTCCTGTAACCATGGATTTTATCATATAATGCCTTTGCACCTTTGAGCCAATAGTTTCCAACTATAATATCTGACAAAAATCAAACTTTCCATTATGCTTTGATGAATGTCAATATCCTGTTCCAAAGCTCCCACACTGGCACTGGAGGACATTGGCAGAGGTTGTGGAATTTTGATTCACAGCTGACGATTACATTTGCCAGAAAGTTTCTAAAGCCCTTTCAACAACTCCATTTTGTGCATTTCTGCGATCATGCTTTCCATGAGATGACATCCATTTTAAGTCGTTCTGTCAAACAGATCATGTGCTTTTTTATTTCTGTTATTTTTTTAATGACGTCTTTGCTGTGTGCCAAACTCCCATTTTGCCACAAGCAGTGGGGACGATGTCAAACGTTGAAGAATTTGACTTTATGCCTGACAGCAAAATGTCCAAAATCATTGAATGAAGCTGGTTAAATACGAAGAAAATGTTGAGATAGTTAAGATAGATGGTTCACTCCAGTGGAATCATAAATTTACCAAGCTCCATTAGGCTGAGTTTAAACAATGATTCTTCAAATTCATCTCTTTTACATCAGTTGGAAGTACCTACTCACCACTAATTCATTTACACATCACTCATTGCTTGACACTTTACAGTACTTACTCATTTAGGACTTTAATATAATTTACGCAACATATAGATAGCATAGTCATGCTTGCCAGTTATAGTTACTTCTATTTTTAGTTCAAAACAAGGTGGAAAGTAAGAAAAGATGAAAGTAGTGTAAAGATGAGAAATATATGGAAAGGATGTAAAAGGTAAATAAGAACAGATAATAAAATAAAATAAAGGCAAAAGACAATGAATTGGTGGAAGGCTAATAAAATAAACAAATAAATAAAGTAATTGTAATTGTTCTCTTAATATTTTTTTTTGGTATGATTTATTTTATAATTAGGAATTTTGAATAATTAATTAAGCTTATTTACATGGACTTTTCAATTTATACTTAGTAATCTATTATCAAAATAAAGAGAACTAATTGTAAACAAGACTTATGATGAAATGTTTCTAAGGGTATCTTTAAGTTTGTTAAAAGAGGCATAAAGTATTAGCTTAATAAAATGTGAGAATTAGGGTCTCCAAATCTCTACAGATACCATAGGCAAGGAGTGGAGTATAACATCTACAACAAGTAGTCTTTCAAAGACATCAAGTGAATATTAAAAGAATTCTATCTTTTCCAAGATTGTAAATGTCATTATAAGGAATTTCTTTTTGTCATAAGTAATTAACAAATCTACAAAACTATATCTCTTAGTAAATCTATTTATAATCTCTAAGTATCAAGAAATTGTATCTCAATTTGACACGACGTATATATGCATTTTCACACATATATGGTATGGCGGATAGACATGTATATCTTTTATATTGTGAGTCTCATCAAAAGTGCATGAATCAAGTATATGGTGAATTCATTATCTTAGAATATGTGACTTTCTTAATGATCGAACATGGGTATTATTGGTTCAAGAATGGATGGAAACGAATGCTTGGAATTGTGATAAAATAAAAAGGAATTATTGAATTGTAGGTGAACTAGTTATCAAAGATTATTTTAATTGAACCTAGATTAAATTTTACAAAGATCTTTTCTATTTATGAGTCATAAGTTTATGAAATTGATTAAGTTTATTTCCAATTCTATTCATTATGAGCAAGCATCTTTTATCTACATTTTGAATTAAGGAAGTATTTTCCTTTATCAACTATTATTATGCAAGTTTTTCCTTGGCTACTAGATAGGTAAACCTTGTAAAGAAACGTCCAAACTCAAACAAATCGCAGTGTTTGGTATTTATGGTACCTCTGGGTCACGTTTACGGGTAGTGCCGTCGCATTGAACCAAGTACCTCGCGCCTAACATAGCTACAACAACGACGTCTGGGCACCATCCCTCTAAATCGTCGGGGAGTAATAAGGAACATCTCTAAGTTAAATCCGCAAGAAGGGAAAATCTCCTCAAATACTTGACTAAAAAGATTAAGAAAAAAGAAAAAGGTGAGACTAACAGAAAATGAGACTTATTGATATTTGAGTATAAATTGGGGAGGACATGTGAAATGTCTGATAGGACAACTAGGCTAATCTAGAAATGCTATCTATCATGTATTCTCACCTCGCCCTCGCAGATCATGGTGAAAGTACTAGGGGATTAGGAACAGACTTAGTCACGATAATTATCTAATTTGGCTTGGGGAAGCAAATGAGATTTCATGGGTAGATACCTTATAGGGATTCCTTCACACTAGGACTACCTTATAGGGATTCCTTCACACTAGGACTAACTAACAAACACCCCTTTAGGTGTTTGTGGTAGTGGACTAACTCCCGTCCCTGTTTCACCGAGTGGGTGGCAGCCGACGAAGAACTGTTTGGGGCAGGGAATAACCCTAGAAAGGGCTAGGTACCCACTCATAGTTACATCAAACATAGTGCAAAATAGAACTACATGTTCGCATTCCCCGCATTAGTCTCACTGAAGGAGGGGGCCTTGATCCCGTGGATACAGGGTATGTAGGCAATCTGGACGGTGAAGGATGCCCCCAGTACTCAAGTCCCCTAGATGTAGGGAGTCCTACAATTAGCATCGTGACCTTAATTCTCTAAGTAGTGATTACTAATTTGTATTAACATGAGATTGTTAAGTTAATTTTGTGCAGATGCTAAGGATATAGTTACTAGAGAAGAAGCAAGCTATCGAAACTGAATGTAGGATGTAATACATGACTTAAGGTATGAACTGATCCATTGTTCTTCTAGGTTATTTGACATAATGTACATTCTCTCATAATGTACTCTATCTTCACTAGATTTAAATGATTCTAGGAAACTAAATTTCAAGTTTCATCGCATTTCTATAGCATACATTAAGCACTTCTGGAAGAATTTCATATTTCCTACATCTGCCAGATCAAAATTTTTATTCATTGGTATTTTTGAAATCAGAGTTTAATGTTATTTGATTTAGGATGAGTCGGGTCCTTACATGTGGTATCAGAGCTTTTGGTTCGGACACTAGGCCTGAAGGTCCGCTAACCTAAAGCATGGTCAGAATTACGACATAAGACTAATAGTATTCCCCCTCTTGCGATCTAATGATCATCCAGTTAATGATAAACATGGATAGAAACATGAAAAAGAAATGATAAGGTCGTAAGTAAACCCTCCCTAGAAGGTGAAGTGGATAGCTTGATGTCAGTAATGGTATGTGTAACGGGACAACAGTAGTTGGGTACATGACAACCGTAAGACTTGTGAAGTGAATATCATATTCCGTGGCTAATTCCTCTTGTGGCACATCGTAATCTTTTTAGAATGGCATGCCCTGGGTTGTATGGGGTCATATGACTATTCATTTGGATTTTTTGATATAAAAGTATGATAAGGTTGTTTCAAGTTTTGTGGTGAATACTTAACGTGACATGGTGATTATCATTGTTCTCTATGTGGTTTAAGATCACTGTACAATTCAGTTATTTGAGCGATAGAAGTCCACCAAGTTCTGTACTCCCCTTAGGTGGTCTTGTTGTAAGGCTACACAGTGCTTGTAATGTGCAAATTTTATGAGATTGTTGCATTATTTATTCGTGTTAAAGATTTTACTTAAGTGTTAAGCCGCAGTATTATATTTCTTTATTTAAATTTTGAGATGGTCCTTTTGCCTCAAGGACTTGTTCTTTGTTGAACTTGGGATGTTGTAATAGTTGCTGTCTTTGATCTTCACTTCTTCGTGGCTTGTTTTATTGAGGATTTAACTTATTGACTTGTTTCACTTAATCCTTCTTGATTTGAGGCATTTTTAATTTTACAATTGCTGGCATGTGTGGAGTAATGTGACTTCTATAAAATTGCCATATATAGGTAGGGCCCTGGCAGGTTGTATGGGGGAGTAGGTGACCTGGGGAAATTCTATTGTGAGGATGGGGTTGCAGATGGGACTGGTATGGGACAGTCATAATCCATCCACCCCCCTAGATCTATGTGTTTGTTTCTTGCATATCTTCCTCTTGGAGGATAACACCTTAAACAAGCACAAGGTATTAGGAAACATGTGGAGGGGTTCTTGAGAGGGCCTTGAAAACCATCTTTATTTCTTGGTTACTTGGCACTAAGAAGACCATGATGAAAACCCCTTGTGGGTGTCATGCATAATCCCTTCTCCATTCATTTTGTAGCCCTATACTTGTGGGCAAAACCGTATCCTTCATCCACATCCAAAATATCCTTGCACATCTTATCCACTGTCTTATCCTTATCCTATCATATTCTTATCCACTCTATCCCCCACCTTAGATCTTGATAAAGACAAGGGGCAAAATATCAACAACATGCTTTGGAGACCTCTTGGTATACTTCCTTTCCAAGTATATCCCAATCACGAAGAGAGATGGATGGAAAGTTTGGAAGAAGTTTTTTGATAAATCAACATGCATGATTGCTAGAATGGTTATCTTTCACTTGAGTCTTGATGTGTGCGCTTGAGCATGAATTCATTTTAAGAGTAATGTCTATATGATATTAGAATAATGGAAGTCATTAATACTCAGAAGAATCCCCGGGGTGGATTACTTGTACCTGGCTTTGCCGAAACTAAGGTGTGTACAAGTTGATATTGTGTATCCCTGGTTGACATCCTTAGCACAGTCCTTGGGCAGGTACTGTGGTCTCCAGGAAGTGACTCATGGACCTGTATTGATCCCGAAGGAGTCAAAAGTCTCTGGCCAGAGCATAATGATTTCCTATCCTCTTTAGCCCGTTTAGCTATTATGTTTATACATCTAGGATTGGAGCATAATGATTCCTATCCTATTTAGCCCGTATGGCTGTTGTGTTTTCCTATTGGATAAAGATTTGATCCGTTTGACCAATGTAGGTCATTTGGCCATTATTTTGGAGAATTGTGCAAAATCAAAAGTGTAATTCAAAATTGTTGGAAACAGAGAGGAACAGAAGACAATTTGAAAGAATTGAAAAGGGAGAACAGTAACAGGATTCAAAGAACATGTTAATCAATTGGAGAAGTCACTTGTAGCATGTAGAAAAGAAATCAAAAACTTGAAATCTAAGCCTAAACCTTGTGATGTTTCGTGATGTTGCAAAAGTTTCTTTAGAAGATGAAAGTGAAGATAACAGTGTAACTGAACTGCATTTACTAGTTTGCCCAAAGGACAGAAGAGACCGGTTGGCTTTATTTCAGTATGTCCCATTTTGGACAATTTATCCTGAATTGGCTATTTCCTGAGTACTCAGATTGACTAAGAGAATATAATTCTTCTAATCTACAATGGTGCATCACTACTCTTGGATTCTAGCACATGTTGGAGTAAACTTCCAATGTAACTCAAATTTTTGATAATGATCTGGATTACCAAGGGAGAATCTATGAACCTAAATTTTTATTTACCGCACTTAGAAAGTTGATTTATCTTTGATGATAGAAATTTTAAAGTGAATTACAAGTGTTTATTCTAGACACAGAAAAATTCAAATGAACATTCAACATTTCAGACTCGAGGACAAGTTACAAGGATATGCTCAATCAGGTTTGAAAAGTTAAAGATGTTTCTTAAACTCACAATGTCATGATAATACATGGATACTTTAACATTTTGGAACCTAGTAGAATTTTAATTACGAACTATAACTTCAATGATGTTTAGATGATACAGACAATTATACTTAGATGATACACTATGATAGACTATTTTGTTGTGCGATGGACTATGAAGGTAGGCAAGCATACTGATAGTAATTGATGCTTATTTCTATGGACTTTTATATATATGTTTTGACCTTATTTCTAATATCCATCGGGACGACGCATAAATTTAGGGCAGAAGGATGTCACAACCTACATTTGAATTTTGAATTAAATTGACATACTATTGTAATAATGTCACAACTCAATTTTTGAATTCTATATGTGAAAAAAAATAAACATAAAATGTATATCCATTTAAAAAATACAAATAATATGGACACCATTAAAAAATTGAGGATAAGATTATTTTAATTGAGGATAAGCTTATCATTAAAATAACAAGAGTGGATAAAGCATTATCATTAAACAAAGAAGGTGGAGGATGCATTATCATTAAACAAAGAAAATGGAGGATGCATTATCATTAAACAATCAGAGTGGAGGATGCATTACCATTAAACAAAGAGAGTGGAGGATCATGGACTTTTCTATAAAATGCCTTGAATTGTAAGGAAGAGGGCATTCATCTTTGGTTTGGGAAGGCTAGAGAAAACTGTAAGAGTTCTCCTCTCCATCTATTGTTCTTTTCTTTTGAAGATTTTAGTTCTATGTTAGTTCAATTTTAGTTTTGAATTCATTTTTGATGATATGTCGTAGGATAATTAACTCAATTATGAGAGAATTTGTACTAGCATTGTAACTTTATTTTGACTGATAAATATCTCCTTGCATACCTGAACATCCATGTCTGCCAAATATATTCGTTTGAGAGTTTTTAAAGCCTTTTCATCAAATCCATTTTGTGCATATCTTGAAATCTTGCATTCCACAAGATGACATTTTGTCAATAGTTCACATACCTTTTTGATTCTTCCACATTTTGCATCTTGTCCGCCAAAACATTTCCAATTATATTATCTGATAAAAATTCCCTTTTTATACTTGGATGGTTGTCCATACCCTATTTCAGAGCCCACGTAGGCACATGCAGGGAGGACGTTAGTAAAGGTTGTGGAATTTGGTTTTACACCTGCCGATTTCATTTTCTTGAAAACTTCCAAATCTTTTCAACGATTCCATTTTATGCAAATCTGCGATCATTGCAATCCACTATATGACATCTCTTTGAGGCATTCTGTCAAACGGTTCGCAGCCTAGTCTATGCTTCCACTTTTGGTAGATAGTTGTATAGATTCTCTGACTCCATTTTCCAAATGCCATATTTAGACTAGCTGATGTATAGATCCACTGACTCCATTCTCCAAGTGCCATATTTAGACCCTGCATTGATGACTTTTGAGATTGATAACTCTACGGACCCTCCCAGTGTGGAAGACAACTAAGAATTTTTGTTTTATAATCTCTCAGATTATTCCTGTAACCATGGACTTTATCATATAATGCCTTTGCACCTTTAAGCCAATAGTTTCCAAATATAATATCTGACAAAAATTGCCCTTTCCATTATGCTTTGATGAATGTCAATATCCTGTTCCAAAGCTCCCACGCTGGCACTGGAGGACACTAGCAGAGGTTGTGGAATTTTGATTCACAGCTGATGATTGCATTTGCCTAAAAGTTTCTAAAGCCCTTTCAACGAATTCATTTTATGCATTTCTGCAATCATGCTTTCCATGAGATGACATCCATTTTGAGTCATTCTATCAAACAGATCACGTGCTTTTTCATTTCCATTATTTTTTTATGACGTCTTTGCTGTGCGCCAAACTCCCATTTTGCCACAAGCAGTAGGGACGGTGTCAAATGTTGAAGAATTTGAATTTATGCCTGACAGCAAAATGCCCAAAATCATTGAATGAAGCTGGTTAAATATGAAGAAAATGTTGAGATAGTTAAGATAGATGATTCAGTCCAGTGGAATCATAAATTTACCAAGCTCCATTAGGCTGAGTTTCAACAACGATTCTTCAAATTCATCTCTTTTACATCAGTTGGAAGTACCTACTCACCACTAATTCATTTACACATCACTCATTGCTTGATACTTTACACATCACTCATTGCTTGACACTTTACAGTACTTACTTATTTAGGACTTTAATATAATTTACGCAACATATAGATAGCATAGTCATGCTTGCCAGTTATAGTTACTTGTATTTTTAGTTCAAAACAAGGTGGAAAGTAAGAAAAGATGAAAGTAGTGTAAAGATGAGAAATATATGGAAAGGATGTAAAAGGTAAATAAGAATAGATAAAAAAATAAAATAAAATAAAATAAAGGCGAAAGACAATGAATTGGTGGAAGGTTAATAAAATAAACAAATAAATAAAGTAATTGTAATGGTTCTCTTAATATTTTTCTTCGGTATGATTTATTTTATAATTAGGAATTTTGAATAATTAATTAAGCTTATTTACATGGACTTTTCAATTTATACTTAGTAATCTATTATCAAAATAAAGAGAACTAATTGTAAACAAGACTTATGATGAAATGTTTCTAAGGGTATCTTTAAGTTTGTTATAAGAGGCATAAAGTATTAGCTTAATAAAATGTGAGAATTAGGGTCTCCAAATCTCTACAGATACCATAGGCAAGGAGTGGAGTATAACATCTACAACAAGTTGTCTTTCAAAGACATCAAGTGAATATTAAAAGAATTCTATCTTTTCCAAGATTGTGAATGTCATTATAAGGAATTTCTTTTTGTCATAAGTAATTAACAAATCTACAAAAGTATATCTCTTAGTAAATCTATTTATAATCTCTAAGTATCAAGAAATTGTATCTCAATTTGACATGACGTATATATGCATTTTCACACATATATGGTATGGCGGATAGACATGTATATCTTTTATATTGTGAGTCTCATCAAAAGTGCATGAATCAAGTATATGGTGAATTCATTATCTTAGAATATGTGAATTTCTTAATGATCAAACATGGGTATTATTGGTTCAAGAATGGATGGAAACAAATGCTTGGAATTGTGATAAAATAAAAAGGAATTATTGAATTGTAGGTGAACTAGTTATCAAAGATTATTTTAGTTGAACCTAGATTAAATTTTACAAAGATCTTTTCTATTTATGAGTCATAAGTTTATGAAATTGATTAAGTTTATTTCTAGTTCTGTTCATTATGAGCAAGCATCTTTTATCTGCATTTTGAATTAAGGAAGTGTTTTCCTTTATCAACTATTATTATGCAAGTTTTTCCTTGGCTACTAGATAGGTAAACCTTGTAAAGAAATGTCCAAACTCAAACAAATCACAGTGTTTAGTATTTACGGTACCTCTGGGTCATGTTTACGGGTAGTGCCGTCACATTGAACCAAGTACCTCGCACCTAACATAGCTACAACAATGACGTCTGGGCACCGTCCCTCTAAATCGTCGGGGAGTAATAAGGAACATCTCTAAGTTAAATCCGCAGGAAGGGAAAATCTCCTCAGATACCTGACTAAAAAGATTAAGAAAAAGGAAAAAGGTGAGACTAACAGAAAATGAGACTTATTGATACGTGAGTATAAATCGTGGAGGACATGTGAAATGTCTGATAGGACAACTATAAATAAGATTTGTGAAGTCATTTAAAAGTATCGTTGTCGTGATGGGAAAGTGATAGAGAAGAAGAGTAAAAAGCAGAGCAGAGGTGTTGAGCTCAAATGGAACTATCTCAAGCATGGTAAAGATGCTAATCTCTAGTTCACGTATGTACTATTCATATTCTTCTATAGACAGTGTGTCTCCTGTAGGAAGTGGGCCTCTTGTGAGCAGTGTACTCAGGTAGTAAGCCCTAATTGGCAAGTGCCATTTTATTCTTCTTATTCTTTTAACAGAGAATACAATCTTGGGTTAGTCACCCCATGGTTTATCCCTTAACTAGGTTTTCAACATTAAAAATATTCATATTATATGTGTTGAATGTGTTTCTGCTCTTGAGTTATTGCATTATGCTTCATGATTGAATCTTTGTTATTCCGTTGATATATAAGAAGGTTTTAAGTGGTTAAGGAACAAGAGTTTGGTGACAACTGATTCACCCCCCCTCTCAGTTGTTTGTCCTAAAACCAACAATTGGTATCAGAGCCAAGTTCCTCTAGAAGAAGCTTGACCGCTTGAGGAGATCCAGGATGTCGACCTACAAGAAGGACAATCCAAGGTTTGATGGAACAAACTTCACTACCTAGAAGAACCGCATGGAATGTCACTTGTACAATGCATGGGATATCAGTATTGGAACATAACCTCAACTAAATATGTTCCTCCAAGGAATGGGCCAACGACTATAGATGAAGTCAGCGATGTAGAAAATAATCTTCGAGCTAAAGAAGCCCTACTGAGTGCCTTGTTTGATACAGAGCTGACAAATGTTATGGGATTAAAGACTGCTTATGAAATTTGGATAAAGCTTGAAAATCTATATGAAGGACACAAGTATGTTAAGTGTACCAAGATGCAAAGTTTGAAAGGAAAGTTTGAAAACCTAAAGATGAGTGAAGATGAGAACATCACTTTATATATGGCAAAAGTAAATGAGCTTGTATGTGGCATCAAATGTACTGCTGGAGTACTGGATGAAGATGAAATTATTGCTAAAGTTCTCAAATCTTTACCTCTTGCATATAAACACAAGGTCACTGCGATTGAGTAAATCAAATCTTTAACAACTATCACAAGGGATCAATTGGTTGGCAAGATATCTACATTTGAGTTGGCAGAGTTTGGTGATGCACTTCCCAAGATTGAATCTACTTTCAAAGCTAGTGCCTCTACTAAAGGCAAATAGAGATATGATTCAGGGGAAAACTCCTCAAGAAAATCATCTTGGTATGAGAAAGCAAGGAAGGATCTGGAACAGGATGAATTAGAAGCTAAACAACTTGAAGCTCTCATTGCAAAAAGACTGCCAAGAGGATCTGACAAGTATGAAGGAAAATTACCTTTTAAATGCTTTGCCTGCAATAAGATTGGTCATTTTGCCTCAAGATGTCTAGAATGGTTTTCAAGGCCAAACCTTAATAGATAAAAGTTTCATAAAAAAGGTTACTATGTTCAAGAAGATGATGATGAAGGAGTAACTGATGATGAATCTGAGATAGAAAATAAATCTGGAAATGACTGGGTGTTTATTGCCATCAAGGAAGAAGATCTAATGCCTATTGAATATGCCAAGCATAAGATGATAGAAAGTGCTCTGGCTACTTAGGTTGAAGAAAAGGATGAATGGGTTATTGACAGTGGCTGCTCTCACCGTATGACTGGTGACAAGAGCAAGTTCTTAATCTTGGAAAGATATGAAGGTGGAGTTGTAAAGTTTGGAGATAATTCTGCTGGTAGAATTAGAGGCAAAGGAACCATTTCCTTTGATGGAAAGAACAAAACCATTGATATTTTGTATGTTGAAGGTCTGAAGCATAATCTTCTCAGTGTTGGACAATTGGTAGAGAAAGGCTATGATCTCTAATTCAAAAATAGAAAATGCAAGATCTTTGAAATCTCTAGAACTAAGATTGCATTCGGTACATAGACAACAGGTAACATCTTCCACTTGGTTGGTACTGGTAAAAGTTGTTTATTTGTTCAAATTGATTAGAGTTGGTTGTGGCATAGGAGAATGTGTCATGTAAATTTTGATAATATCATCAAGATAAGAAACTCTCAGGCTATAAGAGATCTTCCAAGACTGGTGAAACCTACTAACAGTTTGAGTAAAGAATGTCAGTTGGGTAAGCAGAACAGAGTCACATTCAAAAGTAATGAACAATGTTCAACCAGATTGTTAGACTTAGTACACACTGATCTCTGTGGTCTAGCAAGAATCAGGAGTCTGTAAGGAGATAGGTATTTCATGTTGTTGATTGATGACCACTCCCAGATGATGTGGGTAACTTTCTTGAAAGAGAAATTTGAAGCACTTGAGAAATTTAAAATATTCAAGGCTATGGTAGAAAATCAAATTGACATAAACATACAATGCCTTAGGTATGATAGAGGTGGAGAATTCACATCTAGTGAGTTCATATAATTCTATGAGGAACATGGGATAAAGAGAGTTATCTGCTCCAAGGACTCCATAGCAGAATGGAGTAGTAGAAAGAAAGAACTGGACCATCCAAGAAGCATCTAGAACCATGATGATGGAAGCAAATGTCCCTCAAATCTATTGGAAAGAAGTTGTAAGCACTACTGTCTATACTCTTAATCGAGTACAAATCAGAGGCAATACTGGTAAGACTCCTTATGAACTTTGGTTTGGCATCATTCCTACTGTGAAATATTTCAGAGTCTTTGGTAGTAAATGCTATATCAAAAGAGATGAAGACCTTGGTAAGTTTGATGCTAGAAGTGATGAAGGAATATTCTTGGGATATTCTACTCAAAGCAAAGCATACCGGTGTTATAATAAGAGATTGAGAAAGATTGTAAAAAGTGCAAATGTGAAGGCTGATGAAGGCATGGAAAATCCCTCAAGATATTATGAGTATGAAGTAGATGATCAGAATGATGTCTCAGATCAAGGTGAACAAGTCCCAACTCCAGTTTAGATTCAGTCTGATCCAGAGAATCCTGAAATACAAGAAGAAGAGACAAGTTTGCATGAACCTGTTCAAGATTTAGAAGTGCAAGAGCTTCCCAAAACTCTCAGGTATGTAAGACTGAATCATTCTAAAGACCAAATCATAGGAGATAAAAGCAAATGTGTTCAAACAAGAAGAAAAATTGCTCAAGATTTAGTGAAGTATTGTCTGATTTCAAAGATTGAACTAAAAATAGCAAGTGAAGCATGCAATGATGAAAGTTGGGTTAATGCAATGAAGGAGGCATTGATACAGATTGAAAAGAATCACACTTGGGATCTTGTTCCCAGACCTAAGGACAAAAATGTGATTGAGACTAAATGGGTCTTCTAGAACAAACTGAATGAAGATGGTGAAGTAATAAGAAACAAAGCTAGATTGGTCTATAAGGGTTATTCTCAAGCAGAAGGAGTTGAATTTGAAGAAACTTTTGCTCTGGTGGCAAGAATTAAAGTAGTCAGATTATTTCTTGCTTTTGCTGCCTTCAGAGATTTCAAGGTGTATTAGATGGATGTCAAGTCTGCCTTCCTAAATGGTGATTTGGAAGAAGAGGTATACATTGAGCAACCAGATGGATTTCAATTGTCTGATCATGAAGATATGGTCTACAAATTGAAGAAGGCATTGTATGGACTCAAACAAGCCCCAAGAGCCTGGTATGAAAGATTGGACAAACATTTTTTGAAGATTGGCTTCAGCAAAGGTACTACTGACAGTAATCTATACTTCAAATTGATCATGAAAATATCTTGATTGTTGAAGTATTTGTTGATGATATTATTTTTGGGGGAAAAAGATAATATGTGCAAGACCTTTGCAAATCAAATGAAAAGTGAATTTGAGATGTCTATGTTGGGGAAATGAATTTCTTCTTGGGTCTACAAATCCCTCGAACAAAAAAAGGAATCTTCATATCTTAGACTAAATATGTGAAAGAATTATTGAAGAAATTTGGGATGGAAGATTCAAAGCCAACGGAAAACCTTGTTGGACAAGAAAATGCGTACTAGGTAAACCATTCACATATGAAAAACTTAAACATCGAACACCCCTGAGAGGTGTGTTGCAAAAGTAGTTTCTTAGTCTATCACTATATCACTCGAGTGGGTGGCAGTCGATGAAGAACTATTTGGAGAAACTAGGCCCTAGAAAGGGCTACGTACCCACTCATAGTTGCATCAAACATAGTACAAGACAAAACTACATATTCACATTCCCCGTGTCTGTCGCATCCACAGAGGGACTTGATCTCGTGGATACAGGGTATGTAGGTAGTCTGGATGGTGAAGGATGCCCTCAGTACTTAGGTCCCTCAAATATAGGACACTCTTTTATAATTAATATCACGATCATAACTTTCTATGTAGTGATTTCTAAGTCGTATTAACATGAGATTGTCTAGTTAGTTTTGTGTAGATGATAGTGATACAAGTCACTAGGGAGAAAGTAAGTTGTGAGAAGTGAATGTAGGATGTAACAAAGAACTTAAGGTATGTGTGATCCATTGTTCTTACAGGTTATCTTGTGTAATGTACTTTCTCTCGTAATGTTCTCTCTGTCTATCTTCACTAGATTTAAATTTGGTGATCTTTCAGAACTTGATGATTTTAGAAAAACTAAATTCAAGTTCGTCTCATCTCTATACCATGCATTAAGCACTTCTTGAAATTAATTAAAAAAATTCAAATTTCCTACATCTATTAGATAAAAAAAAAAAATTTCTCGATATTTTTGAATTCAGATTTAGTAATATTCGTTAAGGATGAGTCAGGTCCTTACAGAAATGATTTGAGAAAAATAATACGTCATTTTAATGTTGGAGGGGATTTGTTTAAACATCACACTTTGGTTGCCATTGAAATGTTATCGGAACTTGGATCATAGTAAAACCTTGAAACTTTTTTTTTGGTGATACTTTCACATGACAATTTATTATTATTTTGATCAAATAAAACTTTAATACTTGATAGGAAACTAAAGTTACTAAAGATTTAATATAAATATTCCATGGGTTTCATCATTATAAAATTTATGGGTGGGAAGTTTTACCCATGGAAAGTATTTCCTTTGGGAAGTATTACCCATGAAAAATATTTCCTTTGGGTTATTTGATTATTTTATTTCTTTTAAATTTAAGTTGCTTCTAATGTCTATGTGGCTCAACTATTACTCTTCCTATTAAAAATATCTTTAAAAAAAATAATTTTCTTCAATGAGACAATTTTATAGCAATGTTGAAAATTATATATCCATTCCCTTTTCTTTTATATTCTAGGTTTATTTTGATTAGAGTGTCTTTAATATAACGATTAGTTTATAAGTAGCATATTCTTGTATGAATTTGGTTCATGAAATCATCATAACTCAATTCTATTATCACTTATCCCAAAAGATTGATCATAATCTCTAGATCCTTTATTCATCACCTTGAATAAGATACATGTGTGCATAATTGACCTAAATCATTTTTGTAATTGCAAATTTCAACCTTAAACTTATAAAATTCAAAATCAAATTTATAACTTGCTAACCTTTTTCCATTCCATTTAGACTAAGCGTACCTAGCACACATTTGTATTATTTTATACACTATATGTTATAATTAAGGACTTCAATCACTTCAAAATTATCCAAAACAATCTAGGAGTCATTGAAGAATATTGTTTTAGCACATTTATGATAATATCGCATTAGTAGTAGTACTATTATCAATGTATTTCAATAACATACATCTTCTTAGGTGTATTGCACACTTGTTTCTTGTCCTCAATTTTGTCTTTACTTTTTTCTAGTTTCACTATCAATGAAAGAAAATAATGTAAATTTAAACATATTAGGAACATTTTTCAACAACAACAATATACATTTCCCACTCAACAAAACAAAACAAATTCCATTACGACAATATTCCCAAGGTACATATTACACTACGTGGCAGATGGATATAAAAAAAATAGTAAATTGTATTCAACTTGTTCCGAAGAGCTTAAACAGCCAACATGTTGTCAACAATTCAGGGTAGGGCCATCCTAATCTGTTTTCACTGTGCTTTTCTTGTATATCCTTGAGCTCATCTGAATTTAACTTTCCTACCACACAATTACAACTAAAACTAAGAGAGTCTGGTATTGGGCATGACTTCCAATGGAAGGCATCTCATGCTCACGTATCTCAAATCCGCAGGAAACTTAAGCAACCAACTCCAGGAGCCTCTACTTACATCATATACAAGCACCTCCGTGCTATCGTTGCCTCTGAAACAGATCTTATCTCCCACTCCCACGCATTCAAACCATTCTGAATTCGAGCTTCTTCTAAATTCCTCACACACAGAATTGGGCATCTTCCCAATCTCTTCCCACATATAATCCTTCACTGTCTCATGAAAAACTACCTCCCACATAATAACGCCCTTCAAACTGTAATTCTCTTCGATTGCCCCGACCACAACCACACGCGACTTACAACAAACTAATCGGGCCCACACATTATGGGGATCTGCTGTGGGCACGGCCACAATTGCAGTAGTTCCATGTTCAATATTGTAGGCCATCACGCCCCCACTATCAGTCATACAGAACAAAGAGCCCTTGCAGAAGAACATGTTTTCGTTTCTTATAACCACATCAGGAATTGTCCCTGCAACTTTCCATGACTTGCTGGCCGAGTTATACACCTCTAATAAAACAGTATCGCTGCTGCCCTGCCTATCACCATGACGCTATATTCCTCCCTTTTAGTTCCCACTGGTAAAATAGCCTTGGCCATAATGCTACTCACACAGGCCATTCCAGGCAGCATCAAACATGTTTTGCTTAGTGGATTGCAGACATATAGCAATGGAGAAGAATAGCCATACCAGAAATGGGTTTGAATGTCTACCAATAGAAGCCCAGAAGCTGATCCCCTAAAATTGACAGGGCAATTGTGAGGTATGAAAGATAAAGAAATGGTTCGCCAAGTGTGGGTGAAGAAGGAATAGATGAGCAAGGGCAGTTGGGTATTGGAAGGACAGAGAATGAGATACGGCTGGCTATTCCTTGCAATGGAATTGAAATACTCTGATGACAACAAACTATTCCACCCCTTGCAAACAGCCCTGAAACGAAAGAAGCAATCACCTGGCAGGCATTCCATTACTCTTTCCATCAAATGCTCAGGCAAATCCGACCACATTGTTTCCTCACAAACTCTGACAAATTTTAGACATCATGCTTTGGCTACCATTCAAATGTTGTTGGAACTTGGATCATAGTAAAACCTTGAAACTTTTTTTGGCAATAATTTCACATGATAATTTATTATTATTTTAATCAAACACAACTTTAATAGTTCATAGGAAATGAAAGTTACCAAAGATTTAATATACATATTCCATGGGTTTCATCACTATAAAATTTATGGGTGAGAAGTTTTACCCATGGAAAGCATTTCATTTGGGAAGTCTTACTCATGAAAAACATTTCCTTTGGGTTGATGGATTATTTTAATTTTTTAAATTTAAGTTGCTTCTTGTGTCTATGTGGCTCAACTATTACTCTTCCTATTAAAAATGTCTTTAAAAAAAAATTCTTCATTGAGACAATTTTATAGCAATGTTGAAAATTATATATCCATTCCCTTTTCTTTTATATTCTATGTTTATTTTGATTAGAGTGTCTTTAATGTAATGATTAGTTTATAAGTAGCATATTCTTATATGAGTTTGGTTAATGAAATCATCATATCTCAATTCTATTATCACTTATCCCAAAAGATTATTCATAATCTGTAGATCCTTTATTAATCACCTTAAATAAGATACATGATGTAGGAGCATCCAGTGGTGTAAGGTGAATCTTGCATCATCCAAAAAGATGTTGATTCAAAATCATTGAAGTTGTTTTCATTTATTTCTATAATTAGTATTCCTAGTTCCATAATCGCTTGAATAATGATGCAGGACTTTCAATTTTTTCATACTGCTATTTTAGGAAAGTTTAACTACTATTTTAGGAAAGTTTAATTGTTATTTTAGGAAAGTTTGCATTTGGGCACAGATGGAAGCGAAAATATATAGGAAGCTTCATAAATGAAACATAAGACCTTTGGCGAAGGAATCAGGCAAAGATCATTTGTGAGCTAAAATATATTACATTTTTTCGTTTTATGAAAAACTCCTAAAAATTTTTGAAACTAGATATGAGGCACTAAAACATCCTGTTGGGATCTAAAATTTCAACAGTAATTTTTGCAAGAAATTTTGGGTTCCCATATGAAAAATCAATTTTAGCACTCAGAAATATAGCTGTATAACATACTCTAGTGACTTACTTTGACGGGAGCTAAAGTTGAAGCTGAGTCTACATGAAACATTTTGGACTATAGAAGAATTGGTTTCACCAGTTATGTCAAAACCCCTTCTTAATAAGGTAAAGCTTGTAGGTTACAGTGCAAGAGAAGAGTGTGTTTCTGCAATAGTACCCATGATCACAACCTATCTTGCAAAGTAAGTATTTCATGACCTTGTGATAAGTTTGATGGAGAAAGAAGCATCTGCTGAGACAAGGAGTTAATGGCTACATTGAGTTGAAGTCCAAGGCCGAGAGCTTACATTATTAATCAAAAAGCTGTCATGCCATTGCTAACATTCTACTAGCAAGCTGTTGGTGATTGTTTTGATGCAATCATAACAAAAAGTTAAAATTCACATAAAATGAACTGAAACTATACTTGAAAGATAAGAAAAAATCATTTAAGATTCAACTAATCCCAAGTCTACAATGGTTCGGTTGGTCAAGTTCAGTTGGTCAATGTGAAGCTGTAATGTTCAAGGGGCCTTACATAGTTTAGAGTTTGTTTGTGGAGTTTGTTTGTGGTTTACTGGACTAAGATTATGCAAAAATATCATGAGATATGTCAATATTTTTCATTCTTTTGCATAAAAGTGCTACTGTGCTGCAGGTTTTAGATGGTTTTCTTGAATTATTGCAGCTTTCTCCTTTATACATTTATGAAAACTGTCTACCTTAAACTCTGTTATGTATACTTCTTCAGATTTGAGACAATTTCCTTTTGATTTCTACGTTTTCAGCTGAATATTTCAGATGGGTTGGGAAAAGTTAGAAAGATCTAATCTATACCTCATTTACTCTACCGAAGGATCTAATTGTTCTGTTATGCACTGTGTAAATACCACAGTAATTTGATCAAATCCACAGTAAAAAAACCTTAAAGGCAAGTTCTAAGCATTTTCACAAACATACATTTAAAATTGTAAGCTCTCAAAGATAATATTTCAAAACACAAAGAAGAGCAGGAGAACACTCAGAAGATAGATGCAGAACTCCAGATTCTATTGTATTAGAAACAAATAGTCATACATGATTTACAATGTAGGAATGACTCTTAGTTTCATTGATCAAACTACAGAGAACTTACAAGCTTTACAGATACAGTAAGGAAGCCAGACATTCCACGCACACCTTACTGCAGACAAACAGGCGACCTCCTTCTTCTACTTCTAGACTAAACTAAGCTAACTTGCTGTGTGTTTCTAAAAATCCCTATTGTGGCCCCTGTTGTAAAGTATTACAGTGCAGAGAGGCACAATATAAAGACCTTCTGATTGTCCTCACTACAACAAAAACCTAACCAAACCCTTGGTTCAAACCCCTGGTTACAGTAATAAATACAGATGGACCAGTCCCTCAAAATATCTCTGAGCAGTGTTAAATCTGGGCAAAAATATTGCCCCTTCTGAGAAGCTTTTGCAGTTTAGCAATAACTTCTGTTTGTCTGTTGTAGTAATACCCTTAGCTGCAACCTTGTTCTTCATTTGGTTGGCCTTGACTTCTTCGCACTTCATCTTTATCTTCCTGCTCCTGAGATTGGATTTCCTCCCTCCATGATGTCACTGTGTTGAATTTCCAGCTGCTTCCTCAACTGCAAGCCTGCAAGACAAGACAAGCAATAAGTACCATATTTATCATATAAACAGCAGGAAATTAAAATAATCGTTTAAATCCAGGTGACTATGCAAAAAAAATGCGGAAATCGGGTCCAAAATACTTCCAAAACGCGTTCAAAATGTACACAGACTGTTCAAAACCCATCGGGTCAACTATCGCTGACCAAAAGAATGCCACAGGTGCCAAAAAATGGTTTTAAAATTCCTATCGCTTCATTCCTTCCCACCCATCGGTGTGATAACCACTATTGGTGAGCCTCAAAATTCCCTGGCCGACGCTCGTTATTTGGCCAATGACCCTTTTCCTTTGCTCATTCTCCTTCGGCGAGAGTTATGCCGATACAGCCCCAGCGGCTTGTATTTCTTCCTTATCGGCGAGAGTTTCGCCATCGGCGAACTCTAAATCTTCTGCTCCGACGATAATGATTTCACCGATGATCCATTTGTTAGGCCGATGGCCCCTTATCGGCGTAAGCGCTGCCGATGTTCGTTATTTTGCTCAATTGGCGTGAGACCATACTATCGGCGAGGGCAAAATTATCCCCACCGATCACCCTTGTCTTCTCGATGCCTTCCGTCGGTGTGATCTACGATATCGGTGAAGCTACTTAAAACTTCACCAATCGCCATTCTCCTGCCGATCACCCTTCCTCGTTTATCGCCTATCGGCGAGAGCTCCTTATATCGGCAAAGGCTAAAAAACTTGGCCAATATAAGATGTTACGTCGATGACAATGTCATCGGTGAGAGACTCCATTTCAGTGGAACACTTCAAAACTCCACCGATGACTATTGTTATGCCGATGACATTACCCTGGTTTTGAATCCGAACCCTTGAACTATTGAATAGAATATGGCGATCAAAGTGTTCGATGCATTCTCTGCAAAACAATCAAACGTAACATACAAAGTGAAACCTAGACAAAATTGCCCACGACCTAGAACCACTAAGTATGAATATTTCAAAATTTATAACAAATGCCAACAAAAGGGCAAACAACTGACTGTTTATCATGCAAACCCTGATAGTACATTTTACCAAATCGATCATAACTTGCAAAATATGATGAATTTTAAGATGGTTCAAAAAGTAACCCTGGCTTATTTTTCATAAGGAATCCAACCATATTATGCAAGGGTACTGAGCAATGTATTTTTCTATATTTTTAACAAGGTTTGCAAATTTAACTCTCTTTTCCCTTTACCACCAGTCAGAACAAACACAAGCAGAAACAAAAAGCAAAGCAACAGTAGGGGTCCTCGTTTTGCTAAGGGGCAAAATGGGGCGTGTTGTAAACATCACAACAACTAGCACCCAAACAAAACAACTAAATTCAGAGTGTTCAAGGAAACTAGACGAAATAAATTCATAACCTCCAACTATCCCTTCTACAAATTGCTATTCAGCTTGAGACTTAAGGTATTCAATAAGGGTGCATGAATTTCTATTTTCAGTTTAATTGTGTGCACGTGATTAATTATCCTCATGTTGAAGATCGGTTGAACAAACCAGTGACTGACATTAGCCTACGTAGGTGAGGATATTCCCTCATAGCCGACCAGATAGAGCCTTACTGCCAGCGAGCGTCCATAGCCCCGGCAAGGTTATCGTTACAATTCTCCTAAGTAGAGCCCCACTGCCAGCGAGCGTCTATAGCCCTGGTAGAGTTACTTAGATGGCTTAATCTGGATTTTTCAGTATAATCCACTTTATTTATTTATTTATTTATTATTTTCTAATTTTTTGATTTTGAAAGATTTCTCAAGATATAACAATTTGTAACTTCATGATGCAAGGAGTGGACACTTGCTGAAATTAAGCTGAGAATTGTAATGGTAGCAAGGGTAACCTCTGATTTTTCACCTAATATCTACACTGATAGGTTCAACAAACCCAAGGATTTTAGGTGTGTCATTGTGAGAAACTTGCTTCGAATTTCAATCACATTTATTGAATACGAAACTTCAGAAGATAAACAATTCTCTACATTCATGATAGTGACAAGTTATGTGTAAATTGCAAATGATTAACTTGAATATCCTAAATTTTATACTGTTTTGAATGGTTGCTAGTTTGCTCCTTAATACCCTAAAGTAAAACAAAGATCCCTACTGAGGAGACAAAAAAAAAAACCAACCAGACAAACAGGCTGTACAAAAAGCAAAAAGTAGAAAAAACTATACAAACAAAACAAAACAAAAGGCAAGAAATAGAAAAAGAAGAACTGTACATTACTTACAACACTTTACACCAAAATGAACTGCCCATGACCTCAGGCCTAGAAGTAGTGTTTCAAATGCTGGCCATTAACTGGTAATGGCACATCTTCTCTAGTCAAGGTCTTAAGTCTGAATGTGTTATCTCCTATTATTTCTGAGACTTGTAAGGGGCCCAGCTATAATTTATCAAATTTTCCATGGGCTCCTTTCTTTTCATGTGCTTTGTCCCAGCACAGCACTAAGTCTAATATCCTAAATGTTTTGACTCTTGCCCTTTTGTCGAACCACCTCTTAACAACCGCTTGGTGTTTGGCAAACTTCTCGATGGCTTAACCTCTTTTCTCATCTAGTTGTAACATTTGCACGATTCTGGCTTCCCTATGGGTATCAAAGCCTAGATACTCATTAGCGAACTTCCAGGTTGGTATTCTCAGATTTACTGGAAGTATGGGATCAGTCCCATAAACTAAATGATAAGGTGTGCTACCTAAAGCTGTTTTAAACTTGGTCCTATCTACCCATAATGCATATCTTAACAGGGTATTCCACTCTCTAGGATTTTTTGCAATTAATTTCCTGATTATATCTAATAAAATTTTGTTCGTTGATTCAGCCAGTCCATTACCCTGAGAGTAATAATTCGAAGAAAACCTTAAAATGATCCCGTATTCAAATGCCCATTTAGAAAACTTTAAAGAAGAGAAAGCAGGGCCATTGTCACATACCGATGAATAGGGAGTTCCAAACCTGGTGATGATGTTTTCTTCAAGAAACTTGATAACTACCTCAGTCGTGGAGAATTTGCAGCAGGTGGCCTCAGTCCACCTTGTATAGTAGTCTGTTACTGTCAGTATAAATTTGTGTCCTGCAGAAGATGGGGGATTGATGACTCCAATAAAATCCAAGCCCCACTGTGCAAACGGTCTGGATTCAATCACAGGTTGTAGTGGATTGGCCTGATTTCTCCCTTTGTCTACTGTAGTCTGACAGATGTGGCAACTTTTGATGTGACTCTTGGTGTCTTTGAACATCGTGGGCCAGTAGTAGCCCGCCCTTAGTATTTTGTGTGTTGTGGCTAGATGAGAACCGTGGCTGGTTCCGTACCTGTCATGTAGTTCTGTCAACACTTTATCAGCTTCAGCTGTGTTTATGCATCTCAGATAAATTCCATCATGGTTCTTCCTGAATAGAAGACCTCCTTGCACCATATAATTTTGTACCTTAATCTTCAAAGCTCTCCTCTAAGAAGCCTTCATCCTGTTTGGGTACTTTCTAGCTATCAAGAAGGTATTTAGATCATCATACCAGCCTGATGCGCTCTGGGAATTCAATACATATTGCTGTTTTATCAGATCGGGATCTGTATTTGCTATTGTCTGCACCAACGCCTGCCCTCTGACCAGCTTCATGGGAATGATTTCTATGTCGAATTCTTGCAGCGTGGTGATCCACTTGGCTTTTTTTTCTCCAGGCTCATTCTGCATCAGTAACATTTTTACTGCTGCGTCTGGTACTATGGCTTTGATTTGGCTGCGCAGAATGTAGTGTCTAAATTTTTTAACAGCCTTTACTAATGCAAATGCTTGCTTCTTGGTGTCTAGATACCTCAGCTGTGCATCCTTCAGAGGCGCACTCATAAATGCTATGGGCCTCTTTTCATTGTTTTCACCTTTCTGCGTCAAGGCAGCCGCAACTAAATGAGAAGATGTAAAGGAGTAGATGTAAAACGGGCTTGTGTAGTCTGGACTTGCCAATACAGGGGCATCAGAAATTGCCTCCTTGATATCTTCAAACGCGGCTCTGGCCACTGGTATCCATTCTATCTGTGCATCCTTCTTCAACATGGCGTTTAACGGCTGCACGATCTCTGCAAAACCTGTTATGAACTTTCGGACAAAGTTAATTTTACCAAAAAATGATTTCAATTCTTTCCTACTGTTTGGTATTTGCAAACTTTTTATGGATTCTATTCTATCCGGATCAATTAAAGTTCCACCTTCAGAAATGACATGGCCTAATAATTTACCTTCAGTTACGCCAAATATACATTTCTTAGGATTAAGGGAAATCCCATACCTTTCACATCACTTGAGTATTTTCCTGAGGTCTTCAGCGTGAGTGGATGCATCCTTGGAATACACAGTTAAATCATCCATATACACAACAATGCACTTACCTGATAATCCACGGAATGCAATGTCCATGGCTCTCTGAAAAGTGGCACCTGCATTGATCAGACCAAAAGGCATTCTTCTACATGCATAATTTCCCCATTTACAAGTGAAAGTGGTTTTTAATCTATCTTCTCTATCAATTAAGACCTGGTTATAACCTGAAAAACCATCTAAAAAAGACATCATCTTTGCGCCATTTAGTGCTTGCAGCACTTCGTCTATCGGGGGCAGAGGATAATTATCCTTCTCAGATGCTTTGTTTAAATTTCTAAAGTCTACGCATAACCTGATGTCTCCGTTTTTCTTCCTTACTGGTACTAAGTTAGCTACCCAGACAGAATGTCTGACTGGAAAAATTATTCCAGCAGACAGCAATTTTTTAACTTCCTCAAAGATTAAAGGCTCTAGAATGGCATTCACAGGCCTCTGTTTCTACCTAAATTGTTTGATTTATTTTCTTAAAGGTATTACGTGAGTTATGATGGACTCATCAAATGTTTTCAAGTCTTCATACATCCATGCTATGACGTGTTTATATTCTTTCAAAACGTCTAAAACCTCTTTTCTAATTTTTTCAGAGCAAGCTTTCCCAATTAGGACATTTTGTGGATTTTGCTCAGTCCCTAAGTTATGTAAATCACACTTACCCCCTTCTGTTTTGGGCAAGTCCTTCTATCTCATTACTCCATTGAAATCAAAGATATGTTCTAATTCGATTACTCCTTTTGGTAAGAAGTTGCTTTTCAAGTTGATTATATCCTCTTCGTCCCATGTTACTTCAGGCCTTTCTTGCTCATCAATGATTTGAGCCTCAAATGCCTCATTACAAGTCAAAAAATCAATAATTTGTTGATCCCCTCCAAATACCTGAAAGTGTGTAACATTGTCTGGTATACTGGGCACGTTAACTAGCTCAACAACAAATCGTCTCAATCCTGACAGTGCCAATGGTTCTAATGTACTAGCAGCAACTGCTAGCGCATCTGGCCTATGGTTCAGCTCTCTGGGGATGTGCTCTATGTTGAAAGCATCAAATGAATCTATTAAACCCCATACTCTATGTCTGTAACTAATCATTTTCTTGTAATTGCAGGCATATAGTTTCCTCACTTGTCTGACTACTAATTCAGAGTCTGAAAATACTCTGATGGTTTTCACCCTTTTCTTGATGGCCATGACAAGTCCTAAAATTAGGGCCTCATATTCAGCAATATTGTTGGTGCAGGAAAATTGTAATCTATATGCTGCCAGATGTGATTTACCCTAAGGATCCATGAGTTCAACACCTGCACCTGGCCCCTGTTTTGATTTAGACCCATCACATTTTAATGTCCACATGCCCTCTTTACTTTTCTGACCTTTTATCTTAGTATGCATTGTCCCTTTCATTGCCTGCGGGGTGTTGTCCTGTTCATTCATGGGTTTTTCTGTTTGGTTAACTTGCATATGTGTGTTTTTAGTTTGCAACTCAGAAAAACAATTACCCTTGTCCTTTATTTCTTCTACTAAATCTGGAATCAAGGTATCTATATCATCCTGAACATATTTCTGTGTTGGGTCAGGATTCTCATTGTCCTCTTGTAACTCAACCTTCCCTATGCATTTTTTGTATTCATATTCAATGATGTCCTTGCATATTTCACAGCTTTCCTCAGAATGTTGCCTATCATGGACTGTACACTTGTTTTTGTACAATTTACATTGGACCGGCAGATTGTGCTTAACACATTCCTCCACCTCTTGTCTAATGGCATGACCAAATTTGTCTATTGCATTTCTTTCTTCATCTGAAGAATTTCCATCAGACTCAATGAATAATGCCATCCTATTGCTGACACATTTTTTTCTAATGTCTAACATCATGATCTCTTCAATCTGCACCCCATTGTTGGTAATTCTATAGACACCCGGTTCAACAGCAGCATATAATATTTCATTAGTTTGATTATAGTCTATTATCATAAGTTTCATTCTGGGCTCTGCCTCTATTCTGATCTGGTTTGGGATGCCTCTCCAAGGTAACCACGTGTGAAAAGTCAGTGGCCATATATCCGTTTATGTCTTGGACCAATCCCTACTTAACAACATTCCATAATTTACGGGTATATCCACTACTTGAATGTCAATGATTTGGCTTACCCTAGGGTCTGAAGCTAATTGCATTTGAATGTTCATGAGCTCTCCTATCACGCTAACCTCAGTCTTATCTAGTTGTGTGACAACCTTGGCAGATTTGGTGGGAGTTAGCCCGAGAGTTTTACATATTCCTAAGGGCATTACATTAGCTGAGGCACCAGAATCTACCATGCAATTGTGTATATTCTTCCCACACAATCTAACAATTAACAAGAAAGGGGGAGTATCCCTCTTATCCGCATGTATTACTACATTTGTATTGGAAGGCTGCTCAGCTTTCTTATTCTTCTCTTTAGGTGGTGAATCTCTATTAGGAACAGTTATATCAGAAGACATCCTATTCATCATGGGCGTATCCAGGGATTTCATAAAAGCATTTCTGATCCCTGGAGTCTTCAATAATTCATTTAGAGGTATACTGACCTTAATTTACTTTATTTCCTCTGATAAGTAACTCATTAATCTTGTTGTCTCTATTGCTTCAGTTTTACTTGTCTGATCCTTTTGTATTGTGGTTCCACTATTTGTGTGCTGATTAGCTTTAAGTGTGGCAGAATTGTTGCTAGCATTCTGATCTGGGGGTGTATTGATATTATTCAGAGGAACGGAAGTGGTAAAAGGCCCTCCTGGCCTAGGGTTGTTCCTCAAATTGTAGGTGTGGTTTTTATTTGTCTATTGAAAGGCCTGTACCTCCTCTATTTCATTTAATATCTCATTTTCAGATTCAAAGGGAAACTGAAAAGCATTTAACACAAAGGCTGATTCAGGATAAAGACTTTCACAACAGTATGGTTCATCTTCTAGCAATTCATCCTCTTTCTCTTCTGCAGTTGCAAAGGTAAACGTTTCTAAGACTAATGATGTGTCATATCCTGAGGGTACTACCTCATTACCCTTGGGAATGAGAAATTTAGAGGTAGGAGGCTGCACATCTATGTTGAAAATGCTGGCTGCTAAGTGGAACTGTGGACAGTCGTGCTCAGCATGGGCATTTGTATTGTGAAATCTGCACCAATTTTTGGGTGTTGTACTGGCCATTTGTATGTTAGTCGTTTGTTTTGCATCATGATTATCTATATTCTCAAAAGGAGAAGCTAGAGTACCGTTGTTGGGCCCAGTGTTCCATGTCCTGGGTGGCCTAGGTTGATTTTGATTTCTATTACTATTGCCCCAGGTCCTATTATCTATCACTGGCCCTCTATTTTGCATTGGTGGCCCCTGACTGGGGCCTTGATGCTGATTATAGTTTTGGTTCTAATTGTTCTGCTGATTTTGATTAAAACTATAGTTCTGATTTTGGCCTTGGTTGTGATTTTGATGTTGATTGTAGTTGTGGTTGCCTCTTCCATAGAGGTTCTCATTTCTTAGTTGTGTCACTTCAGTGGTTAATCTTTTCAAATGTGCAGTGATCTCTTTGATTTCTTCCCTATCCTCTTGTGCTTTAGCCACAGTTGTATCCCTAGGAGGTTGGAAGAAAGGCTGACCATTACTTTGACTGTTACTGGACGTATTAACCGTGTAAGGAGTTATAGCTTGAATTGGGGTAGGACTATACATAGGTGTGTAAGAAGGAACCGGGTTCAGTAGTGGAGTGTGTTGCATAGAGGTTCCATTCCAGGGTTGTGCTTGATTCTGCACCCCAAAACTTCCTCCATTGACAAATGGGCTATAAGTTGTATGTCTCATCTCTTGGTTCACTGAGGCTGCCTGTTTATAGGCTTTGGATATTGAATCTATGTCAGGTTTTCTTTTGACAAACATGGCAGTTAGAGGATCCAAGGCGGTATAGTACATAGCCAACAAGGGATCATCATCTATGGTATAAGGGGCTACCAGCCTAGAATAGGCCTTTTGAAATCTGTCGTTGAAATTATCAATCAGCTCTCCCTCACCTCGTTTTATAGCAGCTAATTTGTGATACAAAGTGCAAGGGTCAATGGGTCCCCTAAATCTTGACAGGAATGCTCCTTCCATAAGTGGCCAGGAAGAAATGTAACCGTTGGGTAAGTTTACATACCAGCTAGAGGCTTGTTCATTAAAGGTGTAGGGAAACAATCTACACACCACATCTTCATGCTCTAACCTAGCTCTAAAACATGCTTCCTTAAATATTCTAATATGATCTTCTGGGTCCTGATGCAACTGGTATTTGGGACATATCTTTTCCAGATTTTTAGGCATCTCATGATAATCATTGAAGAATATGGGAGAATTGACATCGAAATAAGCCATTGCAGGTGTTTGAGCTTGACCTGAACTTGTAGGAATACCTGGATTGATTGGTGGATTAGGATTTACAGGAGGATTGAGACCTCCAGGAGTGCCTAAATCAAGATTTAAAGATCTGAACAGTGATCTGTCAGGACTCACAATACTACGGATGTTGAAAGGTGACCCAGGAGGTGTTCCAGATGAACTTCCTGCTTGTGATATTTTTGGATTCCAAATTAAAGGGTTCCTACCTCGCCCAATATCAGGTAGTTGTACAAATATATCTCCTGAACTGGATCTAGACCTAGTCACTTTATTACTATTATTAGCCATTTGAAACAACTCTAACTCAAGAAGGCCCTCCTTCTAGCGCCAGAAAACTGTTGGTGATTGTTTTGACGCAATCATAACAAAAAGTTAAAATTCACATAAAATGAACTGAAACTATACTTGAAAGATAAGAAAAAATCATTTAAGATTCAACTAATCCCAAGTCTACAATGGTTTGGTTGGTCAAGTTTAGTTGGTCAATGTGAAGCTGTAATGTTCAAGGGGCCTTACATAGTTTAGAGTTTGTTTGTGGTTTACTGGACTAAGATTATGCAAAAAGATCATGAGATATGTCAATGTTTTTCATTCTTTTGCATAAAAGTGCTACTATACTGCAGGTTTTAGATGGTTTTCTTGAATTATTGCAGCTTTCTCCTTTATACATTTATGAAAACTGTCTACCTTAAACTCTGTTATGTATACTTCTTCAGATTTGAGACAATTTCCTTCTGATCTCTACGTTTTCAGCTGAATATTTCAGATGGGTTGGGAAAAGTTAGAAAGATCTAATCTATACCTCATTTACTCTACCGAAGGATCTAATTGTTCTGTTATGCACTGTGTAAATACCATAGTAATTTGATCAAATCCATAGTAAAAAAACCTTAAATGCAAGTTCTGAGCATTTTCACAAACATACATTTAAAATTGTAAGCTCTCAAAGATAATATTTCAAAACACAAAGAAGAGCAGGAGAACACTCAGAAGATAGATGCAGAACTCCAGATTCTATTGTATTAGAAACATATAGTCATACATGATTTACAATGTAGGAATGACTCTTAGTTTCATTGATCAAACTACAGAGAACTTACAAGCTTCACAGATACAGTAAGGAAGCCAGACATTCCACGCACACCTTACTGCAGACAAACAAGCGACCTCCTTCTTCTACTTCTAGACTAAACTAAGCTAACTTGCTGTGTGTTTCTAAAAATCCCTGTTGTAAAGTATTACAGTGCAGAGAGGCACAATATAAAGACCTTCTGATTGTCCTCACTACAACAAAAACCTAACTAAACCCCTGGTTCAAACCCCTGGTTACAGCAATAAATACAGATGGACCAGTCCCTCAAAATATCTCTGAGCAGTGTCAAATCTAGGCGAAAATATTGCCCCTTCTGAAAAGCTTTTGCAGTTTAGCAATAACTTCTGTTTGTCTATTGTAGTAATACCCTCAGCTGCAACCTTGTTCTTCATTTGGTTGGCCTTGACTTCTTCACACTTCATCTTTATCTTCCTGCTCCTGAGATTGGATTTCCTCCCTCCATGATGTCACTGTGTTGAATTTCCAGCTGCTTCCTCAACTGCAAGCCTGCAAGACAAGACAAGCAATAAGTACCATATTTATCATATAAACAGTAGGAAATTAAAATAATCATTTAAATCCAGGTGACTGTGCAAAAAAAATGCGGAAATCGGGTCCAAAATACTTCCGAAACACGTTCAAAATGTACACAGACTGTTCAAAACCCACCGGGTCAACTATCGCTGACCAAAAGAATGCCACAGGTGCCAAAAAATGGTTTTAAAATTCCTATCGCTTCATTCCTTCTCGCCCATCGGCGTGATAACCGCTATCGGTGAGCCTCAAAATTCCCTGGCCGATGCTCGTTATTTGGCCGATGACCCTTTTCCTTCGCTCATTCTCCTTCGGCGAGAGTTATGCCGATACAGCCCCAGCGGTTTGTATTTCTTCCTTATCGGTGAGAGTTTCCCCATCGGCGAACTCTAAATCTTCTGCTCCAACGATAATGATTTTACCGATGATCCATTTGTTAGGCCGATAGCCCCTTATCAGCGTAGGCGCTGCCGATGTTCATTATTTTGCTCAATCGGCGTGAGACCATACTATCGGCGAGGGCAAAATTATCCCCGCCGATCACCCTTGTCTTCCCGATGCCTTCCGTCAGTGTGATCTACGATATCGGTGAAGCTACTTAAAACTTCACCGATCGCCATTCTCCTACTGATCACCCTTCCTCGTTTACCGCCTATCAGCGAGAGCTCCTTATATCGGCGAAGGCTAAAAAACTTGGCCGATATAAGATGTTACGTCGATGACAATGTCATCAGCGAGAGACTCCATTTCGGTGGAACACTTCAAAACTCCACTGATGACTATTGTTATGCCAATGACATTACCCTGGTTTTGAATCTGAACCCTTGAACTATTGAATAGAATATGGCGATCAAAGTGTTTGATGCATTCTCTGCAAAACAATCAAACGTAACATACAGAGTGAAACCCAGACAAAATTGCCCACGACCTGGAACCACTAAGTATGAATATTTCAAAATTTATAACGAATGCCAACAAAAGGGCAAACAACTGACTGTTTATCATGCAAACCCTGATAGTACATTTTACCAAATTGATCATAACTTGCAAAATATGATTAATTTTAAGATGGTTCAAAAAGCAATCTTGGCTTATTTTTCATAAGGAATCCAACCATATTATGCAAGGGTACTGAGCAATGTATTTTTCTATATTTTTAACAAGGTTTGCAAATTTAACTCTCTTTTCCCTTTACCACCAGTCAGAACAAACACAAGCAGAAACAAAAAGCAAAGCAACAGCAGGGGTCCTCGTTTTGCTAAGGGGCAAAATGGGGCATGTTGTGAACATCACAACACAAGCCCCTCAAATATCATTAGCATAGAAGAAATAAATGATTAACTATGCGTTATGGCTCTATAATAGGTAACAAATACACACTGTCCCATCATAACCAAAGATGAGGAAGGTCACCCTACTCATACCCTTATGCATTTCAAGAAAGTTTTCCATAGGGTCCATTTGCATCTTGCTTCTCTAAGTTCTTTTTCTCATTTTTAGACCACAGGAATTCTCCAATCACATCCCCAATATTCACAATGCTTCTCCCCGACCATCCATTATGATTCCCAATTCCCCAACTTACCCATCAAGGGGTTCATCCATCTTTTAGTTTTAAGCAGAGGATTTTGAGGTCCACTGGATTCTTGCACATCCTGCCCCACCAGCCCTGAACCACATATGCATGGTTCATGAAATATCCCTGGAGATTCTTCACAACAAATGTCTGATCTAGCAATAATGAGGTATGTTACAATGATCAACATCCTTGGACCAATGGACACAAACCTAAAATCACTGTAGAAAATTTGGAGATAATGCAGTTCATCATATCCTACTTGAGAAGGTTTATTATTAGAGTTGTTGTCACATACTTGTCATCATTTCAAGCATAATGTTTAAGGGGAAAAATCTGAAATGCTCTGCTAATGAATTAGTTACAAATCCAAGTTCTCAGTTTCCTGTAGACAAAACTCTTAAGACCATGGCAATAGAGTTTGCTAAATTTTAGGTTTACTATTATTATCCCTTTTCACCTATTGCTGATTCTACAAATTTATACAATGATTTAAGATGGAACATTATGAGACCACAGAGGTTTGAAGTAGTTATGCATAGATTAATTGTGATAAGACCATAATGATCACATTTAAGCACGATGACAAGTTCCAAGAAGGTACTGAATGTTGTTTTCAGTGTGCAGTACTTTACACAACAATTTATGGCCAAAAATGAGTACATGTTACAACTCTATCATTGCCGTGGACTAGTATGCCAAGTAATCTCTTCCGTGGAGCTAATTTAGATGCACAATTTACTTATTTCTTAAAAGAAGTGGAGAAAACACTAATAAAGATACTTCAGTCCATTGATATTTTGTGAAGAATCCTAACATAACAAAGGAAGTAGAACACACTGGACAGAGACTCTACCAAAGAGAATGAAGTCTTCATAAGGATAATCTCTTCCCCACAGTTTTTGAGAGGATAACTGAGGTGTAGTTGATGATGAGAATTTTGGATATTCCAATGCATTTTCCGGTCCAAGACACAATGAAAATGTGATTGAAAGGTGGATTACCAGAATGGCAAAAGAAAATCCCATGAGTTTCATGGTGAACAATAATACCTACAAAGTTCTTAGTCGCTTATAAACCATTTTATCATTATCAATGTTGTAAATAGAAAGGGTCAGCTACCATGGAGGAGGAAGCACAGAAGTAGAATACAGACCGCAAATATTTCTTAGCATCCCCCTTGACATGCAAGAAGGGCCTAGAGGATCTTACACAGAGCAAATATAAGTTATTTCTCATTTGCTATTTGATCATTACTTCCGTGATCCCCCAGAGTTGCCGATGGAATTGTCAATTACAGTTAACACCTCTCTAATTGCATTGGCAAGACGTGGCATATTTTGCACAGAACCCTTCTGTATTCCTTTTGCTGGCAAGGTTGATATATGTTCCTTTGATAAGACTGGTACTCTCACAAGAAGTCATGCAGAAAGTTTTGTGTGTTCACTTCTTCCAGGCAGTTCCATTTGTTATGTTTATAGCACTCTAGGAAGTTTTCTATATGTTACAGATAGTACCATTACAAATATGATTACCACCCTAAAAGGTAGCATGAGCCTCTATTAAGCATTGTGCACCAGCTAGAGAACCCTACCTGATAAAATCATGGTACCATGAGTATCATACATAGGTAATGTCTATTGGAATCTATTGCAACCTATGAGATCTACGTCACAAGTCCTCTATGTGGCGCATTGGAGATGAACATCTGTGCAGTTAATGTTGCACATTTGATAGTGGTAAGCTCTTCAATTAGAGTTGCAAGTTCAGTGATCAACATAGCAGCATCGGCATCAACATCATTAGAGGCCGCCAGTGGAGATTATTTCCAATGCCAGAAACCTCAGGCTGGGGAATCCGCTAAGGCATACCAAAGGCGAATAGGATGCCACTGGATGGCCAACATGGCTCACTGATGTTTCAGGCTAAGCCATCAAGGGATGGATTCCTTGACAGGTAGAGTCCTTTGAGAAGCTTGATAAGATTGGACAAGGAACTTACAACAATATGTATAAGGCACGTGATCTCGACACTAAAAAATTGTTGCGCTAAAAAGGGTACGGTTTGAAATTTTGGAGCCTAAAAGTGTGCTCTTTATGGAAAAAGAGATACAGGTTTTATGTAGACTTGATCATCCGAATGTGGTGAAGATAGAGGGATTGGTTACTTTGCGAAAGTCCTACAGTTTATATCTTGTATGTAAATACATGGAACATGATCTTGATGGACTTACTGCATGCCCTAGGATTAAGTTTGTTGAACCACAGGTGAAATATTATATGCAACAATTGCTTCATGGGCTTGATCACTGCCATGGTCATGGTGTACTACCCTATGATATTAAGGGTTCAAATCTTTTAATTGACAATGGGTGAATAGGTTTTATTAAAGATCATTGTCTAAGAGATGGTTTGTTGTGGCCAGTTGCACCCAAGTGGCTTTTGTGCTCCAACCGATATCCAGACAGTCACCCTAGATTTGAAAAATAAATTGATAGCTATATGTTATGGAAAGCCTGCAGCCGATTTTACTTGAACATTGGAGGAAATTTGTGAGGAATGCAATGAGTTAGAAATAGAAATACATGATGTAACCCTAGAGGTTCATAAAATGAAGGCTAGAGCACGCATTGATAGCTCATATGATTCTATAGAAGAGATGTCATTTAAAGATTTGAAATGTATCCTCCAACTTGTGATTCAAAGGAAATGTTGAGATCTCGGAACAATGATCACATTCAAAAGCATCGTGAGATAGCAGTGAAGAAAAGTAACCTAACTACAGAAGTACATAAACAAGCATATGGAAAAAAGAAACGAGTAAATATGGGTGCAGAATTGGAATCCCAAAGTTATGATTTTAAGAACCAGTTACGGCAAAATAAAGAAAACATTATTGAGAAAACCCTAGAATCACACTACTCATTGGCAAAACAAATAAAGTCGAGATGAAAAAGTTAGATCATAGCGATCTTAGATATCATGCTGATGGATACTTTTCAGTGAGAAACATTTATACTCTCAACGATCGGGAAACATATATAATCGGTCTCAATTCCTTTTTTCTCTCTAACTACAGGTGTTTCTCTGATGAGGAGGGGAAAACAAGATTTGAAATGCAAAGTCCACTTATAAAAAATTAAATGATATGAGATTATAGTGGAATGAAATCTAAATCTAGTATTTTGTGGAAAGGGTTATAAGGTGAAAATTTATTGAAAAGATTTTTTCTCAGAAGTGAAATGCTTTTGGGGAAGAGTTAATCAAATAGGTAATTATTTACCTAAATAAATTTTTTATGTGAAAATGCATAAGGTGGCGAGTGAAACAAGTGGGTGGTAATTGTTTTTACCCAAATCAAAATTTTTCCCAAGTAAAGGTGAAAATACACAATGGAAAATAGAATCCAAAAATCTGTCAACACAGAGATTAAAATAAAGTAATATGAAATACTTTATTTTCATGGGAAAGTATATCAAGTATCTTTTAATTAAAACAAGGAGAGGTAAATATTTTTCACCTCTTGACAATAAAATTACAACATATTTTCACTGAGATATGAAACCAAGGAGTTATAGAGTGAAGGTTATTTCACCCCAATGACATTTTGTTAAAGATGGAAATAACTATTATTAAATTATCCTGCACGAGAATACATAGCTCAGAATGGTTGAAATTTATTTAATCAAACTAAAGATACTTGATTAAATAAAGGGATGCATTGGATGAAAGTTAAAGGGTTGTAACCCTAAAAATTGAATGTATATATGCCAAATAAAATCAAGCGGGAAAGGTGGAATCATCAGTAGATTAGAAAAAACATCATGATCAGAAGTAGGAGTTAGATAACTGGACAGATTGATCAGTTGCCAAAATAGAACATTATGTTGTATATTGTAAAATCATTTGAAATTGTATAATGGAAAAGAATGCATAAATTGATGATTTAATATTGGTGTCTATTGTTTGTTGAACCAAACAATTATTTGCTTGTCTCCACATTGTTATTTCTCTGTTATTTGAACCTGAGTTTCCAAGTTGATATTTTAGTTTCATCGAGACACATTTGCTAATTTTGTGTAATCGAATTAATTGGTTTCTATTAAAGAATTAAAATTCTTTTGATTGATTACAGTAACTCGAAAGTAACATTTGGATCAATAAGAAGAGCCCTATAATTGACAAGATTGCCATACTATCTCCAACTTGATATTATCTTGTTATTCAAATTAAGGATCTACTCCGTTTGTCAATACACACTTGCTGTCATTGTGTGATTCTATTGATTGGTTCCTTCAAGGAAGGATTAAAATCCTTTTAATAAGTCACAGTAACCTGGTAGGATTGAGTGGATCAATAAGTCATAGTAACTTGGTAGGATCGAGTGGATCAATAAGTAGAGTTTGTCAGTCACATTCTTGCATGTTTATACAAGGTATAAACAAACACAAGTGCCAAACAATTAGAACTGTAACCAGTAATTAAATCATATATCATATACACCTTCACTCCATTAGCCCAATAGAAATAGACACTGGTCATACCAATTCCACTCTAGGATTCCATAAAATCTTATTCAAACAATTACATCTCAGATCTTAGTATTAGGAGTAGAAGTAGTTTGCAAGCTTTCATCTATTCCACACTTTATACCATTGTGGGTAGATCCCTAAATTCATTTGATTCATACATTCCTTTTATCTGCTTCAGCTTTCAAGGTTCACCTGCCTAGGTTTAGTAGAGCCTAAAGTGCAGGAAGTCATCGACCATTTAGTTTAACTCCGTTAGTTGGTTCAAAAATGTTGCAAGTCCAATCATAGGGCTTGGCATCCTCTTAGGGCTTGAAACCCACATTTTTGAGACCTAACAAAATGGCGACTCTGTTGGGGAGCAATCCAGAATCCGGTTAAAGATCATCTCATTACAGAGTTAGTAAACTTTTGAATTCTGACAGGAATTGGTAACTCTGTTGGCAAGAAGGACTAGGAAAAGAAAAAATCATTCCTCTTTTGATAAGAGGTGGCGACTCTGAAAAGGAATTCAATGAAGAATATAAAATACAACTTGTAAACAACACCATCTACAGTCAAAATGAATATGTCAGAAGAAGAGGGACTGTTGGAGTTATTTAAAAAAAAGAGGTTGATTCAAGAAATACAACGATTAAAAGCCAAACAGGCTTCAAGTTCATTACAACATATACCAACAACTAATGAGAATGGGTATAATGATCCTTTGAACTAACAAGTGTTCCATGATTCAGGCAATGGATATAGTGCATACCATGCACAACAAAACAATTATTTACTGCAAGCCTCATACCAAATAAATGCTTATCCCGTATTCCCTGACCAAAGATCAATCATCTATCAAAACCCATATGGTCCTCCAAACTTTATCTTAGCCATTGATAAACCATTTAACTACAATAGTATCCAAGGCTACCCAAATCCTTATCCCTGTGAGCTGACAAAAATACTAAAACATGTCCCTAAATTTCATGGAGAATGGTGTGAATTAGCTCATAAGCATGTACAACGATTCTGGGATTTCATTTTGGACTTTCAGATTTTTTTAGAAGATGTTATTATGAGTTGTTTTTCAAGATTTTTGAGGGATGATGCAAGGGATTGGTTTATAGACTTACCTATGCAAAGTATCTCTTCATGGGAAGATCTCAAAAGTCTATTCCTTAGCCGCTACAGCGACTATTATGAAGATGAATATGGAGAACTTGATCAGGCAATGCAGCCAATAAATGAGACATATGCAAGTGAAAATTTTCATGATAATGTTTCAGATTTTAATAAGGAAGAAGTTTTATTTCTCACTAGGGACCATGATTGCAATCATCAAAATTTTGCACAAGACTTGGAGCCCAAACTTATTCCAATAAATGAGTACAGTCTTCAAAATGTGGATATTCCTTTTGTTGTAGCCCACCCACTGCAATACTTGAATCAACAATTTGAGGAGGAAGAGGATGATTATTCTCAACAAATAGGAGAAACTCACAATGAGGAGGAAATGCACATATTTGAAAATAATTTTCAAATTTCTTCAAACCCATTATATGATGAAGACGTAAAAGAAGATCAAATGACATTTTTCCAAGGTGTGCCAGAACATGAATTTTATGTGTATGCAAACCTGTTCTATGAAGAGGATGAAATGCTTTCAGATAGTCAAGAAAATGAATATGCTGATAATGCTGATGATGAGTCCATAAATGAAGGGAAGCCATATGATGAAACAAGCACAGTTGATTATTGTGATGATGATGAAGAGAACAATGAGCATCCCCAGTTTCTAGATCAGCCAAGAGGTCAACTTACAAGGCATGATAGTGAGAAAGATAATGAAAAATGTTGCATTGAAGAGGGATACTCTTCATGTAGCAAAAATATATCATATAGAAATGAGATTGCTCATATTATACTTGAATTTTAGCTGCACAATGAGAAAAAAATATACCAATAACATTGAGCATAGAAAATTGATCAAAGATATGAATGCATTCAATCAGATGAGCTTTAAAAATATTGATGGATTGGCTTCACCATAGCATGATGAAAATTAGATTTTTGACAGAGGGAAACATGGTTTTTTCTTTTCTAGTGGCATTGAACCATTTACTATGGTGTGATTATTCAAACTATATCAAATTAGGGCAAAAAGAAGAAGTTGACTCTATTGCCCAATGGAGTAGGCACTGGTCTGCTCCCTAGAGATCTGGGATCTTGATATGCCCATAGGGGGCATACATCCCCAGACAGAGCCACTGTTGGGACCTAAAATTTCAACAGTAATTTTTGCAAGAAATTTTGGGTTCCCATATAAAAAATCAATTTTAGCACTTAGCAATACACCTGTATAATATACTCTAGTGGCTTACTTTGAAGAGAGCTAAAGTTGAATCTAAGTTTACATGAAGCATTTTGGACTATAGAAGAATTGGTTTCACAAGTTATGTCAAGACCCCTTCTTGATAAGGCAAAGCTTGTATGTTACAATACAAGAGAAGAGTGTGTTTCTGCAATAGTACCCATGATCACAACCTATCTTGCAAAGCAAGTATTTCATGACCTTTTGATAAGTTTGATGGAGAAAGAAGAATCTGCTGAGACAAGGAGTTAATGGCTCCATTGAGTTGAAGTCCAAGGCCGAGAGCTTACATTATTAATCAAAAAGGCATCATGCCATTGCTAACATTCTACTAGTAAGCCCCTCAAATATCATCAGCATAGAAGAAAGAAATGATGAAATATGCAGCATCGCTCTATAATAGGTGACAAATGCACACTGCCCCATCATAACCAAAGATGAGGAAGGTCACCCTACTCATACCCTTATGCATTTCAAGAAAGTTTTCCATAGGGTCCATTTGCATCTTGCTTCTCTAAGTTCTTTTTCTCATATTTAGACCATAGGAATTCTCCAATCACATCCCCAATATTCACAATGCTTCTCCACGATCATCCATTATGATTCCCAATTCCCCAACTTACCCATCAAGGGGTTCATCCATCTTTCAGTTTTCAGCAGAGGATTTTGAGGTCCACTAAATTCTTGCACATCCTGCCCCACCAACCCCGAACCACATATGCATGGTTCATGAAATATCCCTGGAGTGTCTTCATTCATGTAACTCTTGTCCATTTAGTGGACTGTGCACATGGAGTGTATAATGTTAGTCTTAACATAGAACTTCTCTTCTTCTTGTAGTAGCAAATATACTTTCATTTCTATATCTCTTGTCCATTTAGTGGACTATAGCAATCAGACTTTTCATTTATGATGATGACCTAGCTGTATCATGACATTGTGGCATTGTAACACATGAAGGCAACACCTACTTGTTCTATATAAACTATAACACATGAACCTCTATTATTCTTCTTTCTATATTCTATCATATCAAATGTATTATATGAGATGTCCTATAGGATATGATCAGGTCCACTATATCTGCTATCAATTTTGGTAGATCACTTATTATAATGAAAACTTCATTTGAACTCACTCAGCCACAAATGCAACCATACACTTATACATTTCATTTCCTCACAACATGATATCCTGTAGCATAAAGGATGATGATCATACCAGTTTAACTACTCCTCGTCATATGATGATGATGCTCTATTACACACATGTAATGAAATGTTCTTTTTGATCCTTTTGGAGTTTGTCAAAGACAAAATGAGCCATCTGAATTGGCTGTCTTGTATTTTTTGCTACAGATCTGCAATACTTATCATATTTCTTTTATAGATATGCAATGAATGCAACATATGATAACACTTGTTTTGATACTCAACTTATCAGTAGCAAAAAATGAGGCATAATTAGATATATTTCATCATTTAAAAGGCAGCTTAAGTTATTGAATTCTAAATCTAATTCTATCACTCCACTTAAATTAGAAAGTATGAAGTTTGGTACTCACCTGTCTTTGCAATTTTCTTATTGGTTTATAATGAACATTCCAATTGGACTATTGATCATGAATGAGAAAGCAATCTTCAGATAGTCAATACTTGTGAACACTTACTCCTTTATCAATTTGATGATTACAATTGCATTGTGTACTCTTGATTATTATCATGCCTGAGAATGTCATTTCATAATAGTTGGAGTAGTGTATAAGCTGTTATATGCATTAAATTTTGTCTTCTATCTGCCCAAGTCATGCTCTTGGTTGCATTTCATACTTTGAAGTGAAATCATGGTCATGTCTTGAAATGGGACTGATGCATATGATTGTTGTGCTACTCTTCCAGCTTGCCATATGAATGCCATTAATGATCTTCTTTTTCTATTCATCCCTTCTGAGATCAAGGGGCAATAGCATGCTGGGCTCAACTCTTGTGGGAGCCCATTTGATACCACATGTTGAATGTCTTCAATCAGCTTCATGATTTGTCCTATACCTGTACATGAAACAAATAGATTAGAATAAAACAATGATGTTCTTATGTTTGCTTCCCTTTAGTTCCTTTGGCATATGGATGCTCTCATTTGATCAATGCATTACAACTAAAGTATTATGTCTTTCTTGATTGATGAAGGATTTTCATAGTTGGAGCTTCTAAGAGGAGCTTTCTCACATTTTTTTAGGTACATGCTGAGATCGGGAGCAGGACTGGAGGCTTCTACAAAGATCAACCAAAACAAGGCAATGATGGCTATGTCTTTCCCTCTTCTTCATTAGATGCATAGTATTTTACTTGTATTTGCTTGAGTTCATCTATAACCCATGGCTTGTGTGGGACATCTGATATGTCTTAGTTTCTTTCAATGCAATGTTTGTTCTCTTGTGTATTCAAAAATATAAATGAACAATCACTATGGTGAATGAATACTTATCTCTTTTATTGCTCTGCAATGCAATGAATGATTGAACTTTTCTTTTCTGCATCTGAACAACTAAACTGCACTTGTCATAAGAACTATGCAACTAGCACATAACAAAAATAAATCAAACCTCATTAAAAAATGATAAATGATAAATCTGCTCAGCCAATTTTTGAGCTCGGGTCAAAAATTGGTAACATCTATTACATATAGGGATGTGTTTTTTATCATCTTTTGTCGGCTTGCAACCTCCACATAGTGTATCGCTAGCTTTTGGTCAGATCTATTCCATGCTCTACACCCTGCTAACAATGATGTTTGTTTTTTGGCACTCAAGAAGAAAGGGTAGATTTTGAACAAGATATGGAGATTGAGGGGAATTTTTTTAGAGATTTTTGGGTATATGTGTGTGCAGCAGCAAGGAGGAAGACAAAAAATAAAAAGAAAAAAGCCAAAATAGGAGGTTGTGTACTAGGAAAAGAAGGAATAGAGTTTAGGAAGAAAAAAATTATGAATATAGCTAGAATTATGGCGTGATAAATTGGTTATGAGCTACATGTATAGTAGTAAGGACATGTAGGAGAAATTGCTCTAGTCAGAGGAGAGAGTGGATAGATATAAGTGGTAAGAAAAAGGATTAGACAAAGAGAGTCAAGAAGAGAGGTTGTGTGGTGGCATATATAACAAAAGAGTGTGTGGAATAGAGTAGAAAGTTAGGGGAGTTTGTGAGTATGATGATCACACAATAAGAGGAGTGATGCATGGAAGGAAGATTCAAAAGAGTTGAGGAAACATTTTTCTTTGTTATAGATGAATGTAAATTTGGAGTGGAGATGCCAAAAATAGATTGGGATAGAGGAGACCTCATCCTTTCTCTTTTTTCTATAATTTGAATACTAAGCAAGTGTAGATTTCTGTAATATTTTAAGAAAAAGAAAATGCTTATTTTCATTGTTCTCCATGTGTATTTAAGTGGTGTATGTTCATGTGAGTGTATTTTCATATGTGTATTCTTATGTGTGTGGTTTTAATTAGTAGTTGTACAAGGTAGAGTGTTGTGGTTAGTATTTAGATCACCTACAACAATAGTAAGAGGAGAAGCTTGTGAATAGAAATAACCTGCAACAAAGGTATTGACTATTTTAAGTCCCCAACCATAATTATTATCTTTTTTGTGGGCCATGGAAGTGGTGTAAGAAGTTGTATGATTGCCTACAACAAAGGTGAAATAGGGTGTCACTATGGAGTGGTTCCATCAAGGTGCCTACTTTGAGAATAGAGATAAAAAGTTTGCACTAGGAGTTACAATGGGCCAAGTAGTGATGATACTTTTATTGAATATATCAATAGTTGTAGAAGTTAGTCCTAGTGTTAATTATCATGATCTACTTTCTAGGAGAAGAAAAGTCCTCCTAAATTAAATTGGAAGGCCTCCAAAAGATATTACACATATTCTAAATGTTTTGCATATTATTGTTGATTGTATATCTATAGAAATACTATTAGATATGAGAAGAAGGCTCACATTGAGTAGTTAGAGCAAAGTCAACTTATGGAGAAAAACTTGATTTCACTAGCTTTTGAAGTTGAGAAACTTCAGGAAAAGCTTGCAAATTCTAAGAACAATGTTTTCTAGAGCCACAAGTGTAGGCACAATTATGATATATATCAACTTTTTCTTTTATTCCTTCTATCTTCATATAGAATTTTTTAAAATTTAAACAATCATCTAAATAGTTTTTGAACAATTTATAGGAATAATATCTAAAAATGCTTACAATTTGATTTCTTTCCAATTCATTTTATTTCATAATCCCCATCTTTATATTTAATATGTTAAAGAAATTATTTCCTATGTTTAGAGTTAGTGATAGTGATTGGTGATTATTTAGATGGAGCATATGGTTGGAGTTATAAAAATCTAGAAATGGGGTATTTAGGAGGTTCACATGGTGATCATTATGGAATATGCACTCAATTTTTGTCCTTTTGACATGTAATATTCACAAGCTTAGATATATTAATCTTTTTTATACGTGTAAACATGATATGCATGTTAATATATAATTTGTAGCATATTTTTATAAGTTATAATTTAGAGTGTTTTTTTAATTGTATTTTCTCCGGTTCAAGGAGGTGCAAATGGTGGAGATCAATATGGAGTTGTAGCTATGTCATGAAGAGCATGTGAAATGCAATGTGGTTTTTGTATGCAATTGAAAATGTACTACTATATGCTCCATTCACATTTCATTTCATATTGTTTATTGGTGTCATTTTCTCATGATATTGTGTTGCTTGATTAGGAAAGCCCATCCTCATCTTACACAATCTAATGTGTTGTGCCAATTATTTTGTGGAGAAGATTCATCAAAGGCTTCTAAGAATTATACAATAAATTGAAGCTAAACTGATTATCATACATTTCGAATATGACTTACTTTTTCAAATATTTTGTTTATGACCTTATCTATTTTTATCATTTTCTTTGCTCACACAACCTTTATTTTCTATAGTAACTACAATGTAATATTGTTGGGAAGATAATTATTGGATTGTATAAGAGTTCATAAACATTATAATTTTGTTCCCATGACTGCGAAATAAGAGAGATGGTGGAAAAAGTTTGAGGTAGGAAATTTAACCTTTTTTTTGCTGTAGAAATACAGTCTTTTCACAACTAGTTGAATAATTGGAGGTTTTGAAGTTTAATTACTAGGCTGCCAACTTTTAGGATTTGGAGTGTGCATAGCAAGAGTAAGCAAGTTAAGACAAGTGTTAGTTGGTTTTTAAGGTATTAGGTGTTTTTTTGGGTTGGAGTGGTTTGTGAGAGGGATTAGGTGGTTGGGGTCAACTCTTGCCACATTCCTTTGTATTAATGTTAAATTGTTACTATCGTGGGTTTGGCCGAGTAGAGACTGGGTTATATTGGGTTAATGTTTTTATTTTTCCTTAAAATAAGCAAGCTTATGTGCAATGAGTCTAGATTTGCTTGAAACTATACTACAAACATTTTTAACAAATTTATTCTATTGAACTCCCAAATAGATAATGAATCTAGATTTGCTTGAAAATATACTAAAACATATTTAACAAATTTATTCTATTGAATTTCCAAATAAAAAGTTTCTAGTTTATAGAATCTAATCAACATGTGAGATGAATCTACTTTATCTTTAAACTTAGATCATGTTGAGTTGCTGCTCATATTGACCAGCTAGGAGTCAAACCTAGGACCTTCCATTTGCTGCTAGAGTACTCTACCAACTGAGCTATTGGCCCATTTGTGGCCAGTCCATCGTCGGTCTAAGTGTGGCTTATTTCCAACATCACCTCTTAAGCCACACTTCAAATTCTTGGGGCTCCTCGCTTGGCTCCAATACCAATTGTTGAGTTGCTGCTCATATGGACCAGGTAGGGCTCAAACCTAGGACCTTCCATTTGATGTTGGAGTGCTCTACCAACTGAGCTACTAGCCTTTTTGTGGCCAGTCAATAGTCAGTTTGGGTGTGACTCATTTCCAACGTATCAATGCCCAGACATATTGAAATCACATGTAGTTTATCAATATTTGAGGGCTACATATTGATAAGTTGTGCATTTTAGTGATGTGTGCACTTCATCCTCCATTGCATCACATTTCTAGAATAAAAATCTTCGTTCTAAGCAAAAACTTGTAATATCTTATGCAATAAAAATAACGAGTTTCAATAATCTGACTGTTCTTGTACTGAGGCTTCTTCCATCCATTCATTGTGATAAAAATGTCAAGTTCCACGTTTTTTTTGGTGTAGTTAACTTTGTACATTTATAAAAGTGTGGGGTCTTATAGGGATTGGACATTGTAAATGTTCACATCTGATGCTTATTGTACTTTAAGAAATGTGCTTGATATTTCTTCTCAGTTCACTTATTTCTCAAAACAATATTTTGGTTTTGATTATTCTTTTCTTACTTTTTGGGTTAAAATACAGACATAGCCTATGAATCACTTGAGTGGGCAAGTCTGGGGATGACGTCAAGCTAGCTGACAACAATCTATTTTTAGCATGCACTGAGTGTACCTTTTCTGTGTGCAGGCGTTGCTATCATTATAAATCAAAAGATGGGAAACAATCCCAGCTTCAGTGTGAGACCAGATATCAGAGGCATAAGGTTTGTGATTCTGTGGATAACTGTCTATTTTGAATATTAACCTGTAAAAGTCAAGATTTTAGAAGACTCAAAGATGCATTCTAATTATATGCATTCTTTGTGGGGATCTAACTTAAGAGGACTCGAAGATGCATTGCTTTTTAGCTAAATTCATTTCTCTCTGCTTTGCAAAGATATTGACAATGGATTATAATTTCCCGCAAACATGGTGTACCTGGGTGGAAGGTTATGAAGACGAGGGTGCTGGGGACTTGGGGAATGAGTAACATTACATGCTGCCTGGTAGCAGAAATGAAAAAACAGAGGATTCAGAGGCAATGTTGCATTGGAATATGAGCTACAACTAAGGGGAGGATGTTGGTCCTCCAACAGCTATTAGGCAGGAGACTTCTCAAACTCATTGCCCTGCTCACCAATGGTCAAGTGGTTGGTTCAGGTGTGTGTTTGTAATAAGGTCATTTCATTCGTTTGGAATTAACTCTTCCATGGCTATGCTTTCTTATAAATGTTAATACATGGACTGAATCTCATTTAGTCAATTGCAGGTGTGTGGATAATTGCCAGGATTATACCCAGAATAATGATATTTTGGTGAACAACCTTCCAGCAGTAGTGGCGGTAAGCGGGTTTATCTAATTCTATATGCTGATCCCATACAACCTGGAATTTGTGCCTTTTTGCTTATTTTTTATGTATTAAATAAATAAAAAATGCCACTGGCATTGGTGTGCAAAATTTAGAAAGATTTAATTTGTCTGCATGATGTTTTTGTTTTCATATTTATATTCAGAAAAACTCATGGTTGATGTCCAAATATGTTCAAAGTTCAAGTTAGAATTGTAGATAGCTGAGGAGGATTTAGGTTCTGCATGTTTGGAAATGTTGGTTGGAAGGAAAGACTTCTCAGTGCATTAGCTTCAATGTTTCTGAAGTGATCAGTACTATTGCCTTCCTTTTCAGGTTATAAAATTCTTGCTATGCATCCAACTAAATATCAACTACCGCAAACATATTCTTAGTTTAGTTGATAGAAGTATTTCACGTGGGCAAACATATTCTTATTTTAGTTGATAGATGTATTTCACGTTGGCAAAGTAAACTTGAATAAATAGAAAGTTTCAATCCCAATTCCTGGTGTATTCTATTTTAATCAATTGGTAGGTCGTCTGTCATCACCAAGTGGGAAAAAAAAATGATTTATAATGTAAGAAGTTTTGTTCTAGGCACCAACTAGCAAAATATAAAAATGCTGCTTTCGTGGGAGAACATTATTAGCCAGGAAAAATTGTGGTAGCGTCTGATGAAAAGCAATATTTATATTTTCTTTTTATGATAGGCTAGCAAACATTCATCTTTTTTATGATGTTATTACAACATCGAATTAAATTATTTAGACTTTTTCTGCAAATTAAATTCTTTAGGCTATTTCTTCTTTTAGGTTAGACTTTTGTGTCTTGCACGAAATCTGGTACTTGTTTTTGCGTGTTTATTCCCACTGTGTTTATTTATTTAAGTTTATCCAAATAATGGCTCAGAAATAATGCATCAGAAGCTGGTAAACTTTCAGCGTCTCGAATGCTGGAACACACAGTGCTTTGTTTCAAAGAATACAAAAGCCTTTATTGTGTATAAGAGTAGACACATATTTCTACACTAAACTGCTTAAGTCGTAGAGAGCGAGCCTCGGCAAACGAGGGGCGGGGATGGCGAGGAGCGGCTGCGCCTTCTGAAGCGTGAGGCGCCTCAGTCGAAGGAGTGGTCGAGCGTGGCGAGCATGAGCTGCACAATGCCCGCGCCCAACGGTTTCACCTCAAAGTCCGTGCCCCTCACGTTCACGTCGTTGCCCATACAACGTTCCGGGTCAAACTCCAGCGGCCTCTCCCATACGCCTCACGTAAACAGCCGGCACGTTCTTCCTCTCCCACACAGTGGGGTCATGCGCCATGTGGTAGCCTTCTATGGTGAGCGGTATTGTAAAATAGTCTGCTGGTACAAATGTAATAGTTGGTTTTCAACAATTCTATCGATAAAGAATAAGGTCAAGATGTGTAGAGCAGTCGGTTAAAATTGGTCTGTCAGTGAAATCTGTTGAAGAATCAGGAGGTCGAAAATATTGAAAAACAATCTGCACACAACATGCCAACTGTTTATGATAGGACCAGGCCATATAGAAGAGGCCACTGGAGTTTGATTCGGAACGCTTTATGGGCAGCGACGTGGACTTGAGGGGCATGGACTTTGAGGTGATACCGTTCAGGGCACGCAGATGCTTCTGCACCAGCATGAGCATAGGCATCCACATTGTGCAGCTCATACTCGCCACGCTCGTCCAGTCCTTCCACTGGTTACTTCCAGCAGGTCAGACGCTAGAGAAACTGGACATGGCGGAGGCGTCTGGCCTCACACTTTAGAAGGTGCAGCCGCTCCTCGCCATCCCCGCCCCTTGTTTGCCCAAACTTGGGCTCCCCGACTGAAGCAGTTTAGTGTTTGTTGGATTATACGCTCCAACATAAATAAATGTAACAGTTAGTTGTTCTGCTGTAGACAGCTCGCAGATATATGCTGTTAACTGTATGTTAGGCATAGGTTTGCTCTCCATGACTAAAGCGGTTTAGTGTTGGATTATATGCTCCAACATAAATAAATGTAATAGTTAATTGTTCTGTTGTAGACAGCTCACAGATATGTGTTGTTAACTGTATGTTAGGTGTAGGTTTGCTCTCCAAGAATGAAGCAGTTTAGTGTTTGTTGGATTATACACTCCAACTTAAATAAATGTATAATGTAACAGTTAACTGTTCTGCTTTAGACAGCTAACAGATATGTGCTGTTAACTGTATGTTAGGTGTAGGTTTGCTCTCCAGAAGCAGTTTAGTGTTTGTTGGATAATGGATCATACGCTCCAACATAAATAAATGTAACAAGTTAACTGTTCTGTTGTAGACAGCTCACAGATATGTTCTGTTAACTGTATGTTAGGTGTATGTTTGCTCTTCACCACTGAAGCAGTTTAATGTTTGTTGGATTATACGCTCCAACATAAATAAATGTAACAGTTAACTGTTCTTCTGTACTCAGCTCACAGATATGTGCTGTTAACTGTATGTTAGGTGTAAGTTTATGAAAAATTATAGGCTAATTTGTTAGTGGAGGTTGGAGACTTCTGATATGACTCTACAACCTTATTTGTGTTTAAATAAACATATCTTCAATAAATAATGTAAGGAAAAGATTTGTGAACTTCTGTGCGTACATTATTTGTCTCTGTAATCTTAGTGTTGAAATATGGGTTTACTCTTCTACACAATAAATGCTTTTGAATTCTTTGAAACAAAGCACTGTGCGTTCACTGATGTACAGGATTCGAGACGCTGAGGTTTACCAGCTTCGGATGCATTATAATGGCTCTGGTCTTTGACTTTGTTTAAGTATGCAAGAAATCATAAAGAAGATTCAAATTAGAATCTCTTTTCTGCAGATTTTGCAGAACACTTACGTACATGCTTTAAGGCATTGCTTATCCTTCACTCAAACATTAAAATTTAGGACTCGTTTAAATACCTTCGTTTGACAGCTACCATTGCTTCGTGATTTCCATTAAAATGCAGATTGAGGCTCCTTCAATATGCTTGTGTTCCTGCGAGAAAATGCTTGCTGCGTTTTCAAGTAAAACAAAAGTATGAATGTTTATCCCTCACAGTTCGAGGAACAATGAGATATATATGTATTTTGGCGCTGATACATAGGAACTAGGACCTCAGGTTTATATAGTTGGTGGAGCAGTTCAAACACTAAGAGAAGCTACGTAATATGGTTTTTCTGGTGGTTTAATTACCTAATGGGGACATTTATAGGGCTTGAGTGGTTCTAATTATGGTTATATTTGAGAAATCATTGTGTTACTTAAAGAGTTATATGGTTTGTTTAGTTGTTCAATCCCCTAATACGGACATTTATAGGGCTTGATTGGTCCTAATTATGGCTATATTTGAGAAGTTATTGTGTTACTTAAAGAGTTATATGGCTTGTTTAGTGGTTCAATTACCTGATGCAGACATCTATAGGACTTAAGTGGTCTTAATTATGGTTATATTTGAGAAGTCATTGTGTTACTTAAAGAGTTATATGGCTTGTTGAGTGGTTCAATTACCTAATACAAACATTTATAGGGCTTGAGTAGTCTAATTATGGTTATATTTGAGAAGTCATTATGTTACTTATAGAGTAATGTGGCTTGTTTAGTGGTTCAATCACCTAATATGAATATTTATAGGGCTTAAATGATCCTAGTTCTGGGCTTAATAAGTCATTGTGTTACTTAAAGAGTTATATGGCTTGTTTAGTGGTTCAATTAGCTAATACAGATATTTATAGGACTTAAGTCGTCCTAATTATGGTTATATTTGAGAAGTCATTGTGTTACTTAAAGAGTTATATGGCTTGTTTAGTGGTTCAATTACCTAATACAAACATTTATAGGGCTTGAATGGTCTAATATGGATATATTTGAGAAGTCATTATGTTACTTAAAGAGTTATGTGGCTTGTTTAGTGGTTCAATCACCTAATATGGATATTTATAGGGCTTAAATGATCCTAGTTATGGATATATTTGAGATGTCATTGTGTTATTTAAAGATTTATATCACCTTTTTAGTGGTTCAATTACCTAATACGGAAATTTATCGGGCTTGAGTGGTCCTAATTATGGTTATATTTGAGAAGTCATTGCGTTACTTAAAGAATTATATGGCTTGTCCAGTGGTTCAATCACCTAATATGGACATTTATAGGCCCCTTGAGTGGTTCTAATTATGGCTATATTTGAGAAGTCATTGTGTAACTTAAAGAGTTATATGGCTTGTTTAGTGGTTCAATTACCTGATACAAACATTTATAGGGCTTGAGTGGTCCTAATTATGGTTATATTTGATAAGTCATTGTGTTATTTAAAGAGTTATATGGCTTGTTGAGTGGTTTCACCTCAAAGTCATGTCGCTGCCCATAAAATGTTTCAGGTCGAACTCCAGCAGCTTCTCCTACACGGTCAGGTCGCGCTAGATGCCCCATGCATTCGCCATCAGTCTCACGTTTTGGGGAATGCGGTAGTCTTCTATGGTGTGGTATTGTAAAATAATTTGTTGATCGAAATGTAATCATTGGTTTTCAACAATTCTATCGATAAAGAATAGGGTCAAGATGTGCAGAGCAGTCGATTAAAATTAGTCGGTGAAATCTGTCGAAGAATCAAGAGGTCAAAAATATTGAAAAATAGTCTGCACAGAACATGACAGCTGTTTACGGTAGGACCACGCTGTGTAGGAGAGGCTGCTGGAGTTTGACTCAGAACACTTTATGGGCAGTGACGTGGACTTGAGGGGCACGAACTTTGAGGTGATACTGTTCAAGGCCGGAAGGCACTTCTGCAGTGGCATGAGGCTAGGCATTCTCATTGTGCAGCTCATGCTCGCCACACTCATCCACTCCTTCCATTGGTCACTTCCAGCAGGTCAGACGCCAGAGAAGCTAGACATGGCAGAGGCGTCTGGCCTCACACTTCAGAAGGCGCAGCCGTTCCTCACCATCCCCATCCCTCATTTGCCTAGGCTTGCTCTCCATGACTGAAGCAGTTTAGTGTTTGTTGGATCATACGCTCCAACAAAAATAAATGTAACAGTTAACTGTTCTGTTGTAGACAGCTCACAGATATGTGTTGTTAACTGTATGTTAGGTGTAGGTTTTCTCTCCACGACTGAAGCAGCTTAGTGTTTGTTGGATTATATGCTCCAACATAAATAAATTTAACAATTAACTATTCTGATGTAGACAGCTCACATATATGTGTTGTTAACAGTATGTTAGGTGTAGGTTTGATCTCCATGACCGAAGCAGTTTAATGTTTGTTGGATTATACCCTCCAACATAAATAAATGTAATAGTTAATTGTTCTACTATAGACAACTCATAGATATGTGCTTTTAACTGTATGTTAGGTGTATGTTTGCTCTCCATGACTGAAGCAGTTTAGTGTTTGTTGGATTATACACTCCAACATAAATACATGTAACAATTAACTGTTCTACTATAGACAGCTCACAGATATGTGTTGTTAACTGTATGTTAGGTGTAGGTTTGCTCTCCACAATTGAAGCAGTTTAGTGTTTGTTGGATTATACATTCCAACATAAATAAATGTAACAGTTAACTGTTCTACTGTAGACAGCTCACAGATACATGTTGTTAACTGTATGTTAGGTGTAAGTTTATGAAAAATTATAGGGTAGTTTGTTAGTGGAGGTTGGAGACTTTTGATATGACTCTACAACCTTGTTTGTGTTTAAATAAACATATCTTCAATAAAGAATGTAGGAAAAGATTTGTGAACTAAATATGGGTCTACTCTTATACACAATAAATGCTTTTGTATTCTTTGAAACAAAGCACTATGTGTTAAGCGATGTACAGGATTTGAGACGTAGAGGTTTACCTGCTTTGGATGCATTATAATGGCTCTAGTCATTGACATTGTTTAAGTATGCAAGAAATGAACATTTAACATGTTATAATGGCACTAGACTTTTTTTTTTATTTTTTGATAAAGAAGATTCAAATTAGAATATCTTTTCTGCAGATTTTACAGAACACTTACATACATGCTTTAGGACATTGCTTATCCTTCACTCATACATTAAATTTTAGGACTCGTTTGAATACCTTCATTTGACAATCAAAGGGGTACCATTGCTTCGTGATTTCCATTACAATGAATTGAAGTGCAGATTGAGGCTCCTTCAATATGCTTGTCTTCCTGCGAGAAAATGCTTGCTGATTTTTCAATGTAAAACAAAAATATGAATGTTTATCCCTAGTAGTTTAAGGAACAAGGAGATATATATGTACTTTGGAGGTACTACATAGGAACTAGGATCTCAGGTTTATATAATTGGTGGAGCTATTCAAACACCAAGAGAAGCTACGTAATATGGTTTGTCTCGTGGTTCAATTACCTAATGGGGACATTTATAGGGCTTGAGTGGTCCTAATTATGGCTATATTTGAGAAGTCATTGTCTTTCTTAAAGAGTTATATGGCTTGTTTAGTGGTTCAATTACCTAATAAAGACATTTATAGGGCTTGAGTGGTCTTAATTATGGCTATATTTGAGAAGTCATTGTGTTGCTTAAAGAGTTATATGGCTTGTTTAGTGGTTCAATAACCTAATATAGATATTTATAGCACTTGAGTGGTCCTAATTATATTTATATTTGAGAAGTCATTGTGTTACTTAAAGAGTTATATGGCTTGTTTAGTGGTTCAATCACCTAATATGGAAATTTATAGGCCTTAAATGGTCCTAATTATGGTTATATTTGAGAAGTCATTGTGTTACTTAAAGAGTTATATGGCTTGTTTAGTGGTTTAATTACCTGCTACAGAAATTTATAGGGCTTGAGTCATCCTAATTATGGTTATATTTGAGAAGTCATTATATTACTTAAAGAGTTATATGGTTTGTTTAGTGGTTCAATTACCTAATACATAAATTTATAGGGCTTGAGTGGTCCTCATTATGGTTATATTTGAGAAGTCATTATGTTACTTAAAGATTTATATGGCTTGTTTAGTGGTTCAATCACCTAATACAAACATTTATAGGGCTTGAGTGGTCCTACTTATGGTTATATTTGAGAAGTCATTGTGTTACTTAAAGAGTTTTATGGCTTGTTTAGTGGTTCAATCACCTAATAGAAACATTTATGGGGCTTGAGTGGTCCTAATTATGGTTATATTTGAAAAGTCATTTATAGGGCTAGTTCTGAGTTCATGATGTAGTCCACAAAATTCTCCTATTATAGTTTTGGATCTTTTTGTTACCATTTTTTTCCTTGTGTTTGGTTTAAAATAGCACACGGTATCAAAGCAAGGTGTTCAAAAATTGCCTCTTATGAAGTTTCATGACTTGCAAGTTATATTTCTTTCATGACAATTTTCCTTCAAAATGTAGAATGTTATTTTGGGTGCATTTTTTTGTCACTGGTGATGTCACCATCATCATGTGTTGTTAATCTTGAACATGCTTTTCCTTTTCTTTTTCTTTTTCATTTATCAAACCAATCCTTGTCTTGACTTACTTCATTCTCGAAGAGTTGTAGATTGCATTGGAGGAATAAACTTCAATCAGATGTCAAAATAGGGTGGATACTACTTGAAGAAGATTGAATCCTTTTAGAAAATGTAGATGTTAAAAAAGAGACTGACCATCTTTGTGGCTTCAAATTAGAAGTAATGTTAATGAAAATAACATTTCCTCACTCTATTGATCTTACCTGAATGATAGCTTGTTATGGGCACTCCCTTTATGTTTTCAAACAATTTAATAGATAATTAAATCCCTTGGCTCATTTCATGACTAGTACTTAAGCAATTACAAGGTTATGGTTAGGTCATGACTATCACTAGAATTAATTGTTGAATAAGAGTCGTGATGTGAGAATCTCTTACTCATAGGGTGTATCATTTTTGAGACTAGCTAACCTAACTGAAACTTTTATATGTCTTAGCATTTTAATTCACACCTTCCAGTGCGACAAAAACTAAAATAGATGTGCAGTAAAGATGCTCTTTGAATCAAAAGGGTGAGCTCCCTATAAATTACAAACTAAATTAAAAATAAACAATATGTTCTTGCAATTTACAATCTTTACAATGATTTTAGGGGTGGGTCATGTTCATGTCGTATAAAATGTAAATGTATGTCTTTTTAGTTTTGTCTAGAGTATAAGGCTAAGGCGTTGCTTCTACACTAGGCAAAGGATTTTATGCTTTTTAACTTAAAATAAATTCTACTACACATTAACGCTATTCAATTAAAAATATATATTGAGTAGGATAAGTACTCACATATTTGAATAAGCTAACACATAAACATGAACACTATAGTTAAATTAAATGTGGGACTTAACACAAGGCCACAAGCTACACCTTCAAGTTCACTTGCACTACAAGCCTTAAATTTTTTTTAAGTAACTTAACCCTTAGCACACATAACAAGACATTTCAATAAACATTTATAAGCAAGATATGCATAATACATGTTATTAAGTGATTAACAAATTCTAGATCACAATAACATTGAAATATTCAATGAATAGCAATTCTAGCAATATGCAGACATGACAATTACCGTTGATAAAGCTAGGTGCAAAAAGGCACTTATTTATACTATTTACAAACAATTGTATGAAAATAAATAAATAAGTTAACTGCTATTTCTACTCTAAGAATAACTAATTCCATGAAATGCAATTTTATTATAAAATCTTATGCTCTAATACTAAAACTAAAACCATGCAGCCTCTAGTTTAAGTTGTAGATTGAATTTATTACAAACTATGACTTAATGTCTACATCTCTCGCATTCAAGAGATCTAAAAATAGATGATCTAAAAATAGCTAACTCTAGGCTATAAACAGTGAATACTTAAAATAGTAGAAGGCTAAAATTAGAATAGGCTCCTCACATTAAAAATAGAGACCACTAAAAATAGCACAAACTATAAATAGGTCTACCTAAAAATAGAAAATTCCAAAATATTCTCTTCTTTTTAAAAATGATGTTGAGCTATGTTTAGCATAGGCTAAAAATAGACTTCTACATAGGTGGATCTAGATGAATTTGATGATTATGTAGTTTTTCCTCTAATCATGGCTAACTCTTTGAAAAACTTTACAAAATCTACTCATACATCCCTCCTTTGTATAGGCATGTCCTTCCTGGCAAGCATACACTTGAACATTGAAATCAAAACATTTTCAAAACTTAATTTCTTTGTTGAAATCAAGTTATAGGTGCACCTAAACATTAGACTATGATTTTAACATATTTTCTTTGCATTGGCACATGCTTATACCCTAGACTTGATTTTAAAAAATCTGCCTTCTTTGTAGAAGTGCATGCTTCCTTTCATAGATGTGCCTACACTCAATTTCTTTAGTGTGGCACATTTGTCTTTTCTTGTTGCATGCTAATGCTTTGGATAGGAAATTGACAATATCTCTTTACCTTGGCATGTTTGAACACTAGACTAAACACACTTACAATTATAGATTTTTGTTAATTTTTTCAAGACACCTGCTTTGTATTAGTGCATGTTGTTGGTTAGGTGTGCACTTGAACACTAGACAATATAAATATAACTCAAGGACTTGTTTATATTAGCATGACAAAACATTGGATTTAGTTTCTTCAACATTTTCATTTTTTTTACAAAAGTGTCCCTCTCCTTTTCATGCACCACTCTTCATTTTCACACATCACAAAAACATTTTCACTTTCATTCATATGCACCAATCTCCTCAGACACACTCATAGGCTCATGAAAGAAAAAAATTGATCTTTTGTATTGGCACACCTAAGCTTCCTGGTGCATGCCAATACACTACAACTTTTTAAAATTTATTCTTTACTATGGTGTATACCAAGCTTCTAGCATGTGCCTAAACATTGTCAAATAATTTTTAAAAAAAAAACATTTTTTACTATGGCATGCCTCGCCTAAATTGCACATGTCTCTTTCTAAATCTTTGTAGAGGCACATTCTAATCATCTAATGAGTTCTTGTACTTTTTTTTTGCACTTTCAACACTGGTTCACATGCCTTTGTATTGGTGTATCCAAGTCAAATTCTAGGCATGCCTAAATATACTATCTTCCTTTGACTTTGGCATGATGCTATTCCATATGGGCCTTTGTGCCAAAATCCAATTTAGAAACCTTACATTATTTATTGAGAAATATTCATTTCTCCAAGTACTTGAATTCATGTTCTTGTAATGGTTGGAAAAGATCCAACAAGATACTACGAAGTTGATAAGATTCTAAAACATATCAAGGATAGGTAAGTGAAGATTCTAATTAATAAACTTGACCCAATACAAAATTATTGTATGGGTACAATAATATGTAGTAATGCATTGCTTGAAAACTAGTAGATATTGCAAGACTTACAAGCTTTTCAATCGGAGCTTCACAAATTTGACCTAGTATATATTGCTTCCATTCACATAGGTAATTAATACAGTTAGTGTTTTATGTTGTAATATGCATGCCTAGCCTCTAAAACATTGAATATTTATAATTTAGATGAATAGATCTAATCATAGCATAATATTTGACTGTAAACTCTAACTATACTTTATTACGTGAGTTTTATTATGCCAAAATTAAACCATAGGGATTGATGTAATGAAATTATGTTGGAATTCTTCTAGTGATGTGTGGTTATAAAAATGTCTAGTAAAAATGTGAGGTTTAGGACCTGTGACCTTGTAGTACTAGGGTTGGTTTGATTAATGGTCTTAAGCTTTAAAGTATGTGGAATCAAGATTGTATTTGGAATATTTGTGTATGCCTGTACAAAACATGTAATGTTTTTTTGAGGTTCAAGGTTTTAGGCATGTATATATGGAAAAATTAAAATCTTTCTATAATTAGGGTTTTATGGGATTAGCCTTTGTAATTTGAACTCTTCTTTCTTTGTTTTGATTAGACTAGTTTATATATACTTGTCTATCATTTGTTTGGTTACACATACATAAAGCACTATGTACTGTAGGTGGGATAATCTACTATCAAACTTAGGAATACTTTTAGAAAAAAGAAGTTGCCAAAGAAATTTATATTATGTCAAAATTTGTTACATCCCCTTTTTGGATTCAATATTACTATTTACTTTTTCCTGAATAGTACAGTTATTCAGATATGTTTTTAACATCATAGGAATTGATGATGTAGATATAGAAAGTTAATTTTATGAAATTATGGAATCTATTTGATTATGATCAATATGATGTTATGAATTGGAATGTATTTTTGTTATGAAAATGAATTGATTTGATATACTATGCATTGATCAAAATATTGGTGCTTTGACCACAAAATTGTATGTGAGATTGTCATTGCAGGAATAGATGGATTATGTTCGCCAGGAAGAAAGAAGAAGAGAAAGTATCTTTGAGAAAGAGAGAATAGACTCTGGAATTAACCATGGGTGCTTACCACTGAAATGCATATCAGGTAGATAGACCTTGATGCCTTGAATTAAGCCTTGTATTTGGCTAAGTCAATTTTAGTCACAATATCGACGTCTGTATAGGTCTTTCTCCTTTTGTAAGTCATCATTTAGAGTATGGGAAATCGACATTAGTGTCGTAATACTCTAAAATGTGTCGTCAAATAGGAATGATGAATATATTGATTATATCTAAATATATGTACTTACTTATGGTTGAGTTGTAAGTTGCGTCTTGTAGTCAATTGGCGCAAGAGTCGAATTTGTGCATAAATCGATCTCAAGTCTTGTTTTGCATTTGCGCCCAATCTGTCGTTATTGTCGTAAAATGCTTCAAGCGTATGTCATAAACTCCTTTTGCAAAATTTGAGGGATGTTGAATTAGAGACCGTGGTGTGTAATAACTTTGGTCAAATTATAAAGGAATATTCTAAACTTATATAAGTAATATTTAAGTAGTCATTGAGGTATTCCTTTATTCTTGTATGATGTCAATAATCTAGTCGAAGCTCGAAGAGGGACACATTTAAGTTCTTTTTATGATGTCTTCCATTTTGAATAAGTCTTTTGCCTTCTAGATTAAGACCTCGAGTTGTCATTAGTCTAACCTTTATTTTTATGTTGGCATTCATTTTTTTTTTCTCATGATCGACTTTGAGTGGAGGAACATTATATTCAACTATAGTCTGCCACCCTACAAGAGTTAGAACTTCACTTTTCACTATAGTTGCGAATTATGTGGTATTGAAGCCTTCTTTCTTGTGTAGTGGACGGGTTGTTACATCTACCAACCGCCACCTCACCTTGTGGAGCTCCATATTGGAGAGTGGTCGCATAAGGAGGGAGTGTGTTTGCATGCCGAAAAGGATTTCCTTCTTGATAGGCATGGTCGAGAGTGGAGAGGCCATTACTCCTTCGCTGTGGGCAGGGATTAAGAGTAGAGTTTGAGTCATTTTTGAAGGGGGGAATTTAGAGGAGAAGAATAACGTGATTGTGGAAGGAGCTGCGAGGAGAATCGGCTAAGAAAATCACTAGTGTCTGGATAGTTTGTCAGCAAACACTAGAGACTATCAACAGGTTTTCATTCTCTATCAGTGTGCAGACTTAGTTCCTTGTTTTAAGTCATACCTTTACAATATTTTGTGATGGATCATTAAATGCAATTGAAAATGCAAAGTGTTATTTTATAACTGCAATATGTGTGAAGTTTGTCTTCATTAAAAACGTATGCACTATGTAAATCTACTACCCTGCACTACGACACACCAAGAGTGCGAAAACCACAATTTATATATATGTTTTGATGTAGGTTGAGAATGATTGAGAAGCTTTTGGTTTTGGTTTACAAGGTTTGTAGTGAATGTAGAGCTCAAGTCTGAGTAGGAGTTGTTTCAAAACGTCTCATAGCCCATGCAAGCTATAACAACAAAACACTTGTCGACAGAGATTAAGATCTCTATCGACAGTCAGATACAAACCTGTGGCCCTAAAGGACAGTAAATATTAGAGTGAAAAACTAGTTTTTGTCAACCATCGATGGAGGATTGTTATCAATGAGAGGTGTAAGACTTAACATGCAAATCAAAACAGTCATCCTCTTTTTCAGAGTTAAATTTAGTCGGTTTGACCATGGAAAAACTATTAATTAGCTATGAACAATAACAAGATTTAGAATATATGCTTTGAAGGTAATACATGTGCTAATTGAAGTATTCTAACTTGTGTTTTTTTTTTTCCAAGAGAAGATCTTATTGATAATCCAATCATTATTATGAAGTTTTTGTAAACAAATAATGAGCCTTTTGTCAAGTCTTAAGTATAGACTTTCATACAATTCAATTTGTTAGAAGAGATGTTATATCAAGGCTATCCAATGAATAGTTCGACAAGATTTTGACACGTCGAAGTAGTACGTTGTGAGTTTTAACGTAGGGTTTCAAACATTGTATTCTTGTTTTGTATTTTAGAGAAGCCTTCCAAATTGACAAGATAAAGTTATGTCGAAGAATTGACAGTCGTATAAGATTCCCTTAGAATGTTTAAATTTAAACTCAGGGACTTCTAATTTTTATGTTCTATAAATTGGTTTTTCGTAATCTCCTTCTGAAAACATCAAAGTTGGGTTTAGTGCCCACTCAAGAATGCATGAAATAAACAATGGGATAAATTTGAGATTGTTATAACAATGTATAACGTTATTTGAAACATTGATATGCTAGGAAACGGTTCATTTATCTTGTAGACAGAGAGGTTTCCATGAGCTTAGAGAAAGAGTGAACCTAAATGCCATGCGCTAATGCATGATGAAATTCTAACACCTTGAGGGCATCGAGGTTGTTATATAGAACTTATAAATAGGAAACTATAGGATTGTGATTAATTCGAGTCGAGTGGGGTGGGTGAACTTAATTCATGCATTGATACAATGCTAATTAATTCAAATCCTTTGGCCAAGGTAATGCATGATTCTCAAGTGCATTGAATGTTCACTGTGACTGGATGGCATAGCTTGTGGAATGGTCATGCATGACTAGAGGGTATCTAGGGGATTGCATGATAACAAGTCACGTAGGTTACAACACCAGAGCTCAGATGGCAAACACCATTGGTTATCCTAAGTCTATCCTCTTGAGTAGGGTAGGGCCACTTTCAGTTAGGAAGGAGTGCGGGAGACCAACAGTCTGTGGTTGGAGGTTAAGCTCCTTGAAGATACTTTCTCTTCTTAATTCTTGAGGAATGCCGAGACTTGAATATGGATGGTCGACAATCAAGATGCAGTAACATTGGTTAGTTCCTAATTTGGATTTGTTTTAAGTAATTATTAACAACATTTTATTTAAATGTTTTGGTTGATTATTTCCTTTTGTTTTACGAATATGTAATCATGCTTATTGTTAAGTCGATGGATGAATTACTTGTTTATAGTAATTACTTTTCTATTTTAAAACTTTTAAAAAAAAATATCACCTTTGGTTAAAACTTAGTCTTTAGGGTAAATTTTGAATTGGGTGTTACATATGGTATCAGAGCTACCCAGGTTTAGCACTAGGGCTGATGAGTCCACTAACCTGATTAGGAATCAACATTATGTGGGTAGCTAATGATTTGATTTACTGTGCTAGGATGGTACGTATCAAGACAACTGCAAGGAAGTCCTTTGCGGGTAAGGAACGTTATCTGCAAGCTAAGCAGAAATGACTTGCGATGACCAAGAGTATTGAGAAAACGAACGATGAAAATGACATTTGGCTTGATGATGTGGAAACTTTTGCCAATGCTTTGTCACGACTTAAATGAATGAAAAGAGAACTCCTAGAGATAGCTAGGATGGCAGCTTGAATCATGGTCAATTTCTGCCCTATTACTGTACCTATTAGTGTACCTATGAGTGTACCAATGATCACTAGGGATCCCCATATAGCACCTAGAGCTGAAATCATTGTACTATCATCTGATAGCGAGTCTGAGGGTTATACACCTCGTGACTATGTGTCAGACAATGAATCCGAAGGTTACACCCCACTTGTAAATACTGAGTGAAAACATGAGATATGTCTATCTTTAAAGAATGTATATACAGTTTTGCAAAGTATAATAAAGACAAATTTTGGTTTGAGAATAAATATGGTTATGAGCAATTGTTATGTTTTGATAATATATAAAATGATAAATCATACAACTGATTAGTATTTGCTTAATCAGATGAGAAAACAAACAATCATGGATCAATCAAAGTTTAATGAGGGGGAAGATCGGGAAGGTCACAACTCTCAAGAAAACTCCACTGATAAGTTGGATAGAATTCTTAATATGCTTACTGAAACTAAGGAAAGGTTGGGCAAATTGGAAAAGAAAGTGAATGAAACCAGGAATATGGAGGGTGAAAATGAGAATTCTAATAATGAAAGTAAAAGTAAACAACGGGATCATGGCACGTCAAGTGAAAAGTAAGATGATAGTGAAGTTCAAAGGGAGACCAAAGACAAAATTGCACTGGAACTCTCGAAGGATATGAAAAAGATTATCCCTCCCAAATTTGATGGAACGAAAACCGGTGATGCAGCAGAAGCATGGTTAATAGAAATGGAGAAATACTTTGAAATCAGAAATTACTCTGAGATTACAATGGCAGTGTGGGGAGCATATCAGTTATCTAGAGAAGCATCCACTTGGTGGATGAACAAGAAAATGGAACTAGAATTAAATCCCTTGAAGGTGACATGGAATGAATTTGTGGAACTTTTCTGAAAGAGGTGGTTACCCCAGCTATATTTTGATCAAAAGTTAACAGATTTCCAAAACCTCAGGCAAGGTGATCTGTTTGTAGTTGAATATGCAAAAAAAATTACTAGATTGTTGAAGTATGTTTCTCAATACCAAAAGGATGAAAGATTTTTTATAAGAAAATCTATCATGGGACTCAATCCTCAGATTGGCGGTGAGGTGGAGTTGCATGGTCCAAACACAATTGACTAGGTGTATGAGAAAGCAATTAAGCAGGAACAGAAGATCAAATCTATTTCTGCTTAGTGTGAAAAGAAACGTAAGAGATTTGATAAGAACTACAATGATCAGACGTATAAAAGGGAGAATGAAAAAGGATATGGAAATAGGAGGTTTGATAAAGGAAATCAAAAAAATAAAGGGGGATTTGGTAATGAACATAGAAATGAAGACTATAAGAAAAATGACAATTTTAAGAAGAATGATGATGCTATGAGTAGACCATCCAAGAAGAGAGGACCAATTGGAGGATGTTTTTCTTGTCGTGGAGATCATTATGCTAACCATTGTCCTAACAAAAAATAGAATGGGTAGCCTAGGAATACGGTACTTCCTTCGCAGCAGGAAGCGTTTCAACAAAGGATTCATGCCGCCCTTGACAATTGACAAGCTGAGTATTAGATTACTCCCATTGAGATGACAGGTACATTATTTGGAGTTCCTGTTTCTATTCTATTTGATACTGGTGCAACAGAAAATTTTGTGTCATCTAGAGTCTTAAGTAAACTTTCTAGAAGAGCTAGTTTTATGTCAAAATCGTGGACAGTTGAGTATGCAAATCACTCAAAGGCTCAGGTAAAGCAATGTTTGTTCAAAGCTAAGATTGATATTTCAAACTTCTCCACTGAGGTAAATTTATACGTAGCACCTTTAGGGTCATACGATGTCATCTTAGGAATGAATTGGTTGTGGAGACATAGGGCCAAGGTAGATTGTTTTCATAAAACAACTGAGTGTCTGGATGATAAGGGAAATATAGTAAATTTTTAAGGTATTCAAAGGGAAATAAGGATCAGATCTATTTCTTCAAAACAATTAAAGCGGGCTAGGTGTAAGGGACGTCAACTATTTGTAGTTAAAATGGATCTAGTAGAGGAAGCCTTAGAGAAGCAAACATTTGAGGAAAAATATCCATATCTTTGCAATTTCAGTGATGTATTTCCTGAGGAACTACCAGGCTTGCCTCCAAAAAGAACCTTTAATTTTGGCATTGATATTAAACCAGGATCTGAGCCAGTATCTAAAGCTCCATATTGTATGTCCACCACTGAACTTATGGAATTGAAGGCTTAATTGTAGGAGCTATTGTCTAAGAATCTAATTAGGCCAAGTGTATCACCATGGGGAGCCCCGATTATATTTGTCAAGAAGAAAGACAGAACCCTTAGACTGTGTATAGATTATTGGATGCTTAATAAGGCAATAATAAAGAATAAGTATCCACTGCCACATATTGATGATTTATTTGACCAAATGCGTGGTGCATCAGTCTTTTATAAGATAGATTTGGGATCTGGATACCATCAGTTAAGGTTGAAAGATGAAGATATTCACAAGACGACATTTAGAAGAAGATATGGTCATTATGAGTTTATTGTGTTACCATTTGGATTGACCAATGCACCTGCCACTTTCATGAATCTTATGAATAGTGTTTTCAGAGATTGTCTTGATAAATTTGTCCTAGTTTTCATAGATGATATTCTGATTTATTCCAAAAATGAGGAGGAGCATAGACAATATCTTCAACTTGTTTTGCAATGATTAGGAGAACACAAATTGTATGCAAAACTCTCGAAGTGCTCTTTCTTTCTAAAAGAAGTGCAGTATTTGGGACATATTATATCAGCTGAAGGGATATCAGTTGACCTTGCCAAAATTAAGGCTATTATGGAATGGCCTGCACCTTCCAATGTTTCAGAGGTATGAAGTTTTATGGGATTGGTTATTACAAAAAATTTGTTTTGAATTTCTCAAGTATTGCTAGTCCAATTACTTCCTTGCAGAGAAAAGGAAAAAGGTTTGTTTGAACTGAAGAATGTCAAAAGGCTTTTGATTTGTTAAAGGAAAAGTTAACAACCACACCAATCTTGAAAGTTCCTGATCCTGAAGGACATTTTGAGGTTATTACTGACGCCTCGGGAGAAGGGTTAGGAGGTGTGCTTATGCAAGATGGGCGTGTAGTAGCCTATGAATCAAGAAAGTTAAAAAACTATGAGCAAAATTATGCTCCTCATGACTTAGAACTGGCAGTAGTGATTCACGCCCTTCAGATGTGGTGACATTATTTGTTGGGAAAGACATTTATACTAAAATCAAATCATCAAAGTCTTCACTACATATTTACACAACCTCATCTCAATGCAAGACAAAGGAGATGGTTGGAATTATTATCAGATTATGACTTTGAGATTTCTTATATCAAAGGTAAAGAAAATTGAGTAGCTGATGCTTTAAGCAGAAGAAGACACATAGCTTCTATAATCTCTCTTCATGCTAATTTTAAAGATTTAGTATTGCAAAGTTTATCTGGAGATGAATATTATGAGCAGGTGAAACAAGCTCTGCAATTAAACCCTAAGGATCCACGATATGATGGATTCTATTTTGAATCAGATGGATTGATGAGATTTAAGGGAAGAATCTATGTTCCTAATTTTGTAGAACTTAGAAACCTTGTTTGGAAGGAAGTTCATTGTGCACCTTATTCCGGACACCCAGGGGTAACAAAACTTTTAGTTGATGTCAAGCTGCTATATTTCTGGAAAGGAATGAAAAGCAACACTTCAAGGTTTGTAGCAAGTTGTTTGGAGTGTCAGAGAGTGAAGGCAGAACACCAACATCCTGCTGGATTGTTATACCCGCATGATATTCTAGAATGGAAATGGCAGGTTGTTAGTATGGATTTTGTTCACAGGTTACCAATGTCTAAGAATAGGCATGATGCAATATTGGTTGTTGTAGATAAACTAACCAAGGTAGCACATTTCATACCAGGAAATTTAACAGATGGAGCTCATATTTTGGCTTGAAAATTTGTGCAAGAAATATTCAGATTGCATGGAGTACCTGAAAAGATTATATCTGATAGAGATGCCGGGATAACCTCACAGTTTTGGCAAATTTTATTTTCTACATTAGGGACTAAACTCAATGTGAGCACCGTTTATCATCTTGAAACTAATGGACAAATAGAAAGGGTAAATCAGGTCTTAGAAGATCTTAAGAATGTATTGCATGGATTAACAATACAAATGGGAGGAATATTTACCTCTTGTTGAATTTGTGTTGGGAATTAAGGTGTCTCAACCTTTGCAAATTCCTAATGTTGTATTTATTTATCCCATGTTGAGTTGGCATAGTCAGCACCTTGTGTATATGCAGGAGGATAAATTTTGGTGACTTTGGCAACTGCGGTTTCCCCCTTTAATTAATGACAAGTGTCAGTGAGTATCTTTGCACGAGAGAAAGGCATCTTTGGGTGGTCAAGGGAGGTTATGACATGTAAGAGGAATATGTTATTTTTAGTCAATGTATGACATATTCTCTTATAGCTGTAAGGTGCGTAAGAGCATCTGTCATAACCTATCTTGGGACCAGGCACCCACATCAGGATGGGATGTTGGACAAGTGTCCTTAGGCATGGGTTTTGGGGCATGAGTCCAAGATGGATGCCCATCTCTAGAAGGTTCCATATTTGCCTTCTAAACTCTATATAAACAGGTGTTTGGATGGGAGATAGATAACTTTGGTACAAGTACTGTTATGCTACCAGAATATCTCTAGATTCGACATTCGAAGACTCCTGAAAGAGCATTGGCTCTGAAACTATATTGTAATCTGTTATTGTTTACTGTAATACATTTTAGCTGTGTTTTGGAGTGTGGTGTTTTTCACCCATAAGGGTTTTCCCCACGTATATCTTGTCTCTCTTCTTCTGTCTTCTTTATGGTTCTTGTGTTTTACTGCAATATCTTATGTTAATGGTTTAATATTGCTGTAATAGTTAGGATAGTTTTAAATTTGCATAGCCCTCTCCTCATTAGATTAGAGTAGGAAACATTTTCCACACACCTAGCTTCCTTTCAATTTGCTTATAACAATTCCTATTATTCTGCCATTAAGATGGCACCATTTGAAGCATTATAAGGAAATGCAAAACTCCTATAAGCTGGGATAAGATGGAAGATAGGATAAGCATTGGATCTAAAATGCTTGCAGATATGGAAGAAAAAGTGAAAATGATTAGGAAGAGGTTGGCAGAAGCCAACGACAGGCAAAAAAGTTACGCAGATCGCAAACGGGTGCCTAGACATTTCTTTGTTGGTGAGAAAGTTCTTTTGCGAGTGAAACCCCATAAAAGCTCAATCAAATTTGGTAAATCATCAAAATTGGCTCCTCGATATGTTGGACCTTTTGAAATTCTTGAGATTATCACTCCAGTGGCCTACAAAGTTGCTCTACCTCCAATCCTGTCCAAAATGCATAATGTTTTTCATGTTTCATATCTAAAGAAATATTTTGTAGGTAATGACCACATTCTTAAATGGAATTCTTTATAGATACAAGAACTAGGGGTGGTTGTGATCGAGCCACTCAAGGTGCTCGAAATGCATAAATTTCGTTTACGTAATCGAGAGGTTTTGCAATGCAAAATTCAATGGGACCAATATGGCGAGGATAGCGCCACTTGGGAAGACTATAAAGACATCTATCAAAGATTTCCTAATCTTTTCAAAAACATTAATGTTAAACTATAAAAGTTTGTTTTATGTTCAAATTTTGCTTGGTAAACTCAATCATCGGGGAGGATGATTCTATAGGGGAAAGATATGTTACATCCCCTTTTTGGATTCAATATTACTGTTGTCACATGAAATTGCACCCTATTTGGAAGGATTCCAAGCATTCCAATGACACAATGGGAATGATCTCGAAGTGTGGTTGTGATTGAGCCACTCAAGGTGCTCGAAATGCATAAACTTCGTTTACGTAATTGAGAGGTTTTGCAATACAAAATTCAATGGGACCAATATGGCGAGGATAGCGCCACTTGGGAAGACTATAAAGACATCTACCAAAGATTTCCTAATCTTTTCAAAAACATTAATGTTAAACTATAAAAGTTTATTTTATGTTCAAATTTTGCTTGGTAAACTCAATCATCGAGGACAATGATTCTATAGTGGAAAGATATGTTACATCCCCTTTTTGGATTCAATATTATTGTTATCACATGAAATTGCACCCTGTTTGGAAGGATTCCAAGCATTCCAATGACACAATGGGAATGATCTCGAAGTGTGGGACCTTGCTCAAAGAGATCAGACCTCTGGAGAAGGCTGGCTTCCTTGCTTGATTATCACCTAAAACTACTAAATTTTGAGGGGAAAAGGGAGAAAGAATGCTTTAAAGTGGAAGATGAAACAACAAAACTTGAAACACAAAAGGGTGATGCACCAGACAGATTTAAAGAAACTTTCACAGAACTGAAAAATACACAACACAACCAGATATAGCAAGTAGGTGTACATAGATTAGATGATTCTAGCAGAGGCAAGAAGCAACATGATTGAGAGGAACAAAGACATTCACAGACAACCATATGCAAATTCACACAGAACTAAAAAATCAGTAAAAGAGGTATGACAACTTGCATATATTCAGTAGGAAGGCAAGGTTACAGTGGTAGAAAAAGCTCTATTTGGAAATAGAAAAGCTTGTATGCTAAAAAGTTCCAACCCTATTTACATCATAAGCCTCAGCTTATATAGCATTTCAATCTAACCTAAGTCGGTTACACAACTCACTCAGAGAGCTGCAATCAAAAATATCTCTGAAAGGACATCCCAGTTGCATCAGTTATGGCGTAAAAGATCTGGAATAGGGGCAGATGGGGAGATATTTAGAGTCTTTAATGCAAGCAGCTTACTCATCGATCTGTACTAATGAAAATATCTAAAACAAGGAGGTGGCAAGATATTTCTGATCATCAATGCGAGTTGCTTCCTCTTTGTGCAGCAATGAATGCAAGAAATATCTGTATCTACTCAAAACGGTCGCTGAAAAGTCCACTTGTCCAAATATGCAAATCTGGATCCGAAATTGAAAAGTGAGAATATTCCTCTGAAAAGCCCGCCATATAGAAGAGGAGGCAAAAACATGCATTTTTGTCTCTTACATCATGTCAGAATTCGCCAGGACAGAGGAGACATAGGTGGTCAAAGCTTCAGTCAACTGAAAGGTCGGGTGATATTTCAGAGATCAGGGTGATATGGAAAAGATCGGGTGATATTTCAGAGATCAGGGTGATATGGAAAAGATCAGGTGATATTTCAAAGATCGGGGTGATATGGAAAAGATCGGGTGATATGGAAAAGATCAGGTGATATTTCAGATATTGGGGTGATATGGAAAAGATCGGGTGATATTTCAAAGATCAGGGTGATATGGAAAAGATCAGGTGATATTTCAGATATCAGGGTGATATGAAAAAGATTGGGTGATATTTCAGATATCAGGGTGATACGGAAAAGATCGGGTGATATTTCAGATATCAGGGTGATATGGAAAAGATCAGGTGATATTTCAGAGATCGGGGTGATATGGAAAAGATCGGGTGATATTTCAGAGATCAGGGTGATATGGAAAAGATCAGGTGATATTTCAATGATCAGGGTGATATGGAAAAGATCAGGTGATATTTCAGAGATCGGGGTGATATGGAAAAGATCGGGTGATATTTCAGATATCGGGTTGATCTTACAAATATCACCCGATGTTTGGAATATGACCCGATGTTTGGAATATCACCTGATGTTCAGAATATCACCCCTTCTGGAAAATTAGGTTTGACCATAACATTGACCATACATAACTTCCTTGTTTTAGCAAATTTCAGTGTGATGTAAAAAACAAACTTGCCTATTTTTTCAAGCTCTTTCACATGGTAAGCCTCTTCAGGCAAGCTTCAGACCTTGAGATTTGGGTTCAGACTTCAAGATCACTAATATAGCTTACATTAGGGATATGCACACTGACTAATGCTGCTTGAATTAGTTGACTCTGGCTAGAGGAAAAATAGGTCAACAATTTGGTGACTTCTATGGGATGTTTGCCTGCTAAACAATTAGATCAGTGGCCTTGAGCATCCATCGGGCATGGAGTCATACATAGACTAAAAATATACAGATATTCTCTGACTTTAGCAACTCAGCACATCAGTGAAGAACATTGGAAGACCAATGACAGCACTTAGGGAAAGCAAAAGGGATCTAAACTAATGTGCAACAGCTCTTATTGAAAACATAGAGACCTAATCTACTAATTTACAAAGCCTCATACCTCAAAACACCTCTTTAGGTGTATCCCATTGATTGGGATAGGCAAATTTTGTCCATCCATATTTGATAACTGAAATGCATTGTGCTCTTTGCATTTAGTAATGAGAAATGGACCACTCCACATGCTATCAAACTTGTAATGCTTTCCTAGTCTACTTTTCAATTCATCTCATTTGAGCACCATATCACCCATTCTAAAATTTTTGGGGGTGGCCTTCTTGTCAAAATTTCTTTTTGTTTGAAGCTGATGATACTCCATAGTTGTCATAGCTTTATCTCTACTCTCTTCAAGCTCCATAAGCTGAGCATATCTAATAGCCATGGGGTCCTCTGCTTCAAATATTTCCAGCTAATTCATGATGTCTAGTGCCGGCAGTTCCATAGACATAGGCAACCTTGCCTCCTTTCCATACACTAGCAGATATGGGGAGTTCCCAATAGACCTTTTAGGAGTTATTCTATCTACCCACAATGCATACTTCAGATTAGTGTGCTAGGTCCTCTAGTTATCCTCCATTGATCTTTTAATAATCCTTATGAGATTTTTGTTTGTAGATTTAGCCAAACCAGTACCCTGTGGATAATAATTTGATGAAATATTCAAATATATCCCATTCTTAAAAGCCTAGTCAGTGATCTTTAGGCCAACAAAGGCTAGAGCATTATCAGAGATGATTGATTCAGGCACTCCAAATCTGGATATCAAATCACCATAAAAATTTAAAACAGCATTCTCATTGGATTCCTTCAGATCTACTGCTTCGGTCCATCTTGTGAAATAGTCTGTAGCTGTGAGTATCCATCTGTGGCCTGCATTTGATGGTGGGTTAATGGGACCTATAAAATCAATGCCCCATTTGATAAAGGGCTGCTCTACCTGAATTGGCTGCAGAGGTAAAGCTGGCAGCCTTTCTTTGCCTGCAAAAATGGCACACTTCACACATTTTCTAGCCCATGCATAGGCATCCTTAAATAAACTGAGCTAGTAGTAGCCAACTCTCATTACTTTCCAAGCAGTAGTCCTTGGGACAAAATGACCCCATACTGTTCCATCATGAAATTCATGTAACACCTTGTCAGTCTGATTTTTATCAATGCACCTTAGCAATACACCATTAAAGTCCTTTCTAAAAAGGATGCCATTTATTAAAACATATGGAATGGATTGCAGTCTAAAATATCTTCTTTTGGTTCTATCTAGACCTACTGAACATTTACCAGTTTGCAAAAATTGAGTCATGTCATTAACCCAACTGGTGCCTACTGCTGCTGTATCATTTTGATGCTCCTCCTCAATGATCAGGAGCACCTCTTCTTCCTTTTCTACCTCATTCTTAGAACTGGTAGCAAGTTGTTCACTAAGTCCTCTACCTCTAACAAGCTTGGTTATCTTGATCTCTACGTCATATTCCATGACTTTGGTGATCCAACCAGCCCTTTTCTCATTTACATCCTTACTTAACAGGAACTCCTTCACATTAGGGTGAGCTACCATCAAATGTATCTTGTTATTAGAAATAAGATGTCTAAATTTTTTGAGGCTCCTTATCACTGCAAGGACGTACTTTTCAACGAAGCTATACTTCTTCTCATACTCCTCCAGCCCTTGAATGAAGAAAGTGATTGGTTGCTCAAAACCCTCACTCTGTTGTTGTACCGAAATCGCAGAGATGGTATCCAAGCCACCATAAGCATACAAGATAAAGTCTTTGGAGAAATCAAGATTTACTAGGGTTGGTGCAGCTTCTAGTGCCTCCTTTATGGACTTGAAGCTGAGTTTGGCCTCTTTTGTCCAACTGAAAGTTGTATTCTTCTTCAACATAGACGTCAAAGGCTTCAAAAGATTTGCAATATTAGGTATGAATCTTCGCAGAAAATTAATTCTACCAATGAAACTTTGTAGTCCCTTCTTGTGACTGGGTAAGGGCAGCTCCAAAATGGCCCTTATTCTTTCATTATCAATGGTAATGCCCTCCTTTAACACGACGTACCCTAACAGCTTGCCTTCATGCACAGCAAAAATGCATTTCCTTGGATTAAGGGATATCCCAAACTCTTTGCATCTCTCAAAAACTAGCCTCAAGTGGGATAAATGCTCAGATGCATTCTTGGAAAAGACTGTTATGTCATCAAGGTATACCAGCACCATTTTATACAGTAAACCCTTAAAAGCTATGTCCATGGCTCTTTGAAAAGTAGAGCCAGCATTTAATAAACCAAAAGGCATTCTCTTGTAGGCCATGGTACCCCATTTGGTGGTGAAAGTGGTCTTGAACTGATCCTCCTCCTTAACTAACACCTGATTATAACCAAAAAATCCATCAAGCAAATAAAACCTTTCTAAGCCAGCCACTACCTACAGAATTTGCTCCATTGAAGCTAATGGGTAGTGATCTTTTAGGGAGGCTCTGTTGAGGTCTCTGAAGTCAACACACAGCCTAATCTCTCCATTCTTCTTCCTCATAGGGACAAGGTTGGAGACCCAAGAAGTGTGCTTGATCAAGAAAATGATCTTTCCTTCGATCAACTTGGTCAATTCTTTAATAATTAGGGGCTTTAGTTTTGGATTTAGAGGTCTTTGCTTCTGCCTCATAGGTTTAATACCTGGTTCTAACTCTATGGTGTGTTGGGCAATATAAGGATCAAATCCCTTCAGGTGTGAATAATCCCAAGCAAACACATCTTCAAACTCTTGACAAAGAGCAATAAAATCTCTTCTATCCTCAACTGAGCAAATTTTACTAATTTTAAGGAGCTTACCTTTAAAAATTTCTAGCTCCTCATAATTCTCTTCTTTTACCTGCATGCTAGTTTTGGTCTTCTTCATCTAATCATCAATGCCAAAAATAGATTCCAAGGTTACCAATCCCTTGGGTAGCTTGTTTGTTCTCAGCTCAACAATTTGGTCATTGCCATATTGTTGTTTGAGTTTATCCTGATTCATCATGGAAAACTCATCCTCCTCTAACAGGAACCACAGAATCTACTCATCACTCTCAAAAACTTGCCAATGAATATTATTATCAGGGATAGAGGGCCTATCAACTATTTTTACATGAGGTTGAATCTTCTCCCTTTGAATATCACTAGGGATGTCAAACTGAGCCCCAATTGCAGCTAACCTATCAGCATGATAGTTCTGATTTCTTGGAATAGAGATCAGGTTGAAAGCTTCAAACTCTTCAATCATGTCCCACACCCTATGTTTGTAGCATTTCAGAACATCATTTTTGGTAACATGCAGCCCTCTTACCTGATTCACAATGAGTTCACTGTCACCATAGACCTGCAGATAGCCTATTTTCCTCTTTCTTGCCCACTGCAAACCTTGGATCAATCCTTCATACTCAGTAGTGTTATTTGTGCATGAAAAAGCAAAACAAAAAGTAGAATAGTATCTTTCACCTTGTGGAGACATAAGCATTGCACCACCACCAGATCCATTTCTGTTCCTAGAGCCATCAAAGTACATTTTCCATACCTCATTATGCTGCTCTATCTGTTGTTCTACATCCTTTACAAGGCTTGGTATTGATGTTTCAAGTTCATGTAGTATGTAAAGCCCCATACCAGTTTCTTGGATGTGTCCTTCAGGATCATCCACATTATTTTCTAGGGTCCACTCCTTTAAGAGTACCTTTGATATGCTTTCAGCTTGTAGTTCTTGAGCAGCAACAAGTTCAGGATCATCAGAAATGATGCAATTTACATTAACATCACTTGGTGTGTAAGGCTCTATGTGATGATTTGAAAGCAACTCAGATTTTAAAGTTACTTTGGTGCCATATCTGGTCCTAAAAAATAGATGGGACCAGTCTGAGGACAAATATCCTCCTATCTTGGCAATAAATTCTCTTGATAAACACATGGCAAAATAAGGAGGCAAATCTATGATGAACACCTCCTGTGAAATGGAAACATTAGGACAGGTATGGAGAGTGAGACCCAGGTCTTTTATTACACCCACAGTATTAATAGATGTGCCATCTAATTGGAGTACACCCTTCTCAAGGGGCTGGTACTTGAGTCTTAATTGGTCTGCAATCTGCTTAGGCATCACATAACTGCTTGCTCCACTATCCACCATGCAATTATGTACTAATTTGTCTCTAATTATCAATGATACATAAAATGGGAGTGGTTTGACACTTTTGTTGGGCTGTTTGCTATTATCCTGGGATGAATTGGTAAGGACAACTCTATTTGGGTCAACAGTTGTATCATTGGATACTTTCAAATCAGATAAGGCAAACTGCAACATTTTCTTTTGGCCAGGGATGACTAGGGAATCCCACATAGACACTGTCACATTCATCTTCTTCATATTTTCAATAATATTGAAGAGTGGAATGGCACTTACCTTCTGATTGGATTTTGTAGCAGCAGTATCAGCCTACAAATGAGGCATTTCCCTTACTATTGCTGAAATGTTTCTTTGCAAAATATGGGGAATATGTGATGTAGAAGCACCAGCATGTCCTTTCTCTTTATTTGTTTCTTGGTCTATCTCATAACCCCTCTTCTTGGCTCTTGTATTTGCTACTACCGGAGTATTATCTCTATTTATGCCACAGAATTCACCTTCCTGCTAATTCATGAAAGCAGAATCACTCTGAGGTTGCTCATATTGTTGCACAGTCCCATCATGAGGTGTATTTGGTTGTGTGGCTGCAACATTCTGCATCATCAGATCCTGATTTATCACCCCATTCAAGCAGGCTGCCTGATTGTGTGGCAGATTGCATGGAAAACAACATTCATAATCAGCTGCAAGATTATTCTGAATAGGGACAAGGTCCCTTACTGCATTAATGGGTGCCGGATTGTAAAGCTGAAAAGGCCTTTGATTCACATTTTTCCTGGTGCCTTGGTAGTTGCTTTGATAAGGCTGATTTTGGCCTTGAGGTGTGGTTGATAAGGATGTCTATTCTAGGATTGCTACTTTTTAATGTTTACCAGCTCATTCCCAAAAGTCTGCAGAATATTCTCTATTTTTTGTTGGCTATTTTTTATCTCTTTCAGCTCTTGAGATGAACTAGAAGCAGCTAGTTCAGAATTGGAAGTGCTTGGTAATGTTGCTACTATAGGTAAAGGGGCAAAATATGGGATTGGCAAAGGCATTCAAGCCTGAATCTCATGAAAGATGGGCACTGGTGGTCTAGGTGCTATTTTCCTAGCCTGAATAAGATTATTCTCTACCCTAATAGCTATTTCATAAGCATCAGGTAAACTAGTACCTCCTAATGATTGAATCATTACTGAAACATCACTATTTAGGGCCTTCAAAAAATACAAGAATGCATATTCAGCTGGAGGTCTTACCATGGCAGGGATTTTGTCCCATGTCTTCTGGAATCTGAAGTTAAAGTCCATCATTTGCTCCTAAGGAGCTCTCTTTATAGTGGTCATCTGTTCAACCAATGATAGATTATCTGATTTATCTTGGAATTGTTTATTCAATTTGTCACCCAGATCATCCAAAGTTCCTATAGTCTGCACTAGTAGGCTCCTGAACCATTGCAACACCTTCCCTTTGAATGAGGCAACCAGTAGCCTAATGGCTACATTCTCCTGAGTGACATGATGTACACCACACAAAGATGTTATGTCTCTAATGTGCTCAATAGGAGTAGTCTGATTTTCCACTGTAAAATAGGGCAGATTCTTCAAAGCTGCCATAGGTATGGCATCATGTACTATTAGGTTTAAAGGGCTTCCCCCATCAAAAGTCAGGAATGGCTAATTTCTTGCCATCTGAACAGCTGGAGGTGGATTTATTTGAGTTGCTACAGGGACTACAGAGGTAATTGGTCTAAAATTTGGAGTTGACTGTATCCTATTAGAAACTAGAGTCCTTACTACAGCTCTACTCTGCCTTCTAGGTGGAGACAACTGTAAATAGTCAAATGAGCTTGAACTCCTGGTTTGAATCTTTCTCATAAAATGTATCAGCAGAACTGATCTGCTTGCTCTTCCTCAGTGTGAGTCACCAGATATGCAGGTTTAACCTCTTATAGTTCTAAAAATCACTGGCTGCACATCAAAACTAGTAATAAAAGTTGTACTATCCCACCGGGCGTGCCAAAAACTATTGTCACATAAAATTGCACCCTGCTTGGAAGGGTTCTAAGCATTCCAATGACACAATGGGAATAATATCGAAGTGTGGGACCTTGCTCAAAGAGATCAGACCTCCGGAGAAGGCCAGCTTCCTTGCCTGATTATCACCTAAAACTACTAAATTTTGAGGGGGAAAGGGAGAAAGAATGCTTTAAAGTGGAAGATGAAACAACAAAACTTGAAACACAAAAGGGTGATGCACCAGACAGATTTAAAGAAACTTTCACAGAACTGAAAAATACACAACACAACCAGATATAGCAAGTAGATATACATAGATTAGATGATTCTAGCAGAGGCAAGAAGCAACATGATTGAGAGGAACAAAGACATTCATAGACAACCATATGCAGATTCACACAGAACTAGAAAATCAGCAAAAGAGGTATGACAACTTGCATATATTCAGTAGGAAGGCAAGGTTATAGTGGTAGAAAAAGCTCTATTTGGAAACAGAAAAGCTTGTATGCTAAAAAGTTCCAACCCTATTTACATCATAAGCCTTAGCTTATATGGTATTTCAATCTAACCTAAGTCAGTTACACAATTCACTCAAAGAGCTGCAATCAAAAATATCTCTAAAAGGACGTCCCAACTGCATCAGTTATGGCGCAAAAGATCTGGAATAGGGGCTGATGGGGAGATATTTAGAGTCTTTAATGCAAGTAGCTTACTCATCGATCTGCAGTAATGAAAATATCTAAAACAAGGTGGTGGCAAGATATTTCTGATCATTAATGAGAGTTGCTTCCTCTCTGTGCAGCAATGAATGCAAGAAATATCTACATCTACTCAAAACGGTCGCTGAAAAGTCCACTCATTTAAATATAAAAATCCAGATCCGAAATTGAAAAGTGAGAATATTCCTCTGAAAAGCCCGCCATATGGAAGAGGAGGTAAAAAAATGTATTTTTGTCTCTTACATCATGTCAAAATTTGCCAGGACGGAGGAGACATATGTGGTCAAAGCTTCGGTCAATTGAAAGGTTGGGTGATATTTCAGAGATCAAGGTAATATGGAAAAGATCGGGTGATATTTCAGGGATCGGGGTGATATGGAAAAGATTAGGTGATATTTCAGAGATTGGGTGATATTTCAGAGATCGGGGTGATATTTCAGATATCGGGGTAATATGGAAAAGATCAAGTGATATTTCAGATATCGGGGTGATATGGAAAAGATCGGGTGATATTTCAGATATCAGGGTGATATGGAAAAGATCGGGTGATATTTCGGATATCAGGGTGATATGGAAAAGATCTGGTGATATTTCAAAGATCAGGGTGATATGGAAAAGATTAGGGTGATATGGAAAAGATCTGGTGATATTTCAGATATCGAGGTGATATGAAAAAGACCGGGGGATATTTCAGATATCGGGGTGATATGGAAAAGATCGGGCGATATTTCAAAGATCAGGGTGATATGGAAAAGATCGGGTGATATTTCAGAGATCGGGGTGATATGGAAAAGATTGGGTGATATTTCAGAGATCGGGGTGATATGGAAAAGATCGGGTGATATTTCGGAGATCAGGGTGATATGGAAAAGATCAGGTGATATTTCAGATATCGGGGTGATCTTACAAATATCACCCAATGTTCAGAATATGACCCAATGTTTGGAATATCACTTGAAGTTTGGAATATCACCCGATGTTCGGAATATCACCTAATGTTCAAAATATCACCCCTTCTAGAAAATCAGGTTTGACCAGAACATTGACCATACATAACTTCCTTGTTTTAGCGAATTTCAGGGTGATGTAAAAAATAAACTTGCCTATTTTTTCAAGGTCTTTCACGTGGTAAGCCTCTTCAGGCAAGCTTCAGACCTTGAGATTTGGGTTCAGACTTCAAGATCACCAATATAGCTTATATTGGGGAGATGCACACTAACTGATGCTGCTTGAATTATTTGACTCTGGCTAGAGGAAAAATAGGTCAACAATTACTATTTACTTTTTCCTGAATAGTACAGTTATTTGGATATGTTTTTAACATCATAGGAATTGATGATGTAGATAGAGAAAGTTAATTTTATGAAATTATGGAATCTACTTGATTATGATCAATATGATGTTATGAATTGGAATGTCTTTTTGTTATGAAAACGAAATTATTTGATATACTGTGCATTGATCAGAATATTGGTGCTTTGACCACAAAATTGTATGTGAGATTGTCATTGCAGGAATAGATGGATTATGTTCACCAAGAAGAAAGAAGAAGAGAAAGTATCTTTGAGAAAGAGAGAATAGACTCTGGAATTAACCATGGGTGCTTACCACTGAAATGCATATCAGGTAGATAAACCTTGATGCCTTAAATTAAGCCTTGTATTCGGCTAAGTCAATTTTAGTCGATATATCGACGTCTAAGGTATAGGTCTTTCTCCTTTCGTAAGTCGTCGTTTAGAGTATGGGAAATTGACATTAGTGTCATAATACTCTAAAACGTGTCATCAAATAGGAATGATGAATATATTGATTATATGTAAATATATGTACTTACTTATGGTTGAGTTGTAAGTCGTGTCTTGTAGTCGATTGGCGCAAGAGTCAAATTTGTGTGTAAATCGATCTCAAGTCTTGTTCTGTGTTTGCGCCCAATCCGTCGTTATTATCGTAAAACACTTCGAGCGTATGTTGTAAACCCCTTTTGTGAAATTTGATGGATGTTGAATTAGAGACCGTGGTGTGTAATAACTTTGGTCAAATTATAAAGGAATATTCTAAACTTATATAAGTAATATTTAAGTAGTCATTGAGGTATTCCTTTATTCTTGAATGATGTCAGTAATCTAGTCGAAGCTCGAAGAGGGACACATTTAAGTTCTTTTTATGATGTCTTCCATTTTGAATAAGTCTTTTGCCTTCTAGATTAAGACCTCGATTTGTCATTAGTCTAACCTTTATTTTTATGTTGGCATTCAATTTTTTTTCTCATGATCGACTTTGAGTGGAGGAACATTATACTCAACTATAGTCTACCACCCTTCAAGAGTTAGAACTTCACTTTTCAGTGTAGTTGCAAATTATGTGGTATTGAAGCCTTCTTTCTTATGTAGTGGATGGGTTGTTACGTCTACCAACCGCCACCTCACCTTGTGGAGCTCCACATTGGAGAGTGGTCGCATAAGGAGGGAGTGTGTTTGCATGCCGAAAAGGATTCCCTTCTTGATAGGCATGGTCGGGAGTGGAGAGGCCATTACTCCTTCACCGTGGGCAGGGATTAAGAGTAGAGTTTGAGTCAGTTTTGAAGGGGGAATTTAGAGGAGAAGAATAACGTGACTGTGGAAGGAGCTGCGAGGAGAATCAGCTGAGAAAATCACTAGTGTCTAGACAGTTTGTCAGCGAACACTAGAGACTATCGATAGGTTTTCATTCTCTGTCACTGCGCAGACTTAGTTCCTTGTTTTAAGTCATACCTTTACAATCTTTTGCGATGGATCATTGAATGCAATTGAAAATGCAAAGTGTTATTTTATACCTGCAATTTGTGTGAAGTTTGTCTTCATTAAAAATGTATGCATTGTGTAAATCTACTACCCTGCACTACGACACACCAAGAGTGCAAAAACCATAGTTTATATATATGTTTTTACATAGGTTGAGAATGATTGAAAAGCTTTTGGTATTGCTTTACAAGGTTTGTAGTGAACGTAGAGTTCAAGTCCGAGTAGGAGTTGTTTCAAAACGTCTCATAGCCCATGCAAGCTATAATAGCAAAACACTTGTCGACAGAGATTAAGATCTCTATCGACAGTCAGATACAAACCCGTGGCCCTAAAGGACAATAAATATTAGAGTGAAAAACTAGTTTTTGTCAACCATCGATGGAGGATTGTTATTAGTGAGAGGTGTAAGACTTAACATGCAAATCAATACAATCATCCTCTTTTTCAAAGTTAAATTTAGTTAGTTTGACCATGGCAAAACTATTAATTAGCTGTGAACAATAATAAGATTTAGAATATATGCTTTGAAGGTAATACATGTGCTAATTGAAGTATTCTAACTTGTGTTTTTTTTTTTCAAAGAAAAGATCTTATTGATAATCCAATCATTATTATGAAGTTTTTATAAACAAATAATGAGCCTTTTGTCAAGTTCAAGTATAGACTTTCATACAATTCAATTTGTTAGAAGAGATGTTATATCAAGGCTATCCAATGAATAGTTCGACAAGATTTTGACATGTCGAAGTAGTACGTTGTGAATTTTAACGTAGGGTTTCAAATACAATATTCTTGTTTTGTCTTTTAGAGAAGCCTTCCAAATCGACAAAATAAAGTTATGTCGAAGAATCGACAGTCGTATAAGATTCCCTTAGAATGTTTAAATTTAAACTCGGGGGCTTCTAATTTTTGTGTTCTATAAATTGGTTTTTTGTAATCTCCTTCTGAAAACATCAAAGTTGGGTTTAGTGCCCACTCAAGAATGCATGAAATAAACAATGGGATAATTTTGAGATTGTTATAACAATGTATAACATTATTTGAAACATTGATATGCTGGGAAACAGTTCATTTATCTTGTAGATGGAGAGGTTTCCATGAGCTTAGAGAAAGAGCGAACCTAAATGCCATGCGCTAATGCATGATGAAATTCTAACACCTTGAGGGCATCGAGGTTGTTATATAGAACTTATAAATAGGAAACTGTAGGATTGCAATTAATTCGAGTCGAGTGGGGTGGGTGAACTTAATTCATGCATTGATACAACACTAATTAATTCAAATCCTTTGGCCAAGGTAATGCATGATCCTCAAGTGCATTGAATGTTCACTGTGACTGGATGGCGTAGCTTGTGGAATGGTCATGCATGACTAGAGGGTATCTAGGGGATTGCATGATAACAAGTCACGTAGGTTACAACACCAGAGCTCAGATGGCAAACATCATTGGTTATCCTAAGTCTATCCTCTTGAGTAGGGTAGGGCCACTTCTTGTTAGGAAGGAGTGCGGGAGACTGACGGTCTGTGGTTGGAGGTTAAGCTCCTTGAAGATACTTTCTCTTCTTAATTCTTGAGGAATGCCGAGACTTGAATATGGATGGTCGACAATCAAGATGCAGTAACATTGGTAAGTTCTTAATTTGGATTTGTTTTAAGTAATTATTAACAACATTTTATTTAAATGTTTTGGTTGATTATTTCCTTTTGTTTTATGAATATGTAATCATGCTTATTGTTAAGTCGATGGATGAATTACTTGTTTATAGTAATTACTTTTTTGTTTTAAAACTTCAAAAAAAAATATATCACCTTTGGTTAAAACTTAGTCTTTAGGGTAAATTCTGAATTGGGTGTTACAAAATTAACCTAGCCTTGATGTGGTCACATAACTAGTGAGGAAATGTCAAAACAAGCCATAATAATTAGACTTGTTCCTTGCTTAACACTAGACCATGACACACAAATATAAGCTAACCTTATTTGTACTCCATAGATGGGATAGTCTACTATCAAACTTGGGAATACTTTCAAAAAAATGAAGTTACCAAAGGAGTTTCTATTATGTCAAAATAAACCCAGCCTTGATGTGGTCACATAACTAGTGGTGAAATTTGAAACCAAGTCATAATAATCAAAGTTGTTACTTTCTTAACATTAGGCCATGACACACAAGATTAGTTTGTATATAATTGCCCATCATTTGTTTGGTTACATATACATAAAGCACTATGCACCAAAGGTGGGATAGTCAAATATCAAACTTGGGAATACTTTAAAAAAAAAAGTTGTCAAAGTAGTCATAATAATTAGAATTGTTCCTTACTTAACACAAAGCCATGACACACAAGACCATAATCTAACCTTCTTTGTATTTTATTTGTTGTCTAAATAACTTAAGATTATTGTAACTCTCTTAATACTACAATAATCTTCCTACTTGAAAACCCAAATTTTTGATTCAAGATACATGAGTTTACCATGCTTAGGAAGAAATTAATGGTGCATGATGTTTAGTAATGTAGGACTTGAATGCTAATATTTACATTCTTTGGTGAACCATTAACTTAAAGTATTGTTTAGATATGTTCCAAGCTTCTAAGTTCCTTGCTCTTGGTTCTATTACACTTGTACGGGTGGGAATTTGGGATGAAAGTTCTTGTGTTGACATTTTATGTGTTAAGATCCTTAATATCTATGACATTGTGAACAAACTCTACTCATTGGAATGGCTACTCATGAAGAGTCATATAGAAATGTTACATTACACACACATTAAACTAGATATTAATACATTAATCAAATACTACTTATCTTAATAACTTGCCCAAACTATTCTCTAGATTTTAGAAGTTATGACAAAATATCTAAATTTATGATAAATTTAATTATTAAATCTATTAACATGTTTTAATACAAGCATCCAAATTAAATTTTACATTACACAATGGATAATTAAGTTGTGGGTTTGGTTTTTGGAGACCTTTGGAATTTAATTAAAGCCTCAAATTCTTAGTGTTGTGTAGTTGAATGCATTCTTAGGTGAACAGATAAGAATAACTAAATCTTTACAATTATCTTGCTTGTTTTAAAATCTACACTCCTTACATGATCCCTAAAGAAAAGACTTTTGAATCCATCAAAATTAAATGTTATATATCCTTCCCTAATAATACTCTTGCCACATCACATATGTTGAAGTGGCTTGCTTGGTTTATGTTGGCTCCTTTTTTGAGGAGACATGTTACATTTCTAATTACACTTGAGTAAGCTTAAGATAAGCCCATATAATTGTAGGGCATCCTTTCCACATGGATAATCTAGACAAAGACAATTAAGCATGCCCAAGTTGGATTTAGAAAATTATAGATCCCAACTTGAATCTCTAAGTATGATTGCATTAGTATAGTAGAGACATATCAAACACTTGACACTTAAGTTATGCACCTAACATTTTGACAAATGTGGGTTGTGATCACGTTGTGACCATACCATAAGAATTACAAAGTTAAAATTTTATCAACAAAATTAAGGAAAAAAATCCCTAATTATTACAAAAGACTTGAAGTAGAATAATTTTATGGCTTCAAGAAAGACCATATTAATAACCATTTAAAAATATCTTAATAAAATTATAAACCAACCAATTGAACTATAGAATACTAAACTAATTAAATAATATAGATTAGAAGAAAAAGAGGAAATTAATCATTGGTTACCAAGGTTTCTAGGGAGCTAGGACATCAAATTTGCCATTGCCTCTAGGTGGCCATGGTTAGCTCATAAGGTTTAAAATGAAATAAAGATGAGATTTATCACAATCTTATAAAATTCATTATTAGATTTAAGTATCTTCTAGATAACCATAGATTGATCTTTTATTTTAAAATCTATAACTAACAACTTTCCAAGGCTTATTAGGAGTTAGGAAATTGAATGTCTCATTGCCTCTAGGTGGCCATGAATAGCTCATAAGGTTCAAAATGAACTAGAGCTAAAGTTTTTCCTAATCTTAGAAAAGACATTATTGACATTAACTTTCTTATGGATAGCCATAGGATGATCTTTTATTTCAAACTCTATATCTAGCAATTTGTCAAGGTTTATTGGGAGAGCCTAAGACATCAACCTTAACATTACCTATAGGAGGCCATGGTGAGCTTGTAAGTTTCAATTTAATGAACTGTAACTAAAGTTTATTAATCCCAATCTTATAAAATTTATCATTGGATATAACCTACTTTTGGATAGCCATAGATTGATCTTTTATTTCAAACATTGTAGCAGATAAGTGTTGGTTGCTGACCTTGTGAATGCAAAATATTCATTCATGAATTTGACTAGAAATTGTAAGAATTCTTCTTATACTTAATTTGCATGGAAATGGTGCCAGTTTTCTCCTTAATGGCATCAGCTAACTTGTTTTCTTGAGTAATAATGATTTTGGTTAAATCCATGTTGATCAAAAGGGAAAGGTACTTGTTGTGAATTAAATTGTATCCATCATTTGGAGAAGACTATTTTTTATTGGGTTGAGAATTCCTTACCACCATAGGAGAGAAATGATCATCATCTTGCAGGGGATTTCTATTGTTTCCTTGAGCTCCATTAGTATGTTTCATAGATTGTATATAGCACATGCCTCCTTGATGAATGCCATTGATCAAATATTGAGAAAAACCTATGAAAAAGATGCCCCATGTGAATACAAATATTTCAAGGGGTGGAAATAACATAATTAGAGGGATTGATGGGCAATGTTTTTGATGGTGAGTTGCTAAGTTTTAGACGTGTAAGATTTGGATGAAAAGCCACCCAAGAATGTGTTAGAAATGAAAGCAACACTACTTCAATGGAAATCTGATTCAAGATAAATTTCAGCAATCTTTAAGTGTGCATTAACAATGGAGATTGTAACACAGAAACAAAACTATGCTTCATAGAAATGCAAAATCAGAAAATTGAACACATGACACAATGTTTAACATGGAGAAAATCCTTTTAGGTAAAAAAATCCACATAGGAAAGAGGCCCAATGTTTGTATTAATTTGCAAAAGATTGTACAATACAATAACACCACCAATCTCTCCTTCAGTCTTCAATCTGACAACACTCCAGCAGCACCCAAGGACCTAAAATCTATATTTTAGCAACAAAATACATGGAAAATACTTATAGAAAAGTTTTCCAACTCATCCTAGGAATTCACCTTCTCTCTCATGAGATTCCCCGACATGCAAACATTAAATGCCATCTTACAAGCACCTTCCACTTGTCCAAAAATAATCATGCAAGGTTGGGCACCCAAGACTAAATATGGCCTCTTACAACATCTTATAATGCATCATAACCATCATAGGTTCCACAAAAGAGTATCTTTCCTAGATAGGAACCTTGGGCTAAATATAGCAAATATACAACTAGCATATCCATCATATGCGTCATAGAATCACATAATCTTATGACAACTTGTAGCTATCATAGATTCACTTACCAAACATTATGACAGTTGTTGAATACATGCCAAATATAGTAGATTCCTGAAGGGAAAATGCCTACCCTCATTTACTTAGAGTTTTTACATTTGCCAACAGTAAAAGTCACTCTGTAATTATCTCTGGTTACTCTGAAATTACCCCTGCCAGTGAAACTAGTACATCTCCTCATGGATAATTTCAAATTACATATAATAAATGGAATAAATACCATATTGGGATTTACAAGGTTAATGGCACCTTATCCCAATAGAATACAAATGAATGAAGGAAAGCAAATACAGAAATAAAATATGAGCTAAATAAACTATATTCAACTCAATAGAATGCAAAGCATACAATGAATAAGAGATGATCATATGAGAGCGATGGGTGAGTTTATATATGATTTATTTCCCAAAAGACTAAAAACACTACCAATGTGGGATAAATGTAAAAAGCCCCTAAGTAAACTTAACCTAGTGTGAAGAGATCTAAGTGGAGAACTTGCTAGGAAATGAACTAGTTAGAAAATATACCCTATTCACACTAACACCCCCCATAAGTGCAACTTAGGTGGGAATGTAAACAAAGACTCAAAGATAGGTCCCGGCAACTAGGCCTAATGAGGTACCCATGTACAAAAATCTCTCACAAATGAAGAAAAGGTGAAAACCTAGTGGGAAAAAAATCCTCCCCAAAAGAGAGAAAGAATCAAGAAGGGCTAACTGATCTCCCCAGAAGAGATGTCACGTACCCCCAAGAGAGACCAAAGATGACTATACTTTCTCTCAATAAAGGGTTTGGTGAAAATATTTGCAACTTGCTCTACTATAGGACAATATTGCAAATCGATGACCTACTCTTGAATCAGCTCCCTGAGAAAATGCATGTGGATCTCGATGTGCTTGGTTTGTTGATGATGAACTAGGTTCTTCAAGATTTGGATGGCGCTCTGGTTGTCACAGTAGATGATTGATGGTTTCTGAAAAGTGATGCCAAGTTTAGTGAGGATGTTCTGAAGCCAAATAGCCTAAGTGGTGGCATTAATAGCCCCCCAATACTTAGCCTCAGTCAAAGAAAGAGCAATAGCATGTTGCTTCTTGCTCTTCCAACTAATGGGACCAAAAGCATGGTGAAAATTGTAGCTAGAAGTGGACTTGTGATCATCAAGATCACTAGCCCAATCAAAATTCATATATCTAGTCAAATATGAACTTGTGCCTACTGCATAGTGAATCTCATATATGTGAGTGCCCTCAATATAGAGTAAAATGTGTTTGGTAGCTTTCCAATGAAGCTCATGTGGCTCCTACATGAAGCGCAAATAAATGCCAACTGCAAAGGAAATGTCAGGGTGAGTATGAGTTAGGTAGATGAGGCTACCTACCATCTGATGATAAAAAGTGGCATCAACCAGTGGTGTGGAACACTTCACCTTAAGCTTGACTCTAGACAGAAAGAGAGTTGGTGCAGGCTTACAATTATTCATGTGAAAATGAGTCAAAAGATCATGAGCATACTTGGGCTACACAAGAGAGATCCCAGAAGAGCTCTGAGTGATCTCAATCTTGAGAAAATACTGCATCTTAAGACCCAAGTCAGTCATGTAAAACTTATCATGTAAGGTAGACTAGACATCAACAATGATGGATGAAGTACTCCCAGTGACAATCAAGTCATCAACATATAAAGCTAGAAAAAGAAGAGCATCCTCCTATCTCAAAATGTAAACATTTGGATCTGAATGGCATCTAGAAAACCCAAATGAGAGAAGAAAGTAGTCCATCTTGGCATACCAATCCTGAGGGGCCTTTTTGAGGCCATAGAGAGACTTTTGTAATCTTCAAACCAATAAAGAATCCTAAATAAATCCTTGTGGCTACTCCATGTAAATCTCCTCCTATAGATCCTTGTGAAGAAATGTGCTCTTTACATCCATCTGATGGACAACCCAACCATGAGCTACAACAATAGCAAGTAGTAGGTGAATGGAGGTCATTTTGGTGATGGGGGCAAAGGTCTTAGTGTAGTCAACACCATGAACCTGAGAGAAACCTTTAGCCACAAGCCGTGCTTTGAACTTATCAAATAAGCCATCTGCTACAAATTTGGTTCGATAGATCCACTTACATTGAACCAATTTTCTTCCCTTAGGAAGTGAAACAGGATCCCAAGTGTTGTTTCAAATCAAAGAGTTGTACTCTTCCTCCATTTTTTAATCTCACTCAGCTATACCAAATGCTTAATGAAAAGATTGAGGATCTAAAGTTGTGGCAATGAATAGATGTGAAATACCTTGGTGTTATGATCAAGTCCTCTGAGCATCTAAAGGATCCCCAACAAGAGTTGTTCCAGACTTAAGTGTCTACTGAGCCCAACGAGGCATGTGTGGGGATGGTGGTGGAGAATCCTCATGATCAAATCTGTGAGTAGAGGTAGCTGGTGGAAAATCCTCTTAGTCACTATCATCTGTATTCGCTATGGAAGAAGGAAGAGGAGAGGATGAGATAGGAGAGCTTTCCTCAAATTGCACACTACACTCAATGAGGAGCCCATGTGTCTCAGGATCCAAAAGTTGATATCCTTTGACACCATCAAGGTAACCAACAAAGATGTAGGGGTGACTTTGAGGTTCCAAAGTCTTGTGCTTCTCTAAAGGAATGTGAGCCCATGCTTTTTTAGGAGCCAAAAACTCTAAAGTACCACACAATAGGTTTCCTACCACACCAAGCTTCAAAGGGAGTGATACCCTTCAATGCCTTATGATGAACCCTATTCTGGATGTAAGCTGCACAATTGATAGCTTCTGCCCAATATTGAGGTGCAAGGGAGTAAGCGTGGATCATATAGCCAACCATCTCTTTCAGGGACCTATTTTTCTTATCAGCCACACCATTCTACTAGGGTGTATAGGTGACAGTATGTTGAAGATCTATCCCTTCAAGAGTACAAAATTTTTCAAAGCGGTGGTTCACATATTCTTTTCCATTATCAGTGAAGAGAATCTTGACAACCTTCCCAAACTATTTCTTGGCAAGAGCCTTGAACTCCTGAAATCTATCAAAAGCTTCTCCCTTCTACTGAAGAAAGTAGACCTAGGTGTATTTGGAATAGTCATCAATGAAACTGAGCAAGTAGTGAGCCTTGTTGAAAGACAAGGATGGAAATGGCCCCGCCACATCACTGTGACCCAGCTCAAGGACTCCAGAAGCCCTCCAAGACTTCCCTTTGTCAAACTTGTCCTCAGGATGTTTTCCCAAGGCACAACCTAAACAAACTCCATCTAATAAACTAATCTTAGGAAGACATGTGACCATATCCTGCTTGCTGAACTGCTGGAGATAGTGGAAGGTTAGATGGCCAAACCGCTCATGCCATAACTTGCTCACATAATCTGAATGAGTGAGCAAGGTTGTATGTCAAATCGCATTTTCAACTTTATTTATAATTTAAATTATGGGACATTTTTACTATGATTGTTTTACTATTGAGTGATTCCACATGTGTGAAAGGTAAAATAGTTGATATTTAAAATGCATAAAAATTTAAAAGTTGATTGATGACCAATTATTATTAAGATTATGGATGTATATCTTGTCTTGCTTCGGCTATGATTATAAGGACTAACATATTAATGGAAATCTAAGTGCGACTAAGTGTAGGAAGAATGTCGAAGACGAGAACATGGTTGAGGTAGAAATGTTGTAGCCACCAGGGAAGAGTTAGCATTATGGATAAACCTGATGCATGCACACATTCACTTAGCTTCATGTCATATTGCATTTTTGAGTGGCTTTATTTATGCGTCATTATATAGTTACTAGTCATGTTGAGCATTATATGGTTAATGGATGTGATTGTTGTTTAATGCTTAGATAAATATGTGAATTTTGTTGCTACAGTATGTTCATTTGAATTGCATAAGTTATCCATGTATTTATACATTCTTTTGACTTAGATTTAATAGAATTGTATAAGTTGAATTCAATTTGATTTATTTATATTATTTAAAGAGTTTATCTATATATTTATAAATATATTTATATATACAATTCAAATTAATAAATATCTATATATTATGCTCTTGCATGAAATGATATTTTAGATAGACTTAAAATAAGCATATATTTATATATACATATTTATAATTTAAAATTTATATTAAAAATATATATATAATTATATAACCATATAAGCATTATATTATTACTTTTATTTATTTGTTTTGGTGATTAATTTCTTTTGGAAAAAGAAATAAGTTAAATTATTTTAATTTGTTAAATTATTTAATTATTGAATGTACATGTCTATTTTAAAGATTTAAAGAAACAATTATTAAATTTATCATATTTGTGAATTAAAAAATGATATTTTCTAATATTAGTTTTAAGTAGGATGTGCATGAATAGCCGAATAGCAATAAAGTCATTTTAATACTATTTTTCTTTTATTAAGAATATAATATTATATTTTGCTTTTTACGTTTTGAAAAAAATAGGATGAGTTATTAAAAGAAGGGAATTAGCTTTTTTCATTCTTTATTTTTGGTTATGAATTTTATTATGCAAAGAGAAGAAAAAGAAAATAGGTTATTGAAGCTCAGGTATTTGAAAGTGTTTTTTTTGTGAAGAATTGAAGGATTGTTGTGCTTTTTAACTTGATTGGTTCATGTCCATTTTTTTACCAAATTGCTACAAGGATTGAGATAGGATTCTTGTCATGAAAGGCTTTAGCAAAGACTTACTTTGGTTAATAATTGAATATAGGATTGTGTGAATCAATTGTGATTTATATACTTCTTGTGCAAAAAGAAAGATTTAAACAAATTATAGTTTCATTGATTTTGAAGATTAGAAAAGAATTTTTGTTGAATTAGATTTGTTGGGAATTCTTAAAAGTTAGCAGGAAGATTTGATAGGTTATTTGATGGAAATATGATTTTTAGGATATTGAAATTTATTAATTTATTCTATAGGCAAAAACAAACATAATAGAAGATTTAGTAAGAGACTGAAAAGAAAAATAGTAACCTATCTTAGTTTAGACATATCTCTTAAACCGTGATCTGGGTATTTCTAATTTTTGAATATATGGTTTTAACTTAGGGGATAAACTTTACCACCATTTTTTATGATTTCATCTTTTATAATTTGTTTTTAGTTATTAAAACAAGTGGACTATTTTTTTTTAACTAGTAAATCATTCATGAGACAAATTAGTCTATTGCGGCATCGATAACTTTAGTTTTATAAACTGGGTTGCTCTAAATTTTTTATGGAAGGTGTGCAACTAAATATTTTGAGTCATATAAAAAAATAAGCCTTACCCAGTTTATAAATCTTTAGATACGTATTAATTAGTGACTATCTATCTCTGCTGCTATTTTTAGCATGATGTTTATATGTGATTATATTGTATTTATAAAATGATATTAAAAATATTTATTATGAAAATATTTATTGGGTTTTGTAGATCATTGTATTACCTTTCCAACTCATTTTAAAAATTAGAAAAATATTGTGTTTTGAAAAAGTTATGTATGTTTTAGTGAAAACTATATTTTATGCAGTATAAAACCAAGTTGCTGGCATGAAAGTCATGTTTGGCTTATGTATGATCTCCCAACATGGTTTTGTGACTTTGTAAGCATGTTGAAATTTCTATGTGGATATTAGTTATGATGGTGTGAGCATGAGTTGGAAATTATAATGTTTCGGACCACATTTAAAGTCACCTGTAGTGTTGATGTCCATACTTAATTTTGTTGTCCTACTATTCTGTCTCCTGTAGCAGCATCTTGATCACCTGTAGGTTTAATTTAACTGACTTATCTGTTTATGCCTTCACTTAAATGGTGTTCTTGTTTGACAAACATGAATATGAAATTGTTAGAAAAGATGATTCTCCTTTATTCCTTATTACAAATTTAATCATTACGTTATTATAAATATGATCTTGCTTGCAATTAGGCAAATCTAGATTTATTGATTTTATTTTATTTTATTTTTGAGAAATTAAGAATGAATTATGGGATAAAGATTATAACTAATTTGATAGCAATCAATGTATATCTTGAATTATTAAATGCAACTCTTTGATAAAAATATTGCTAGATATGTATTCTCATTGATTGAACAAAGAAATGAAGTAGTAACTATATTTAGGCAAAAGTATGTGCTATAAGATCTAGACACAAGACTATTTTGAGGTAATTAAGAATGGAATGAGTTGAGTTATCTTCAGTTTATGTCTTATTTATGTATCTTGAATAAGCATATGCGTAAGCTTTTTCGCTAGAATTAATTGCTTGAAAGTGAATTCATTTTAATTATGCAAAAGAAAAGAATTAGTTTGTTCTGAAAAAAAACTAGTTTATCTTTTGTGTGTGATTGGGGTTACTTCCTGGGCTAAGATGCCGAATGTGGAACAACAAAGATGGATTTTCCTTTTTTTGAGATTTGACTTTAAACTATTTTTATGCTTGGCCAAGCTAGGAATTCATTGAAATAGATGAATATTTGTCTAGCAAAATTTTATTTATATATATCTCTGCCACATCTTGTTGTGAGATAATTTGCATATCATTATTTAGATTTGCACATTAGACTTCAGGTTGCATTGGATGTTCCCTCTTGCCAGTTGTTTCCAGGTTGCTAGATGTTTCATGCAGGGTTGGGTTTCCTTCGTGTCATGAAGGGATCCGGGGAAGTGTAATGGCTTCATGGTTGGACAAAAAAACACCTGAGCCATGTTCCCATCTCTTAGCTTGTGGATGACCATGTGGGTCGGTGGTGGCTGGAGAGTGTGATTGATTTATTATTCATAACTTGTACTTGATTATTGTACCTGGTAATTATCATTGGATGATTTATGGAAAGAAAGCCAAATAGACATTGTATATTATTTATAGTGCTAACACTTGGATTAAGCACACAATTTGTAAGATTTCATGATATTATTGATTAATATTTATGAGAGCTATCTTTTTACTTGAGTTGATGTAAATAAGTGGATTATTTACTACAATAACTTTTGTTATGGAATGAGTACTTTACATTAGCCCCTTAATTGGCAGCAACAAGCTCATATATCAAACAAAGAAAAGGATCGTAATGAAGCAAAATTTCAAATGGAAGCAAGGAATCGTAGTCAAGAACTAAATCCAAATCAAGTGCCAAAACAAAATCAAACAAAAGATCAAAGTGAATCCAAAAGAAGACATGCATATAAAAATCACAAGGCAAGCAAAAAAGAAATATAAATTCCACAAAAAAATGAAGTAAGCACAATATGATACAAAATTGAAAGGTACATACTGCCTATGATATGTGTATGCCACCTTTGCAATCTTCACGATCCAATAAGGCTTATTGGTTATAATCTTCAATCCTTGATTCCCCAATTCATCCCCATTGTCACATTCAAATCTACCCTATTCCAATCCCAATATTCCTCTCATAAATCCAAGTCACATGACCTAAATCTACAAGCCTACACCAACCTTCCCAATCAAAACCTACATCCATACACCCACAAGCCCAAGCGCAACATATCTCATTAGTAACTCTCCATTGTCTGGCTTGTGATGGCACTTCGTTAAGATGTCTACACTTGGATACAACTAACTCAATGCCCCACGAAGATCATAATAATATTTGTGAGTTGTACGTCATTTGCAGGATCCCAAAACATCACTTGCTCAAAACAAAATATTTTTGGCACAACATGACGAGTTGTTGGTAAATAGATTTGTCACCTAACTCTATATTCTCATGCCCTAGAAGTGACAAATGTAGTAACATTTGAATCAGTTATAATGGTATTTCATAATTGATTCTTTGCTTATTTTACAAGGTGGCAGCTACCTTCTAAGATATACAATGAATTTGAATTTGTATTGCTTTTGACCAAAAAGCAAAAAAAAGGTAATGTTTTTAACTAGAAGGTTTTGAAAGGAAACCCTACAATTCCACCACAACTGAAATCTCAAAAAGAAGTTCAAAGACTTTGAAACAATCACTACACTAACTAAAGAATTATATATCCATCACCATGAAATATTCATTCAAAGATAAACACCTTGTAGCAATGAAGCAAAATGAACATCCAATACTCCAATACAGATAAAGATAACCATTGGCAATATATTCAACATAAGAAGAATAACATTCAAACACCATAACACAAAGTTTATGCTTTCTCTAACTTCACCATATGTTTCTCCTATATTGAAGTAATTGAAAGTAAATAGTATAACAGAGTTTTTACTTTTATGAGAAAAACAAAGTTTGCCCAAAAAAGATCCATACTACATCCCATCTACATATATTTATAGCATCCACATAATAACTGTCTTGGAAATAGAACAGTTTCTTGGAGACAACCATTTTAAAATAATAATAATAAAGTCTTGAAAATAAGTTTTGAGCCAAACTAAAGAATAACATAAAATAGAATTAAATCATACAACCATCCTTTTGCCTTCCATTGGGTCTTTGACACTTTCACTATTTTTTTCTTCTGCTAAAGCTTCCCATACTTTCATTCTTGTCTTATATTCCATATACTTAGTCACAATATAGGTGATGCTCTTGCTGCTAGGTGTGGTTGTAATCTGTAATCTGGTCCTCCATTTGGTCAACACCTTATTAGCTCCTGCTATGGTTTCATGATAGTCATCATCTCTAGTCTTGAAGGAATTAAGATATACCTACATTAGACCCAATTTTCCTAGTGATTCTCCAGTGATGGTTTCAGGATCAGTAATTTCTTTATCGAACATCTCTTTGAACTTTGGAGTGATTTCCTTCATGTCCAATAAATTTTCTCCAAATTCATCTATGATGTCCACCTCCAATTGATTGTAGTCCTTTTTTATCGTAATCATCACATTGAGGTATTGACCCAGTACCTTGTTAATTTCAACAATAAAATTATCATACAGATAATTTCCATTCTAATGAATCATTCCAGGAAGGATCTATGTCCTGGGGGACATTAATAAGCTTTTCCTTGATGAGTGTGAGAGAATCCATGGCTACTAAATCTGAGACTTCTTTTGAAAGCATGTAAGTGCTACCTTGTTCTTTCCTCACTTGATGAAGCTCAATAATCAACTCCTTCCTCTTATTGTGTACTTGAATATAAGACTACACCAACCTACTAAGGAAAAATAGAGCTTCACAAGATAAATTTTTAATCCACTCACCTACAGCTTTAGGAAAATTTAAATTTTTCTTTATCTATTGCATCGTATTAGCATCAATGCCTGTGATATCAGAGCTAGAAGCTTCATGGGATGTAGGTGTCACAATATACTAGATGAAATTACTTAGAGAAAGAACCTTAGACTACAAATTTATATTTTCTTTCCAAGGCACTTACAGAATAATTTATGTGATAAGCATCTCCTACAAGAGTGGAGGGACCCAGGTCTATATCGCTTATCTTATAGTCGGCCTCAATTATCTCATTTTCATTCAAGTCCTTCACTGGGTCAGTAATTTCTAGCATTTGATGGCCTAAAGTAGTATCAGTCACCATTCTAGACATTCTCTTAGCCTTTTTGGGCTTTGAGGTGCTCTTTAATAACTTAGCAACTGCATCTACTTCAATTGCCACTATTGGCACACTCTTTTTTTTCTTATCTACTGCCTTCTTCAACCATCCTAGGGAAGACAACACCACACTAGTATCCTTATTACTTGGAACAATTTTATTTTGATCATCAACAGAAACAGAAATAGGAACTTCTTCATCAATGGGAGAAGAGGGAACATCAAATAATGGGGGGAAAGAACCATCGTTAGCAATTTGCTAAAAAATGGGGTCAATTTTTTATAGGCACAAACTTCAATTGATTGTTTTTCTTTCTCAGGGTAGGCAAAGGCAAACCACCTAGCTCACATGTTGACTTCAGTTTCACAATTTCATCTGGCCTTTCACCATCACCTCTAGACTAGGAACTAGTGTTAGATGGTGTAGCTTCTTGTCTCCCTAATGTAGTACGAGCACTAGAACACTACGCGGACCCCTACTCACTGACTCGGGATGTTCTCTGTTCATAGGGAGAGCCTACATTTTTGTGCCATTTTTTGGCCAACCAATTTTTAGTTCTTTTTAACACCAAAGCAGAATGAACTTCTAAGTTCACCACCTCCTTGTTTGGCCAGTTAATTCAAGGAAGGGGTTTTGAAATCAAGGCTTGATACCCAGCATCAATAACCTCTGAATTATCTTCAATTCCATCTGGAATATGGAAAGAGAGACCAAAGGCATGGATTTGACCCAAAGTGAGTCTCATGCAATCCCTTCTCTGAACTTATCAGTCATCTATGCAAACCTCCCATAAATCTTCTAGACTTGAACGATGTTCATACAAACCAGAGCCATGAAAGTTCTACTTTACATAATTTTTGTTGTCGAAATTGGCTCTCATTGACAAGGAGTGAAAATTGAATTCACTAAGGGTTTGTTCCACCCCTTTAGCAACATCATTACTTTTACAAGTATAGGAGGATAATGTCAATGGAAAAACATACCCCCTCTTCCTCATGCTTTGGTACTTAACATCCACAAAAACCATTTGCCTGCAAACTTCAAAGAAAACTAGAAAATCACTGGTGTATCAAGGCAATTTCATTGGGGCCTTTTCATAACCCCCTATTTGCAGATAAGTAAACCTATCGAATTGATTATAAAATCTCCCAAACTCCATAATCAAAGAGGCAGCCTCAAGAGAAATTCTGAGTTCAAGGTTTCCATCCAATTTTCTTACAACAAACATCAAGAAAGCATCATTAATGCAGCAGAAATCTTTCATCACAAAGTCTTTCATAAGATGGGGAAAATAAATGTACATAGGTGTGTCTGGTGTCAATGACCCTTGAGGTTTTAACCCAACCCAAACAACCTCTTGACTAGCTAAGACATATATTAAGTATGAGCACATATGAAAGGTAGTAGTCTATTGGAAATTAACCAGTTGCTCTTTCAAGTGATGACTTATAATCTCAGCCCAATTAATAAATTAATTCTCACTACATATCAACAAAATGAACCAACACATCCAATTTTCAAAAGAATCTGTATCTGTACTCCCAACCACACGATGCAACAGGGTCATGATATCAAAAATTTCATCTTTGAAATGAGTTCTTTTTAGCCTTGTAGGCAATTGGGACTTACCTCTTTTCTCAAATTTTAACCAACTCCGCACAATAGAGTTCTTGCACTAGTCCTCATTTGCTCTGAAGAATTTCATTCCGACTACGATGAACATATCTTCAAAATTACTTATTTTTCATAATCCTCAACGCATGGGAAATTATTCCAGAATCTATCTTCACCACCATGAACCGGTCTCTAGCTTTAAGCTCCAGAGTTTCTAAGATGTATCTCCTTGTACATGCAACTATTAAGTCCACACTCTACACATAAGTTTGAAAACCTCCAGCACGCACCAAACTGCTCTGCAAGATTTTCTCTGCAAATGGTGATATATCGTCCTATTGCAGACGAGTCCAAAATTCCCCCAAGTCAATGTGTCTGAGCTTAGCAGCCTTCACACCAAACTAGTTACTCTCGATACCAGAATAATGAGGAGCACCCTGGTATTTAAATTTCATCCCAGCTACATGAAAGCACCAAGAAAAATAGCTATGTTCTGAGAAGATAATGGCGGAGAGTAGAAGCAATTTAGCAACTAACTAACTTAGAGAAAATTCTACCACCATGTATAAATAAACATGTTGTTATCTCGACATGACATGCTTTAAATGCTGATTTGATGTGGCATTCAATTCTCGCCTTGAAAGAATAACTTGGAGATTTGTTCATCTTTCAAAAAACTTGAAAATACATTCGCCAGACGTGTCATACACATCATTAAATGGACAGAGATTGCCTTGAAATCTAGATCACAGCCTTATTGTCATGAAGTCACAGGAAACTAGAACTTTATAACAATGAGTCATAGGTTATGAAGTTTTGGAAACCTCCAACTTGCCGACCATAGAGACAAGTGAATGTGAGTGGAAAGACTTAACGAAACAAACACCTAGTTAGGAAGTCGAGGAGTTAGGAAATTTTGGAAACTAGCGACTGAGTTGTGAAACCTTGGAGATGTGTGACATCTAAGGAATTTTCAAAAGGTAGCAAAGGATAAAACAATACTTAGGACTTAGACAAATGCGTTACAGACCTCAAAAGGGGAAAACAAAATTTGCATGACTCAAAATTGAATTATGTGCTAACAGGGGGCATACTAAGTAGATACATCATGTTTTTATACTTCAATAGCAAAAAAATTCAAAAAGTCAAAAAATAAAAAAAGAGTCAAAAAATAAAAAAAGTAAATGAAATAACTTCATCTAATGGTGAAAACCATTTCTATGGACGCTTGACAAGTACCATAATGAAAACTTGGCAAACACACAATTCCCCATTCTCATAACCAAATCTTAATCATCCATCCCCCCATCCCCCCTAATTCTCCAATCTCCCAAACCATTTCACCTTAGTTTGTTTGCCCAAGCTTAGTCATATCCTTTTATCACAATTCCTCCATCCCATTTCATTATAACCACTTTCCTGGGCACCATTCTTCCTCCCCCCCTTCATTTGGATTTCTCAACCAACATTTCCCAACCATCCACTCCCCTAAATTCTCTCATGTTATTTCATTTCCCCCATCCACTCCCCCACATCCTCTCATGTCATTTTCATTTCACCCAATCTACTACCCCACATCCTCTCATGTCATTTCATTTACTCCTATCCCCTATCTCCCACTTACACACGTGCCTTAATTTTTCTCTAGACCAAGAACATCACCTTGCCAACTCACACTTGGGAAGGGTGCTTGGACATATACCCCTCTCATCACATGCCCTTAACATTACCCCCACATAGTTGACCATCCCATCCCTTCCCAACCCACATAATTTCCAACTATTCATACAACTTACAACCTCCTCCTCCCTACATCCATTCCTTCAACACACATCCTAGTCATATCTTACCTACTCATTAGGGCACAATGCACTACATTTAATCCTTTCTTGGGAACCATCATATCCCTCTTCCCCAATGCTCATCATATACCTCTTCCCTAATCCCTATTTTATCCCTCCTAATTCAACCCTCACCTCCATCATCCTTCCTAAAAACACCCTTGGCTACAACATTGCACCATTGAATGATCCACCCTTTTTATGTTTTCTCATGCTTGTGGATTTATTTTTCTATCTTAGTGTCTCTCATATTTTTTCAGTATGTGTGTCTTTATGTCTTTTTTGTATATCATCCCATCTACATACTCCACCAAGGCCATCATGGTCCATCATACCATGTTTTGTCTCATGGACATGTTGATTGGGATATCTCTAGATTTCATCACTTTTTGGCTTTTCCTTGGCTTATTTGCATCATGTTTTGTTCTTAACTTCTTGTTGGTTTTTCTTGTCTTTGAGTCAGTCTTTTTATGCATAAAACACCACTTCACCTTGATCTTTATATCTTGACACATCTTGTTTTATGCTACAACAAAGTAGTTTCTCAACACATTTATAATCTCCTCACTGATTCCTTCCATATACTAGCAATCACTAACATCACTCCCCATCATGCATAAACACATCACAATCTCTTCACTCATTACCCATCACTACATCCTCAAATTCACATCCTAATGCTTGGGGCATAATTAATCCTTCCTCCTCATTTCCCCTTCTTCTCTCTTTATCACTACCATTCATCTATTCACCTCCCTTCCATTGCTAACTACCTTTTTTAACCATCACTAATCCCATCCATTATACACAACTAACCCTCTTAATGTCTATCTTTTTCATTCATCCCCCACATGTTTAATAACTCTATATTTCATCCATTTCAAGAGCACACTACTGTTCTTCAAACCCTCTTGTCCTCTTGAGGGAGCATCTCTTTACCAAAATTAGGGTTGACATTTTGAATCCAAAAATCCCTCCAAGCATTAAAGTATCAAAACCAATCTTAATCATCCAATCAAATGATCAAAATGACATGCATGCATAAGTTAAGCTTATATGCAAATTGATGCAGAAGCATCCTAAGTTGCTGAGAAATCTTGCATTAATGAAAAACATTTTGCTTTCTTTCTTTTCTTTCATTTTAGTTTAGTTCAATCATTTGCAGTTCCAGCATTTTCTACCACATCTTGTCGCATCTTCATATCAAATCTCACGAAGTAGGACTTAGCATCTACAAAGTGTTAGCTACATCATATCAAGATTTCAAGTGATTTGGACTTGTTTCTTGAGAGTTATCACTATTAGTTCAAATCATCAGCTTTCATCAAACAGAGCATTCATGTAAACAGTGAGAGGAGTAGGTTTACAAAGAACTTCGGTGACTTGTAGAGCCAAATGGAACATCATACATGGCACATTCGGACCAGGTAGACCTTCCTTGAGGTCTACACCAAGTTTCATGCATTTGTGGAGCAATACCAAATGTTGTAGGGTGACCTACATATTTCTACACATTACATCTTTCATTGAAGTTTGTAACCTCTTATGGATGACGCAGGGGATTTTATGAACTTGAAGGTGATATATAAGCCTTAATGAGAGGCATTAGGAAGTTAGTTAGTTGATTTCATAAGATGATAGTTGAATTCTTTTTGAAAGGCACTCCAATGCCATATCTTGTGTATCTGTTGTAACCTAAAAAGCAGGCTTGTGAGATTGTAGCTCGCATGTTGCTGGCATATAAGCACTTTGATTATTTGATATATTGAGCATTTGAAGCATCCATTACATTCCATGTTTGTGTTATTTCTATTGTGTTTACTCTAGATGCATGGTTTGGATAGTTCATTCTTTGACCCCTCCTACCATGACTACACCAAGTGGTACCAGAGCAAAGTTTTGAATCCTTTGGGAAGTGAAGGCATTTTGGAAGATTTTGTGGTGAAAAAGAGTTGACCTGGGGCAATCTACTTGTGTTTCTCAATAGAGCATCATTTGTGAGGCAATTGCTACCCTGTAGTTAGATCATCGAATTGAGGTAGTTGCACCAGATCCTAGGAAGAGATACCACCAAGGAGGATACCTACTATGGCTGATGTTTCTAGAAGAATGGAAGAAATGATAGAGATGATGAGGACAATCAAGGTTAGATTGGATGGTGTAGAAGAAGATAGAAGAAGAGGACTAAACCCTAGACATGAAGATGAGTGTTGATGATGAATTTCAAGCTACTAACCAAAATGGAGAAGTCCTAGAAGAAGAAGAATCATATCAGGTGAAGATGTTGAAATTTGTTTCTAAGATGGGAAAGAGACGTAGAGTGGAAGTACCAAACTATACTAGAAATTTGAATCCTGAGGAATTGATTGACTGGATAAATGACTTGGATGAATACTTTGAATATGAAGAAATTGAAGATCCAGAGAGAATGAGATTTGTAAAGACTAAGTTGAAAGGACATGTTACTATTAGGTGGAAATAAGTTCAATTGGATAGAAATAGGAGAGGAAAAGAGAAGATCATAAATGGGATAGGATGGTGACAAAGTCAACCAATTCATACCTGTTGACTATGAGTTGGAATTGTTGAAGAGATTAGAAAACCTAAAGCAAAAGGAGAAATCTGTGACGGAATATACTGAAGAATTTCATAAGATGGTTATAAAGACTGTACATAGTGAAGAAAGCAAGGAGAAAGTGGCAAGATACATAAATGAATTGAGGATGAATATTCAAGAAGAACTGAGTTTGGTGAGCATGAAAACAATAGAAGAAACATATCAGTTTGCATTGAAAGTTAAAGATAAGTTGAATAAGAGGCATGTGCAAAGACAGAGAGGTAGAGGAGGTAAATTTCAAAGAGGTAGAACATATTCCGGAGGAGAAAGGCCTTATGTAGAGAAAAACAAAGAAAGTAGTCCATACACTAAGAAAGATAGAGACATCAATTCATACCAGTGGGATGATAGGAGTTTCTACCGCAATATTAGAGGGAATCATAATTCTTACCACAATGAAGGACATAGGAGATATGAAAGAGGATTTGACAAAATATCATTCAGAGGAACTTTTTTTAATTGTGGAGGTGAAGGACACAAAGCATTTGAATGTCATCAGGGAAGTACAAACAAGAGGATAGAGAATAGTACAAGAGAAGCTTATGTGGAGGAAGAACCTATTGGATTGTCTAGTTCAGTTGGAAAACTAGAGAAGGGAGAATCATTAGACATGAGGAGAGCATTTTTTCAAATAGAGACAACTGAGGAACCACCGCAAAGGAAAATTTTGTTCCGAACAAGATACATATCAAGAGGTAAATGTTGTAAGGTTATCATTGATAGTGGAAGTACTGATAATTTGGTTTCAAAGGAGATGGTGACTAAGCTGAACCTGGAGAGATTGAAGCACCCTAAGCCCTACAAGACAACATGGATTCAAGATGAACACAAGGTACTGGTGAGTGAACAATGTTTGGTGAAATTTCATATAGGATCTTATAATGATGAGGAATTGTGTTATATTATACCGATGGATGTATGCCATATATTGTTGGGGAGACCATGGTAGTATGATAGAGAAGTTATACATGATGGGAGGAAGAATACTTATACCATAACATCCAATGGGAGGAAGCATATCTTGATACCTTTGGAAGATGAGCCTAAGAGTGAAGTATGTGAGATTGTTAGAATCTGTTTGGTTGATGGAAGGAAATTTTTGGATGGATTGAGACATGATAATATGTGTTTTGCTTTGATTCCAAAGAAGTGCAGAACCCTAAGTATAGAGAACACTAGAGCAAAAGAAGAAGAACCACCATCGGAGGAGATAACTGAATTGTTGATAGAGTACCAAGATATCATATCAGATAATGTGCCTGAAGGATTACCACCAATCTGGAGTATCAGTCATCATATGGACCTTATACCTAGAGCTATTTTGCCTAACAAAGAAGCACACTGGATGACACCAATAGAGAATGTAGTGCTGAATAGACAAATACAAGAGTTGTTGAGGAAATGAATGATCAGAGAAAGTTTAAGCCCATGTGCGATACCTGCAGTATTAGCACCGAAGAAAGATGGAGAATGGAGGATGTGTACAGACCCTAGAGCAATCAATAAGATAATTGTTAAGTATAGATTTTCATTGCCAAGGATAGATGGCATCATTGACTGCTTGAGTGGAGCAAAATATTTCACAAAGATAGACTTGAAGAGTGGATACCATCAGATCAAGATCAGAGAAGGAGATGAGTGGAAGGCTACATTTAAGACAAATGAGGGATTGTATGAGTGGTTAGTGATACCTTTTGGATTGACTAATGCACTAAGTACTTTCATAAGGTTGATGAATGAGGTATAGAAGAAATTCTTGTGTAAGTTTGTTATTGTATACTTGGATGATATTTTGATTTTGAGTAAGAACAAGAAGGAACATTTGTGACATATTAGACAAGTATTGTAGAGGTTGAGAGAAGAGAAGTTACTGATAAATATTAAGAAATGTAGTTTCATGAAGGAAGAATTAGTATATTTTATATTTGTGATTTCTACAGAAGGATTGAAGATGGACCCTGAGAAAGATAGAGCAATTGATGAGTGGCCAACACCTATGACCATTGGAGAGGTAAGATCATTCCATGAACTAGCAAGTTTCTACTAGAAGTTCATCAGAAATTTTAGTACAATATGCACACCAATGACAGAGACAATGAGAGGTGACAAAAAGGATTTCAAGTGGACATCAACAGCAACTAGGAGTTTTAAATTATTGAATCAGAAGGTGATAGAGAAACTAGTCTTAGCATTACCAAATTTTAACAAAGTATTTCAAGTTGATTGTGATGCTAGTGGGAGTGCAATAGGAGCAGTGTTAAGTCAAGAAGGGAGACCAGTAGCATATTTAAGTGAGAAGTTGAATGATGCAAGGAGAAGATATTCAATCTATGATCACGAGTTCTATTCCATAATTCAAGCCTTGAAGAAGTGGAGACATTACTTGTTTCCTAAGGAGTATGTGTTGTACACTAATCAACAAGCTTTGCAGTATTTGAATAGTCAAGAAAAATTGAATCAAAGACATCAGATAGGTAGAGTTCATGCAAAGTTACACATTTGTATTGAAGCATAGGAGTGGGAAGTCAAACAAAGTTGTAGATGCATTGAGCAAAAGAAGGAATTTGCTGATAGAGATGAAGGTAGAAGTATTAGAATTTGAGGAACTAAAAAATATGTATGAAGAAGATTTTGATTTTGTAGAAGCATGGAAAGAATGTAAGGAACCTATTGTGACATATAGAAGTAAGTGGTTAGATTATTTCATTCGGGAGGATATGTTGTTCAAAGGAAACCAATTATGTATCCCTAAGATTTCAATCAGAGACAATTTGATCAAGCAGAAGCATAGTGGTGGATTGGCAGGACATTTTGGAATTGACAAGATAGTGGATTTGGTAAGTGAACACTACTTTTAGCCTCAGATATATAAGGATGTAAGGAAATTTGTTCAGAGTTGTAGAGTTTGTGAAGTTGCAAAAGGGAGTAATCAAAATACTGGATTGTACAAATCTTTGGCAGTACCGGAGAGACCTTGGGAAGATATACGCATGGATTTCATATTAGGTTTGCCAAGAACACAAAAGGGATATAATTATATATTTGTGGTAGTGGACAAATTTTCAAAGATGTCACATTTCATTCCTTGTAAGAAGACAAATGATGTTGTGCATGTTGTTGACCTATTTTTTAGGGAGATTGTGAGATTGCATGGATTACCTAAGAGTATAGTTTTAGATAGGGATACAATATTTATTGGATATTTTTGGAGGACATTGTGGAAGAAGATGAAGAAAGACCTAAAGTTTAGTTCAACATTTCACCCACAGACAAATGGACAAACAGAAGTAGTAAATAAAAGTTTGGGTAACTTGTTGAGATGTTTAGTAGGAGATAAAGTAGGAAATTGGGATCTAATTCTACCACAATTAGAGTTTGCATATAATAATTCAGTGAACAGGAGTATAGGAAAGACACCATTTGATATTGTGATAGGAATAAAACCTAGAGGAGTAGCAAAACTGAGAGATATTAGTATGGAGAACAAGAGAAGTGTAGAGGCAGAAGAATTTGTAGGATACATGGAGACACTACATAATCAGGTCAAGAAGAGAGCAAGAAGAGGAGAAGAGGAGACATAAAGAATTTTTAGTGGGAGATGAAGTTATGGTATATCTAAGAAAGGAGATATTTCTAGATAGTGGGGACATACAACAAGCTGAAGATGAAGTTTGGACCATGTAAGGTTCTTAAGAAGTTTGATTCAGGGAATCCATATGAAATAGAGTTACCAAAGACATTTGACATATCACCTATATTCAACAATAGTAAAAACTTATTAAGCTACCACAAAACTTTAAATTTCTACTCAAATGAAAAAATCACCAATGAATCTAACAGAAAAACATAAAATTTGAAAAAAAACATTATTTATACCTTCAAACTTAGATTTCTCCTTCATGTCCCATTGTATCCTATCTTCTTGAGATCTTGATTTTACTGGCTGTAATTATGTTCTCAGAATGCACTTATTTGTTTCAAGAGACTCTAAGATCAATGGACTTGTGGTGGATTTATGCAAAGTGAATGATTCTACAATGCTAAACTATGATAATGATTGAATAAAGCTAATGTAATGCAACAATGGATATTGGTAAATGCTAAATGATATGCTAATGGAGATTGCTAATGATAATTATATGCAAATGGAATCTAAAGGCACACTTTTGATATTTGATATGATTTTAGCAGCATGAAAGTATGATCTCTTTTGTGTGTTCTCCAAAATGAGGATGAAAGGCTTCCTTTTATAGGCAAAGGATGGCTTAGATCCAAGTGGTAAAGGATCAATGGTTGAGGAATTGGTCTTATGACATGAAGGTCAACATTGAATTAGTTGGATGAGGGGAGATATAGAAGGAGAATGTTCCTACTACATTGACAAGATGGAGAGATATGTGGGACAAGGAGCCACATGTCGAGATGCTCACAAAGACCATTAGAGAAAGATGGAAGGAGTCTATGTTTGTTGGGATGTTGGAGGGAATATAGGGCTCATGAGATAAGTGTCTCATAGTCAACTTTGATTATGATGATGTGGAGAGACCAACTTCTACAAAGTAGGGATGGTTGAGAGGAAATAGAACATGTGTTGAGGATAAATTTTCAATTAAATATTATTAATATTTAATTTATGGTACAACATGGAGGTGAGGTGTCAAATGATGTGGATTTTAGGAATATGACTTTGTCTTAGAAGAATAATTAAATAATTAGGATTATTTAATTAGAGATTGTAGACACTTAAATTTGTCCATGTCTTGCAACATGTTGTCCTAGGTCCCTTGCATAATCCCACTCCTAATCCCATCAGGAAATCACCTTCCCAATTAATTAAATAAATCATATTTATTTAATTAATCCCCATTTGCATGTCCCGAATAATTCAAATAAAATATTTTAATTAGGTCCCCTTTATTCCCCCTCGCACACTTGTCACATGACTACAACTCCTTGAGGAGTGGGAATCACCTTTCAATCCTAGTCGTCCACATATCACATGTAGCCTTTCAATCTCAACCATTCATTCAAATCAGCCCTTTCCTATAAATCAACCCTCTCCTAAGCCATTTGGAGGATCCATTTTGTAAGTAGCCTCATGCTATCAAATTTCCTCTAGATCCTCTCTTCATTCATCTTCATTACATTGTTATGCTGTTGAAATAGTGAGCAATCAACATTCATCCTTCGATATCATGCATTCCTATGCAATATTGAGAAGAGAATTGGAGGAGAGCCAAGCTTAGCATAGATATTTGATTTAGTTTGTTTGCATGCTTTGGATTTCTATGTTATCTTGTACTTCATTATTTAGTTAGGGTTTCATGATTGATATGAGTGATTCCTTTCTGATTTTCCCTAGCTTACATTGGTGAACCTGACGTGAAACAAAGAAAATATAACTTTTTTTTGTTAATTTTAGCAACTTAGCTTTCACAGGTGGCTTCCTAGTCTCAAACGGACCTCACCGTTGAGTCCGAGAGACCCTTTTGGCGAAAATCGACTTAAAATTTGTCAAATTTTGTTACAGGAAAAAATTTGAATTTTTTTAAGTTTTGGCCCTTCCATAGGGTCGTACCATATAGAGCCATACGGACCCTATGCAAAGGCCCTCTCTGGTTTCTGCTGATCTTTTTTGTTTGTTCTAGTGACTGATAGTTTTTGTTGCAGGTTGATATTGTTGGTTGCAGGATTTTTTTTAATGGTCTGTTTGGATTTTTTTAATGGTCTGGTCTGGTTTTGGGTCCCCTGTTAAACCCTAGTATCTACTCAGAGCCCCAAATCACTGCTATTTCAATTTGTTGACCTCTGCTCGCCCTACACTTTTTCTCCCCTATCAATGACATCTTATTTCCTTGATTGTTTCTCCTTATACTCATGTTCACTATTTCAAAACCCTAAACTACTGTCGACTGAACCTTACCACCGTTCAACCCTTACCTATTGACATTCTCCTTAGGGTTTTTGTCACCGTCATTGCTATTGCAAATGGTGACCACAACCCATAGTCGTTGCTTCCTTTTCATCTAGTCAAAAACCATGTTCAATGCCACCCCAGATCATCAACCCACCTTTCATGCGCTGCTACTGGTAAGTCTATCTGTTTGCCAAGTTTAGGTTGCCACCACGAAGTTCATGGTCACCTCCCCTTTTTGCAACCTAGTCACCCTTTCACTCACCCAAGTGCCACTACTGCCTGCATACTCCCTCTGCTGACCATGCCCTTGCCCGTCACCACTAAACTACAACCCAGTCACTATCATTTCTAGTTCTGTCGCTGCTAGTTTCAAAATCATTCGTCATCACTGCTCTACCTAGCTTCACCTCCCATCGATGTTTTCTCTGACTGCCGCTATCAAATCTCATCTAAACCCTGTGGTCACCACTAGTTTAGGAGCAGTTGGAACTCCTTAGGATCCCATCGCCAATACCCAAATCTTGGCCACCACCACTAATAAATCCTACTCGACCCGATCCCTCGTACCTTTGTTGTCACAGCCAATAACCTCACTGCCATGACTTAAACAAAAAAGAAAAGAAAAAAAACCCTAGCCGCTAATAGTGTTGGATCTCCCGTATAACGCAAGAAAATTTAACTAAATTTCAATGCCTTGCCGATAGTTAATTGTTTTGGTATTTGGGGATGGTCATATTAGTGATCAGCAAGGGACCTTTTTTTCCTATCTCTTTTTTAAATCAATTTAGCCCCTCGTCACATGGGTGACTAGGGGCCAATTTGATACCCTAACTGCCAGAGGTAACCTTAACAACTAGTTATTCAAGCATATGACTGGGAACAAAACTAACAGCTAATGGTTACAGTCAATAGGCAGTTTGACCCCCTTTGCCTCCAAATGCCAAAATAGGTGTTTTTTTTCCAAACTCACATAACGTTTGCATACGGTAACGAAATTGCACAAAATTGGTGGCGTTGGAAAGTTGACTCCAAGAACTTTGCAATAGTATAGGTTTCATTAGGTAAGAGTGTCATTTTATCAGGTTTTTTCTGCTCAAATTCAACATTGCCTTTAAACTTCAAACGCTTATAACTTGTGCAAACTTGATCAGATTTTGACAATTTTTTTTTACTTAAAATTTATTGACCAATCTGATGCTACTATTTATTTTGCTGTAGATAATAAGTTTTCTCAGATATTTTGTAGATTTTCTTTTTTGGCCTTTTCATCACGGTGGCTTGCAAAAGGGGCATTTACTTGATATTTCATGTTCTTTACATTGTCATGGGGATTTTATATTCCTAATGTCTAATTTTCAGCCTGTGGCATTCACTAGGAGAAGACTTTCATCTGAAACTATGAACACATTTGATGTAGGGTTCCTTTTATTTTCATGTGCACGTGCTTGGTTATCATAGGAACACTTCAATTTGGTGCACTAAAATGAACATAACTTGTTATTTTCACACATTCTTGGGGCTTCGAAAGAATCAGTGTTTGCTTTGTTTAGTGATTGTGTTGGTGTTTTGAGGTGTGTATGCTCTTCCCTCGCACGTTATGTGACCTTGAGAATCAAAAGCATCTCTCAACATTTTTGTAATCACACCACACATTTAATTTGTAAGGTCAATGAAGATTGTCTAGTGTGGTCAAACACATGTGTATGATCTCTCCTCACATCTTTTCATGACCTTGGAGATCAAAAACATGTGCTTGTATCACTTTTGTCTAAACCCTTAGAGGTTCTGTCTCCCAATTTGTGAGAGGAAATGACCCAAGTGGTGCTTTCGTTTCATCCCGCTATACAAATAATCATGATTGTGACAAAAGTAATCAATTACCTGGTGTCATTGTTCTATACCAATAGATGTCTCCCTCAATATCCTTATGATGTGTGAAACCCCTCTCTGAGGGTTGGGAGGCCTCTTAATTGAGCGAACCATCGTATCTATAGACACCAGTATATCCCAAAACATTGATTAAGAACCTTTTTAGTGGCCAAAATCCTTCTATTTGCTGGTGTAGGAGGTCAGACCTCTGAAGCTGTCCCACGTTCTCGTAGTTCAAAGTTGAGATAGAAAATTCCTTGAGATCCTCAGGTCTTTAGGAATTTGAAGTTTGGTGTGCCTAAGAAGTGAGTGTCGTGTAAGGGGGAGCCAGTGCCACCAAACTTCTAAGCTATCCGCTCTGAATAAGTGTGGCTCAAATTTATTCACAGTGGGAATCCAACAAATATTGTCCTTTCCAACCTAGGATCGTGCATACTTACAAGTTTGAAAAACTTGTCAAGAGTCACTAAAAACAACCAATCTAACTACCAAGTGTCTTCTATGACTGATGTGTGTGCTTTCTTAATCATCATCCCAAACACCCTAGTCAACACATTCATTCTAAGTCATCATCCTTCTTATCACATCTTCCTTGTCATTCCACATCATCCTTGTCCTATCCTAATCACATCCTAATTACATTATCATCATTCTAGACATTGTCCCCTTTCTAATCCAACCAACACCATTCCAAGTCAAACCAACATCAGGTCATCCAATCTCGTCATTCCACATCATATCCTAGTCTCATTATCCTAATCCATCTGAGTCACCATATCCTATTCATCATTCCTAATCACCATCATATGCCAACCCATTTCATCCTAATCACATTATCCTATTCATCATTCCTAATCATTCCAAATCACCTTCTTCCTAATCAAACCCTAATCATCCTAGTCATCATTCTAATTAATCCAATTCATAAAATTGCATCATTCTTCATCATATCCAAGTCATCCCAATCCAATCCTAATCATTATCCTTGTAATTCTACATTATCCAATCAACATCATTCCTAATCATTTCACCTTATCCTAATCATATCCCAATCATCATTCCTATTCATCACACATAATCCTAATCATTTTCCTAATCATATCCAAGTCATCCTTATCAAACCCTAATCACTTCTTTCATCTAATCACCATCATATCCAAGTCATCCCTATTGAACCCTAATCGCCTCTTTCATCTAATCACCATCATCTTAATCATCCTAATCACTACACATAATCATAATCATCCTAATCATTCAACCTCATCCTAATCATTTCCTAATCCATCCTAATCATCATGCGTAATCATTACACTCTGTCATCCTCATCCAATCAACAATCGTTTCCTAATCCATCAAAGTCATCTAATCTTATCAAAACCTTAATCATCTTCATTCATAATCCAATCAACTTCATCCATCGGAGTCATCTAATCTCATCACTACACATAATCATCTTCATTCTGATCCAATCGATTTCATCCTAATCATTCCCAATCGTAATACACCACAACCATAGGGAAAAATTTGAGTGTCTACTCTTCCTATCAAATCCGATTGCAACTGTGTCAAAACATTATAGACTTGTTGGTTTTGTTCACCCACTATGTTGCAAGGTGTGGCCCTTGGTCTCTTTGTTCAGCACTGCACTGTGGTGGTTTGTGACAAGGGCTTAATCGCCTCCCGTGCTTGTTAAGTCAAGTGGTTGTATTGGGCATTAACAAGTCGATCTTTTGGTGCAATGGCAACTAATAGTTGGTATCAGAGCTGAGGTCATGGGTTCAAACCCCGCAGTTGTGCTGGAGGGGAGATTGTTGCAAGGTGTGGCCCTTGGTCTCTTTGTTCAGCACTGCGCTGTGGTGGTTTGTGGCAAGGGCTTAACCGCCTCCCGTGCTTGTTAAGTCAAGTGGTTGTATCGGGCATTAACAGGTTGATCTTTTGGTGCAATGGCAACTAACACACTATATATTCAATTTCATTCCACTACATATTCAATTTCATTCAGCCTTGACATCTATAGAGGATCCTAAATATTAGTCTTCCTAAGGTCGAAACATAGGGAGAAACTATCGAAGCTTGACTGTATCACTAGTACAAATCTGGACCAAGAGACCTTGACATCTTTTTTAAATTAATCACAACTTGGGCTTAATACTCCATGGTTAGTTTAAGTCCATCCTTCCAAGTGAATTCTAAAACTCATGGGTTCACTTTAATCAGTCATTTCTTCCACTTGGGCTTAATAGTCCAAGGCTAGTTTAAGTCCATCCTTCCAAGTGAATTCTAAAATTCATGGGTTCACTTTAATCAATCATTTCTTTCACACCTCAAGGTCTTGATAAATCCAATTTATACTTTGACAAGGTCATTAGTAGATGAGAGTACCCTCTTGGAGCTAGACTTTTTGAAGACTAATATCCATTAGCCTCTACCATAGTCTAGGCCTCATCACCTTATATTGACATCCCCATAGCATCCCACAATTCAAAAGTCTTGTATGGTAAAGACACGGTTGCAAAAGAGAAGAGAAAGGGAGTAGATCCTCCTAGTCATCCCTATAGCGAACACATCAACACAACATTCTCACCAACACATTCATCCTTGTCATTCCACATCATCCTTGTCATCCAATCAACATCATTCTAATCGTATCCCAATCAATTTTCATCCTAATCATTATTCTTGTCATTCGACATCATATCATAATCGCATCCTACTCATATCTTCATCATTCCACCTTCACATCCTAATCACCCTTTCTACTCATCAAATTCATCCTTATCACCTCACCCCTAATCATATCCTAATCATTCTTCCAGACCACATCCTCTACATCATCATCCATCCTAGTCAAGCAATAGACAACATGGTCCTAATCCTTGGGAATCATGAAGACAAACCAATACCTAAGCTTGTACTCCAAGTAGCCCCTCCTCCTAAGCCCAAGTTCATACTTAGAGGAGGCTATCTCTTTAATTACAAGGATGAGATAAGTCCAAAACCTAGTCCATCCACATATCAAGTCAATGCCACATCAACCTATCCATTCATACACAAACAAGCACATGAGAGTCTAAATAGCCCTTTGTAACAAGACAAAGTGCCTTGAATCCTAATGCCACCTTTAACAAGGGAGACATCAACCTAGTCCATGCAATACATTCATCATCCTTACCATCCTCTAATCCTACATCAACTCCACGTCCTAGAATCAAACATTACAAAAGCAAGCCTAAGGGGTTGTCCATATCCACCAATCCATTCAATCCCTTTGACCCTCCACCTAATCAAAGTCTAAACCCTAATCCTACAACACCATCCATCCATCATATCCCTCCACCATGGGAACTTTCCACTCCACCCAATCCTAATCATGAGTTCACATCATCTACCCTCATTATCCATCCACCATATTGTCCTTCAGCACATTCCTTGCAAAGGATGTGATCCAATGGTTACAAGCAAGGAATCAAACCTCTCCATGTCAAACACGCATTCATGAGCTTATCAAAGAGCCCTCAAACACCATGCCTAGTCTTTCAACCCAATCATGTGGTCTACAACCCATCAACCTTATTCAAGAGTCTCCCCCCACTAGTCCAAGTCAAACTCCATCATACCTTCATGTTGTTGACCCTCTAGAACACATAAAGTCCATAAAAGAGTCATCCAATTCCATTTCCACTCAAAGTCAAGATATATGTCAAGGATATGATCCTAAGAACATGGAAACATCTATCCCTCATCCACATCAAGATCAAATCCCTCTTATTGATCCCATTCATAATGCACTTGATCCCATCTATGATCAAGATCCTACCTATGATCAAGAAAGTCATGATGATCCTTTTAGTTCATTTTATGCATTCCATGGGCAAGAGCTTGCTACTCCACCCATCCATGATCCACAAACATCCACTCCCCATGATAAGACATGTGCCTCCCAAGCATACATAAAAGATCAAACAAATAACTTGGATCCTAATTAGCAAAATCAAGATCCTAATGATCCTTCTTCATCGACCATCAATCCCATTTCAAGTCCACCATCATATCCACTTGGTCTTACCACCTTCATCCATGAATGTTTCTCCTTAGGTACACAACAACCTTTGTCCACCACTTCCCCTTCTCCATCAAATAGGGAACTCATGTCTAGTGTCCAAACTACACCTAGTCCCATTGTCAATCGCATCCTCCAAAAAATGAACTACCATGGTAAAGGCTTAGGCCTTCATGAACAAGGTATTTTGGAGCCCATACATGTCAAAGTCCCTCCACACTCATATGGCCTTGGATACACACACCAAGATAACCAATCCAAAGATGTTGGTAATTTCTCCATTCCTCCTAAGTCCACCACTTTCAATCACAAACCTTATCACATTCCCAAAACATATGTTGCCATTCTACCTCCATCATCCTACAAATGCCAAAAGCATGTGACCATACACCTTCCACCATCCAATCTACCTCCACTTCTTCCAACTCCTACTATCCCTCCATCCACTTTACCTCCATTGCTCCCAACACCTAAGATCCCTATCATCCATAAATCCCCTTACATTCCTAATCGTGACCAACAAATGCACAGATTGTCTAAACGTGATGCTTCCACTCATTCCACCAAACCTATGGGATTCAAAAATAAATTTTTGGATGCCTATACTCATAAAGCTAAAAATCCTAAGGGTTTGAATGCCTTAGGACATCAATTCAAAAGATCAAAGAAAAATACATCTGAAAATCTACCCAAACCCCCACCTTCACAAGCAATGTCTAAAACTAAAATGGTATGGGTCCCTAAACAAAAAATCAAGTCAAATGAGGCATCCACCTCTCAAAAATCCCAACCATTCTCTTCCATCCAATCATCCCAAAAAATCACATTCCATATGCAAACCCCGCATGCAAAGAAAAAGTCATAAAAATACTAAGTCTATGTGGGTACTAAAATGCTTACATCATTCATCCCCTAAAAAAACATCACCATTTCTTCCTACACCACCATCCAATCAAAAGCTTCCATGTTTATCATGATGTGTGCAGCCATTGGTCATGATTCCCTTCCATACCTCCGTCTCCCCATCATTCAACTATTATCCTACATATCTTCCCCATCATATCCCTATGGTCCATGCTTTTGCATAAGCCTTTCATCCATCTTTGCATAAGTCCTACATAATCCACATCATAATCCAATATCATTCCCTCCATAATCCGCTATCTACCTACTCTGTCTCACTTTCATGCAATTCCCTTACCAACATCTTGAGCATAGTGACATTTGACATGGTCCATGTGCAATGATATCTATCTCTAGTGGGACTATCACCCTTCATAGAACTAGACACTCGAGTCTCTCTCGTCCATATCCACCTTCTCCCATTCAAAAAGTCAAAAAGTCAAAAAAGTCAAAAAAAATTTAAAAAACACAAAAACACAAAAAAAAATGTAAAGAGAAATCCCTTCATCCAATGGTGAAAACCACCTTTGGTGATGCCTTGGATTAGTACCATGATGACAACCTAGCAAACAGGCGTCATGTGTAGGATGATCTTCTATGTCACTTGTGCTTGGGGGCACATTGTCTCATCTGCACTATCATTTCCTTCCTATCATTCCATTTCCATACCATTACCTATCACATTGCATCCAATCACCCTCCCTTCCTCTTTTGATCTTGATAAAGAAATGGGGGAAAAATGTTGACAAATGTTTTGGTTATATGTTGATATACCTCATCCTTTCCAAACCAATCCATATTATCATTATTTTATCATCATAAGATTTGTCATGTCAAATCCTAAAAATTACACCAATAATGGGGCATGTTATTCTTATACGACATAGCCTTTGGAGATCACATCCTTGTTCTCTTCTGCATCCATTCTATCCATTATCATCTATCATCTTATCCATCCTTCATCCTTGCACCTAGACTTGGTTCATCCTTGTCATTGGTATATAGCACAAAGGCTACATAAATTATCATCCATGGCACCCCAAAACATTCAGACACAGGTGATACACCTCTTTCCGCTTTCATCCTTCATCTAATCTTCACCAATCAAACATCATCAAACCAATCAATTCTTCCAATCAAATCAACATCACCCCTTTATTAATTCTTCAATCATTAAAATCAATCAATTCAATCAATCATTCCAAGCAATACACTCAAATACAAGCCATCATTAATCCATGCCAATCAAGTCAATCAATCAAGTCAAATTATCTAATTACATCAATAGTCTTGATCCTAGCCTTGTTGTAAACTGAATCAATCAATCAAATCCAATCCATCATTAATCAAATCCTTGTGTTGCCCGCATGGCCAACAACACTAGTATCTATCAATTAATCAGTTGTCTTAGACAGGATGTTGGATTGTCAAAACCAAACCAAGCATCTTATATGACATGTTTCATTCCTAAAACCAAACACCATCATCATCACTCATCAATCAATCAATTAATCATTGGTTTACAGCTTGATAGGAGCAATACCTTACTTGTTTTTGTGTCATTTGTGCATGCTTTCTTTTTTGCTTGTGTGTGTTATCATTTTCAATTTGCATTTGTATCAAATCTGAATCCAACCCAGCTAATATTCATATCTTGTAATGAGACAATGTTGTATTACACTGGGGCACGAAACACATCACCACCTTGGTCCTTATACCTTGGTGCATAATGTCAAGTGCTATATCAAACATCATGGTTTCTCACCTTCATTGTAGCATAACGTACCCTTCCTTTTCTTCTATCCATTCCCTTATCTTTCGCCTTTGATCAATCCCTTTTCATTTCGAGAGCCTACCCGTATTTGTCGAACTCGCCTATCCTCTCGAGGGGGCATCATCATCCCATTCCATCATCCTTTTTCTTAGCTTCTTTGAAATGATATTACTTGACACAAATCTCATCATCTCGAACATCATCTCGAAGAGGGGCAAAATGTAGATACTTAAATTTGTCCATGTCTTGCAACATCACTTTGTGAGACATCTTGCAATGTTTTGTCCTGGGTCCCTTGCATAATCCCACTCCTAATCTCATCCTAATCACCTTTCTAATTAATTAAATAGATCATATTTATTTAATTAATCTCCATTCACATGCCCCCAAATAATTCAAATAAAATATTTGAATTAGTTCTCACCTCTCACCACATTGCAACGCATGTCACATGCTACAACTTCCACTTAATGCACTTCACATGCACAACTAATTTAAATAAAATATTTGAATTAGGTCCCCTTTATTCCCCTTCACACACTTGTCACATGACTACAACTCCTTGAGGAGTGGGAATCACCTTTCAATCCTAGTCGTCCACATATCACATGTAGCCTTTTAATCTCAACCATTCATTCAAATTAGCCCTTTCCTATAAATCAACCCTCTCCTAAGCCATTTGGAGGATCCATTTTGCAAGTAGTCTCATGCTGTCAAATTTCCTCTAGATCCTCTGTTCATTCATCTTCATTCCATTGTTATACTGTTGAAATAGTGAGCAATCAATATTCATCCTTCGATATCATGCATTCCTATGCAAGATTGAGAAGAGAAATGGAGGAGAACCAAGCTTAGGATAGAGATTTGATTTAGTTTGCTTTCATGCTTTGGATTTCTATGTTATCTTGTACTTCATTGTTTAGTTAGGGTTTCATGATTGATATGAGTGATTTCTCCCTGATTTTCCCTTGCTTACAAAGATAACTTTAGATAAATTAAGATATTTAAATAAATAAATTAAATTTTATTTAATTATTGGAAGAATAGGATAAATGTGAATCAAATAAAAAAATTAGTATATTTATTTATTGATAGAGGAAATAAGAATAAAATAAATATATAAAATATTTATTTAATTTATCTCAAGCCATTTTTAGTTGTATATAGTAGGTTTATGTGAAGCTTCCTAGAGACATTCTAGGCTCACCATTGCATCCAGAGCCACTGAGATAGTCATATTTGCCTTACATTTTGCTCGATTTGGACACCGAGTCAGACCTGCAAGGGTTTGAAGTTTGGAGGTGCATACCAGATCCAGTAGGTACATGATCTTTTGGAGCATTTTGAAGCCAAACGAACCCTACCATTGCGTCTGGAAGGCCCAAAAACCTTAAGATCGACTATCAAATCATTGATTTTAGATTAGTTGTTCAGAAAGGCAATTTTTTTTTGCTATAGGGTGTCATATGACTCCTCATGCAAATAGAGACAGAAGGTACCAATTTTCAAAAATAAAATAAATAAAATTTTTTGAAATTTTTTTCTATTGGTAAAAAAAAGTTTATACAATTTTATTTAAAAAAAGGCATTATAAAAAAAATTTGTTGAAAAAAATACCAGGGTACAAAGGTACTGACACCCGCACCCCTGGTACAGGCCTGCAAAAGGGTACACGGGTACCCATAGGGCCCCACATCCCTTAAGAGGCACTACCCCTTGAAAAGGCCCCTTCATGTGGGGTTTGGGGGTGAGGCTAAGCGCCCCCCCCCCCCCCCCATTATATGCTTTTTTAAGCCTTTTAAAGGCTTTTTTTTATATAAATTAAATCCATGTGCCTTTTTTTTAAGTCCTGAAATTTTTTTTATTTTGCCATTAAAAAATTAAAACCTCCTTGACCTGCGTGCCCAGATCTGCCAATTTTGGCGTGTAAAAAAATTATTTCATTATATTTGTTAGATTTACTATTTTAGTAGTAACTATATTTATCTGGAGGCTTTTTTTTTTGGAAAAGATCTACATTTAGATAGAAGGTTCTATAGTTGGAGATTCTACTAAGTTTGATGGTAGTTCCACCAAATCTAGCAGCAGAAGCCTTTTTGCTCTCTACCCCCTCTCCATTGGTAGGTTATAGTTTGAAGGCTAACTTTGCAGGCTCATAACTTGGGCTCAGAAGATCCTATCTCAATGAATTTTTTTTATTTGGTTTATTTTTTCATGCTCTCCACACCAGTGTAGATGACTTTTGGTTTTGATGCCCAAATTTTCTAGAATTTGTAGATTATCACTGGTGATGCTACATAGTTCTCATTTTGAAAACTTCAAAGCTACATAATTTTTGCATATGAAATCAGATCGATGTGATTCTTTTTTTGAAAGTGCATGTTTTTTGTGTACTTTGTAGTAGTACTAGCCATTCTATCTAATATTGTACCAAAATTGTAGTTTCAACATATACTCATTATTTGAGAATTTGTAAAAGGTATTGAAGTCAAGTCCACTCATTTTTTCTTGCTGGTGGTCATTGTACCAGCACTACATATAAAGCGCCACATCATTTTTTCTTGGGGGATTATTTTCTTGAGTGATTTGGGGGGGGGGGGGGGGGGTCTCTTAGTGTCCTTGTGCTTGCACATCTCTTTCTTGTGCTCTCCCTTCCTTTCTCAAATGCTAATGCTAAGTTTCCATTGCTAACACCATACAACTACAACACATGGAAACAAAATGCATGGAACTTCTTCATGCAACAAGGTTATACACCCTATGTTGAAAAAAGATAACTGAACCCACAGATGCTAAGGATAAAATATTCTAGATGATTGAACAAACAAAAGCTCTAGGTTGTCTTAAGAGTTTAGTTTCTCTTGATATTATGTTTCAACTTGATGGATGTAACAATTCACATGATGCATGGGACAAACTTAAAACTCTCTATGGAACAACTGATGAAATTAGGGGATATCAAATTGATAATCAATTAATGGCACTTGATCCTAGGTCCTTTGACAACATCTAGGACTTTGTAACAAAAGTAAATGACTTAAGAGCACAATGTAAAGCATGTGGCATAGACAAAAAGGACATTCAACTTGTCTTGAGTACTCTTAACAAAATTGGACCTGAATATACAACTTTTGTTTCTAGTTTTCATACTTATAAATTGACTATGGGATTTGCTTATACAATGCCTTCCTTTGCTTCATTTTTTAAATTATTGATGCAAGAGCAAGGCAAGCTTCTTTCCATGGGTCTCTTGAAGTTATCTTAGTCTCAGGATTTGTTGGATAGTTAGTCAAAGGGTCAAAAATGGTTCAAGAAACCTAACAAGAAACAACAGAGGTTAAAGAAGAAGTCACAGAAAGATCAGACACAGTCATCATCTACTCCAAAAGTAGACTCCAATTCCTCTTCTTCCAAGGGGAACTCTCAAAAGAAGGAAAGACCAACTTGTTGTTATTGTAAGAAAGCTAGTCATGAGGAACACTATTGTCACAAGAAGCAGATCGATGAGTTGAAGCATCTTCTACACAAGAACAACATTAATTTGCCTTCTTCACAATAATCCTCCACTCCTTCCAAATCAGGCAAAGGGAAAGCAATTGCACTAGTTGCTTCTATAGATTCTTCTCAGTAGTGGATTCTTGACTCAGGTGCATCACATCACATGGGTTCTGTCAAAGAACAGTTTCTTCATTGGAGCCTTGTTTGGTGCCCCACATTCTCATTGGGGATGACTCTCCTATTGATGTCATTGGGAAAGGTTCTATTGACATGGGCACTTGCTTTTGAGGATGTCCTCTGTGTGCCTAATCTATCAGCTAACCTTCTCTCAGTCTATCAGATTGCCCATAATGGTAGAAATGTTGAGTTCACTTCTGATTCCATCACCATCAAGAGTTTTGAAGATAATTCCCTTCTTGCAATTGGTAAGGCTAATCATGCATCTCGACTGTATGCTTTCTCTAATTTTGTACATGATTCACATTCTACAGTGTAAAGTAATCATAACTTCACTATCAAAAAGTTGTCACACATGCATGAACATGACAATACAAAGGTCACTCAAGTATTCACACATACTGCAAGGGTTCATGCCAAGCATTTAGGACATCCAGAAGAAAAACACACATAAACAACTTCTCGGCAACCACAGGGTCTATCTAACCCTGAACAATGTATTCCTCACCACACACATACAAGGAAGACATAACAAAAGAAGGCACATGCTACTCACTGCATGCGAACACACAAGGACCCACACATGCTCGCACAACCGAGCAACACACACCCTAGAGCTCCCAATGTTGGAACCGCGCTCTAATACCAAATGTAAAGTACTTATTCCATAACAAAAGTTATTGTAGCAAATAATCCACTTATTTACATCAACTCAAGTAAAAAGATAGCTCTCATAAACATTAATCAATAATATCATTAAATCTTACAAATCACATGCTTAATCTAGCTATTAGCACTATAAATAATATACAATGTCCATTTGGCTTTCTTGCCATAACTCATCCAATGATAATTACAAGGTACAATAATCAAATACAAGTAATGAATAATAAATCAATCACACTCTCTAGCCGCCATCGACCCACATGGTCATCTGCAAGCTAAGAGACGGGAACATGGCTCAGACACTTTTCCACCCAACCATGAAGCCATTACACTTCCCTGGATCCCTTCATGACACAAAGGAAACCTAGCCCTACACGAAATGTCTAGCAGCCTAGAAATAACTGGAAGGAGGGAACACCTAATGCAACCTAAAGTCTAATGTGCAAATCTAAATAATGGTATGCAAATTATCTCAAAACGGGATGTGGCAGAGATATATATAAATAAAGATTTGCTAGACATATATTCATCTATTTCAATGAATTCGCAGCTTGGCCAAGCATAAAAATAGTTTAAGGTCAAATCCTAAAAAGGGGAAAAGCCATCTCTGTTGTTCAACATTTGGCATCCTATCCCGAGAAGTAACCCCAATCACATACAAAAGATAAATTACTTTCTTTCAAAACAAACTAATTCTTTTGTTTTGCACAATCAATATGAATTCACTTTCAAGCAATTAATTCTAGCGAAAAAGACTACGCATATGTTTATTCAAGATACATAAATAAGACATAAACTAAAGATAACTCAACTCATTCCATTCGTAATTACCTCAAAAGAATCTTGTGTCTAGATCTTATAGCACATACTTTTGCCTAGGTACAGTTACTACTTCATTTATTTGCTCAATCAATGAGAATACATTTCTAGCAATATTTCTATCAAAGATTTGCATTTAATCATTCAAGATATACATATATCGCTATAAAATTAGTTATAATCTTTATCCCATACTTCATTCTTAATTTCTCAAAAATAAAATAAAACAAATAAATCTAGATTTGCCTAGCCGCAACCAACATCATATTTATAATATCGTTATGATTAAATTTGTAATAATGAATAAAGGAGAATCATCTTTTCTAACAATTTCATGTTCATGTTTGTCAAAGAAGAACACCATTTAAGTGAAGGCATAAATAGATAAGTCATTTAAATTAAACCTACAGATGATCAAGATGCTGCTACAGGAGACAAAACGGTAGGACAACAAAATTAAGTATGGACATCAACACTGCAGATGACTTTAAATGTGGTCCGAAACACTATAATTTCCAACTCATGCTCACACCCTCATAATTAATATCCACATAGAAATTTCAACATTCTTACAAAGTCACAAAACCATGTTGGTAGGTCATACATAAGCCAAACATGACTTTCATGTCAGCAACTTGGTTTTATATTGCATAAAATATAGTTTTCACTAAAACGTACATAACTTTTTGAAAACACACCATTTTTATAATTTTTAAAATGTGTTGCAAAGGTAAAATAGAGATATACAAAACCCAATAAATATTTTCATAATAACTATCTTTAATATAATTTTATAAATATAATATAATCACATATAAACATCATGCTAAAAATAATAGCAGAGATAGACAGACACTAATTAATACATATCTAAAAATTTAAAAATTGGGTAAGGCTGATTTTTTTATGACTCAAAATACTTAGTTGTACACCTTCCATAAAAGTTTAAAAGAAACCCAGTTCATAAAACTAAATTTATTGATGTCGCAACAGACTGATTTTTCTCATGATAGATTTACCAGTTTAAAAAACATAGTCCACTTGTTTTAACAACTAAAAATAAAATATAAAATAAGAAATCATAAAAATTGGGGATAAATTTTATCCCCTAATTTAAAACCATATATCCAGAAATTAGAAATACCCAGATCACAGTTTAAGAGATATGTCTAAACTAAGATAGGTTACTATTTTTCTTTTCGGTCTCTTCCTAAATCTTCTATTATGTTTTTTTTCCTCTAGAAGAAATTAATATTTTAATATTATAAAAATTATATTCCCATCAAATAACCTATCAAATCTTCCTACTAACTTTTAAGAATTCCCAACAAATCAAATTCAACAAATATTATTTTCTAATCTTCAAACCAATGAAACTATAATTTGTTTAAATCTTTCTTTTTGCACAAGAAGCATATAAATCACAATTGCTTCACACAATCCTATATTTAACTATTAACCAAAGTAAGTCTTTGCTAAAGACTTTCATAACAAGAATCCTACCTCAATCCTTGTAGCAATTTAGTAAAAAAATGGAGATGAACCAATCAATTCAAAAAGCACAACAATCCTTCAATTCTTCACAAAAAAAGCACTTTCAAATCCCTGAGCTTCAATATCCTATTTTCTTTTTCTTCTCTTTGCATAATAAAATTCATAACCAAAAAGAAAGAGTGAAAAAGGCTAATTCCCTTCTTTTAATAATTCATCCTATTTTTTTCAAAACCTAAAAAGCAAAATATAATATTATATTCTTAATAAAAGAAAAATAGTATTAAAATGACTTTATTCCTATTCATGCACATCCTACTTAAAACTAATATTAGAAAATATAATTTTATAATTCACAAATATGATAAATTTAATAATTGATTATTTAAATCTTTAAAATAAACATGCACATTCAATAATTAAATCAATTAACAAATTAAAATAATTTAACTTATTTCTTTTTCCAAAAGAAATTAATTACCAAAATAAATAAATAAAAGAAATAATATAATGCTTATATGTTTATATAATTATATATTGTTTTTTAATATAAATTTTAATTATAAATATGTATCTATAAATATATGTTTATTTTAAGTCTATCTAAAATATCATTTCATGCAAGAACATAATATATAGATATTTATTAATTTAAATTGTATATATAAATATATTTATATATATATATAGATAAACTCTTTAAATAATATAAATAAATCAAATTAAATTCAACTTATACAATTCTATTAAATTTAAGTCAAAATAACGTATAAATACATGGATAACTTATGCAATTCAAATGAATATACTGTAGCAACAAAATTCACATATTTATCTAAGCATTAAACATCAATCACATCCATTAACCATATAATGCTCAACATGACTAGTAACCATATAATGATGCATAAATAAAGCCACTCAAAAATGTAATATGACATGAAGTTAAGTGATTGTGTACATGCATCAGGTTTATCCATCATGCCAACTCTTTCCTAGTGGCTAGAACATTTCTACCTCAACCATGTTCTTGTCTTCAACATTCATCCTACACTCAGTCACACTTAGATTTCCATTAATAGGTTAGTCCTTATAATCATAGCTGAAGCAAGACAAGATATACATACATAATCTTAATAATAATTGGTCATCAATCGACTTTCAAATTTTTATGCATTTTAAATATCAACTATTTTACCTTTCACACACATGGAATCACTCAATAGTAAAACAATCATAGTAAAAATATCCCATAATTTAAATTATAAATAAAGTCAAAACAAGATGTGACAGCTTAGGATGAAGGGGTTCAAGGTTAATAGTGAGGATGGAGGTATCATTAAATAAGTTTGTGGTAGAAATATTATCATAAAGGCTATAGATGGACACTATTTCAATGTCCTCATCAGATGAAGCTTCCTCAGAAACCACAAAAGTGTCATCAACAATATTTACATGTAGTTGGGTGGCATTGGGTTGTCTATTCAAAGGCACATATCCTATCCCATGAGTGTTGCTACTTGGTGGTACTTGTAGAGGATTGAGAATGCCTTGCTCATGGAAACCAAGGCCTTTGCCTTTATGTTTCATGTTGCAACACATATGTAGCGGTATGGGATACTTGTTCTCTTCAAAACAGGATGCATATTCTTCATCATTGTAGAGCCATGTATTATTGGAGCATTCAGTATTTTCTTTTGCCAATGAACCATTTTGAATGAAAATAGTAGGGTCGTATTGCAACATTTTGGAGGGATTGCTTGATGTAGGGCAAGGTCAACCATAGGACCGAGGGGAAAGGGGAAGCTTGGTAATGTTAAAGACCTCATGGATTTGGTACTCACCATGCCCCTTATCAATGATATTAAAGGAGCACTTGATGGGGACTTATTTAGAGGTGGTGGTGGTGAATGTGGATAGGAGATTATCAAGGTCAAAATAATATGTAGATTTCGTGGAAGCAAGAGTAGGAATAATATTAGATATTAGGCAATGGTGAGATATATTAAATTGGCCCTCTAGTAGTTTACAATACTCAAAGGGGTGAGCGTTAGTGGGAATGGTTACTTCAATACCATTACATGGGAACATGAAGCATTGGTGATAACTAGAATGGATGGCCTACATAGCATGGATCCACGGACATCTAAGGAGGATATTGTATGGGAGATCTAGTTTAATGATATGACACAAGGTTTGCTACAATACAGGTCCTACCTTGAGAGGGAGGTGGCTAGTGCCAACTGTTTCTCTTTCTGCATTGTTGTATGCCTTATTAGTGATAGTCTTTGGTTTTAAAGCCTCTTTTGAGTAACCATGTTGTCACACCAATTTGTATGTGCAAAGATTCAATCCTAACCCATTATCTATAAGCACTCTTTTGACTTCATGTTTGGATATGATGGTTTCGAAGGTAAGGGCACGGGTATGTGAGGTATTAATTGGAGGCATGTTGCTAGGACTAAAGCTTAAATGATGGTTGGTGGAAAGGTGGCCAATGAGATATTGGAAATGGAATTGATCAATATTGTTGGGTACATGCAAATCCTGAAGTACACAATTCAAGATATCTTGATGAGTTGGTGATGATTTAAGTAGGTGAAGGATGGATATTTGGGTAGGTGTTTGCTCAAGATGGTCAAGTATATCATAATATTTTAGCTAAAGGAGGACCTAAGTGGATGGTAATTTTTTTGTGTCGAGTGGTAATGACACAATCAAGGATTTTATTTTGATGCTATGAACATGGTTATGGGATTGCTCAATGTTCCTAATGATAGAATCATAATTATATGGGACTATATGATAGGTAATGTGATAGGTGTGGGAATCTTGGCCTTAACTTTTCTTTGGTGTTGATCATGTTTAGGGAAGGGGTTTTTGTATATATGAAAACCTTTGTTAGGCAATGATTCAAAGGGTCCTCTAATTACAATCTCAATGCAATCAATAAGATCTTGGATATAATATTTCAATTGCATGCACTTTCATGTGGCATGACCCTTGATGTGATGATAATCACAATACTATTTGCAATGGATCTGAGATGGTTTGCATGCAAGGGAAAGTGATCATGTTGGTTTTGATAAACTTTTGGAAAACAACTTCGATAGGCTTACCAAGTGGGGTGAATTGTCTTTTTTTCTTCTCTTGTTTGGGTTTTCTCATGGGGACTGTGATGGATGAAGGTTGTTGCAAATGTTGGACATGTTTGGAGTTAGTGACCCTATTTCCAACTACCTTCTTGCCTTTAATAAAAAATTTTGGTTTGTTATTTTGATTATGATCCTTTGAATAGAGCTTGATTAATCCTTTAGCAGTAAGTGTTTTTTCAATATGAATGCCTACTTTAATGATCTCATCGAATGCGGTCACACAATGTATTTACAAGTAAATGCCAATTTTGGGTTAAGGTTGGTGAAGAAAATGTGAACCAATTGTTTATATAGGATGGGCCAAGGAATTCAGCTTGTTAGGCCACTCCATCATTGGAGGAATGATGAGAAACTCTCTTTGGATCATTGCTTGGTGTTGCAAAGGTCCAATATTGTTAGTTCATGTGGAAAATTATAGGAGAAATGGATTTCAAATTTCTCCATGAGGTCAAGAAAAGTGGTAATAGATTCTTTAGGTTGGTGGGAGAATCGGTCTAGCACTTGGTCTCCTAGGCTTTGAGAGAAAAGGTGAAGCAAGTACATGTCTTCATGATGACTTCTTGGAAAGCCATGTAAAATTCTTTTAGGTGTTCTCTAGGGTCACCCTTTCTTGTGTATTTTTCAAATTTTGGAATTTCAAAGAAAGGGGGGAATGGGATTTGTGAAATAGAAGGATCAAGGGGGTAAGAACATAATTCCTAAAATGTTTATATGACTTTCATTGTGTTCCTTCTTGCAACCCCTTAATGGCATCTTTTATGGCTTTCCATTCCAGATCAAAAGGGGTACCATGATGCATAGGAGAAGGGATGTAGTTGTGTTGGTAGTGTTAATGCTGTGAGTGATGGTCTAGGTTATTAGAAGGTATGTGGTTGGGGTTTGAAGTGTGGCCATTGTTAGGGATGGACATGTTAGCATAGGTATAGTTTGGGATATGGCCATGTTTAGAGTAATTGGCATGGATGTTGGATTTGTTGTGAGTGTCGATGGAGGATGTAGGTTAGGAAGTGGAAGGTATGTGAAGGGGATCAATATGGTATTGAAAAATGGAATTTTTATGAATAATATCATTGTTTTTACATGCCAATTAAATTGGTAATAGTAAATAACATTATTGTTTTATCCGTCAATAATTAACAATGGTGAATAAAAAATATTTTTTCCTTCCTTCCCGAGCATAAGGGAAATGAAGGAGTTTCATTATTTTATTTTTTAATAGTTGTAGCCTCCCTAAGAAACACCTATGAATTGCTCAGGGATGTTTTCCTTAAGTCGCCATGTTCTAGAATGTTTGAATGGATTCTTTTTGGTTCATCTTTTGTGTTTTACCCCTTTATTACAAGGGGTGGCTTAGGTCTATCCTTGGGATTAAGGTTGATATGGTGAGCATGGTAAGGTTTTGGTCATGAATGTGATGGTTAGGGGTTAAATTTGTAGTTTGATAATGGCCACAATTAGGGACTTTAAATTGCACTATGTTATCAAGATTTGAGAGGTCATAATTGGGAGGCAACTTGGCTCTTGATTCGAGTACTTCAAGAAGGACATCATTGGGGTTCATTGTAATGAACCTTTTTATAAAGCTAAAGATCCTTGTTGGTAATTAAGGAATTAGTCATAATCAAAGGTGTACTCAGGTTGGTTGGGAGCCTCACTATCATTTTTGCTATCATGAGGGTGAGATGGCCCACTCACATGGAGGTGGTAGTTCAAACCTAGAAGGAAGGGGATTTCTTCATGGAACTCCATCCTTAACTTAGATTGTTGCCTTGTGAGAAGTGGCATGCAAGTAAGTGTTGGAAGGGTGATTGTGTTTTGGTTTGGATGTTTGGACATGGTTAAGATTATTGGTGAGATAGTGAGTCATAGATTTAGATCAAGATCTCCAAAAAAGGGAAGCCTTTTGGAAAACTACCATGAAGGTTGTGTGAGGACTAGGGTGATTTGGATTGGAAGATGCAAACCCTGAGGATGACCAATTTTGGATTATTTTGAATGAATTATTTTGGATAGGGTTGGATGATGTGATGCAAGATTGGAGGTGAGAAATCGCAAGGGTGGCTAAGAGATTGGACACAAGGAATTGGATTGGACTAATTTGGATCTAAGAGTATCATAAGGTTGTGAAGATAATTATGGGATAATGGGATTTGTGGATAGGATAATTGAGCAAGTTTGGGGAACTTGGACTATTGAATATCTAAGTTTTGGATCCTTAAAATGATTGTTGGTTGATTGGATTATGGGGCCTAAGGATGATTTAGGTCCCAAAGTTAGATTGATGATGATTTGATTGATGGGGCATAAATATGATTAAGACCCTAAGGATAGATTGATTAGATTGGATTGTTCAATTTAGGGATCCAAAGGTGAGTTTCAAAGTATCCAAGCATGGATTTGGGGAGGATGTGTTTCAATTTAGGATGTCATAAAAGGATGGGTTATTAGGTAATGAAGGGTAATATGGGGATGGTAGAACTAGGGACGTTGTGACTAGGGTTGTCTTGAGGATGTTGGGGTTTAGGTTAGTGGATCAATGAGTAGGGACTAGAAATGTGCAATGATTTGGGTTTAGGTGTATATGGGATAGTTGTGAATTTGGGAAAATTATTTAGTGATAAGAATGGATTTGGGATTTTAAAGGTTTGATGGATAGAGGTCCTTGGCTTCAAATGTCAAGGCTTTTTATGTATGTTGTCTCAAGATAATTTTGTGATTTAAGAGATTGGTTTGGTTTAAGGTTTGCAAACAAGCATGGTCCTTTCACAATAGTAAACAAAGAAAACACATCAACAACCTAGATTAGTGAAAAGGGTGTGTCAATCTTCATGGGCCCACTAATATGCTATATACCAAGTTGCGGATAGCTAGGGAATGTAAGGTCATGTACCAATTATGCATCGCTTACCATGGAGGCCAAGGCCTTGCCCATAGTGAGCTCTATCTCTACAAACTCAAAAGCATAGCATGAGTAACTTCTTGGGCCTAACTAGCTTATGGTGCACCATAGAAAAGGGTAGTCGATAGGTCCTAATCTAGGCTTTATGAGCTTTCTAGGGGATATCCTCAAAATACCTGAAGATACATGAGGCCTAAGTTTGTGAAATAGTGTCTTGTCTAAGGTGTGTGATTTATTTCTTTGTCAAGTCCCACATGCTTGACATGGGCCCAAAATGATAGCTCTACTTTTGAGGTACAACTTTTGTTGTTTAAGGCATGCAATTTTTCACTTTGTTGAGTCCCACAAGCTTGATGTGGGCCCAAAACAATAGCTCCACTTTTGAGGTACAAATTTTCCTCTCCCCCCTTTATATACCTCGCTATAATATGTGGTTGAAGTTGCTACCTAGGGTGATGAAATCCCTAGGTAGGCCCCCTAAAAGGAAATAATTCCAAGTGCTTTTGATTCCTGAGATCACGTTTTGATGTGAGGGAAGAGCATACACAACTTAGTTTTTTACAATAAACAAAAGTGATCCAAGATTTGTTTTTGATCCCCAAGATCACCTTGTGGTGCAAGGGGAGAGCATACATAGTCACTTGGTCCACACAAGTAAGATTAATTAACCTTAAAAAATAAAATGTGTGGTGTGAAGGGTAATGTGTTCAAAGGTTGGTTTTGGTTCCCAAGATCACCTTTCAATGCAAGGGAAGAGAATAAACACGCCTTTGGCCACACCAAATTTACCAAACAATGTTAAACAAGCACACAAGTGGGTTTGAATGATAAGTCTTTGACAAGCGAACCTACACCACACTTTTTAGTAGTTTGTTAAAAGGAGTCTTTGATGAGCAAAAATTTCTGCAATGAAAGGATTGGTGACAAGAAAATAGGTAAAATTGTGATTAAAAATGACTATTAAAATGCAAAAATTAACTATATGATAGAAAAAGAAAAGAAAAAAAAGCTAAACTAAACAAAATTTGACTAAGGTACAAGATAATTTAACTAAGTTAGAAAAATAACTATATTAAAATGAAAACTAAATTAATAATATATTAACAACTATGTTAAAATTAAAAAAATTAAAATGAAATTAAAAACTATGTTAATATTAAAAACTATCCTTGCTCTTATACCTAAGAAGGAGGGAGCTTCTCCGTTGGATTGCTTCTAGCCTATTTATATGTGCAATGTTAATTATAAGATGATTTCTAAGGTTATTGCTGAAAAACTAAAGAAGTGTCTGGTCTCCCTCATTTCTCTTGAGCAAGGGGGGTTTGTGCAAGGACATTAGATATTGGATGGTATTGTTGTGGCTACTGAAGCTATTCATTCTATGGTCTCCTCCTAAGGAAAATGCCATGTTCATTAAGCTTGACATGTCTAAGGCTTATGACAAGGTTAGTTGGTCATTCCTTCATAAGGTCTTATCTACTTTTGGGTTTTGTTCAAAATGGATAGAAAGGGTTATGAGTTTGTGTCCTCAACATCCTTTTCTATTAGTATCAATGGCATTCCTTAAAATATTTTTTCCACATCTAGAGGCCTCAGGCAAGGAGACCCTTTGTCTCCCTATTTGTTAATTTTGATGGAAGAAGGTTTAGGTAGATTTTTGAAGCAACACAAATTGAGAGGACTTATCCAAGGTTGTGTTAGGAATTGCATGCAGAAGATATCAATTAAATGCAAATAAAGATTAAACAGAGGAATGAAAATACACAGAAATAATAACAGCGAGAGACAATTTTTAACATGGCTCACCAAAACTCAGGCTACATCCACCAATAGAGAGTCCAATATTATTATCTAGTAAATCAAACTGATTACAACCAACAATCCTTGCAACTCAATACTGCTACAAATGCTACAATACAATATCAACGGAAATCCTAACCCTTAGTCATTTTTTATCAAGACTTATGTTGGTTACAAAAAGGGTTTTTTTTATGTTGGCTAATAGAAAAATAACTCATGGCAAGGAGCATGCAAGGGGCGCTACCCCCAAACCCCTGTTAAATAATTTGGGGGGAAACTGCACTGATAAAAGTGGGGAAAATTTAACCTCCGAGTCTGATTAGGCTCCATATAACAACAATCTCACACTTGGAGACTAATCAAACTCCACAACATATCATCTCCCATTTGGAGACTAATCATAACACTACTGACCCTATAGCTCCCACTAGAAATAAATGTACCTTAGACCCTATTATTCTGATTTTATTGTTTTAAGTCTTGAAGACTAACTAAAGCTGAAGAGGAGCTCAGCTTCTCCCTTGTCACTACCTTCTTAAACATATCCATTGGATTTTCATCTATATGTATCTTTTTTAGTCGTAACTGTCCATCATCCAACATAGATCGGATGAAGTGATACCTTAGTTGTATGTATTTGGTCCTTGAATGCAAGGCAGAATTCTTTGCAAGATGTATGGCACTCTCACTGTCTGTAAACAAATAACTGTTAAACTGTTGTTTGCCCAATTCTTCCATGAAATATTGTAGCTAGATCATCTCCTTGCTTGCCTCTGTTGCAGCTACATACTCTGCCTCCGTGGTGGATAAAGAAACCACCTTTTGCAACCGAGAGATCCAACTCACCGCTATCTTACCTACAGTAAAAACATAACTGTAGTACTCCACCTAATATCAATATCCCCTGCCAAATCTGAGTACATATAGCCTGCTAAATCAGCATTAGAGCCCCCAAAACATAAATGTTTATTGGATGTACCTCTCAAATATCTGAGAATCCATTTTACCGCATTCTAATGCTCCAATCCAGGATTACTCATATACCTACTTACGACTCCTACATGTGCAATGTCTAGTCTCGTGCATACCATGGCATACGTTAAACTTCCTATAGTTGAACCATATGGTACCTTGGATTTTTTTTCTTCCTCCTCTTATGTCTTAGGACACATCTCCTTAGTCAATTTCAAATGACTAGGCAAAGGTGTGTTGACAGCTTTTGCATTCTCCATATGGAATCTTTGTAACACCTTTTCAACATACTCAGCCTGAGATAGAGTCAATTTTTTGTTCATCCTATCTCTACAAATTTTCATACCAAGGATTTGTTTTCCTGCCCCCAAATCCTTCATAGAAAATGATTGTGCTAATTGTTGTATTAATTCTCTTATGTGATCTATGTTAGACACTACTACAAGCATGTTATCAACATATAAACATAAAATAATGTAGTTGTCATTATCCAACCTCTTAAAATAAACACAATGGTCAGAATTACACTGGTTGTAGCCTTGCTTAGTTATAAAACTATCAAATTTCAAATACCATTGTCGAGGTTCTTGTTTCAATCCATATAAACTCTTCTTCAATCTGCACACCAATTTCTCCTTACCTTTGACCTCAAATCCTTGTGGTTGTTCCATATATATCTCCTCCTCCAAATCACCATGGAGAAAGGCAATTTTCACATCTAGTCGTTCCAAATGCAAATCTTAAGCAGCCACGATACTTAAAACAATACGAATAGAAGTCATCTTATCAACCAGAGAAAAAATCTCATCAAAATCAATACTTTTTCTCTATGCAAATCCTTTTACAACTAACCTGGCTTTAAAGCTTTTCTTACCTCCATCTTCCTCTTTCAACCTATAAACCCATTTGTTTGGTAAAGCTTTTTTACCTGCAGGCAACTTACATAATTCCCAAGTTTGATTTTTCAGCAAGGAGTCCATTTCTTCTTTCATTGCAAGATCTCACTGAACCTTTGTATCCACCTACATAGCTTCATCATACCCTTTCGGTTCACCAGCATCTGTTAACAAAATAGAATACAAAGAGGGAGAAAACCTTTTAGGAGGTCTACTTAGCCTTGTTGACCACCTAACATTAACTGAAGTTTGTGGTGTTTCTTGTTGCTATTGTAGAGCATGAGGAACCATTGGAACATCATTATCTAGAGTATAATCTAGCACCACATAATCATTTTCTTTTTTCTCATGTTGTTGCAAATGATCTTTGTACAACACTTTCTCATTGAATACAACATCCCTGCTTCTCACAATTTTTAGATTTTCAACATCCCAAAGCCTATAACCAAATTCATCAATACCATATCCAACAAAGATACACCTTTTTTATTTTGCATCATCTTGGTTCTATTTTTAGAATCTACATGTGCAAATGCTTCACATCCAAAGGTTTTGAGAAAAGAATAACTCACCTTCTTACCTATCCATGCTTCCTCTAGAATACCAAGGTCCAAAGGAACTGAAGGTCCTCTATTAATTAAATATGCAACGGTATTGATAGCCTCTACCCACATGTTTAAAGGCAGCCCAGCATGCAATCTCATGCTCCTTGCACACTCCATTATTGTCCTATTCATGTGCTTAGTCACTTCATTCTCCTGTGGAGTCCCTGGAACCATTTTTTGCCTACGAATTCCATTAAAAAAACAATAATCCTCAATTTATTTGCTGCAATACTCTCCACCATTATTAGATCTGAGACATTTTAATCTTTTACATGTCTTATTCTCAACCAAGCTTCTCCATTTCTTAAATGCTTCAAATACATCAGATTTCTACCTAAGGAAATAAATCCAAACCTTCGTAGTTGCATCATATATGAATGTAACATAATACCAAGAGCCACCAAAAGAAGATACATGAGCTAGTCCCCATACATCTGTATGCACAAGCTCCAACTTTTCATCTTTCTTTTGCTTCCCATCCTTGAGAAAACTAACTCTCTTTTCTTTGCCATACACACAAATTTCACAGAAATCCATATTAATACATTTTAGACTTGGTAAAACTTTCTTATCTAATGAAGTACCTTCATACCTTTTTCATTCATATGCTTAAGTCTGCTATGCCACAGTGTTGTCTCAAAACCTGCAGCAACTATTTCAGTCTCTTCCTGGGAACTCGTAGCATCTATTCCTGAACTTTTTTATTTTTTCTCTGCAACAACTAAAGTAGAAGGAACATTATGACTTGTACAAATATATAAAGTGCCTACTTTCACAACTTTTGCTACTATTAAGGCACCTCTTGAAACCTTCCAATTTTTATCGTTAAAAGTAATTGTGCAACCTTCATCACCTAGTTGCCCTGTTGAAATTAAATTCCTACTTAGCCTTGGAACATGCCTTACCTCTTATAGTAGCCCATGATTCCCATTCTACAACTTAATCTTAATTTTTTCCTTTCCAACAATCTGACAGGGTTTGTTATCTCCTAAGTAAACCAACCCAAAATCCCCTTGGACATAATCAAGAAAATGACTTCTATGGAGAATAGCATGAAATGAGGCCCCTAAATCTAAAACCCATAAATCATTAGCATTATCTAGGGAAAGAATCAAAGCATCATCTTCAGATTTATTACTTACCACATTTGCCTCCTTATTGCCTTCTTGTTTGTCTCCTTCTTTATTCTTCTGAGACCAGCAATCTTTCTTCAAATGGTCTAGTTTCCCACAGTACCAGCAATCCTTCTGTCCTCTAGATTGGGACCTTTTGTCCTTTGATTTTCCTCATGACTTTCCATGACCTCCAAAACCTTTTTCTCTCTCCTTTGATCTGCCCCTACTTTCTACATTCAAAACAATACCTGATGTGGACCCTCCTGAGCTTTTCCATCGCATTTCCTCACTAAGGTTAACACCAACAACATCATCAAATTTCAAAGTATTTGAACCAGAGATAGAGTTGGTTACAGCCATTACCAAACTATTCTAGCTTTCTGGCAAAGAACATAAAACCAAGAGAGCTCTCACCTCTTCATCAAATTTCACTTTTATAAAAGTTAACTGACTGGTAATCATATTAAACTCATTTAAATGATCTGTCATAGATCCACCTTCAATCATTTTCAGATTAAACAAATGCTTCATGAGAAATACCTTATTTGAGGCTGAGGGTTTTTCATACAAATTAGCCAAATCTTTCATCAGTTCATTTGTTGTATTCACTTCTATAATATCGAATGCCACAGATGGTGTTAGGCACAACCGAATGGTTCCCAGTGCTTTTCTATCCAGAAGTTCCCAATCCTCATCAGTCATTGATGTCAGTTTCTTGGCTATTCCTTCCAACGGCCTCCATAAATCTTTTTAATAGAGATAATCCTCCAACTGCATCTTCCATAACTAATAGTTCTTCCCATTGAATTTATCTACCTTCAATTTACCCTCATTCGCCATTGCTCCAACTTAACCGTGAGACTCACACTCAATCGTGAGACCTTCCTGCAGACGATAATTGAACACAACCCACTCTGATACCACTTGTTAGGAATTGCATGCAGAAGATATCAATTAAATGCAAATAAAGATTAAATAGAGGAATGAAAATGCATAGAAATAATAATAGAGAGAGACAATTTTTAACGTGGTTCACCCAAACTCAGACTACATCCACCAATAGAGAGTCCAATATTATTATCTAGCAAGTCAAACCAATTACAACCAGCAATCCCTGCAACTCAATACCACTGCAAAATGCTAGAATACAATATCTCAACGAAAACCCTAATCCTTAGCCATTTTTATCAAGACTTATGTCAATTACAAAATAAGGTTTTTTATGTTGGCCAATAGAAAAAATAATTCTCGACGCCTTTATAAAATATTAAAAGTCGTTGGACCCCGCAAGCAGCGCTGTCCCTTTACCCTGTCTTGGGGGCGCTGCCCCCAAACCCCCATTAAATTATTTGGGGGGAAACTGCACCGATAAAAGTGGGGAGAATTTAACCTCTGAGTTTGATTAGGCTCCATATAATAATAGGTTGCTCTTGGGCTCAAAATCTTGACTCTTAGTTTCATTTGCAATTTGTAGATGGCACTGCTTTGATGGGGGTTACTAAGATTGATAAGGCAATCAATTTAGGAGGGTGTTGGATATTTACTTCACTGCTTTGGATCAACAAATAAATGAGGATAAATCAAGCATTTTCTTCTTCAATATTCAAGAGAATATTCAACATAAAATTGCAATTATTCTTTATTTCCAAATTGGGAGCCTACTTGTGCATTATCTGGGGATTCCACTTTCTGCTAGCAATCTTAAGAGGGAAATTGGGGCATGTGTAGAAAGATGGGGCACCAAAAAGTGGCCAAAACCACTTTTTGGTCTAAATCAACCATAACACATTCACATTTTAAAGTAGTTAAAATGGGAATCCTTGAAACTCCTTCACTCTAGAGTAGGGTCATGTTGAGGAAGAGACTAGGGGTATATACATAAAATAAACATTTAAGTATAAGTTGGTATATAACTTTTATCATTTACCTTTCTTATACTTTGAGTTATATTTTATGTATATACTAGCAAGGTGTTTGAGAGTAGTTTCAGATCCATACGAATTAAGTTGTAGATTCTAGAATTTGGAGGATCCCTAAGATTTTAGACTTAGTCAAATTTTCAAGGTTTCTGGCTTTTAGACTTAGCCAAATTTAGGGGTTCAACAACATGCATCAGGGTAAAGACACAAGGACCCCTTATCTCTCTCTCTCTCTCTCTCTCTCTCTCTCTATATATATATATATATATATATATATATATATATATATATATATATATATATATATATATATATATATATATATATATATATATATATATATATATATCCCTCACTCTATATCTCTCCCCCTCTTTATATCTTTCTCTATCTCTTTATATTTCTCTCAAGATCTCTATATGTCTCTCCCTCCCCTCCATCTCTTTAATTCTATCTCGCTGTCTCTTTATATATCCCCCACTGCCTCTCTCTCTACCCCACTTTCTATAGTTTCCCTCTATCTAACTCTATCTCTCTTCCTCTCTCTCCCTCTCCCTCTTCCTCTCTATCTATCTATGTAGATCACTCTCTATCTCTCTCTATCTCTCTACCTCTCTCTATCTCTCCCTCTCCCCCTACCTCTTTCTATGTCTCCCTCTCTCTTACTCTATATCTCTCTCTTTATCTTTCACTCTCTCTAATTCTATCTCTCTATCTCTGTCTCCTTCTCTATCTCTTTCCATATCTATACTCTTGTCTCTATATCTCTCCCTCTCTCCATATCTATCTCTCTATCCTCTCTCTATCTCTATCTCTACCCCCTCTATCTCTCCCCCTCTCTATCTCTCCCTCTCTCTAACTCTCTCTTAATATTTCTCCCTCCCTCTCTATCTCTCTCCCCCTATTTCTATGTCTCTCTATCTCAAAGCTTTAGAGAGGGAGGGAGAAAGATGGGGAGAGAGATAGAGAGGAAGGGAGAAATATAAAGATAGAGAGAGGGAGAGATAAAGAGGGGGAGATATAGATAGAGATAGAGAGGGGGGGTAGAGATAGAGAGAGGATAGAGAGATAGAGATGAGGAGACGGAGAGGGAGAGATATAGAGACAAGGGGATAGAGATGGAAATGGATAGAGAGAGGGAGACATAGAGATAGAGAGATAGCATTAGAGAGAGGGAAAGATAGAGAGAGATATAGAGTTAGAGAGAGGGAGACATAGAAAGAGGTAGGGGAGAGGGAGAGATAGATAGAGATAGAGAGGGATCTAGATAGATAGATAGAGGAAGAGGGAGAGGGAGAGGGAGAGGGAGAGGGAGAGAGAAAGTGGGTGGGAGATATAGAGTTAGAGAGAAGGAAAATATAGAAAGTGGGGTAGATAGAGAGAGAGAGATGGAAATAGAAAGAGTGGGAGGGAGATAGAGAGGGAGGGAGGGAGAGATATAAATATAGAGTTGGAGAGAGGGAGAGAGAGGGAGAGAGGGACGGAGGATAAATAGATAAAGAGATAGAGGGAGAGATAGAGAGACCTAAGGGGTCCCTGTGCCTTTACCTTGATGCACATTGCTAAACCCTTGAATTTGGCTAATTCTAAAACCCTAAAACCCTAAAAATTTGACTAAGTTTGAAAATTTGAGGGATCCTCCAAATTCTACAATCTACAATTTAATTCCTATGGATCTAAAACCACTCTTAAACATCCTGCCAGTATATACATAAAATATAACTTAAAGTATAAGAAATGTAAATGATAAAAGGTAAATACCAACTTATAATTAAACATTTATTTAATGTATATACCCCTGGTCTCTTCCTAGAAATGACCTTATGCTAGAGTGAAGGAAGTTTAAGGATTCCCATTTAACTACTTTAAAATGCAAGCACATTATAACGTGTTCACATTATGGCTTTGTAGTTACCGAGCCATAACATGCTCGCATTATAACACGAGCACATTTTTGCATGCTTTGGGAAATTCCAACCCTAAGGGTTGGATTTTCCTTAGGCATCCAACCCAAAGGGTTGGAGGTACCTTTTTGGCACTAAGGACATGTTTTTAACAACAGTTAGAAAATTTGACCAAATATCGTGCGTGCTCCCCCTATGGTTTACACATTTTTCAATGTCTATACGAAAAAATGCCAGGATAACTTCAAGTTTTTTATTAGCTTTCTAATCATGTATTTTTTCAAATATCTAATAACAGTAAGGTTTCCATCTTCAAGTTTTTTGCTAATGTACTCTTCTTTTTTAGAAAACCTATATCTAGTATTTCTAATGTCATTTTTTACAAGTTTATCAAAATTTGAAAAAAAATACATTTTTAGATTCTAGACTCAATTCTATACATATTGATAAAAATTTTGATTTTTTATTAGTTTTCAAAGAAATTAGGGGGGAGCACGCTCAAATTTTCACTTTTCAAGATATGTCCACTTTAAAAATTCATATATTCATAAAACATAAATAGAAAAAATATGCATACACTACATGGTGTTAGCTAATTTTCCACCAAAGTGATTTGTCTAATACTTAGAATAGTTAGCATTTTAGGGGGAGCACACAAGACTTTATGTTATATTTCTTTGACAAAAAATAGCACTTTGTGTGGTCTCCCTAATTGAACCTCTTAATCTCCACCATTTTTAGAAAAAATTAGTAGTTTTGAAACTAGACTCAGAGCACTACAAAACTTGTTTTTATCACATCTTCTAATTATCAGTGTGACTATCTTCAATTTCTCATGCAAGATCATTTTTTTCTAATTTTAGAAAAAAGTGGCCACTTAGGAACCCCTTTTGGTCCCCCATTTCCATGCACATACCCATTGGAAGATAATTTTGGATAAGTTTCACTACTTGAGGGTGAGCCATTGGACCTTCCAATGGCTTTCCTTTACTGGTTGAATGACTCTTCTAAAATTTGTCTTGTAGTCCCTGTCTATCTATAGATTTTATATTTTAGTGGCTCCCAAAAGATTTCTCAAAGATTTTGATGTTATTTCTAGGAAATTCCTGTGGGAAAGAAATTTGGATTCTCAAAAATGGAGTCTTGCAAGTTGGGACTGTTGGTTCCCAAATCCGCAGATTGCCAAACCCTAAAAGTATACCAGGCTTTATGATCATGTTCAACAATTGATCTGGCCAATGAATAGAGTCAACCAAAATGGTTGGAATTCCCTGCACTTCAGGCTCTTCTATGCCTAGGTGGGTGTACCTCAATCACCAATGCTTATTATTTTTTAGAATTGAATGGTGATATTTAAGTAGATTAAAACCTCATAAAATTTCTTTTTAACAATCTATTCCACACTGGCATGAGGGTTTTAAATAGATTACTTCAACTACACTAACCACTACTCCTACTCCTAAGACAGAAAATCAAAAATGTATTAGAAATATTATACAAGGAATTGTTTTGGAAGTGAAATGATCGGTGCCTTTCTTGCACTGGGTAACAGAGTCACAATACAAATGGATACATGTCTTCCTTCTGGCTATAATTTAGATTATTTGGCACTACAATGTTTATGACTTGCATAAACATGCAAAGATATCAATTATCGGGTTCTTATTAATCCAAATGAATTCTCCAAGTTACTGTGACTTATTCAAAGGAATTTAATTCTCGCTTGAAGAAACCCATCAAATAATTCACACAAAACATGAATGTGTTTTGATAAATCAGACATATACTTGATACACTGATTTAAATAACAAGGAAAAACCAAATTGGAGATAACTAGATTAAATTTTACCAATAACTTCAACAAATAATTGAAACTAGAATTTAGGCACCAGATTAATGCAGTTTCTCCATTACTTTGCTTCAGAAAATGGGCCCTTACAATGTCTTGCATTTCCAAAATCCCCCTTTCTTATATTTTCTCCTATTCTATTCTATCTTATGATCCTATTCTATTCTATCTTATGTGTTCTATACTTGTTCCCTTCTTATATAACTGAAGGAAGCAACAAGCTTCAGACTGTTACAACCCTTCAATTGTCCACCTAAATGCAACTATTGATTATCTTTTGTTTATCTTTGATTACAACTGAAAATATTTAATTTTATATTCATTTGTCTTCACATACCATGAAAATTAATTTTAACAATATATTTTGCAATACAATAATCTTAATGACTATTGTTATCCCTCTTTTGCCAAAAATTTAATATTTATATTTACCTGTATGTGTTTTCATCCAAAACATATCTTTTGGGTAAAAACATTTACCCACTCCAAAACTTTTATTTTCACTTAACTCCCTCGGTGGAAATATTTCATTTCTTAGTGAAAATATTTTACAATTGCCTATCACCATCAATAAAAATTGCATTCCTTCAAAATAATGTCACATTCAATGTTGTGAGTAATTTAAATAAATTTTCCCCTTTCAAATGTAGAAATATTCATCATATCTTCCTTGCAATAAATTTTTATGCTTCAGTTGCATTGTTTTACGCTTCCACTGCACTACAGGTTTTTAATCTTGCATTTACGAGGATGCGGGGAAGCTTTGAGTTCACCATGATACCGCACACTCTTTTCACCATGACTAAAAATTATACTTCCCCAAAATAGTCACACTTAATTAACTTTAATATATCTTCTTTTTAAAAAGTATCCACCACATAATATATGCTTTCCCACAACACCGCACCGGCTTTAGGGTTTTTGTTCTTGCATTTGCGAGGATGTGGAAAAGCTTCGAGTCCTTGTGATTCTTCAATTTTGCTCTCACAAAGACATTTTTAAATGTTTTCTTCTTTCGAACACTTGATTGTATAGAATTTATATTGTTTTGAAGACAACCGCTACCATCCCATGTTAAAATACCATGTGATTTGTTTTGCATGTAAGTAATGTTGTTCTCCTTTTAACTTAGCCCGTGCATTGGAAGAGCTTCGAAGCAATGATGCATGTTGTTGCTAATGCTTTTTAGGTTTTCTCTTTGATTTGGATGTCTTTTTTGACTGTTCCCTTGAAGAGACTCCAACTAGTTTTACAGAATCACTTTTTTGCTCTTCTCTAGCAAAAACAGCAGAACTAGTTGATACATTACCATCTGAAGAGTTGTGCGTTGTTGTAGCAGGCATGTTTGCCATTCCAACATCAGATTTTCTTAGAAGCTGCAATTGCTAGAGAATTTTAACTGTGGCTTCTTTGGGATAATGATATTGTTGAAGTCAACGTCTTCCCTTCTAAAGCCTTCACTTGAGTAAGACTAACTTCTTCAGTTTGAAGGGGCTGCTTTGATGCATTTACATTTGCACCAGAAAGGCTCACATGTGCCAAATTTCATGTTGATGATGATGGGCGTACAATATTTGGCCTCACTACCATTGTAATCTTTGGAGGCTAATGATAAGCTAGAGGGTGGGGATAGGATCCGGAAGATACTGTCGGATAAAAATTCATTTGATGCATACTACTTATTGGAACAGAACCTAAATGTGGAGGGCCATATTGAGGGAGTCCAAAAATTATCTATGAAATAAGCATCTGCACTCCAGCCACCAACAGAAGCATTCTTCATCCAACTTTATCAACTTCATAGATTGATATAACAATAGCTACAACATTTACTGCACTGGTGAAATGACCTCCTCACATCTAACATCTTCAACAAACACAACCGCGTTTTTCCTGCAGTTGGCCCTAAAATGTTATTATTTTAAAAAGCAACAAACTATAGAGAAATAGAGATATTTTTAATTTCTCCTACGGCCATTTTGGAGAAAATTCACTGTGGGCAAATCGGGCGACTTGAAGCCATGATTGTTTGCGAGGAGACATAATCAATTAAATAAAACATGGGTATGTTGTCCATTTTTTCCCATCTCACCAAATTTATGTACTTCCTTTGTAATTTGAGACCAATATATCAACTGGGTCACCCTCAGAATTTTGAAATTTACAACTTTTTTAGGATGTCAAATCTAGTCCGGGAGCAGTCAGGAATGCATTAAAAACCATATCAAAACTCATCCGGTGACCACAAAACTGAACATGCACGCTGACATAAGTACCAAGAAACTTTATACCACATAGAATTGCAATATCATTTCCAGGTTTCAAAATTTTAATCGTCAAAGTTGTCCTCTGGGGCATATTTGCAAAGTGCAAACATAAAAACTCTCCAAGACTCAACTAGTTTGGGCTTTGAAAATTGATCAAATGAAGTCCTTAGATTGTGAAACTAGGAAAATATACTCACATATGACACATGAGTATGTCCAGCAAGTGGTAGCTCATGACAATGAACATATTTCAATTTATCATGCTCCGAAGTAGGCTACATAAGCAAATCCAACATGGGTGTTTCTGAGTGCTGCAACTGCAAGTTGAAGACATAATGGCACTTCAAATTGCAAAAATTTGAAGGTGCCAACAAGGACCTTGTTTGCAGGTCTAAGAGGGTGGGGGACCTTGGTCTTGGACGGTCTGAGCTCAATTGCCTAGCCTTAGTGACCAAATTATTTTGTAGATGGTGTAAGCATCCAGAGCATCCATGGGCCAAAACTCTCAATTACAAATATTTGGGAGGAGTGGCAGATGAAGATATCCCACGGATGGATTTGATAGGGAAAGGTTCTATGATATGGAACATTATTAAGAAGGGTGCCTCACTTTTTAAGGAAGGTCTTTTCTAGATCATTAATAAAGGAAATAATGCTTTATTCTGGGGTGATTATTGGCATAATCATCCTCCTATTCTTTCTTCTTTCCCTCAACTTTAGTTTCTTTGTGATATTTTTGTGGAGGTTGGTTGGTCCAAGGTTGTTGATTTTAAGCACAATAATTCTTTGGGAAGGTCATTATTTCAACATTGGAAGGAGTGTGGAAAATGGCCAAGAGGGGGTTCATTGGAGGATAGAGATACCCTTGCTTCAATTTTGGCTACTAGACCATGTAGCTCTTTGGAAGATTTTGATATTCTTTCCTGGGGTCATAGTCCTAAAGGTGAGTATTCAGCTACTATTGGTTACCATTCTTTAGCTCTATATAAAGAAGGGTTTACCAAGTTTCCTGGATGGAGAATAATATGGAATAAGTATAGTTGGCCTAAGTGTAATTTTTTTATGTGGTTGTTGAGTCAAAATAAGCACTTAAACTAGGAAAGTATTCATAAGAGAGGGTTTCAAGGACCTTCCATTTGTGTTCTCTGTGGCATTAATGAAGAAATTGCAAATCACCTTTTCTTTCAGTGCCTTTTCTTTCTAAAAATTTGCAATTTGTGGTGGCATCTTTGGAATAGGCCAAATATCCATGCTACTTCTTTGTCTAAGTTCTGGAATAGTTTGGGGTGACCCCTTGTGTTAGCCTCTTTCCTTTTGGTTGCAAGGGATATAGGCCCTTCTTTTATTCTTTAGCAAATTTGGTTGGAGTGAAATAGGCAATTTTTTTAGGATTTGCAAAGCAGAGTTATTCTAGTTTGGAATAAAATCAAGCGTATGCTTAAAGAGACTATTGAGGCTAAATGTTGTATGGATGATATTCTAAAATCTAAGAAGGTGAACCGTTCAGGTAAATGGTCTCCTCCTATATGATTTTCTTAAAAGTAATATAGATGTTTCCTGAAGGGGCAACCCAGGTGTTGTGGGAATTGGTGGCATTGCTTGTGACAGTGCAGGAGCAAGTCAATTCTTCTTTTCTACTTATATGGGTACTCACTCTAATAATCAAATGGAGGCTTGGGCTATTCTTTTTGCTCTTAAAAAGGTTTATGCTATAGGTTGGAAGAAGATTATATGTAAATTTGACTCTATGATTTTAGTTTCCCTTATGAATAAAGGAAATTTTCAAGAGTCATCTTGGAAGTTAGCCTCGGTGGCTAAGCATATTCTTTATTTGGCCAAGAAATTGGAAGCTATATCTTTTGTTCATATTCCCAGAGAGTGGAATACGGCTGCTAATTTTTCAGCGAAATGGGCTTCTGAAGAAGGGCACAGTTGGAATGTTGAGAATTGGAGAGCTTTGGATCAGAGTAAATCTCAGTAGCTTATGTAGAGTCTTCATAGGAATTGGAGAGATTTGGATTAGAATAAATCTCAGTAGCTTATATAGATTCTTCATGAAGATCAGGGAGATTGATTTCAACATGTTGTGGTTGGAGATGATGGGGTTTAATTGGAGATCTATTACTTGGTTGTTTTTTACTTGTTAGTTCTATAGGGATCTCTTGTAGATGCTTATTATGATGGCTATTGTCATCTAGAAATCTTTTTGGTGTACCTATATATAATTTGTTTTAATATAATTTTTATTTTTACCCTAAAAAAATAAAAATAAAAACTCGATTAAAATTAAAACTAAGTAAAAATTAAAGCTAAATATACATCTAAATTAAAAACTAAGTTACTATTGCCATTAAGGGCATGGTTTGGTGGTTAAGTCGCTCAGTTATAGTGGCGGCCACCAAAGTTCAAAAGCGTTAGTGTGGAACCGAAAGACATGTCGCACCAACATCATTGGTCACGTTAAAAAGTTTACGAGGCGCATTTTAAAAAAAAAATTAAACTATATTAAACCTAATTCAAAAATTAAATATCTACTAATATTAATTAAAAACTATGTTAGTTTAAAACTAAGGTGAATATTAAGTTAAAGTGAAAAATTAAATTTAAAAACTCAGGAAAAAACTAAAACTAAATTTAAAAACTATACTTGAAATTAAGTTAGTATTAAATGAAAACTAAATTAAAACCGGGGAAAAACTAAATTAAAACCGGGGTGTAGGAAGGAGCGGTCTACAGAAGCGGGCGCGGTGGGGAGGGATAGGCCGAGCGCCCGGGACAGGTGGGGTCCGCTGGATGGAGCGGCACAAGCGGGGGAGCAGAGGGCCGTGGGAGGTTGTCGGAGTGAAACAGAGGCGGATCCAAAAAATGAAATATGTTTCCACATAGAAACAAGTCAAAAATAGGTTGCTAGTGTGATTAAAACTACCAAAAACAAAAATAAAAGGAAGAAACTCCAACTAGAATTGATTACATTGACTTATCAATAGAGATTGTCTGATAATCCTAACTCGGTTAGAAAAAAAGTAAGTTCTTTCGAAGTTAGAAAATAGAATTGGCATTTTTATATAGTAAGTCGTATATTTTGATTTTTCTAATTTATGCAACATTGCATGTTCAATCAAAGTCAATCTCAACACTTATGAGAATTGTAGTGATGTCCAACATTATTGTCCAATTGCTATCCTCCACGATGGAACATTTTAAAACACTAATTTTTTATTAAGAGTATATTACAACTCTTGATGCATATAAAAAATCTTGTTTGCTCACCCAACTCCTATCACCATTTTGAAGCAACTTGTTTAATCAAAAGATAGACCCATAGGATGTTAAATATAGTCTGATACAACATGATGATGACCCCAAATAGTGTTCACCGAAAGAATAAAGTAAAAACAAGCAAGCTTAAAATCTTCTTGAAATAAACTCAAGGGAAGCAAAATGACATGACCTATGAATTACAACTCAAATAAAACTAAAGGTAAAACTAGAAACAAAACTTCACAATTATTTTTGGTGGTGTAGGATTGCTTATGAGTTGAGATGCTCCTACATTAGACATGCTAGGTGGGAGAAATGTTTCATGAGTGTGAGGTGCATGAACATTTTAAGTAATTTTTGCAATTGATAGCCCGTCTTTATTTTTTATCCAAATAGTCTCTTCATCCATTTATTTTTTCTTCTTCACCCTGTATTCATTACTTGCCTTTCCCCTTGTCTTATTCTTAGGACAACTGCTACATCCACTTATCCATCTGTACACTTGAATCTTCATTTGAGTCTATAGTGGTTCATCCTTCATTATAAGGATACAAGTATGTCATATCAAAAATTAGTTAAACATCTATTCCTTCTGGAACCTCTATCTCATAGATACTAGTTACAAATTTCTTCAACACCTTACAAATTCCTATCACTTTCCATTTTAATTTATCAGAAGTTCCTTCTATGAACCTTTCCTTCTGTAACCTTTCCTTCTGTGCATGAGCAAAGACCAATTCTCCAACTCAAAGTTCTTGATCACTTTTCTTAAAATTAGCATATTATTTATTATTAATGATGCTCTTTTTCAAATATTCTTTCACTTCTTTGGATAATCCTTTCATATACACAACACTACTTCCTTCCAAACTAGTTATATTTCTCAGTTCACCCACTCCCTTTAGCTTTATCTCTTTTGTCCATTCTTTTAAGAGAATTCCAACATATTTTCCCAATAAACTCTTCACCTTTTATGAAATTTTCTCCACTCTACGTAGTGTCCCTACATCCTTTGTTACCTTTAAAAACTATTTTTTTGCATTAAAACACACAATAGGACTATTTTCCACTTCTTCTTTTTCTTTTAATGGATTTTGGGTAAGCTTCCTCCCATCCTTAACAATTGTGTAAGTTTTCTTTCTTCCATCAAACATAGCTTCCCTATCAAACTGTGCAAGTGCACAAAGATGGGGGACCAAAAGGGGGTCTTAAGTGGCCACTTTTTTTTTTGAAATCAGGAAAGTTTAATGTTGGATGAGAAATTGAAGATAGTTACACTCAAAATGTGAAGATGCAACAAAAACGAGTCATAGTGCTTTGAGTCTAGTTTCTAAACTACTATTTTGTTTTAAAATGGTTGAGATTAAGGGGTTCAAAAAGGGCGGCCACACAAATTGGTCCTATTTTTTTTAATATAACATAGCATCTGGTGTGGCCCCCCTAAAATGTTAACTTTTTTTAGTATTTCAAAAATTGCTTCGATGAGAAATTAGCTAACACCATGTAGTTTATCCCTGATTTTTCTAATAATTTTTTCATGAATAATTGATTTTTTACTAATTTTCAAAGTGGACAAATCTTGAAAAATAGAAAATTGAGCGTGTTCCTCCCTAAAATTTTTGAAAACTAATTAAAAATCCTATTTTTTGAATATGTGTAAAATGGAGTCTAGTTTCTAAAAATGTAATTTATTTGAAATTTCAATGAACAATTAAAAAAAGTAAAAAATACTACACACGAGTTTTTGACAAAAAATGGATACACTAACAAAAGAAATTAAAGATGAAAACCTTAACATACTCAAAATGTGAAAAAAATTACATTGTTATAAAGCTAAAAGAGAGGTTAACATTATCATGGTATTTTTTTGACTTGTCATTGAAACAAGTGCAAACCTGATGGGGAGCACGCTCAAGATTATGTATTTTTTTGCAATAAGCAAAAACACATCTTTGGATGTTCAAAACTCAGTCCAAGCCTTTGGGTTGGAAGCACAAGGAAAATCCAAGCCAAAGGCTTGGGAATTACCAAAACAAATAATAACGCGAGTGTGTTATAACTCACTCGCATTATGTGCATGCATTCAAATAACGTGAGAATGTTACAACACACTCACGTTATTGTGAAATAAAATCATCTCACCCTTACCTTCTCTTTCTCTCCCACTCTCTATTGATCCTTCCCTCTTCTCTCTATCACTCGCCTCTCTCTATGATCACTCTAGGTCTCTCCCTCCCTCCTTACTCCTCTCTCTATTATACTCTCTCTCCCTCCCCTCTCTAGGTCTCTCCCTCCCCTCCTCTCTCTCACCTCTTTACCTCCTACCCTCTCTCTCTCACTCTCTACTTCCCTCCTCTCTCTCCCCCCTCTTTACCTCCTAACCTCTCCCTCGCCCTCTACCTCAGTCCCCACTTTCCATGCACTTAAAACACTTATAACTTTCCATGCATGACAACACGTAAAACTTTCCATGCATGGCAAAACACACTCGAGTTATAATGCGAGCGTATTTTGAGGAACAAAAAATAGACAAAAAGCATGTGAGATCCATGAATTAGACCAACATGCTCTATTATTTTCTACTTTTCATGCATTATTAAACAAAAAAATGTTTTTCATGGTGTTGACAATTTGATAATCATTGTTTACTTAATCCACCACCTTTTTTTTGGTTTTTCAACATAGAAGAAGTAAATTGGGTGTTTCCAAATAGAATTTGATTATTTAAACTAATATTTTCATGCTTCATATTGTTTGAATGCTAATTTTCATGTATTTAGATTGATTTTGATGCTATAGATTTGTTTTTTTTCATAAATTTGACTAATCCTATTAGAGTTACATATAATTCAACATTGAATATTAAGGAACTTGCCAAAAAGCTCAAATTTGAGGATTTTGAATCCAAATTTTTGAGGATTGGGCAAATCGAATCTCAAATTATAAGGTATGTTCTTTATGTATTCGTTTACTTCACTTTATGATTATGTTAAAGCATGAAATCTCATGTTATAAGATAGTCATGAGGGAAGCGAGAGGATTATCATTTTAACAAGTTATTATCATGACAAAGTGAAAACTTATATTTATTTGAGTAACAATCTATGAAAGGAAATCATCAAGATAATATTGGTATATATTTATGAAGGGGGTCATATCAACATTCAAAGATAATCCTAAACTAGAGCAAGGTCATGGAAACACTTTCACTATGGAGTAGATGTGCAATCATGTTGCTATTATCCTGATTCAAACACTAACCTAAACAATTAGAAGGATACTAAGGGAAATCATGTTAGTCAATTAATTATCATCATGCTAAAATTAAGCTAAGGATTATCACTTGAGCGTACTTACTTGCAAGAACTGTCATATCAACCTAAAGACTCTTATACCACAATAACTATCATGCAACCCTAGGAATAGCTATGACCTCTCACCCATTGGTGCAGCGTACCTAGGAGCATTTTGATTCCTAAAAGCATTTTGATAAATTGAGGTTTTTGTTCAGTGTGTTTTGTAATAAGGCTTTCTAGCCATGATTGTAAGGTCCATTTTGTGTGGTCAAGAGGTTTGGGGTAAGCATATAAACCTCAAATCCTTCTTAGTCCATTTGGACCCTAGTTGTGTCACTTAGGCCTAGTAGGTCTAATGATGGTTTTCTGAGTATATTTGGTAGTTTTACTGTTTTGGCATGTTTTAGAGAATATGGTGGTTGTTTGGACTCCATTGGACAAGCTAAACCAATCGAGATCTTTGTGTTAAGGCAAAATGCCATGGCTGTCAAAGTTGTTAATGTTGTCATGGCACATTTGGCCGGTTACAACTCAATTTTTATAGTTGAAACTATTTTTGGAGGTTGCTTACCGACTTGGATCAGTTTATGTTGTTTCTCTCTTACTCCAATGGAGGAGAGAAGATTCTGTACGGAGTTTGGGGCACAAAAACTAATAAAACTGACTATTTTCCTGAAGAAATCCTGTTGTTGTATGGCCTGTACGGATTGGCAAAGTGGATCGATGTGGTTTTTCTGAAACTAGTTCGAGTCTGGATTCCAATGCACCAAGTTTGAAGTCTTGAAGTGATTTCAGTAGAAAGATATTGCATTTTGTATTCAGACTGGTCTAAAACCCTCATTTCTAGGGTTTGTCATACAAATCTAGCCCTAGAATGCATTCCAACCAATGAAACTTCATGCCACTCGGTGAAATGTATGCTAGGGATGTATATTACATGATTCCAAAAGCATTTTGTTGGGGAAGATAGCCTTTGACCTTTGGAGTGATGCCCTAGGTCAAATATCTCTATGTATTTGACCAATATTGTGCAATTTGGTGATGTAATTGACAAAATTCTGATAGGGTGGATGAGTGGATGGTGGTCTTGATATGTTTGGGTGTTGTGGAAGCAATCCAAGTTCCTATCCCAGTTTTATGACCCCAAATTAGACCACTTGCTTTGTAACCTAGACCTAACTTGATCAATTAGGCCTAGAGACCTAGTGGGTGTGTTGAGTTGCTGGAGTAGAGTTGGAACTGGAGGCTTGGAGGTTTGTTGGAGTTCCCTAAAGGGTATTTAAATCCACCATTTGTTTGCCTGATCCTTAAGGGTTTTGTCAAGTTGTGTAGTGAAAACTGGATTAGGAGGGCTAGTAGCCTCACTAGGCCAAGTAAGGGTTGGAGAGTTGTGAGAAGTTGGGGATCAAACCAACTATGGGGAAGGTGTTTGCAGACATGTCTTAAGGTGTGGAAGGAACCTTAAGGGTTGGACAACAGCCTAGATAACAAATCCCTAATTTGCCCTTAGAGTGTGACCTTGGTTGGATGAAGACTAGGTGAAGTGGGTGAGTGGGCAGAGAAGAGTTGACCTTGTTGCTTCCTTTGTGCCACTCTGCATCAGGTGGTATTAGAGCCATCAAAGAGATGGGAGATAGAGAAGAAGAGGAGGAAGTTCCTCAAAGGGTGACTAATGCTGAATTGGCAAAGATAGTGAGAGAACAAGCAGCCAAGAACAAAAGGATGGAGGCTGAGATAGAGAAGTTGAAGAAGGATAAGGATAAGAAGAAGAAACCAGAGGTCATCTTAGATTCAGAAGAAGAAAAAGGAGTGCCCATGGAAGAGCCACAAGGAGGCATGTCAGAAAAACAATTCCTAGATGCACTTGGAAAGTTGAGTAGGAAGGATAGTAAGGTGGATTTACCTATGTTCCCTGGCAAGATGAACCCAAAGGAGTGCCTTGATTGGATAGAGGCAATGGAGAACTATTTTGAGTGTGAGGAAGTGGCAGAAAATCAGAAGGTGAGGATTGCCAAGTCTAGAATGAAAGGGCCGGCCTTGAGTTGGTGGAACTTCATTCAAAATGAGAGGATAGAGGATGATAGGAACCCTATCACTACATGGAGGAAGATGGTACTTGAAATAAAGAAACAATTTGTTCCTGAAGATTATGAAGTCAACTTGCACAAAAAGTTGCAAAACTTGAGACAGAAGGACATGGATGTGAGCACATACACCGAGGAGTTTCACAAGATGTCCTTGAAAGCTAAGATTCATGAGAATGAAAATCAAAAGCTTGCAAGGTATATAAATGGTCTTAAGTTCTCCATTCAAGATGAACTAAGTCTCTTTAACCCTAAGACAGTGCATAAATGTTTTCAAATGGCATTGAGGATTGAGGACAAACAAAGAAGGAAAGGTGATTCAAACAGTAGAGGTAAAGGCAACATGAATTTCAGAGGCAGAGGTAAGTTTCAGAACAGAGACAACTTTTCTAGACCCCAAAATGGTAGATCACAAGAAGGCAGTCAAGTAGCGGCTGACAGAGACAGTGCTGATAAGGGCCAGTTTAGAGGGAGAGGTAATGGTAGAGGAAGAAGTGGAGGGAGGGGTTCCAATGTGTTCACAGGAAGGTGCTTTTCCTGCAATCAAATAGGACATCAGTCCTTTAGATGCCCGGAGAAGATGGGGAACAACTCTGCAAATCAGAAAGACAGAAGGGTGCAGCTCCTTCAAGAAGATGACTGTCAAAGCACCACCTCTTATCAAACTACCTCTTCCAAGCCTGCAGCACCAGAGAGTGGAGAATGCATCATGTTCAACCGGTCTCTCATCATGCCTGCCACCAAGGAGCAACCCCAAAGGAACAATCTGTTTAGAACCACTTGCAAGGTGAAAGGGAAAGTCTGCAAGGTAATTGTTGACTCAGGTTCTTCTGAAAATTTAGCTACTAATGACATGGTGAATAAGTTAGGATTGCAAAGGATACCTCATCCTAACCCCTATAGGGTCTTTTGGTTAACCAAGGACCAACAAATTGTGGTGAAAGAACAATGTTGGGTTGAATTTAAGATAGGTGAATACTATGATAGGAATCTTTGTGAGATAGTAGATATGGATGCATGCCACCTTCTTCTTGGAAGGCCTTGGCGACATGATACAAGTGCCCAACATGATGGTAAGCAAAATGTGATTCATTTGTCTAAAAATGGTGAAAATTTCATAATGACCCCTCTGATTGATGACTGTGAGGAAAGGATCATTCCTAGTTCAATTATGTTAGTAGGTGAAAAGGAGTTTTTGGCTAACCTCAAGGAGGAGAAGGTGCCATGTTTTGCAGTGGTCATCAAGCCAAAGGATGCAAATCCTAAGAAGATCAAAGTGTAGCAGCCTCTTAGGAGGATTGGACCAAAAGAAGTGGAGGAACTATTGGAGAAGTTCCATGATGTGATAGCAGATGAAAGTAAGGATGCCCTTCCACCAAAGAGGGAGATTAGTCATTGCATTGATCTTATCCCTGGATCCACCCTACCAAACCAAGCAGCCTACAAGCTAACCCCAGAGCAAAATGCAGAAGTGGCAAGGTAAATCCAAGACTTGTTGGATAGAGGGCTTATAAGGAGGAGTATTAGCCCATGTGTAGTACCTGCAGTCCTTGCACCAAAGAAGGAAGGCACATGGAGACTATGCACTGATTCCAGGGCCATCAACAAGATTACTCTCAGGTATAGATTTCCAATGCCTAGGATAGAAGATTTAATGGATTGCTTGGGTAGGGCTAAATATTTTACCAAGATGGATCTAAAAAGTGGTTATCACCAGATTAGGATAAGGGAAGGGGATGAGTGGAAAACGGCCTTCAAAACCAATGAAGGGCTATTTGAATGGGTTGTGATGCCTTTTGGCTTATCAAATGCACCAAGCACCTTCATGAGGTTGATGAATGAGGTGCTAAAACCTTTCCTTAATAAGTTCATTGTTGTATATTTGGATGATATATTGGTTTTTAGTGACAGCAAGGAAGATCACATAAGACATATCCATCAAGTGCTTAGGAGGCTTCAAGAGGAGAAGTGAGAATTAACCTTGATAAATGTGTCTTCCTACAAGAAGAATTGACATTCTTGGGGTTTGTCATCTCTAAAGGTAACCTCAAGATGGATCCAAGAAAGGTGGAAGCCATTCTTAATTGGCCAACACCTACTACAGCCTCCGAGGTAAGAAGTTTCCATGGTTTATGCAGTTTTTATAGGAAGTTCATTAAAGGGTTTAGTGCTATTTGTTCTCCACTTGTTGACACTATAAAAGGGGGCAAGAAGTGTGTATTTGTGTGGACAAATGAGGCCAATCAAGCCTTTGAACTGTTAAAGAAGAAAATATCAGAACAACCGGTACTTGTGCTGCCTGATTTTGATAAGACCTTTGTTGTTGAGTGTGATGCAAGCAAGAGGGCTGTTGGGTGAGTCCTAAGTCAAGATGGGAGGCCTTTAGCCTTCTTTAGTGAGAAGTTAAATGAAGCAAAACAGAACTATTCTACCTATGATCTAGAATTATATGCAATGGTCCAATCATTGAGGAAGTGGAGACACTATTTATTACCCAAGGAGTTTGTTGTTTTTACTAATAACCATGCTTTGAGCTTCTTGAACAGGTAGGAGAAGTTAAACCACAGGCATATCAAGTGGGTGGAGTACATCCAAACATATACTTTCTCAATTAAGCACAAGAAGGGAGTGGCCAATAAGGTAGCTGATGCCTTAAGCCGGAGGAATCTTGTTGTTCAAACCATTCAATTGGAGAGTACAGGTATATAAGCCATTAAAGATCAGTATGCAGAAGATGAGGACTTCAAGGAACCTTACCAAGCTTGCAGAGCCATGACAGGCCGGTATAACACTGATTTTTGTGATTTTCTGATACAAGATGGATTTCTTTTCAAAGGCAGCCTGTTGTGTATTCCAAGAGGGTCTGTTAGAGAGAATATCATTCAGGAGAAGCATTGTGGCAGCATGGCAAGCCACTTTGGCATTGATAAGACCCTAGACTTGGTTAGAAGATACTACTATTGGCCAAAGTTACCAATTGATGTAAGAAAGTTTGTAGAAACTTGTCAAATTTGTCAAAGAGCCAAGGGTCATACATCAAATGCAGGTCTATACACTCCACTACCTATCCCTTCAAAGCCTTGGGATTCCATAAGCATGGATTTTGTACTTGGTTTGCCTAGGACCAAGAATGGACATGATACAATCTTTGTGGTTGTTGATAGGTTCTCTAAAATGGCTCATTTCATTCCATGTAAAACCACACATGATGCCTCACATGTTGCTGGTCTTTTCTTCAAAGAAATAGTCAGATTACATGGTTTGCCTTTGTCAATAATCTCTGATAGAGACCCCAAGTTCATAGGACACTTCTGGAGGACACTTTGGAAAAGACTAGGTGCAAACTTGTCATTATCATCAGCCTATCATCCTCAGTCTGATGGTCAGACTGAGGTGATCAACAAGTCACTTGGCAACCTTCCAAGATGCCTAACTAAGGAGCAAGGTACTAATTGGGATTCAGTTTTGGCTCAGGCAGAATACTCCTACAATGACACTATGAACAGGAGTACCGACGTGTCACCTTTTCAAATGGTTTATGGCACTCACCCAAGGGGTATCTTGGAACTCAGAGAGGTCATAGGACTGGAGAAGAGCAGTGCATTGGCCGAAGATTTTGTCCAAGTGATGAGAGATATCCATGAGCAAGTAAAGAAGAAATTATAGTCTACCTCTAACAAGTACAAACAAACTGCTGACAGAAAAAGAAGGGATCTTCAATTCAAGGAAGGGGATCTGGTCATGGTACATCTGAAAAAGGAGAGACTCCCTACAGGTAAATACACCAAGTTGATTATGAAGAAGATTGGGCCTTGTGAAGTGCTAAGGAAATGTGGACAAAATGCCTACAAAGTCAGGCTACCGGATGGTGTTGCTTTGTTACCAATCTTTAATGTATCAGACCTCTATCCCTATAAGGAATATGATCCTCAGACAGCTGTTGTAGAGGAACAAACTGATCAGACACTTCAGGACCTGATTCCTTCATCTCCTGATCAGATTGAATGCATTTTGGATCAAAGGATTGCTAAACAGACTAGGAGACACACCTATTATGAGTATTTGGTGAAGTGGCTCAATAAGCCTCAGGAAGATGCCACTTGGATGAGCAGAGAAGCCATTGAGAAGGCAGGATTTACATTTGACAGCATTCCCAACTCAAGAGACTTGAGTTCTGTTTGACAGGGGGTGTATGGTGCAGGGCACCTAGGAGCATTTTGATTCCTAAGAGCATTTTGATAAATTGAGGTTTTTGTTCAGTGTGTTTTGTAATAAGGCTTTCTAGCCATGATTGTAAGGTCCATTTTGTGTGGTCAAGAGGTTTGGGGTAAGCATATAAACCTCAAATCCTTCTTAGTCCATTTGGACCCTAGTTGTGTCACTTAGGCCTAGTAGGTCTAATGATGGTTTTCTGAGTATATTTGGTAGTTTTGTTGTTTTGGCATGTTTTAGAGAATATGGTGGTTGTTTGGACTCCATTGGACAAGCTAAACCAATCGGGATCTTTGTGTTAAGGGAAAATGCCATGGCTGTCAAAGGTTGTCAATGTTATCATGGCACATTTGGCCGGTTACAACTCAGTTTTGATGGTTGAAACTATTTTTGGAGATTGCCTACCGACTTGGATTGGTTTATGTTGTTGCTCTCTTACTCCAATGGAGGAGAGAAGATTCTGTACGGAGTTTGGGGCACAAAAACCAATAAAACTAACTGTTTTCCTGAAGAAATCTTGTTGTTGTACGACCTGTACAAATTGGCAAAGTGGATGGATGTGGTTTTTCTGAAACTAGTTCAAGTCTGGATTCCAATGCACCAAGTTTGAAGTCTTGAAGTGATTTCAGTAGAAAGATATTGCATTTTGTATTCAGACTGGTCTAAAACCCTCATTTCTAGGGTTTGTCATACAAATCCAGCCCTAGAATGCATTCCAACCAATGAAACTTCATGCCACTCGGTGAAATGTAGGCTAGGGATGTATATTACATGATTCCAAAAGCATTTTGTTGGGGAAGACAGTCTTCAACCTTTGGAGTGATGCCCTAGGTCAAATATCTCTATGTATTTGACCAATATTGTGCAATTTGGTGATGTAATTGACAAAATTCTGATGGTGGATGAGTGGATGGTGGTTTTGAGATGTTTGGGTGTTGTGGAAGTAATCCAAGTTCCTGTCCCAGTTTTATGACCCCAAATTAGACCACTTGCTTTGTAACCTAGACCTAACTTGATCAATTAGGCCTAGAGACCTAGTGGGTGTGTTGAGTTGCTGGAGTAGAGTTGGAACTGGAGGCTTGGAGGTTTGTTGGAGTTCCCTAAAGGGTATTTAAATCCACCATTTATTTTGCTGATCCTTAAGGGTTTTGTCAAGCTGTGTAGTGAAAACCGGATTAGGAGGGCTAGTAGCCTCACTAGGTCAAGTAAGGGTTGGAGAGTTGTGAGAAGTTGGGGATCAAACCAACTATGGGGTAGGTGTTTGCAGACCTGTCTTAAGGTGTGGAACGAGCCTTAAGGGTTGGACAACAGCCTGAATAACAAATCCCTAATTTGCCCTTAGAGTGTGACCTTGGTTGGATGAAGACTAGGTGAAGTGGGTGAGTGGGCAGAGAAGAGTTGACCTTGTTGCTTCCTTTGTGCCACTCTTCATCACCCATGGGTAGGATAGCAACTGATATACAAGGTGACAATCAAGACTAAATGATAATTCAATTAATGTCAAATCCATGCAACAAGATATCCATGACACTATATAAACATAGAGGTGGTCTTGAAAGGATATTCATATAGTAGGGAAGATTGATGTGGACACTAGAGGGACAGCTTTGACACTTGATTATAATTTCACAACCAATTTGACTAGGAATGGGAGAAGGATTAGAGAAAGGATTGTTGGAAATATGCAGCCATAGAGACAAATTCCTCATAACCCAATAAGAGATTCAATGTGCAATAAACTAGAAATCCACATGCAAAATAAATAGACAATCATACCATCAATGGTGACACAAGATATACCCTTGGAAAACCCTCATAGAGGGAAAAACCTAGCCTCCAAAAGCATGCATCGCTCATGTATTATTCAGCACTAATCAACAAATACATATGTAGAGATAACCTCAGAAACAACAAACTCTCTCTACCTCCACCCCATGTGAACAAACATGTAACCAAACATCCCATGCCATGCTTCAAACCCTCTCACAACCAACCTGCAAAAGAAGCTACAACCTAGCCAACAAGCCAAATGGCTAACCTTTTCTACAACTACCCTTGTGTTTTCTTTTATAGACATAAGCTCACACATATACAACATGTGGTATTGTAATACCATTTTCCCCAAAACCATGTGTCTACAAAAGCATTGACCCCACATTTGATTATTGGTACTATGTTTTCCCAATTAATCAAATAATTACAAATAAAGTAATTAACCCAATGTTACATACAACAATTACAAGTGGCATCCAAATATATATACAATGTGGCTAAAACACATCACATGATGCACCACAATAAAATATTTATTTTACATAATAAAATAATGCCAATGTTAAGCAAGGTGTACAACACACCTACTCCAACATTCTCCCACTTGTATAAATTGCATAAGGGATCAACATGTAAACTCAAAACATCAAGGGAAACCATTATGTGTGCCTAACATGTACCATATAACCATCCATGGGCTCCATGTGCTCCAAGATACCTGCAAAAATAATCAAGGTGTCCACCATCTCTAAAAAGAATCCCCTCATCCTCCATCTAGCCTCATGCAGAATAAGATCCTCCAAAGACATGCCACATTAAACTGTCACATAGAAGCAAGAAACCTTCATCAACTAATATCTAAACACAAGCACCAAATCCAATGGTAACAAATAGGATCGAGTAGCTGACAAGAATCAATTGCCATAGCTGAAATAGCAACCACAGCTACTTGCTAATGCATCAACTAACCATACCTCCAAACCAAGGTATACAAAAGATAACAAGTAGACCTTATGCCATCAACATATCCAACTTCAAATCACAATGATAAAAAGTCCCTGTATATACTCAATCCGGCATAAAGAAGTCCTCCGAGTTAACAACACAAAGCATGTGATTAAAAACCTCAAGACCCTCCATACCACAGCATAATGAGAACATCCAACAAAGGAATCATATACATCATAGAACTCCCATTGCATGAGTAAATGTCAAATCTGAAAATAGATCAAGGCATCCAAAGATCCACTAATAGCATGCACATAGAAGATGTGTTTGAATCCTCTATCACATAGTGTCAAAGAACATACACATAAATATGCCAAATCAACAAACTAAATAGTTGCAACATAACTCTCCTCAAGTCCATATCTCTCCCAAATCCTCCACATCATAAGAGAAAGAATTCAAAGAGACTCAAAAGCTCCATACCCATCTAAACTCCAATGTCACGTGAACACAAATATCCAAGAAGAAGAATATGACCAATCAAGAGAGAACCTGCAAATCATAACCATGTCCTTCTATCCACACTAATGTGCTATAGCTGTGAAAAGTATAATCTACCCTACAACTCATAAACAAGAAGCCTCAACAACATCCTTCAACAAGATGCAAGCCAACCAAAAGGTAGATCAAACTCATAATCATCCCAATAACAAGAATAAGCCCAAAGCCACTAACCATCTCCATTACACACAATGATCTCATAACAACTCAGGATCAAACATAATGAGATAACTAATCATATCCATGCATCTACTCCTTAAATAAGCCCTCACAACCATAATCAATAGCTCAAGAGTCAAGCATGAGAAGATAAGACACAAATGAAGAATGCATTTGCAAATCAGGTGGGCATACCTATCAAATCATTCATCACCAAGTGGACCAAGAGTGGGGATGAGATTTCTCCTCCAAGATGCACCAAGCCTCGAAGGCTCTCTCTCCAAGAATAATCTCGTCAACATGTCCATGTTGGACTCGCATCCAACCAAGGTGTAGGCTCATCGGTCTTGGTGCTGAAATCCTCATCAAAGAGTAATTATCTCAACACATGTCTCTAATCCAAGAGAACTCAAGCCTCACCTAAGTCTCCAAGTATCCATGAGTACCTCCATGATCAATCCATGCTAAACTCCAAATGCAAACTGCACCATCATGAAGCTCCCAAGTACATGACCAATGTACCCAATACCAAGAGAACCAACAAAATCATAGTCAAAGCTCCCACTGCACATATGCATAACCAAGGAACATATCATGACATCATGATCTAATCATCTCCTCAAAGGAAGATCACGTGCACTAATGCACACATCTTATCTCAAGAGAACTTGTATCATGCCATTACTCAAACTAGTATCCAGAGTAAACCAAGACACAATACAATCATCCTATAAGCAAGGATCACCTATCAAAACTAATAAACCATAACCAACACCTCAACCAAATACTCCAAGAGTCCTCCATGGAACCAAGATGTCAACATCTCCAAATCACTTGAAGATAATCATATCCAACCAAAGCTCCCACTAAACCATGATACTGAGCTATACATGGCAACAACATAAACATCAAACCATCAAACCCATCACTATCAAAATCTCCCACTAAAATCTATAATCAATCTATCCATGACATCATGATAAACATCTCCTACATGAAGATCATCTGTGGCCTCAACACAATCAAAGAATCCACTGTAAACGACATAGCTCCCAAAAGGTCGAGTAAACCATAATCTCAAAAACCAAGATGAACAAAACCTATAAACCAAACATCAATCCAACCACCATCAAATATGCACCTATAAAACAATCATGTCATGCCAAAATCACAACCAAATAAGGAAAAGCCATGACACCATGATCAACACCCAATGTACCTGCACCAAACTCCCATCAAGTCTCACACAACTATACCATATTGTCAACAAACATAGGTCCCATATCATGATTGTATCAAGTAATATCATCTCTCTCTATATCTCAAGTGACAAGCAAACCAATGTAACATGTGACTAACCCAAGCCACAAATCATAATCTGCATCAACACTGAAACGTCTATGGGCATAGACAACCCACATCCAAGTCATAAATGCAACCTGTAGGCATAGACAACCTACAACACTGCACAACCTATAGATCTCACAATGTAGCATGCAAACTCAATAATACATACATAATTCTATCAACCAAGGATAATCAAAGATAAGCATGTAAGTATGCAATAAATCAACACCAAATCATCCTAGATTTGATTTGACATCAACTCACAAGATCACCAAAAGTCAAAAGAACCAAAAGTAACTCAAAACTAATATAATCTAAAAAAACCTCAGAATATCATCTCCAAACCTACTCCACTACGTAGTTCTTAGAAATACCTTTCCAACACCTAGATAAAAAGCCTGAAATCCAACTCCATATGCACCTATTATGCTCGGTCAAAGCTCAAAACGAAGATCTAGCTTCAAATTGACAAAAACTAGTGAAAATGCAAAAATTAGGAAAAACCTCTATCACCATTGCATAGTACACAGAAAAAGCTTTCCGTCGACTATAAGAAGTTGAAAATCTGACAAACGTTATGCCTCCTAGAAAAAATCTACCCAATAAGCCTATGTAGCTAGGCCCTAGTGGCCAATGGGTGGTTCTGTGGTTGCATGCCAGTGGCGCCTAGGTGGCGCCCTGCTGGCGCAGAGGCTACTGAGGGGTGGCATACTCCAAGTAATGTTTTAAAAATGTTTAAATTTAAGGTTTGAAATGTTTTAATTTTTAATAAAGATTTTAAATACCCCACAAGGGGATGGGGCCTGATCCCCCATGGACCCGCAGGCTTGGACCAGGGGAGGCCAAGCCTACCACTAGTGCCCCGACCCTACTGGCGTCTGACTGGCAGAGCTGACCTACTAGGTTGTGCGCCTGCCAGGCTACGGTAGATGCTGGCGCTGGGGGGTACAACACCCCCCATTAAATTTTTTTTATTTTAATCAAATCAAACTTTAAACATGTGTAGGCAATGTTGAATTTTTTTTTTATTACTACATACCTCTGCAATGCTCTCGGTCGTACAACTATTCAGCTAGGGCTGGGGGCAAAAAAACAATTTGCATTTTTCTCCTATGGTTGAAATAGGCTGAATTTTATGTCAATCTTCATGTCTCGGGCCACCTAGACTCGATGGCAAGGTTTGCTTTGTCCTAGGAGGTATTTTGCAGCAACTCCTCCTCAAAACCATCTTCATGCAAACCCAAATCAAGCCCTTTTTTCCATGATTTTTCAACACCCATATCTGTTAAATATCACCACAAATCTGCAAACCCAAAACCCTCAATCTACAAAGAAAAAACTTGTACAAACACTCATATCTTGCAATGTCTTCATTCTTTCCTACAAAGCCATGGATTCCACTATACACAAAAAATCCACTCATAGATAGGGTTATAAAATAAGGATTTCCTCCCAATCATGGCAACCAAGATCTAATACCAAATATTGGAAATATGCAGCCATAGAGACAAATTCCTCATAACCTAATAAGAGATTCAATGTGCAATAAACCGGAAATACACATGCAAAAAAAATAGACAATCATACCATCAATGGTGAAACAAGATATACCCTCGGAGAACTCTCATAGAGGGAAAAACCTAGCCTCCAAAAGCATGCATCTCTCATGTATTATTCAACAATAATTAGCAAATACATATGCAGAAATAACCTTTGAAACATCAAGCTCTCTCTACATGCACTCCATGTGAACAAGCATGTAACCAACAATCCCATGCCATGCTTCAAATCCTCACACAACCAACCTGCAAGAGAAGCTACAACCCAGCCAACAAGCCAATTGGCTAACCTTTTCTACAACTACCCTTGTGTTTTCTTTTATAGACATAAGCTCACACAAATACAACGTGTGGTATTATAAAAACATTTTCACCAAAACCATGTGTCTACAAAACCATTGACCCCACCTTTGATTATTGGTACTAAGTTTTCCCAATTAATCAAATAAGTACAAATAAAGTAATTAACCCCATGTTACATACGACGATTACAAGTGGCGTCCAAATAAATATTCAATGTGGCTAAAACACATCACATGATGCAACATAATTAAATATTTATTTTACATAATAAAATAATGCCAATGTTATGCAAGGTGTACAACACACCTACTCCAATAGGGATTTGTCATAAATAGGAATGAATATGTTACATCTTTAATCTAACTTGTCATGTTTTCAGATCTTTCATTGATCTTGATTAAAATCTATGTGTTTCATTCTTCATTTATCTCAATTTTTTTCTAACTAATAGGAGGTAGTTTGTGGTCCTTTAAAAGAGTTTGATACTTTGTCTTGTGGTTGCAAGAGAAAGGTGGATAATCAAGAAAAATTGTTGATCTAGAGACATGATTTGTTTCTCTACATACACTATTTTAACAAGAATATGATAGAGAAAGAAAGTACTAAAAGAGAAGCTAAGACAAGATCAAGCAAAATGTTGGCTAAGAGAATGAGATGAACAAAGGACAAATTACTAATTTGATGACTTGATTTGTTGTTGTTCTGAAAAAACCAAGCTCCATACAATTTTATCTAGAAATATGAGAATAAAAGAAGGTAAAAAAGTAGAAAATTATTCTATTGCTATAATCTTTCTATTAAAGATTTATGATAAAAGAAGGAATAGTACATGATTTGAAGATCCTTATAGAACAATTTATCCTTGTAAACTAAAGTTGCTACCTTGGAAATTGCATTCCCAATTCACCTAGGTGAAGGAGACAAGCATGTTTGAGAAGATATTGTTGATAACTGAGAGGGGGGGGTGAATCAGTTATCCTAATCTTGCTTCCAATTCAAACATTTAAATCCTCTTTGTTATTCAGTAGCATAGCAATTAACCATTCATGAAAGCATAAATCATAAACACCAGAGCAGATACACATCAACACATGAGACACCAAGATTTTGACGTGGAAAACCCGGTCAAGGGAAAAATCACGGGGTGATTAACCCAAGGATTATTCTCTGTTAGAAAAATAAGAAAAATAGATGGCACATGCCAATTAGGGCTCACTGCCCGAGCACACTGCTCAAAAGAGACACACTGCCTACAAGAGACACACTGTCTACCAAGTAACAAGTATCACAAACTTGAACTGGAGATTGACATCTTTACCATGCCTAGATTAATTCCATTTACACCCAAAACTTTTGCTCTGCCTTTCGCGCTCCTCTTTGCTACCACACACTCATCATGCCAAGACACTTCAAAATGAATTCACAATCCCTTATTTATACAAGGCATCAACTTAGGAACAATCATCTAAGTCGGCAAACACCTACAAGATCATTCGCAAGACGTGTAATACATCCGGTCGGCCAAACTCAGGAAGAACACCAACAACCGGTGCTCTTTACATCAAATCCAAACTCTAACTTCAATGTGGACTACCAATAAGACTTGTGCACGATCCAAGGATCACTAAAACCTTTCCTGAGTCATCAAGAACATTCACACTTTATCAGCTTACTGGAATTCTTCTCTTCTTCATCTGGAACTTCAAGAACACAGTCTGTCGCCACTGTCACAAAGAAAAAGGTGCTTCCGGACCTTCAAACCATGAACAAATCTAGTTATCACTTCATACTGACTTCTTCAACACTCCCTCCAATCCGCAGAATGGGATAATGCAATTCCGGAGCTCACCGGACCAATCTGTGACACTCTGTCACCACTGAACATCTACCAGAACCGGTTCTACTAGAGCGACCATAACTTCTTCATATCTTTATGCGAACCTCTAAAATCTTGACTGGAGCATCTCAAGACTCATATCTGAAAACCCTTTAAACCGCATCCTTTGATCTTCATCTTATCTTGGACTTTTACTTTAATGTCATCACTGTTCTTCACTATTCCTGATTGAGACTAATTTTCTCAATATCCTCAGCACACAGCTCATCCAATCCTTCTCATTAATGCAATATGAGTATGTTGACATCAATGACAACACTGGTTATCCTCATACTTGCAACAATCTCCCCCTTTGTCATTGATGGCAACATATGATATAAAAAACCATCAAGACAAGAACTTCTCTTTTCTGTCACAACTCCCCCTATCAGCAACAACTCTTCATGTCTTCTCTTTCTTTACTGCTCCCCCTTTGATCAACAACCACTTGTTTTTCACATGTCTTCTCTCCCCCTTTGACATCAATGGAAAAGAGCTCATACTTGCAATTTCAACATATCAGAATCATACCAGCTACTCCCCCTGAGTAGCAGCTCCCCATCATCAATCCATATCACAAGATATGACTGTGATATCCACCAGACTGATGCACATCAGTGCATCCTAGTTCATCACCGAAGGGGCAATAACCCCTAACTTTTCCCTGAGAAACTCAAAAGAGTCCTTGGGAAGAGGTTTAGTAAAGATATCTGCAATCTGATCCTTAGAGGGCACAAACTCCAGTCTAACTTCACCTTTGTTCACTTGCTCTCTCAGAAAGTGAAACTTAATAGATATATGCTTAGTCTTAGAGTGCAACTCCGGATTCTTAGAAATATTTATTGCACTTGAATTATCACAGAAAATTGTGATAGGCTCCTCATACTCTACTTTAATATCTCTTAGCATCTGCTTCATCCATAAAACTTGAGTGCAACTACATGCTGCTGCAATGTATTCTGCTTCTGTTGTAGACAGAGATATTGCATCTTGTTTCTTGCTTAGCCAAGAAACCAATCTCTTTCCCAAAAAGAATGCTCCACCACTAGTACTCTTCCAGTCATCCACATCTCCTACCCAATCTGCATCTGTGTATGCATGAAGAGAGAAATCATGATCTCTAGAATACCATAAACCATACTCCATTGTCCCTTTTAGATATCTAAAAATTCTCTTGATTGCCATGACATGAGATTCTCTGGGATTAGCCTGGAATCTAGCAACAAGACCAACAGCTTGCATAATATCCAGTCTGGTTTGAGTGATACAATAATCCACCAATCATTGATCTGTACTTTGTCTAGTCTACCTTAGGAGAGTCATCATCTTTGCTCAACTTGCATCCGGTTGCCATGGGAGTATTCATTGGCTTTGAATCTTCTATCCCAAATTTCCTCAACAATTTTTTTGCATATTTGGTCTGAGAAATGAAGATCCCTTTCTTTGTTTGAGTAATTTGCAGACCCAAGAAGAAATTCATTTCACCAAGCATAGACATCTCAAACTCACTTTTCATTTGATTTGCAAAAGTTTTACACATACTATCTCTTCCTCCAAAAATGATATCATCCACAAACACTTCAACAATCAAAATATTTTCATGATTAATTTTGAAATACAAATTACTGTCAGCAGTACCTTTGTTGAAACCGATCTTCAAAAGATGTTTATCCAACCTTTCATACCAAGCTCTTGGGGCTTGCTTCAATCCATACAGTGCCTTTTTCAACTTGCAGACCATATCACCATGATCAGACAATTGAAATCCATCTGGTTGCTCAATGTATACTTCTTCTTCCAAATCACCATTTAGGAAGGCAGACTTAACATCCATCTGATATACCTTGAAGTCTTTGAAGGTAGCAAATGCAAGAAATAATCTGACAGCTTCAATTCTTGCCACCGGAGCAAAGGTTTCTTCAAAATCAATTCCTTCCATTTGAGAGTAGCCTTTGCAGACCAATCTGGCTTTGTTTCTGATTACTTCACCAACTTCATTTAATTTGTTCCGGAAGACCCATTTGGTTCCAATCACATTCTTGTTTCTAGGTCTGGGAACAAGATCCCAAGTGTGATTTTTCTCAATTTGCATCAACTCTTCCTCTATTGCTTTGGTCCAGTTTTCATCATTGCAGGCTTCATTTATTATCTTAGGTTCAATCTTTGAAATCAGACAATACTCATCTAAATTTTGAGCAATTCTCCTCCTTGTTTGCACTCCTTTGCTTTTGTCACCTATTATATGATCTTCAGAGTGGTTTAGAGTTACATACCTTCGAACTTTGGGAATTTCTTGCACCTCTAATTCCTGATCAATCTCATTGACACTTATCTCTTCTTCCTGTCTTACCAGATCAACTTGACTTTGTTTCTCAAAAGGGGCTTGGATACTTTGAATCTGAACATCATTCTGATCATCTTCATCTTATTCATAAAACCTTGAGGGCTTCTCAATTCCTTCATCAACTTTCACATTTATACTTTCTATCATCTTTCTCAATCTCTTGTTGTAACACCGGTATGCTTTGCTTTGAGTGGAGTAACCCAAGAAAATTTTTTCATCACTTCTAGCATCAAAGTTTCCTAGATCTTCATCTCTTTTAATGTAACATTTGCTACCAAATACTCTGAAATATCTCATAGTAGGAGTGATGCCAAACCAAAGTTCATAAAGAGTCTTACCGGTATTGCTTCTGATTTGAACTCGATTGAGAGTGTAGACTGCAGTGCTAACAGCTTCTCTCCAAAACATTTGGGGAACATTTGCTTCCATCATCATTGTCCTGGATGCTTCTTGGATGGTCTAGTTCTTTTTCTCTACTACTCCATTCTACTGTGGAGTCCTAGGAGCAGACAACTGTCTCTTTATACCATGTTTCTCACAAAAGTCTATGAATTCACCGGATGTGAATTCACCACCTCTATCAGACCTCAAGCATTTCAGGTTTAATCCAGTTTGATTCTCTACCATAGCCTTGAAGATTTTGAACTTCTCAAAAGCTTCTGATTTCTCTCTTAGAAAGGTAACCCACATCATCCGGGAATAATCATCAATCAGTAACATGAAGTATCTATCACCATGCACACTCTTGACTCTTGTCGGACCACATAGATCAATATGAACTAATTCCAATAATCCAGTAGAGGACTGATCCTTGCTTTTGAATGAGACTCTGCTCTATTTGCCTAGCTGACATTCCTTGTACAAACTATTTATAGGTTTTACCAATTTTGCAAGATCTCTTACAACCTGAGTATTGCTTATCTTAATGATGTTATCAAAATTTATATGACACATCCTTCTATGCCATAACCAACTCTGATCAACTCGAACAAACAAACAACTTTTATTAGAACCAACAAGATGGAAGATATTACCTTTTGTTTGAGTACCGGATGCAATCTCAGTTCTAGAACTTTCAAAGATCCTGCATCTTCCATTTTTGAACCGGAGATCATAACCTTTGTCTACCAACTGTCCAACACTGAGAAGATTGTGCTTCAATCCTTCAACATATAGTACATTACCAGTTTTGCTCTTTCCATCAAAGGAAATAGTTCCCCTACCTCTGATTCTACCAGCAGAATTGTCACCAAACTTTACCATTCCTCCTTCATACCTTTCCAAATCTAAGAACTTGTTCTTGTCACCTGTCATATGGTGAGAGCATCCACTATCAATAACTTAGTCATCCTTTTCTTCAACTTGGGCAGCCAGAGCTCTTTCTACAACCTTATGATTGACAGATTCAGAGGATATTGGATCTTCTTCCTTGATGGCAATAAACACTCATTCATTTCCGGATTTGTTTCCTATTTCTGATTCATCATCTGTTACTCCTTCATTATCATCTTCTTCATGAACATAATAATAGTTCTTTTGGAACCTTTGTCTGTTAGAATTTGACCTTGCAGACCTTTCCGAACATCTTGAAGCAAAATGACCAATCTTATTGTAGTTGAAACACTTAAAGGGTAATTTTTCTTCATACTTACCGGATCCTCTTGGTAGTCTCTTTGCAATGAGGGCTTCAAGTTGAGTTGTTTCTGCTTCTTCCTCTTCCATGTCTCTTCTTGCTTGATCATACTAGGACAGCTTCCTTGAAGAGTTCTCTCCCGGATCAAATCTTTGTTTACCTTTCACAGAAGCACTGGCTTTGAATGCAGATTCAGTCTTGGGGGGATCATCTCCAAACTCGGTCATTTCAAATGCAACCAGTTTACCAGCCAATTGGTCTCTTGTGACAGTTGTATGACCTCTGAATTCATCAATGGCAGCAACCTTGATTTTGTATGCAGCAGGAAGGGATCTGAGAATTTTGCCAACAATCTCATTTTCATCCAAGACTCCACCAGCATTCCTGATTCCACACACCAGCTCATTTACTCTAGGCATAAAGGTACTAATAGTTTCATCATCTCTCATCTTTAGTCTTTCAAATTTCCCTTTTAGACTCTACAACCTTGTACACTTAACATTCTCATCTCCTTCATGCAGAAGTTCCAGTTTAGTCCAGATCTCATAGGTAGTTGGCAGGTCAATAACATTTGAGAGCTCTGAGTCAGTTAAAGTGCTTAGAAGAGCCTCTTTGGTCTGCAGATTGTTTTCAGCATCTGTGAGTTCATTTAGGGTTGTCGGACCACCTTGTGGAGGAACATATGCTTTTGTAACCATGGATAGGTACGCCTTTCCCATACACTCCAAGTGACATTTCATGCGACCTTTCCAAAGAGAGAAGTTGGTTCCATCAAACTTCGGACTATCCTTCTTGTATGACAACATCCTGGATCTCCTCAAGCGGTTAAGCTCTTTTTAGAGGAACTTGGCTCTGATACCAATTGTTGATAACTGAAAGGGGGGGTGAATCAGTTATCCTAATCTTGCTTCCAATTCAAACATTTAAATCCTCTTTGTTATTTAGTAGCATAGCAATTAACCATTCATGAAAGCATAAATCATAAACACCGGAGCAGATACACATCAACACGAGACACCAAGATTTTGACGTGGAAAACTCGGTCAAGGGAAAAACCACGGGGTGATTAACCCAAGGATTATTCTATGTTAGAAGAATAAGAAAAATAGATGGCACATGCCAATTAGAGCTCACTGCCTAAGCACACTGCTCACAAGAGACACACTGCCTACAAGACACACACTATCTACCAAGTAACAAGTATCACAAACTTGAACTGGAGATTGACATCTTTACCATGCCTAGATCAGTTCCATTTACGCCCAAAACTTCTGCTCTACCTTTCGCGCTCCTCTTCACTACCACACACTCATCATGCCAAGACACACTTTAAAATGAATTCACAATCCATTATTTATACAAGGCATCGACTTAAGAACAATCATCTAAGTCGGCAAACACCTACAAGATCATCCGCAAGACGTGTAATACATCCGGTGGGCCAGACTCAGGAAGAACACCAACAACCAGTGGTCTTTACATCAAATCCAAACTCTAACTTCAATGCAGACCACCAATAAGACTTGTACATGATCCAAGGATCACCAAAACCTTTCCTGAGTCATCAAGAACATCCGCACTTTATCAGCTTACTAGAATTCTTCTCTTCTTCATCTGGAACTTCAAGAACACAGTCTGTCGCCACTGTCACAAAGAAAAAGGTGCTTCTGGACCTCCAAACCATGAACAAATCTAGTTATCACTTCATACTAACTTCTTCAACACTCCCTCCAATCCGCAAAATGGGATAATGCAATTTCGGAGCTCACTGGACCAATCTGTGACACTCTGTCGCCACTAAACATCTACCGGAACTAGTTCTACTAGAGCAACCATAACTTCTTCATATCTTCATGCGGACCTCTGAAATTTTGACTAGAGCATCTCAAGACTCATATCTAAAAACCCTTTAAACCGCATCCTCTGATCTTCATCTTATATTGGACTTTTACCTTAATGTCATCACTGTTCTTCACTATTCCTGATTGAGACTAATTTTCTCAATATCCTCAGCACACAGCTCATCCAATCCTTCTCATTAATGCAATATGAGTATGTTGACATCAATGACAACATTGGTTATCCTCATACTTGCAACAGATATGTTAAGAAAATGTGAAATTAACCTAGAGATTGTGCCTACCATCATTTGTAAATGTTGACCGTATCCTAAGAGACCCTTATTTCAATGACGGAGAACTCTTGTAGACAAAATGAAATGATTTTGACTTGAGATCATAGGACTAGATCTAAGCCTTATGATCAAATTAATCTTGGCCATTAATGTAATGCTAAATACTTAGTATGGAAAAGTTGATTTATATATAGAGAGAGCTAAAAGACAATGTAAGTGTTGGAAAAGTTCCTTTGTATTGCTATGATATGTTCTTAAACATCATCTGAACGATGGATGTTAGTTACTCCATGAAGTTTAAGAATGGTACAATATGTCATTTTGACTTGTAATTCGAATGTTATCCTAGCTTAATCTTATTTTGTAAAAGATTGCTAGTGTTTAGTGGAAAAAGTGGGATAATGATAGTTTGTATAAACCAAATCAAGTCCTTCTTTCACCCTCTAAGTTCATTAAGTAGGAACTGAGCTTTCTCTCTATGAAGGATCAAGCTACAAATTTCCTAGGTCCTTATTATGCTAGTTGTGACTGAATGGATTCTTTGATCAGGTTTAAATAAGCTTATGGCATTCACAAAGCATGAAACCCTAACTATGAATTATACTGTAACAGACTTATTTTTGACATAGGTATTGACAAACAAATTATAGAAACACAGAGCAAAGATCATAGAGTTTGTACCCAGAAAATGAGGGCCTATCAGACATGAGCGCCTGCTCTTTTGTCCTAAAAGTTTCTCATGAGTGAAATCTGTTGTATCAAGTATCAAAGGGTCCTCAGAGGTTCCCAGCTCTAGAATTAAATGCCCAGTTAGACTAGGGTGCCCGCTCTTTTGTCTCAAATATTTTGTGATGCCAAAATTCAAAGATTAGTGATAATTGTATTCGCAATATCTGAAGATTTTTGTCACTCCTTTCCACCAGATCTTTTCGAATACGACCTGCACATAAAAAAGGAGGAGAAAGATGGTTCTGGCTATATAGAGCTTGCCTCAGTCAAGCCCCATCTTTGGTACATTTCTACCTCAACAATAGCCAATGATAAAGATCTACAGATGTGTGTGTTCATAGATCCTATGTGTATGCAGACAATGTAAAACCCTAGATGACTCAAGCATCAAGGAAAGATCAACACATTGCTTGACTCAAGGAAACAACATCACCTCAAGGAGATGATTGCAATGAAGACTTGTAGAACAAGAAGGCGAGGCGTGCATTATCCGTGGAGGATTCCTAAGCTCAAGTTGGAGGCTTCAACCCTTCTCCCAATCATATAAAGGGCTTGAAAAACCCTAGGAAGAGAAAGATAGTCTCAATTGAATATCTCCATGATAGCAAATATCAATATCTTCAAAGAGCTTCAACAAGATGTTGATCTTCAATAGCAAAAATGGTAGAGTTTTGGCATAGTAAGATTGCATGTAGATTGTGTGTGATAAAATGATTTTCAATTCTCTTTAAATACCTAACCTTAGAAATTCAAATATTTGAAATAACATGTCGACATCACGCAAAAACTAAAATTTGAAGTCGGAATCCCAAGGTGCACGGTAGGAGTCGACACCCCGCCAAAATTCAAAACCCAAAAAAATAGGCCAGGACACGAGCATGGATGCCCATGTCCAAGCCCTAATTTTTCCCTCAGGTCTACATTTAGGAGGTCCAGGATGTGCAATATCCAAAGTTTGTTCTCAGGTTCAGTCATCAGTTGCTTCATAATACGACATTTCTTCAGTTAGATATAGGTCAATTAGGGTTTAGGTAGGCTAGAAAGAAAAAGGGAAAGAGATCACCAAAGGAGATGGGATAAACCATGAGAAATTATGCCATTCTATGTAAGACAATTTTTGACATAACATTTAGACCCCACTTTGGTGGCCATATGACACTACGTGCGTATGCAACTAAAGGAAAGTAAATACATCAATCATGAAAAGGATACCCAAAAGGATACTATAGAGGAAGTCAAAGTGTTGTCACACAAGAGGAACAAGCCCCCAATATGTAATCATGTAACACCACAAAGTTAGGAATTGCATCTTACAAAGGAACACTTTGTTAGATAATTAAAATCAAATCAACCTGCAACCAATAGCACAAATAGGTCAGTCATAAACACTAAGAGGGTTGAGTGATGAGACATGATGAGGGAGGAAATCAAGGGAGATATATGCCCCCCTTGTTTCTTCTTGCTTAGTTCGAAAAGGAGAAACAAGGTGGTTATCTACATGCACAGAATTCAAAGAAAGTTGATGAGAAATACATTGTGAGGGTCATTTTTTCAAAGAACACTGAAGCACAAAGCATTAGGTTAGATGGAGGGTAGAACCAAGATTCCAATGCAACAAAAGGCACATGAATATGAGTTCAGCAGCCCAAGATAGAGGGTTATGAGGACAGTTATTTAATTTTGCACCTAGATAGTGATAGGAATTCTCATCCATTTACTATATGTAAAGGGAGTTCTCACTTTTCACCATTCATTCTTATCTTCATTGTCTAGGGGAGAGAAGGGGAAGGAGGAGGAGACTAGCCATGTCGACTCGACATTCGTACCAGCTTATGAGATTGGAGATGCTCTGATCCCGAGTGGCAAAGAAATGGATCAAGCTCGAGGTAGGGTCTTAAACTTTGCTTCTGTCAACTTTTCTTTCCTATTGTTTCTGTAATCCTTATTTTACATGCCAAGTAGACCTTTTTGGATAGGGTTCCCAATGAGGGTGCCCATGTCCTCTCTGGGTGCCCAGGTCCTCCTGGGGCACCCAAGTCCAAGAAGGACAAGGGCCCCAGGTATAGGGCATAGAATGATGTCTTAGATGCTTCTTGATGATTTGATTATGTGATCTGATTCAATTTTGAATGTTTGACCTGTAGGACATTCTTGAGACACAAGAGCACACAGGCAATCACTTGATGATGCTGCTTTGAGACCACGTTGGTACTATTTCTGACGAGGAGAGGAGTTTCTTGCAGGCAGTGAGTCTTTGGTGGGTATTTATTATGTCCACAATGAGATTCCATTGTAGCATGATGATAGCACTTATGGAGAGGTAGGATGCAGACACGTCTACATTCCATCTACCCGTAGGTGAGATGATAGTTACCCTGGAGGATATCTACCACATATTGTGAGTGCCTATCCGAGGAGAGACTATGATGATCCTAAAGTGTCTCTTAGTAGAGTACACTCAAGAGAGATAAATATATTGCTTAGATCATATCGTTACTCAAGTAGAGTGAGGATGCATCACACTCTGATTGTTAGAGAAGGGTGTTGCAAGTATGTGCCTAATCGGTGTTTTCATTGATGTCAACATATCTGTGTTGCCATTGGTGTCAACTGTGCCTTTATTTTGTTACTTGCTTGTAGATGTTGAGGATATTGAGAAAATTAGATCATCTGATAAAAATAGTGAATTGCAGTTAAAACAATGCATTACATGTAGAAGAATAGTCTAGAAGAATGCTCTGCATTTCCTGTATCATGAAGATCTTTGCTTGTGGATTAGAAGTTATTTAGAAGCCTATCTGAAGATGTTATATTCCAAGTTTGAGCCTCCGGCATGCATATTTGAGTGATTTGTGTTCACCAGAGTTAAACCTTTTTTTTCTTTATAGCCAATTGAGATAGGGTGAAAGTATTTTGCTCTGCATTCCTCCACATTGAAGTATTTTGGTATGCAGTTTTGGAATCAAGTCTATGATGATGTTAAGTGCCTTCAACTACAATGGTTCATGATTTGGTGGTTCGTAAGCTATCTTTTGCTTATGACATTTGTTGGTAGTGTTGTTCTTATTCTACGATTTGAAGAATCTTCTTGACAAAGTTGTTAGAGATTGTGCGGTTATTCTTGGTGATTACAATCTGCTTGTGGATATCTCCTTATCATGTTCCTACATTTGGATTGGTTCGCAAAGAGAAAATTGGATTGTGAATGAAGAATGTTCTTGGTAGACCCAGTGCTCTCATCGGTCTTGGCTAACTTGGTTGAATTCATTATTTGCAGAGAAGCATTGAAGATTGTAGAAGTGTGTCATGTCATGGATGATTGTACTTGAGTCCCAGCTAATGCGTGGCATGATCTACATACATTCTTGTAACATCTTTTCCTTAGCTAAATTTGTATTAGGTCCAGACCTATTTTATGAATGTTTGTAATACTGACCTTGGAGATTGTTCCTCTGGTTGATGATTATAATGCCGACCTTGATGTACATTCCAAGGTTGATGAATTGTATAAAAGCATGTAACCAAGTTGCGAAAAAGTAAGCGAGCTACTAATATGAAGAGATAAGTGCGAAGGTACAAATGAGCAGAGAAGAGGAGTCATTTGTGCTTCAGTGGAACTAAACCCTGGCATGAATTCAATGCTATTTAATCAGTTCACAAATTCAACAGTGACCCAATCTTTGGAGTGAGCCAATCTTCGATAGTGAGCCAATCTTAGGCAGTGAGCCATTTTTGCAGTGACCATTTTTGGGCAGTGAGCCTCTATTTTTCAGTATTGCTATAACATATATATTTTGTGGGCTAACGCCAACCATGGTTTTTCCCTTTTAGGGTTTTCCACGTAAAAATCTAGTGTCTCCTGTGTTGATTATGTTAATGTGTTGAGCTTCTCATTTCATTTCATGCTTTCATGGTTACAAATAATTAATAATTTGATGTTCATAATTGGCTAAAGTTTTAGGACAACTGATTCACCCTCCTCTCTTAGTTGTCCGATGCAATTCAACAATTGGTATCAGAGTCGATTTCTCAGAAGAAAGTCTAATAGCTTGAGGAAGATCCAAGATGTCGTATAAGAAGGAAGCTCCACATTTTGATGGAACAAATTTGTTCTTTGGAAGGTATGAATGAAAAGCCATCTCCTCTATCTTGGTTATAAAGTATGGCTAGCTACATAGTCACAATTTGTCATTCTTGAAGGTGGTTTAACAACTAAAGATGATATCAAAGAATATGAGTTGGATATCAAAGCAAAGGATGCTCTGCTAAGTTCCTTAAGTGACTCAGTGTTGACAAAAGTTGTGGACCTTGAATCTGCAAATGAGGTATGGGAGAAGCTGAAAAATATATATGAAGGAAATGATTCTATAAGAGAAGTGAAGCTACAGAGCCTGAAAGTGAAATATGAGGGTTTGAAGATGAATGAAGATGAGAACATAACAGCCTTTATGCAAAGAGTTGATGAACTTGTCACTGAAATAAAAGGTATGGGAGGAACTCTTAGTGATAAGGAAATTGTGATGAAAATTCTCAGATCACTACCAAAGTCCTACAGTCACAAGGTATCTACTATTGAAGAGTTTATGTTTATGAAAACTATTGACAGAGATCATCTACTTGGAAAGCTTATAGCCTTTGAGATGAGAGAATTTGGTGATACCCTACCAAAAGTTGAATTAGCTTTTAAATCTAGTATTTCAGAAAGGAGTTCCAGAGCTGAAAATATAAGGTGGATGATGATGACTTTGATGAAATTGAAGCCAAATTTGTTGATAGGTTACAAAAAGGCTCTGGCAAGTTCAAAGGTAGACTACCTTTCAAATGTTTCTCTTGTGGTAAAGTAGGTCATGATGCTTCCAGATGTCTTGAAAGAATTGAAAGGAATAGGAAGAAAGATGAGAGTAGACCCAGAGTTCCAAAGAAATGTTACTATGTCAGAGATTCTGATGATGAAGGTGTGACTGATGATGAGTCTGATGATGCTAATACCAGCACAAATGAATGCCTATTTATTGCTATTAAAGAAGATCATGTGTCTACTAACTCTGCTAGCTGTGTTAAGGAAGAAAAACCAGTGGAAGAAAGTGCTTTGGCTATTCAAGTTGAGAAAGATAAAGATGAATGGATTATTGATAGTGGATGCTCACATCACATGACTAGTGACAAAAGTAAGTTTGTAAGTTTCGAAAAATATGATGGTGGACTGGTTAGATTTGGAGATAATGCAGCTGGTAAGATTAGTGGAAAAGGATCTATTTCATTTGATGGAAAGCATAATATTGCCAATGTCTTATATGTGAAGGGTTTGAAGCATAATCTTTTGAGTGTTGGTTAGATGTGTGATAAAGGATATGATCTGAGATTCAAAGACAATGGGTTCAAGATCATGGAAATCTCCAAAACTGTGATTGCCACCTATAAGAAGACAAAAGGTAACATCTATCAACTAAAAGGAACTAATGATTACTGTTTACTGGCCTATGCAGATGAAAGTTGATTGTGGCATAGAAGGATGTGTCATAAAAACTTTGATAATCTGTTAAAGATAAGTTCAGGTCAGACTATGAGAGATTTACCAAAACTTGTGAAACCCTCCAATGCAATTTGTAAGGAATGTTAGTTGGGTAAGCAAACAAGGACAAGTTTCAAAAGCAAAGAATAGTTTTTTGCCGGTTTGTTGGATCTAGTGCATACAGATCTCTGTGGTCCTACAAGGGTGAGAAGTCTACAAGATGACAGGTATTTCATGTTGCTTATTGATGATTATTCTAGAATGACTTGGGTTACGTTTCTAAGAGACAAATCAAAAGCCCTAGAGAAGTTCAATTCTTTTAAGGCAATGGTTGAGAATGAAATAGAGTTGAAGAACAAATGCTTGAGGTCTGATAGAGGAGGTGAGTTCACATCAAATGAATTTAACATTTTATGTGAAGAGCATGGAAGAGACAGTTGTCTGCACCTAGGACTCCTCAGCAAAATGGAGTTGTGGAAAGGAAAAATAGAACATTTTAGGAGGTTGCTAGGACAATGATGAAGGAAGGAGATCTGCCAGAAGTCTTTTGGAAAGAGGCTATTCATACTGTTGTTTACATCCAAAATAGAGTTCAAGTGAAAGGTAATGGTACTCAAACTCCTTATGAATTGTGGTATGGAAAAACTCCTGTAGTAAAATATTTCAAAATCTTTGGAAGTAAATGTTATATCAGAAGAGATGAAGATCTAGGGAAGTTTGATGCAAGGTGTGATGAAGGAATCTTCCTTGGATACTCTACTAAGAGCAAGGCTTACCGATACTACAATAAAAGGCTCAAAAAGATTGTTGAAAGTGCAAATGTAAAGGTGGATGAGAGCAAGGAAAGAATATCAGACTTGAGTTATTATGAACCAGATGAACCTGTGACTATAGTAAATGAAGAGAAAAATGAGCAAGAAGACAATCAAGATGAAGAAGAGGATCCAGAAGATGTTGTCAAGACTCCCAGGTATGTAAGGATTAATTATTCTGAAGATTAGATTATAGGTGACAAAAACAAAGGTGTGCTGACAAGAAGAAGAGTTGTAGAAGAACAAGTGAATTACTCTTTGCTTTGAAAGGTTGAACCAAAGACTCTAAATGAAGCATGCAATGATGAAAGTTGGGTAAAAGCCATGAAGGAAGAGTTAATGCAGATAGAAAAGAATGATACTTGGGAATTAGTTCCCAGACCTGCTGACAAAAATGTTATTGGTACCAAATGGGTTTTCAGGAATAAGTTGAATGAGAATGGAGAGGTTGTAAGGAATAAGGCAAGGCTTGTGTGCAAAGGATATGCTCAGATTGAAGGAATAGACTTTGAAGAGGCTTTTACTCCAGTGACTCGGATTGAAGTAATCAAAATATTTCTAGCATTTGTAGCCCACAAAGACTTTAAGGTGTATCAGATGGATGTAAAGTCTGCATTTCTAAATGGTGAGTTGGAAGAGGAAGTTTACATTGAGCAACCAGAAGTATTTAAGTTGTCATACCAAGGAGATGTTGTGTACAAGTTGAAGAAATCTTTGTATGGACTCAAGCAAGCTCCTAGAGCCTGGTATGCAAGGTTGGACAAGTACCTATTGCAGTTAGGGTTCAATAAAGGTATTGCTGGTAGTAATCTTTACTTCAAAATCAATGGTGATCAAATTTTGATTGTTAAAGTCTTTGATGATGATATCATCTTTGGAGGCAATGAAGGTATGTGTATGAAATTTGCTGGTGAAATGCAAAAAGAGTTTGAGATGTCCATGTTTAGTGAAATGAATTTCTTTTTAGGTCTACAAATTAATCAATCAGATAAAGGAATCTTCATATCTCAGTCTAAGTATGTAAAAAAATTGTTGAAGAACTTTGGTATGGAAGACTCTAAACCAGTGTGTACTCCCATGGTGACTGGCTACAAGTTGAGAAAATTTAATGAATCATCTAAGGCTGATCAAACAAAATACAAATCCATGATTGGAGGATTACTTTATCTAACTCAAACCAAACCTGATATTATGCATGCAGTTTGTCTTATTGCAAGGTTTCAAGTTTATCCAAGAGATTCGCATGTGATGGAAGTTAAGAGAATCCTGAGGTATTTGAAAGGTACTCCAGATCATGGCTTATGGTATCCAAAGGACAATGACTTCACTCTCAGTGCTTATACAGATGCAGATTGGGTTAGAGATATTGATGATAGAAAAAGTACAAGTGGAGGTGCTTTCTTCTTGGGTAACAGATTAGTTTCATGGCTAAACAAGAAACAAGATTCAATCTCTTTGTCAACTACAGAAGTAGAGTACATAAATACATGTTGTTGCTTTGAAGGATATAAGAGTTATGTATGAAGATCCTATTATAATCTTTTGTGACAATAGAAGTGCCATAAACATTTTAAAAAATCCAATGATGCATTCAAGAACCAAGCACATATCAATAAGGTATCACTTTTTGAGAGAGAAGGTTACAGAGAATGAAGTAAAATTGGAATATATGTCCACAAAGGATCAGATTGTAGACATTTTCACTAAGCCTCTACCAAAAGATACCTTTGAGTATCTCAAAGAAAAGTTAGGGGTCATTACCCTTCCTAACCTGAACTAAGATGCATTGGAATGCATCAATCCAGTGGAGCTCAAAGTGTCATTCTTTAATCTGGATTGATGTCTTGAGAGCTACTTCTCAAGGGGAGTAGCTAGATGTTAAATCAAGTGTTGATGACAGAGAAAGTTTAATGGATCAGAGCAACAACATACAAGTATGTGCCCTTTGCCATTGATGTCAAAGGGGGAGAGAAATCATGTGAAAAACTTAGGGGGAGAAAGAATACAGATGTGTAAAAAGAAAGGGGGAGAATCTTGTCTTGATGGTTCTTTTAGTTTTTCACATCATATGTTTCCATCAATGACAAAGGAGGAGATTGTTGCAAGTATGTGCCTAATCAGTGTTGTCACTGATATCAACATATCTGTGTTGCCATTGGTGTCAACCATGCCTTCATTTTGTTACTGACTTGTAGATGTTGAGGATATTGAGAAAATTAGATCATCCAATAAAAATAGTGAACTACAGTTAAAATAGTGCATTACATGCAGGAGAACAGTCCAGAAGAATGCTTTGCATTTCCTGTAGGATGAAGATCTTTGCTTGTGGATTGGAAGTTATTTAATAGCCTGTCTGAAAATGTTATATTCCAAGTTTGAACCTCTAGCATGAAGATTTGAGTGAGTTGTGCTCACCAGAGTTAAACCTACTCTTTCTGTGTATCTAGTTGAGATATAAGGGTGAAAGTATTTTTCTTCGATGCATTCCTCCGCATTGAAGTATTTGAGTCTGTGTTTCTAGAATCAAGTTTGTGATGATGTTAAGTGCCTTCAACTACAATGGTTCATAATTTGGTGGTCCGTAAGCTATCTTTTGCTTATGACAGTGGCTGGTAGTGTTGTTCTTGTGCTCCAATTTGAAGAATCTTCTTGACAAAGTTGTTAGAGATTGTGCAGTTGTTCCCGATGATTACAATGTTCTTGTGGATGTCTCCTGATCATGTTCCTACATTTGGATTGATCTGCAAAGAGAAAATTGGATCATGAATGAAGAATGTTCTTGGTAGATCTAGTGCTCTCATCAGTCTTGACCAACCTGGTTGAATTCATTATTTATAGAGAAGCATTGAAGACTGTAGAAGCATGTCGTGGCATGGAGGATTGTATTTGAGTCCCAGCTAAGTCGTGGTGTGATATGCATACATTCCTACATCTTTTCCTTAGATAAATTTGTATTAGGTCCAGACCTATTTTATGAATGTTTGTAATGCCGACCTTGGAGATTGTTCCAATGGTTGATGAATGTAATGCCGACCTTGATGTATATTCCAAGGTTGATGAATTGTATAAAAGCATGTAAACAAGTTGCAAAAAAGTAATTGAGTTGCGAATATGAATAGATAAGTGTGAAGGTACAAAGGAGCAGAGCAAAGGAGTCATTTGTGCTTCAATGGAACTAAACCATGGCATGAATTAGATGCTATTTAATCAGTTCACAAATTCCGCAGTGAGCCAGTCTTCGGCAGTGAGCCAATCTTCGGCAGTTAGCCATTTTTGCAGTGAGCATTTTTGGGTAGTAAGCCTTGTAGGCAGTGAGCCTCTGTTTTTCAGTATTTCTATAACATATATATTTTGTGGGCTAACACCCACCGTGGTTTTTCCCGTTTAGGGTTTTCCACGTAAAAATCCGGTGTCTCATGTGTTGATTATGTTAATGTGTTAAGCTTCTTATTTCATGCTTTCGTGGTTATAAATAATTAATAATTTGATGTTCATAATTGGCTCAAGTTTTAGGACAACTGATTCACCCCCCTCTCATTGTCTGGTGCAGTTCAACAAAGGGATGCACTAACATTCCCTTGGTGTAGAGGATCATGATCGCTACTGTTACCTTGGCAGTCGCACAGGATGGATGAGGCACTCACCTTCACGGGGGCCTTGTGCATACTATTAGATCGATGGAGCAACATAGGACAGTGTATGCATGGGGGTATAATATGCTTGTGCAATTCTATTGTGGTTTGGGACAATATGTCCATTATGAGTCACAGAACTTGATGGTGTACACCCTGCTACATGTATGGGTGTTCAAGCATATCAGGTGCACATGGCCTACAGGTTTCCCCATAGAGCTGATGTGGACATATCCACGTGTACATGTTTATCTACTTATCAGATGCTAGAGACATGGTGATCTGTTATATTAGAGAGTGATATTTGATAGGTTGCAGCACAACAACATTGTTTGGAGACCATATCGCGGCCACAGACTATGGACAGGTCAGTGTAAATAGCTAACAAGGATGCAGAGGGATCGATTGATGATTGGTTGCCATAATCACATAGTTGTTTGGTTTTACTTTGATAGAGTAGCATGACAGTTTGGATGCAGACAGGATGTTCCTAGGATGCATCCGAGCTACGCCCACTCAACACACAACACAATCAAGGTGGATTCCACCCCACAGTCGACAGTAGTTGATATAGTAGTGAGTGATGATGATGTAAACCTAGTGGTAGATAGAACAAACCGCTCCTATCTTCCCTCCCAGTCACCCCACAGGTGATCATCGACCATGGACTGGTCACGCAAGTGACATAAGAGTTAAGGATGACATTAGTCATTTTGTTGGATACTATGATCTTGATGAGGATGAGAGTAATGATGATGATGATGATGATGAGATCTTGATGAAGTATGTCTTCAGAGTGAGACCACAATGAGATCAGTAGGAGGTGGACAGCATCGAGGAGACTGAGTCGAGGCCACATGGTCGAGGGCTCATGGTCTAGCCCTACTGGTGTTAAGAGATCAAGTCGTTTCAAGCAGGGGGAGGTGAGTAGTCATATGCCCCTAGTTGTAGAGCCAGCTGTGGAGATCATTGTACCAGTAGCAGTTTGGGATCCATCTTGGTGAGATGGAGATCTAGGTGAGACATTATTATGTTGATGTATTATTTTGATGATTACTTATTATGCATATATGACATATTGATATCAATTTTGTCTTTCTTTTTACAGTTGGTACAAACGAATGACGTGATTTTGTGAGTCACATTATAGCAAAGATATTTCCTATCGATGCAACCGAGTAGCAAATGCAAAAAGTATATTTGCTAGGTCCTTTTGTAAGGTAGCACGCAGAGATATTTATGCCATTTATGAGATATAGAGTGGCTATGGAATCAACTTTAGATCATGCTATCTAGGGAGCTGAGCACCTAGAGACTGAGCTCCAGGTGCTACAAGATCATGTTACAATAGTACCTTCATCTGAGGGAGACCCTATCACGGTTGAGGTCTTACTTCCTGAGTTACGTCAGGTGAGAGATGAGAGAGACAGGTCTCAGGTAGAGCGAGATCAGTACCATCAAACATGTGTCAATCTGCAGGGTGAGGTGTTGGGTCTGAGAGGTGAGCTCAGGGGTCTACGATCACAAACTGCCTCTAGGAGTTACTCATGGTCCGTGGACACACATGGGCAACCCTCCATCACATATACACCACCAGGTCCTGAGGGAAGTAGTGATTGAGCTTCCACTATGTAATGTATCTTGTATACTATGACATCCCATTTTGTTGTAAGAGATAGTTGACTCTAGTGTATATTCAAACTGATGTTTATATATATGATGTTTTCTATTGATGTTTGTACTGTTATTGATTTATCACATGTGATTTATAGAAAATGCAACTAGTGATAAATGTTAATGATTATATGGAAATGTAGTTAATGCTATGTATCATATAGTTAATGTTAATGTGATACATACTAAACAATTCTTTGCATAATATATAGTAACAATCCACAATAATTAATGAATTTTGCACAAAACTAAAATACTATGCTATATTCAGTTAATACAAAGGTGATCTTAATAAAGCATGTTTAAACAAGATACGACAATGATTAACTGAAAAAGATTTTATGTTAAATGAATTAAGACAAAAGTGTTCTATCTTGTCAAAATTGAAGCTAATCTATCTAATAAATTTGCTTTATAAAATAACATCTAACGTACAAACTTAAGCATAGAATTTCTTAAGATGTGCAGCATTAATAGGTTCTTTAATTGGCGTACCTTGTTCATTAGCTAATTTATACACCCCTGACCCAAAGGCTTCAGTAACAACATACGGTCCAAGCCAATTAGGGCCGAACTTTCCTTTTCTCCAAGAGATGCATTCACATTATTTTGATTCTCATATAGTACCAAATCTCTAACGTTGAATGAGTGATGTCTAACATTCTCATTGTACGATCGTTGGATGCTCTTTTGATGGGATTTAAGGTGCTCAAGAGCATTGATACACTATTCATTAAGCATCTCAAGTTCTTGTAATCTCTTTTCTCGTTCTGTGTCATCATCAATAATGTCCTCTAGGGAAACCCTCAATGAAGGAATTTCTAACTCTAGAGGCATTATCACGTTAGTGCCATAGACAAGATTATATAGTGTATTTCTAGTAGCCATATGAATGCTTTTTATGTAAGCCCATAACGCATTGGAGAGTTGAGTATGCTAGTCTTTTTTATGTTTATTAACAATTTTCTGTAGAATTTGTCCAATAATTTTATTTGAAGCTTCTGCTTGGCCATTCAATTAAGGATAATAAGGTGTAGAGAAGCGATGTTGAATATGATATTTTTCAAAAAAATCTTCATGTCCTTGTTCTTAAATGGGGTACCATTATCAAACACTAAGGAGGAAGGTATACCAAATCAAGATATGATGGTATCTTGTAAAACAAAAAATTACTTCAACAGTTGTGGATCGTAGTGGAACGACTTCAACCCACTTTGTGAAGTAATTAGTAGCAGTGATGATGAAACTATGTCCTTGAGAAGGTGGAGAGATTTTTCCAATTAGATCCAAGCCCCAAACAGTGAATGGCCAAGGTGAAACTTGGGCACGAAGTTCCTAGGCAGGTGCTCAGATTAAATGTTTATTTTATTGACATTGTGGACATTTCTTGACATATGTGAAGGAATCTCGTTCCATGCATTTCCAATAATATCTCATACGCAATAACTTTTGTACTAACTATTTTCCTCTAAAGTGCCCTCCACAAGCACTAGAGTGGGCTTCTTCTAAAGCTATCAGGATCTCTGAATTACTAAGGCATCAAAGAAGAACACCATTACAACTTCATCTATATAAGACATTGGATAGAATGATATAACGCACTGCGAGTTTGCATATGTGAACTCGTACATTTTTAGATTTTGAGTTAGGAATGGTACCATCATGCAAATAATAGAATATATGGGAGAACCATTCATTGGAATTCATGTTACAATAGAGGTTAGTATCTGAAGATGCAACCTCATCTAATGCAGATGTTTTGAGATTATTAATGATAAAGATATATTTGTCAGGTGAATTGATAGGGGTTGTAAGGGAAGCTACACTTGCCATGGAATCTACATGTCAATTGTCTTTCCTTGGAATAGTATCAATTGAAAATGATGTAATTTGTTTTAATAAAGATATGGCTAAGTCGAGATACTGAGATAATTTATCTTGTTTAACTTGATATGATCCTATTATTTGTCGCATAATTAATTTGAATCACCATATATAGTGATGTATTTAATGTTAAGAGCCAAAGCGGCATGAAGTCCTGCAATGAGATCTTCGTACTTGGCAATGTTATTTGTGCATGAGAAGTTCAAACAACAAGACATAGGAATAAGCTTACCAGAAGGAGGTACTAGTATGACACCAGCACCAAAGCCAATTCGACATTGTGAACCATCAAAATATAATTCTCATTTATCATTTGTTTCTATATTTAGGATTTGATCGTCAGGAAATGTCTCCTAATTTTATATAGCAAAGGGTGAAGGTGCTTTAGCTAAATGATCAGTTAATGCTTGTCCTTTAATCTCTTTTTGAGAGATAAATTTCAGATCAAATTTTGTTAATAACATAACTCAATTAGCGAGGTGACCTGAAAGATCTATTTTAGTGAAAAAATGTTTCAGAGGATCAAATTTCACCATGACATGTATTTCAGCATTTAAGAGATAATGCCTAAGCTTTTGTGTTCCAAAGACCATAGTTAGGCACTACTTCTCTATAATAGTATATTGCACTTCATAATCCAGCAAAGTTCAACTAATGTAATATACAACACGTTCTTTACCATTAGTATCATGTTGTGCCAATAACGCTGCAAGAGCATTACTAGATACTGAGGAGTAAAGAATAAAAGGTTTATCAATGATAGTAGGCTGTAAAATAGGAGGATTAGCTAGATAACTCTTTAAGTCTTCAAAGGCCTTCTGACATTCAAAATTCCATTGAAATTTTGAATCTTTCTTCAGTAGTTGAGTAAAAGGGTGAGTCCTATCTGCAAGTTGTGAGACAAATCGACAAATGGCATGTATCTTCTCTTACAATCTATGAAGTTAAGATATGTTCTTAGGTGCTAGCATATTAACAATCACATCAATCTTCTTCGTATCTACTTCAATACCACAATGTGAGACTATAAACCCCAATAGTTTTCTACTATCTACACTAAAGATGCACTTACAAGGGTTCAAGCGCATGTTGTATTTCTTTATTCACTCAAAGATTTGATGGGGGATTGTGATGTGATCTTGGTGACAAATAGACTTCGCAAGAATGTCATAAACATAATCCTGTAAGATGTTATGCACGTAATCATGAAAAATAAGAGTCGTAGCCTATTGGTAAGTTGATCTAGCATTCTTTAATCCAAATGACATGATTACCCAACAAAATATACCCCAAGGTGTTATAAAAGTTTTTTTGTATTGATCTAGAGGGTTGATGAAAATTTGATTATATCCCAAAAACCATCCATGAAGGGTAGTAATTCATGGCCAGCTATTGAGTCAATGATCATATCAATGTTTGGCAAAGGAAAATCATCTTTGAAAGAAGCAAGATTTAAATCCTTAAAATTAGTACATTCGAATACAATCATCAAGTTTAGCAACAACCACAATATTCAAAATCCAAGGTGAGTAATCAATAGGGTAGATAAAACTGACTTGTAATAGCTTTTCTATCTCAGCCTTAACTAATAATGCAATGATAGGATTCATCTTATGAATCTTTTGTTTAAATGGCTTAGCATCTGGTTGTAATACAATGTTATGTTTTATAATTTGAGGATCGATACTAGGCATATCCAAATAATTCCAAGCAAATAAATCTAAAAATCACGTAAAAGCTTGGTCATATCTTCATTTTCTTTTGTACTTAAATAATCACCTATAGGAATAACCTTTTCAATGTTATCTTTCTCCAGGAAGACATCAACAGTCTTTCCATTAAGTAAAGTACTATGGTCTGGGAGGTTGGGTGATTGTGGTAGTTCTTTAGATTCTTCATTAGATTTTAGAGTAGTGTTTACCAAGCAAGTAGACTTTCCAAAATATGCATCGTTGTTTAAATAATAAGGTAATCTACATTTATGATGATAACGAGGAACATTGTCATAAGCTCCCAAGAATTACATAATTGTTTCATCTATTGAGATAGTGTCTAAAGGGATATCTCTTGGAGGACAATTGTTATCTATCATCTTAGGATATATCAAATTTAGTGTTGGTATTGTGTTCACATCACGATTAGGACATCTATGGGCTTTGGTTTCATTGAAAGGATTATACCCAATGCCACTTGAGTAATGTCGTGAAGCAGATTCTATAGGTACTCAAATTCCTTGTTGATTAATACCATAACCATTACCTACATAGTCGCAACTCTTATAGAGAATCTGAAATCATCAACCATAAAGAGAGGCCATTTCTCTAGAAGAAGGTGAAGCCTCATAGGTCTCATAATCTATAGTGTAAGTAAGAGTGTTATCTACGTTTGTTAGTAAAGTAATCTTAGGTTTTTAAATAGAGATTTTAGATGAAATCGATGTAACATTTGATTTTTCAGGATTAGAGTTGTTAAGCTTGTACGAGGAACATTGTCATAAGCTCCCAAGAATTACATAATTGTTTCATCTATTGAGATAGTGTCTAAAGGGATATCTCTTGGAGGACAATTGTTATCTATCATCTTAGGATATATCAAATTTAGTGTTGGTATTGTGTTCACATCACGATTAGGACATCTATGGGCTTTGGTTTCATTGAAAGGATTATACCCAATGCCACTTGAGTAATGTCGTGAAGCAGATTCTATAGGTACTCAAATTCCTTGTTGATTAATACCGTAACCATTACCTACATAGTCGCAACTCTTATAGAGAATCTGAAATCATCAACCATAAAGAGAGGCCATTTCTCTAGAAGAAGGTGAAGCCTCATAGGTCTCATAATCTATAGTGTAAGTAAGAGTGTTATCTACGTTTGTTAGTAAAGTAATCTTAGGTTTTTAAATAGAGATTTTAGATGAAATCGATGTAACATTTGATTTTTCAGGATTAGAGTTGTTAAGCTTGTACTATCCTATAGAGGTAGAAGTAAAATCTAATGAACATCAATCATCACCAAGGAATGCATTCGATTATTTAGAAAATTGCATCACATTATCTGTGGCAAGAGGAGTTGACATATCAACTTTCAATTTATTTAGAATCTTATGATGAACAACTTGCTTTTGTAATTCAATTTCTAAGCAACTCTCTGGTTCAGGATCACCTTCAACAATATGAAGTTTATTTTTATAAATAAACTTGATTAAATGATGAAGGGTAGATGGAACTGCCCTCAATGCATGAATCCAAGGTCTACCAAGAATCGTAATGTATGATAAGGAACCAGGCATGACATGAATCAGGGTAGGTAAAGTCACAGGCCCAACGTGTATAGGTAAAGTTATAGTGCCTATAGACTGTCTTCCAACATTATCAAAGCCACGGATACTAATTCTATCTGGCTTAATCAAAGAGTATCAACCTTAATCTTATACAATAGATTAATACCACAAACATTAAGAGCCGATCCATTATCAATCATAACTCACTTGATCAATTTCTTGTTCATTGTAATGAAGATAATCAAAGGATCATATTGATTTTGAACTTCAATAGAAGGAAACTCATGTTGTTGAAATAGAATATCCATTTTTTTGCATGCATATAATCTAAAAGAGCTACTACATCATTTGCTTTGACAGTAGGTGGTACAATCACCTTTTATAAAGCTTCTTGGAGAATTCCATGGTATGCAGGCAAGGTTTGTATAAGTTCCCAAAGAGAAATCTTAGCAGGAGTAGCACGAAGATGGTCAACAAGATCATAATCTTGACCAACTTTATGTGTTAAATGAGGTCTTGAGGAAGCATCAGTTGAGAAGCTACTAAATATATCATAATACTCAATTGTTGTTTGCTTTGTTTGTTATTCCATGTATTATATGTATGAGCAATCATGGTGTGACTAGGTTGTTGTGAACTTCGATGTGTTATTTCTTTAGCATAGTTATAGATGTAATCAGGAGGTTGACAAGAAGGCGGAAGACCTCTAACAGTGAGCACTGGTTTAGATTGTGGTTGAACTGCATCTAAACACAGGTTGACCACTATTTTCAGCTTCACAGGTTCTTCTTGAGGTTTAGGAACATAGATTGCATTTACTATTCTTTGAAACGATGATGGTTTAGGAGTCATAGTGGAATATTCAATCGAGATAAAGTCCTCAAGGGCCTCATCTAACACATTGAAGTCATCACAACTAAATGGCTCATCATACACATTAAAGTCTTGTAAAAAGTAATCTAGCATTATAACATGTTCTAATTAACCCAAGGCTTTAATGTAAAGTAGTATAGCATAAACTTTGTGAAAATGATACAAGATATCACTATGCAAATCACAAATTTGTAATTTCAAACTCTTTTAATAAAAAGCCAAAGATATCAAGAAAGATCCAATACATACACTTTTCATAAAAGAGGTTTTGCAATCTAAATACTATTTAGGACATAAAACTATTTTAGATCTAATGTTTAAAAGGATACAAATTCTTTTAAAGCACGGATTCACCAAAATGTTTAGTGGAAAACGTGGGATAATGATAGTTTGTCTAAACCAAATCAAGTTCTTCTTTCACCCTCTAAACATTAAGGAGGTAGGAACTGAACTTGCTCTCTATGAAGGATCAAGCTATAGATTTCCTAGGTCCTTATGATGCTAGTTGTAACTAAATGCATTCTTTGATTAGGTTTCAATAAGCTTATGGCATTCAAAAAGCATGAAACCCTAACTATCAATTATACTATAATAGACTGATTTCTAGCATAGGGATTGAAAAAAAAAATTATAGAAACACATAGCAAAGATCACAGAGAGTTTGTACCTGAAAAATGAGGGCCTGTCAAACACGAGCACCCACTCTTTTGTCTTAAAATTTTTCGATGAGTGAAATCTGATGTATCAGGTATCATAGGGCCCTCAGAGGTTCCCATATCTAGAATTAAATGCCCAGTTAGACTAGGTCTCCCCCTCTTTTGCCCCAAATATTTCACAATGCCAAAATTCAAAGTTTAGTGATGACTGTATCCTCATTATCCATCTTTCTACCACTCCTTTCCTCTAGATCTTTTCGAATACAACCTGTACATACAAAAGGAGAAAGATGGTTGTGGCTATATAGGAGCTTGCCTCAGTCAAGCCTCGTCTTTGGTATTTCTACCTCAACAATAGCCAATGATAAAGATCTACAGATGTGTGTGCTCATAAATCCTATGTGTATGCAGAAAATGTAAAACCCTAGATGACTCAAGCATCAAGGAAAGATCAACACATTGCTTCACTCAGAGAAACAACATCACCTCAAGGAGATGATTGCAATGAAGAATTGTATAATAAGAAGGTGAGACAACCGTTATTCGCGAAGGATTCCCAAGCTCAAGTTGGAGGCTTCAACCCTTCTCCCAATCGTACAAAGGGCTTGACAAAACCCTAAGAAGAGAAAGATAGTCTCACGATCTTGATTCCTAATCTCCATTGAATATCTCCATGATATTAAATATCAATATCTTCAAAGAGCTTCAACAAGATGTGGATTTTCAATGGAAAAATTGTAGAGTTTTGGCATAGTAAGCTTGTATGTAGATTGTGTATGATAAAATGATTTTCAATTCTCTTTAAATACCTAACCTTAGTAATTCAAATATTTGAAATAATGTGTCGACATCACATGAAAATTGAAATTTGAAATTGAAATCCTGAGGTACACGGTGAGAGCTGATACCTCGCCAAAATTCAAAACCCAAAAAAATAGGGCAGGACAGGGGCATGGGTGCCCATGTCTAGACCTTGATTTTTCCCTTAGGTCTACATTAAGGATGTCTAGGATGTACAAAATCCAAAGTCTATTCTCAGGTTTAGTCGTCAGTTGGTTCAGAATACGATATTTCTTCAATTAGATATAGGTCAATCAGGGTTCATGTAGGCCAAAAAGATAAAGGGAAAGAGGTCACCAAAGGAGAGGAGCTAAACCATGAGAAATTGTGCCATTCCATGTAGGAGGACAATTTATGACATAACATCTAGTATATGACATGTGCAATCTCTATGTTTTGGGTTGGACCACCATAGGAAACTATAAATTTTCAGATTTATAATCATTTATTCACACTATAATTATATGATTATTTTGAGATTTGTGCATGAGATTACTTTACTCTATTGTACCAAGATGGACTATTTTATCTATCTTATTCATGATGCATATAGAAATCATCATCATGCCGAGGAAATGAGAAAAGACTCTAACACTAGAAGAGTGTGAACCTAAGAATATGAAGAGAAGAGAAGGTATGAGGTGACTTCGCGAAAGTAGGAAATTATCAACCATAGAAGAAGACATACCATCATTGTCAATTCAAGAGGAACATGAATCATCTAATCAAGCTAAGAGAGATGAAATTGGTGGCACAAAGGAAATGAATGCAAAACCTTCGTTCAATGAGGAAATTGAATCTCAAAGTTGGAGGCCCTTCATCTTTCACAAGTCAAGCTAAAGGTACATCATCATTCTCTTTTCAATTTTGAGGCACTCCATCTTTCACAGGTCAAGTTGAAGGTACATCATCATTCTCTTCTCAAGTTGGAGGCACTCCATCATTCACATGTCAAGTTGAAGGTACACCATCTTCTCTATCTCAACTTCAAGGCTTTTGATCTTTTCCATCTCCAATTGAATGTATGTCATCTATCCTATCTCAAGTAAATATTGAAGAAATTACTAATACTAAGTCAACTTTACCATTGAAAACACCTCCTAGAATTTTGCATAGAAAGCCTATGTTTCTAATTGATATCAATGATAATGTTTTGAAGCCCATGTACAATAAGATTCCTAAGCGTACTTGCCAAATATATGTCAATAAGATATGGAAATTAGTTTTTGAGAACTTAAATGAAACCGGAAGATGTCAACTATCTATTGAATTGATGAGAAATCTAAAAATTAGGCCCATTATGAAGATTCTTGGCCTAAGAACATTGGATGCTTCAAGTGAAAAATCATTTGTAAAGAATCTAATGAGTGCATATGAGAGTGTTGGTTCTACCTCACACACCAAGGATTATAATGTCACACAACGTGTCATTACATCGACAATAGTAATCCATCAAACAAAAAAAGATTTCCTCATTAGAAAGACAAGTGAAGCATTGAAATTAAGTAGAAAAACTCTAATGAGAGCCATTGGAAGGTGTGAAAGAGTTGAGGACCCAAATAGCAATGAATTGTGGGCATTCTCTAGGAGACTCCCACGGAAAGATAAAGTTGTTGTTGAAGCCTTGAGATCCCTCATTGAAGAATTTTGAAAACGTTAACACACGAATAATATCTCTTAATGCAAGAGATGTTGTAAGAAGGAGAATTAGTTGTTCAAACCGTGAGCCACATCCAAAGCATTTTTTGGATGTGACTCATACATATTTTTTCAATAAATTTCAAGGATGTATCCTCAAATAAAAATTAGTCAAAGGTATTTTGAAATGGTAAAGCCTTTTTATGTCAACATAAATCACACACAAATTGTTGTAGAGTACATATTAAGCTTTCTAATCATTATGATGTTTATAGATATATATGTGTAGATTTGCATACTAATGATGTTTTGCAGGAGTGTAATATAAAATGTCCACCTAGATCTTCAAGAGATTTCATATCAAGCATCTTATGTCAAAGAGAGGATGGTAAATTATTCCACAAGAACTTATGCTTTGATGGCACATGTGATCATTGTGGTGGCTTGCAACATTTACCAATTTGTGAACATATGGAGAACACAAATGCAATTGGAAATGAACTAAGTTTTGAAAAATATAAGACAGTGGAATATAGTCTAAAAGATGGTAAAGAAAAAAAAAGGTGTGAATTGGTCATTGAAAAGATTCCAATGTATCAGTTTATCTCTATTTTCTGAAAGAATATAGTTTACGAGTATTGTTCTACATTGATAGGATCAAGTGAGCTACAATATTTTAGAATCTCTAATGCAGGTACATGGAGTAACCATACATAGAGGATGGTTTGCTTTTGTTCTTCATGTACAAATCAAGCTTAGCATGAATGTGATTCAAAGGAGTGGGTTGATAAATGGTGTACACGAAGTCTAAGCCCGATTGACACATATCGACTCCTAACAATACTACAACTTACAGAGATTAAATCATTAGTTAACTTTGACCATGTTTCAGATCTAGTTCAACTAGGTATTATCAGCATTTAAATTTAATAAAATTCAATATTCCATCTTATTTTGTCTAATCTTTTTTGTATTGTTGACTATATTCATCGAAATAAATGCACATATTAATGCAGGGCATGTTTATGTAGTTATTGCAGCTAAAAATAATGAAGAAGGAACATATTATTATTTGTATCGTGTTAACGCAAAAAAGATATTAAATGCCCCTGTTATAGATGGAGAAAACATTGAGTACCCTATAGGATTAGTGATTGTTACTGGAACATGGCTTAGAAGGTACCTAGTGAAGAAGTTTGATGTGTGGTTGTTCAAGGAATTTGACACACATAGGAAGATTCTTCATTATTCTAACCTTGTTGTGGCATCAAATGTCCATTTGATCAAATATGGGGGTAGACCATTGAACAGGACCTTGTGAAAGGTTTGTGAGTCTAACCATGAGGTAATACTCGACACAATAAAGAGTTGAGTAGACCCAAATGGTTCATTAGATTCAATCAATGGAATGATAGAAAGGTATGCTATTTTTCTTTGCTATCCTTATTTCACCTTCTATATTTTTGACATTTTTCTTACCTTCTTATATGTACTCCTTGGTCCTGGTTGATTAGCTTCATTTCATTATAGAGCTCATGACTAAATGGCATGGTCGTTGATGAATTTGGATATTCCCCAGGGTCATGATTAGTGAGTCGGTTTGATAAAACTAAGTCAAGTGGTTGATAGAAGTCATATTTTAAGGTTAAGATATTTCAAATAACAGGGTGTGTGAAAAATATCACTACTTTTCAACTTATGAATAGCAATGGAAGAAAATCAAAATTGTAGTCTTTAATTTAATTTATTTCAACTTTCAAAGAAAGCATTTGATTGGTACCTTTACTAGGAGGATTGGTAGAACAAAAACTTGCATCTTTGAACAAGTGGATAGCAAGAAATATAGATTTATGTTAATAAACATATATTGTACCATGTGGAGGTATTTTGATGGTATTGTCTCATTTCATCATGTTGGTGTACTCATTTTAGCTAAATAGTGCAATTGCATTTGCATGTAAGATTAATCCTTATGAAGTTGGTTTTGGAAGGAAATTAAGGTAGGTTTTCATGGTTATTTCATGATGATATGTTCTTTGGAATCAATTTGATGATTGTTCATTCACTTGAAGGGTCATGCCATTATGTTTACTTGAAGGGTCATGTCATTATGTCCTTTGGAGTCAACTTGATGATTGTTCTCATTTATCTTGCAGGCCCTGAGATTTTGAAGGTTTCATAGTATCAATGGTGGCATTATTGGCCAAAATATCCTCTATCAGGCTTGGGAGCTGCAATGGTTCTTCATGCATCATAGTGATAGGGATTCCTTCAAAGATTGTTTCATCATGATACATTATGGTTTCATTCATGGAAACCATAGTTGTAAATTATACATCAAACTTATCTTTGCATCATGAAATCATATAAGGATCTTATTTCAAACTGGCTTTGTCATATCCTATGAGGAGATTAAGACTATAATATCATGATGTTACTATGAGTGTTAATGATAAGGATTCCATCTTACAAACCCTCATTTGTTTCTTCACATTTAGCACTAACAATTGATAGTAGTGGTAAGAGTAGACTTAATTGATGCCCTATAACACATTGGATCAAGTAAGAATACCTTTATAGTATTGAATTTTCATCTACTAGAAAGGTGCTAGGACTCAATTTTTGCATTCGACATCTCCTAGGGCCAAACAGACAATGCCAACACGTCTACGTGGGAGATTAAATGCTAGGGGAGATGTATTTTTGGTGGTGACACCTCCTACTCATTCTTAGCTACATTGGATGGAGATAGTCTCAGAAGAGCCCTAAGACAAAAAAAAAGTGTCAAACATTAGACCGACTGTTCTGTCAAACTATGAAACCTAGGAACATCTTCTTTACATGTATAAGTGGATGTCAGATCTACCTATAAATACCTACCTCAGTTTTTTTTTAAATCAATTTTGTTTGCTTGTGGTGGCAAGGAACACATTGTTCCAAAATGCTTCAGTTTCATGTAGTGGAAAGGTACTAGGAGTGAAAGTTTGCATTCCACACCTCATGGGGCCCAAGGGACTATGCCAACATGTTGAGGTGGGTGCATAAACACTAGGGGAGGTCTCTTTTCATGCACCAACTGCCCCAAACATTCCGGTCTGCAGGCTACCAACAAAGTCACTTGAGATCCCTGAGAGCAAAAAACTGTCAAACTTTGATGGAGCGGTTCTTAGAATTCACGGCACCTAGGAATGTTCTTTTTAGACCTACAGGTTCATGTGGGGTCCAACCACAATAACCTCTCTTGGATTTTGTCAAATCCAATCCATTTGACATGTCAAAATTAAACATATTCTTGCAAAATGCTTCAGTGGCATTTAGTACAACCTTGCCAAGAGACACATTTTTTGTTCTGCTCATCATGGGACCCAACAAACTATGCCAACACGTTGGTGTGGATAGGTAAACACTAGGGGAGGTCTCTTTTTTTTTCCAAGTGCCTCATACATTCTGAGCTGTAGGCTACCGACAAAGTCACTTGAGATCCCTAAGAGAGAGAAATTGTCAAACTTTGACGGAGTGGTTCTTGGAATTCGTGGCTCTTGGGAATGTTTCATTTGGACCTACATGTGCACATTGGGTCTATCTATAATAAACTCTCTCATTTTTTGTCAAATCCAATCCATTTAACCGTGTCAAAATTAAATGCATTCTTGCAAAATGCTTTACTGGCATTCAACACAACCTTGCCAAGAGCCACATTTTTCATTTTACTCATCGTGGGAACCAACAGACTATGCAACACATCAGGGTGGGTAGATAAACACTACCTAGGTAGGTCTCTTTTTGTGTGCCAAGTGCCCTAGACATTTCAGGCTATAGGCTACCGGTAAAGTCCATAAACGTGACTTTGTCCATAGCCTACAGCTCAAAATGTCTAGGGAACTTGGCATATGAAAAGTGACCTCCCCTAGTGTTTATCCACCCACCCCGATGTGTTGGCATAGTTCATTGGGCCCCATGACGAGAAGAGCAAAAAATATGGCTTCTGGCAAAATTGTGTTGAATGCCAGTGAAGCATTTTGCAAAAATGTGTTTAATTTCGACATGGTCAAAGGGATTGGAGTTGACAAAAATTGAGAGAGGTTATTGTAGACAGACCCCACATGTACCTATAGGTCTAAATGGAACATCCCTGGGTGCCACAAATTCCAAGAACCACTCCATCAAAGTTTGGTATTTTTTTCTCTCAAGGATCTCAAGTGACTTTTCTAGTAGCCGACATCCCGAAATGTCTGGGGCACTTGGCACATGAAAAGAGACCTCCCATAGCATTTACCCATCCACCCCGATGTGTAGGCGTAGTCTATTGGGCCCCACAATGAGCAGAATGAAAAATGTGGCTCCTAGCAAGGTTGTGTTGAATGCCATTGAAACATTTTGCAAGAATTCATTTAATTTTGACATGGTCAAACAGATCAGAGTTGACAAAAACTAAGAGAGGTTATTGTAGATGGACCCCACATGCATCTGTAGGTCTAAATGAAACATTCCCAGGTGTCATGAATTCTGAGAACCACTCCATCAAAGTTTGGCAATTTTTTGCTCTCAGAGATCTCAAGTCACTTTGTTAGTAGCTCGCACCCTAAAACATCTTGGGCACTTGGCAAATGAATACATACCTCCCCTAGCATTTACTTGCCCACCTTGACGTGTTGGCATAGTCTTTTGGTTCCCACGAGGTGTGGCATGCAAAATCACTCCTAGCACCTTTCCACTGCATGAAAGTAAAGCATTTTGGAACAATGTGTTCCTTGCCACCACAAGTAAACAAAATTGATTTTAAAAAAAATGATGTAGGTATTTGTAGGTAGACCTGGCATCCACCTATACATGCAAAGAAGATGTTCCTAGTTGTCATGGTTTGATGGAACAGCCGGTCCAAAGTTTGACACTTTTTTTGTCTTAGGGCTCTTAAGACACTGCCTCTGTCCAATGTTGCCGAGAATGACCAGGAGGGTTCACCACCAAAAAGACACCTCCCCTAGCATTGACCTTCCCACCCAAACATGTTGGCATCATCTGTTTGGCCCCAGGAGATGCCAAATGTAAAAATTTAGTCCTAGCACTTTCCAAGTAGAGGAAACTACACTAAAATCTATGTTGTAATCTCCATTTTAGGTGTTTACTCTACTCGAGCCTTAGGTTGATACATGGTGTTCTCACTTGATCCAATCTGTAATAGGGCATTAATCAAATGTTCAAATAGTCTTGAAGATGATGAACCCATTCCAATCCATGTTAGCACAAGAAAAATATAATAATGGGATAGATAACATCATCTAAAACAACAAAATATAATATTTTAAGCACATGTATCTAGTGTTTAAGTAGACAAAACATAATGACAAAACACACCTTAAAGAATGTGCTACAAAAATCACACGAAATGGTTATCAAACTAGGATTTATGATTTTTTTGGGGAAAATGGAAGGATTTACTGTTGTTTTTGTTGGGAATTAAGGTGTCTCAACCTTGGTAATTCCTTATATTAATTCATTGTATTTATTTATTTATTGCCTATTGTGTAATTAGGATGCAATTCCTATGTTTTCATCTTGTGGGAGTTGGCATGGTGATGTTTCATCCTACATGGAAGATGACCAAATGTAAATTTGTCCTCACATGAGGAGATAGATGTTCCACTTAGTGGTAGGAATATTTTTCCATGTGTTGGTATCTTGTATAGTATGTAAGGGAATATTGACGAAACGTTTATGACATATTCCTATGACATGTAAGAGACGAAAATGAAAGATTCTATGATAGGTGAAAACATGTGTCAAGAAGCATCTTTGAAAAAGGCATCTTCGGGCACCCCAAGGAGGCTTATGACATGTTGTAAGAGAATATGTTATTTATAGCTTTTTTATGACTAATTCTCTTACAGCTGTAAGAAATGTCAATATGATAGATTCTATGACGGTTGTACGAGTCGTAAGAGCATCTGTCATTACCCAAATTAGGAATAGGTGACCTCTTTCAGATGGGGTGACTTGACAAGTGTCAAGAACATCTTACAATGTTGGACAAGTGTCCATAGGCGTGGGTTTTGGGCCATGAGGCCATGTTGGATGCCCATCCCAATGTAGAACCATTTTTGCCTTGTATTTTCTTTATAAACAGGTGCTTTGGAGAGGAGATGTATTATGTGATTGACAGGCATTGTTATGCTGTCGGATTGTCTCTAGATACATGTGTCCAAGACTCCTGCAAGAGCATTAGCTCTATGACTGTATTGTAACCTTCATTATTTATGGAATATATTTGAGTTGTGTTTTGGAGTGTGGGGTTTTTCACCTGAAAGGGTTTTCCCCACGCATATCTTGTCTCTCTCTTCTTCTGTCTTACATTCTTGTGAATGTGTTTGCTGCAATATCTCTGTTAGTGGGTTAACATTAACTATAAAGATTAAAATAAATTTGCACTCATCTCTCCTCATTAGATTAGTGCAGGAAGCAATTTCCGCACTCCTAGCTTCCTTTCAGTTGGTATCAAAGCTTGATCACCTTTGGTCCTAGTTGTTGGGTAGGGGTTTTTTGAGCTAATCTTAGGTTGAGTGGGAGCTTTGTGCGGAGCATTTTATAATCTTGTTGTAGGAAAGAGATGGCAGGTACATTCGGAAGATTAGAGGTGGAGAAATTCAATGGCACAAATTTTAAGTTATGGAAACTTAAGATGGAGGACATGCTTGTTGATTGTAACCTATGGGAAATCGTATCCAGTGTAAAACCAACCGCAATGGCACAAGCAGATTGGGATCTCAAAGATCAGAAAGCTAAGAGTCTCATAAGACTCAGTCTAGCTAATTTTGTCCTATTAAATGTCCATGAGGAGAAGAGCACAAAAGACCTTTGGAAGAAGTTGGGAGATGTTTATCAGACCAAATCCCTGGTGAACAAACTTTTTCTGAGAAACAAATTGTATTCTCTAAGCATGGAGAATGGAGGATCGGTTGCAGATCACCTGAATGCTTTCAACATGTTAGTTGCACAATTGACATCCGTTGGTGTGAAGATGGAGGAGGAGGATCGTTGTATGACCTTGCTTTGTTCTTTGCCGGACTCATGGGATCATCTTGTGATGGCTATTGGGAGCACCACATCCACATTCAAAATGGATGATATGGTATCTTCGATGTTATCTGAAGAGATGCAGAGAAATTCTTTTAAGGAAGCCAAAGAGGCTCTTGCAGTTCGTGGAAGACCCAAAGAGAAAGGGAAAAAGAAGGACAAGAAAGCTGAGAAGGGAAAATTTAAATCTCGTGGGAGATCCAAATCTCCTAGAAAGTCCAAGGCTCTTTGTTGGAACTGTGGCAAAACTAGGCATTTCCAAAAGGAGTGCAAGGAAGAAAAGAAAAAGAAGAAGAAGAAGAATGTCCCAGATTCAAATTCTGACAAGTCTCAAGATGATGGTGATGCCTTCATCGCAGCCCTCACCATCCATGCATCTAATGATGTGTGGTTGATAAATTCTGGTGCATCATTCCACATGACCTCACATCGAAGCTGGTTCATGAAGTATGAAGAGTTTGATGGTGGAAGGGTGTACCTGGGTGACGATTCTCATCTAAAGATTGTTGGTCGTGGAAGAGTCTCAATTTGATTCCCTGATGGACGAGTGAAGGGGATCACTGGGGTTATGCACATCCCAGGCCTTGTACGGAACCTATTTTCTGTAAGTATTTTGAATGATGTAGGTGTGCAGGTTGTCTGTTTGAAGGATGAATGCAAGATGACTAGAGGATCTATGGTGCTTGCAAAGGGTGCTTGAAGAGGTACTCTATTTTAGATGGAGGCATGCACTTCACAGTGCAATAGTTCTTCTGACTTGAAGAAAAGAGTTGCAGTCACTTCATCCCCACCATCTGTACAAGCAGTAAAGAAATCTATTGTAACACTTTCTGATGGTAGTGCACATGCTTTGGAAGTTAAACTTCCTGCTGAAAAGACTATGTTATGGCATTTGCGATATGGCCACATTGGTGAGAAGGGTCTACAAACCCTAAAAAATAAAAACCTTTGAGTTTGACTTTTGCGAACATTGTGTATATGGAAAGCAAAATCATATTCAGTTTTACTCTAGTTCTCACAAGTCTTCTGGTGTATTGGATCTTATTCATTCTGATGTGTTTGGTCATGTTAATGTTCCTTCGATTTCCAAATCTGTATACTTTGTATCTTTCATAGATGATTACAGTAGAAGGACATGGGTTTATTTTATTAGAAACAAGACTGAAGTCTTTAGTTGGTTTAAAGAGTTTAAAGCTTTTGCTGAAAATCAGACTAGTAAAAAAATTAAGTGTTTGAGAACTGATAACGGTGGTGAGTTTTGTTTGGTAGAGTTCGATAAGTTCTATAAAGAGTAAGGGATTGAAAGGCATAAGACAACTCCATACACCCCACAGCAAAATGGAGTTGCAGAGAGGATGAATATGACACTGATGGAGAAGGCTAGGAGTATGCTTAGTGGAGTAAGCCTCAAACAAAAGTTTTGGACTAAAACTGTAGCTACTGCTTGCTATCTGGTAAACAAATCTCCTACATCAGCTTTTGTTGGTAAGACACCTATGGAGGTCTGGTCTGGTAAGAAGCCTTCAGTTAGACATCTTCGTGTTTTTGGTTGTGAGGCATATGCACATGTGCCTAGGAAAAAATGGTCTAAATTAGAAAATAAGGTTGTTAAGTGTATCTTCATTGGCTATGGTGTCAGTGTGAAAGGATACAAGCTTTGGGATCCTGTGGATGAAAAAGTGTTATATAGCAGAAGTGTTATCTTCAGAGAGCTAACACCTTCTTCCGTTGTTCTACAGCCAGAAGAAACAAAAAAGAAAGAGGATGTGGTTTAGTTTCCTTCTACCCTTGAGAAGACTGAACTGACAGATCCTGTGAGACCTAATGATGAGGAGAGCTCTAGCAACGCTAAAAGTTCAGAAGAAGAAGTAGAACCTCAACCTCGGCCATTAAGGAGGTCTACACAAGCAAGGAAGCAAGCTGATAGGTTTGGTTATTCATTACTTGATTCTAGTTGTGCTTTTGCCTTGCTTACTAACACTAATGAGCATGAAAGATGCAGGTTCCTGGAAGGAGGCCATGGAAGATGAGATGGCTTCTTTGGAGAAGAATAAAACATGGGACTTGGTGCCTTTACCTGAAGTACGAAAACCTGTTGGATGCAAATGGGTGTTCAAGAAGAAATCGATGCAAATGGCAGTGTTGAAAAGTACAAGGGTAGACTGGTTGCGAAGGGGTATTCACAAGTGGAGGGAATTGATTATGGTGAAATTTCTCTCCCGTTGCAAAGCTAACATCTATTCGATTCTTGTTATCTCTTGCAATAGCTTATGACTTAGAGGTGGAGCAAATGGATGTGAAGACAACATTCCTTCATCATGATTTGGAGGAAGAGATTTACATGTCACAACCAGAGCATTACATAGAGAAAGGTAAAGAAAATTTGGTTTACAAATTGAAAAAGTCTTTGTATGATTTGAAACAATCTCCTAGGATGTGGTACTTGAAGTTTGATGCTTTTGTGTTGTCGATTAGATACCTAAGATCAAACTTGGATCATTGTGTGTATTACAAGTTTGACAATGATCGCATTCTCATTATTGCATTGTATGTTGATGATATGCTGTTAATTGGGAATGGTAAGAATATAATTTCTGATTTGAAGTCTCAGTTGTCAGTACAATTTGAGATGAAAAATCTAGGGGCAGCCAGGTGCATTATGGGAATGGAAATCAGAAGAGACAGAGCTAACAAAAAACTTTGGTTAAGCCAAAGTAAGTATGTGAAGACTGTGTTGGATAGGTTCAGCATGGCAAATTGTAGACCATTGTGTGTTCATGTTTCTTTGGGGACAAAGTTGTCTATTAATAATTGTCCAAAATCTCCTAGTGAGGTGGACATGAGAAGAGTACCTTATGCTAGTGTTGTTGGCAGTTTGATGTATGCTATGGTCTGTACAAGGCCAGACATTCCCCAAGCAGTGGGAGTCCTTAGTCGACTTATGGCTAATCCCGGATGGGTACATTGGGATGCAGTTAAGCGAGTGTTCAGATATTTGAGTGGTACTTCTAAGTATTCCATATGCTATCATAGTAATGCTACAGGACCTCCGCATTCTATTTGTATTCATGGATTTGTAGATTCTGATTAGGTAGGTGACATTGATAGCAGAAGATCCACCAGTGCCTATGTGTTCACTATGTTTGGTGGTGCAATTAGTTGGATGAGTAAGCGACAACCTGTGTTGCTTTGTCCATGATAGAAGCTAAGTATATGGCAGAAACTCATGCTTGTAAGGAAGTCATTTGACGTAAGAGATTGTACTCAGATATTAGTGTTGATGTAGGACAGATTACAATTTGTTGTGACAGTCAGAGTGCAATTTATCTAGCAAAGAATCTGACTTTCCATGCCAAAACAAAGCATATTGATGTATAGTTTCACTTCGTACGAGACATGGTAGAGGATGGGAAGGTGAATTTGGAGAATGTAGACACTTTGAAGAATATTCCGAATACATTAATGAAACCAGTGGCCACAGAGAAGTTCAGATGGTGTTCGGAGTCTATGGGCCTCTCGGCCTATAGCAGTTAAATCATGTTAATTCCATTGGCTCTTACAAGGTGTTTGACAAGTGGGAGAATGTTGGGAATTAAGGTGTCTCAACGTTGGTAATTCCTTATAATATTTCATTGAATTTATTTATTTATTGCCTATTGTGTAATTAGGATGCAATTCCTATGTTGTCATCTTGTGGGAGTTGGCACGGTGATGTGTCATCCTATATGGAAGATGACCAAATGTAAATTTGTCCTCACATGAGGAGATAGGTGTCCCACTTAGTGGTAGGAATATTTTTCCATGTGTCAGCATCTTGTATAGTGTGTAAGGGAATATTGATCGAAACGGTTATGACATATTCTTATGACAAATCTATGACATGTAAGAGTCAGAAATGGAAGATTCTATGACAGGTGAAGACATGTGTCGAGAAATATCTTTGAAAAAGGCACCTTTGGGCACCCCAAGGAGGGTTATGACATGTTGTAAGAGAATATGTTATTTTTAGCCTTTTTATGATAGATTCTCTTACAGCTATAAGATATGTTAGTATGACGGATTCTATGACAGTTGTAAGAGTCGTAAGTGCATCTGTCATTACCCAAATTGGGAATAGGCAACCTCTTTGGGATGGGGTGACTTGAAAAGTGTCAGGAACATCTTACAATGTTGGACAAGTGTCCATAGGCATGGGTTTTGGGCCATAAGGCCATGTTGGACGCCCATCCCAATGTAGAGCCATTTTTGGCTTGTATTTTTTATAAACAGGTGCTTTGGAGAGGAGATGTATTATGTGATTGACATGTATTGTTATGATATTGGATTGTCTCTAGATACGAGTGTCAAAGACTCTTGCAAGAGAATTGGCTCTGTGACTGTATCAATGTAACCTTCATTGTTTATGAAATACATTTGAGTTGTGTTTTGGAGTGTGGGGTTTTTCACCTGAAAGAGTTTTCCCCACGTATATCTTCTCTCTCTCTTCTTCTGTCTTACATTCTTGTGTATGTGTTTGCTGCAATATCTCTGTTAGTGGGTTAACATTGTTGTAACTGTAAAGATTAAAATGAATTTGCACTAATCTCTCCTCATTAGATTAGTGTAGGAAGCTATTTTCGCACACCTAGCTTCCTTTTGGTTTTGACTATTACAGTTATGGTAGAAGTTTCAAAATGGATTAAATTTCATATTTTCAAAATTGCATTGTGGTTTCATGGTCTTCCATGCATATTTGATTAATGTTTGTGTGTAGGGATATTACCTATGGCTACTAGGGTTCTTGTCTTTAGTATTACATTATGGGCTTACCTTTTTCTAATGAATCCATGAAGTTATCCTATTGAGTTAGTCATTAGATCATCAAGAAAACATTATGAGGATACTATGAGGGTGTCATGAGTGGAGGGTAACCTTGTTTAGCATCCAAAACCCTCATTATCACTATCAAAAGCATGCAAAATTGTGACAGTCCTAAGATTGTAGCAGCAACAAGATGATGTCTTATTCATAAGAAAAGACCCTAGTTTTCATCAATGGTGTTCTCCCTATGTCTCTCTCCCTATGTGTTAAAGTACATTGGTCGCTAATGTCGGTGCATAGAATGTGGGTAAGAATTCCATCTTTTGTTTCAAATTACAAAAGGAATAGGTATAAAGAACAAAATTGCAAATTACAAGTTCCATGAATAATTTGTATAAAAATAACCATTATTATTTTATGTCCAAAATGAACACCACCACTAATAAAAGAACCACTCATCTAAGTCAATGCATGTTTTGGGGTGTTGTATCACATGTATACTTGGTGTTAAGCACATATACAACTTGTAGTGGTTTATTGTCACATGTTGTAAGCCATGTATGTGAAGATGAAAACATAGTTTATCCATTTACATGAGAAAGTAAGGAATATAACATGTATTGATGACATGAGCAACACTACTACATGTTCTTAAGTGTTGTAGATATGCATCTTCTTATTTTATCATGTTGTGCTTCATTGTAGCATGAATCACTTGTTGTAAGCATGTACAATTATAGCATGTTATGCACATCACAAATGAAGGAATGAAACAATTGAAAGATGTGCACAAAATAGATTTTTTGATAAGGCTTGAAAGAACATGGTATAGACAACCATCAAAGCATAAAGGATATAAGAATTTTGTCAGAAGTTGTATTTGTAGCTGCCCTTGTAGACATGTATGCAAAGTGTGGAAGCATAGACAAGGCATGTGAATAGTTTGGCATGACACCTCAAAGAGATGCCATCTCATGGAATGCAATGATTGCACGATATACAGAAAATGGATTTTTTGAAAAGGAGCGGGTGAAAAAAGTTGGGGGGCCAAAAGGTGGCCAACTTTTTTTTAAAAAAATTTAAGCCATAACAAGAGCGCATTATGCTCTGCTATTAAAAAAAACTATTGTTAAAGCTTATCATTCACACAAATGCAGATGTTCATATTATAGAAGATTGAATTATATTAGAATATTAGAGATCCCTTAGAAAAATGTAATAACAAAACTACTTTGCCTTATGTTTTTTATTAGATAAGCGGCAAAAAAGGGTGCCTTATGTTAGGTTGTTAAACCCATCATTTTTTACACTTCTCTCAATAAAATAAGAGGAATAAGCATAGAAGACAGAGAATTTGATCTTACTAGTTTGCATATTGGTCGGTTTACATTCCATGACTTCATTTTCATTGAATAAAAAGGTTTATCTGATTTGAAATAAGGGGCAGAGTTCACTATCATGTGCTTTTCTAGATGAGATGGTCCATAATGTCCAGGGTTCTTCCAAGAATGGCCTGCAATAGAAATAAGTTTTTGTTATACCAATCCTCCTAGTAAAGCTACAATTCAAATTCCTACTTTGAAAGTTGAAATAAATTAAATTAGACTTACAATTTTGATTTTCTTCCATTGCTTCAACATCATTGTTATTTTCCCCATCAGAAACCAATTCATTTAGCAACTTGCTGCCCATTGGTTGACTTGAACCGCATACTCTGTTAGAAGAAGGGCATCTTTTAACTGTCCAATGTTGGTATTCATAAGCTGAAGACCACTAATAATTTTCACACACCCTATTCTCTGAAATATCTTAACCTTAAAATATGACTTGGATATGTACTTGAACACAACAAAATCTCCAATCTCCAACCCATGATGATTCACAATTTTTTCCCAACCCTGCCTAAATTCTAGTTTATTTATGGTACCCCTAATTGTACATCCCAATCCTGCCCACCTAGGCCTTGCAACACCATATGTTCATCTATGTCATTTATAAATTGTGAAACAAATGCAGGAGGAATGTGCTGCGGTAAACACATTATACAGTGAGATTTTACAAGTTCTTAACAGTGTACACGAAATAAAAGAATGAAAAATATTGTATAGAGTTACCATTTTTTGTGTAAAGTCTCCAAGCATGACTTTGACGAAGGAGGCACACTCGTTAAAGTTCTCTTTATCATGGTAATTGCCGTGTTTTTTAAAACATTTGTGACTGCATGCTCTGCATGGTATAAAAAGCTCCCAGGTTTCTTCATCCTCCATGGCAAATGCAAATGCAAAAGCCTGTGTAAAAATAACCCAAACAAAAAGAACTGTACATAATCCTGGATTATCTACAAGCACAAATATACCTACAAATACAATAAACAAATTGGTAGAGTCAATTTTACACAATATTAGTACAGGGGAAAACAATGAGCCATGGTGTGAGTGATTGATGGTACTTGGTATTTCCTTAGTTGGTAGCACTTAAATTGAGGAGATGCAAAGTTAAGTATGATTTCTTAGTTTTTTTTTTTAGACTATGTTTGTAGTTGTAAATAATTCACTAACATTTTTTGGTATAGTTTAGTCAATCATTGTAATCAAGGTATCATTATCTATTGTATTTGTAATGTCTTTCCTTAGTTTTTTGGGAAGAGATTAAACTATACCTCAAACCCTAATCCCTCAACCCTCAACCCTAATCCCTTATCCCTAAAGCCTCAACCCTCAACCCTTAAACCTTAAATCCTAAACCTTATCCCTAAATCCTCAACCCTCAACACTATACCTTAAACCCTAATCCCTTATCCCTAAACCCTAAACCCTATCCCTAAAGCCTTAACCCTCAACTCTTAAACCTTAAATCCTAAACCCTATCCCTAAACCCTCAACCCTCAACACTATACCTCAAACCCTAATCCCTCAACCCTAAACCCTAATCCCTTATCCATAAACCCTAAACCCTATCCCTAAAGCCTCAACCCTCAACTCTTAAACCTTAAATCCTAAACCCTATCCCTAAACCCTCAACCCTCAACACTATACCTCAAACCCTAATCCCTTAAAGCATTTTCATGTTGTTGGGAAGTTCACATGCACATTTATTTTTCTATATTTTCTATTTTTCTTTCCTTTATTTTATATTTTATATTTTTTCTTCCTTTATTGCTCTAATACGTTTATTTTTAGGTTTCCTTTTTATCTTTATTTCAATTTAGTTATTGCTGCAAAGTTGATTTGATGGCATAGAGTTACATCCCAAACCAGGGTAAAAAAATCCTGCACAAAATTCTCTAAAGCATCTCAAGTATTACTGAGACGATCAAATTACACTTGTGTGAGAGTTTGATTTGCGTACATTTTATTTGAGATAGGCATTAAATCATCAACTCTCAAAGATGCCTCACATGCATGTAATTATATGTGTGTGAGGCATCTTTGAGAGTTGATGATTTTATGCCTGTCTCAAATAAAATGTACGCAAATCAAACTCTCACACAAGTGTAATCTGATCGCCTCAATAATATTGAGATTCTTTAGTGAATTTTGTACAGGATTGCTTTACCCTGTTTGGGTTGAAACTCTAAACCATCAAATCAACTTTGCAACAATAACTAAATTGAAATAAAGATAAAAAGGAAACCTAAAAATAAACGTATTAGAGCAATAAAGGAAAATACAAAATATAGAATAAAGGAAGGAAAAATAAAAATATAGAAAAATAAATGTGCATGTGAACTTCCCAACAACATGAAAACACTTTTTTTTCTCAGAACACGCACATAAAAAGAAAAAAAAAGAGTATGTGGGCCTGGATCATGGGGGTCCAAGCCTTTGTACCATTTGTATAGCAATCAAAAATGTGCTCGCCTTATAAGGTGAGCGCATTTTGTCCTGCTATAGAAAAATCTATATTATTCATTTCTCTATGTGTTTCTTCTATCTCTCACCTCTCTATCTCTCACCTATCTCTCCCCCTTACCTCTCTGCCTCTCCCGTCTCTACGTCTCTCAGTCACTCCTTATCTACTTCTCCATCCATCCTTAGCCATCTAGGTCTCTCACTTAACCCTAAACCCTAAAGCCTCAACCCTCAACCCTTAAACCTTAAATCCTAAACCTTATCCCTAAACCCTCAACACTTTACCTTAAACCATATTCCCTCAACCCTAAGCCCTAATCCCCCAACCCCAAACCTGACACGCTCACTAAATCCTCTACCCTCGACACTCTACCTTAACCCTTATCCTTAAACCCTAATCCCTCAACCCTAAACCCTAAATGCTATCCCTATTCCTAAACCCTCTATGAGGGTAAAATGTGGATTAATCTATTAAGAATAATAAACCCAATACATCTATGAAATCTGAAGGAGAAAAGGAGATTAAATAAACAATGATACTTACAACCTCTTTCACCTTGCGTTTTCCATAGTTCACCTATCTCTCCTTGACCTTGATGTTGATGAAGCCCTCGGAACCGATTGCTCCATTACTTGCTTGTTGAAGGTGACAAGAATGGAATGGCTGAGATATGATTGTGTGATTGAAGATGAGCTTCAACACACTAGCAATGGATGATAGATGATATGGAGATGGGGGTGCCAAAGGCGGGCTTGTGTTTCTGCAGCATAAGTTTACTCAAACAAGGGATATCAAATGAAGAAGAAGAGGGTTGTATTTATAGAAATATGTGAGAGAAGATCAACGGTTGAGAAGAAGTAAGAAGATCAAAGGTTAAGAATGGTTGAGGAATGTGCGCGAATAGAAAGAGGACAAGTGTCCAAGCTCCATCATGCAATAGGGGAGTTAACACAATTGATTGAAGAGTTAACAGAATTGACCAATGAGTTAAGTGAATTGATTGGGGAGTTGACTGAATTGATTGATCAGTTAACTGGTTGATTGAGTCAACAGAAAAGATTGACCAGTGAACTCAAATGACTAATTAGTTAACAGATTTGATTGATGAGTTAACTAATTTTGACTGGAAGATAAATAGGACATGTGGGTGAGGGAATATTAGCTAATTAAATATTTAAAATATTTAATTACATGTGCAACATGGTGAGGTGGAAAGATGAGGTGGATTGGTGAGGTGGATTTATGGAATTTGGACTTAGGATAGAGTAATTTGGGGATTAATTAAATAATGTAGGATTATTTAATTATGTGAGACATTAGAGGAATTTAGGGAATTTAATTAAATAAAATAATTTTATTTAATTATTGGCTAATGAACCAATCAAATAAACATAGAATATTTATTTAATTGACAGAAGAAAATAAGAATTAAAATAAATATAAAATATTTATTTAATTCAAGATGAGCCAATTTTAGGTGTATACATTTTGCCCCTCTTTGAAGCAATGTGTCTTATCACGTTGTTTCAAAGAATAAGAATTTTTATGACAATGATACATGCCCTGGTTTGCCCTTGGTACAAGTTTGATGACAGGATCCCCCCTCGGGAGATTGGACGGGGAGACGGCAAAAGACGTGAGACGGACAATCTCACGATGAAGAAGGTTAGATTTGAAGAAAAATGGGTGAAGAAAGAGCTGAATGATATGTGAGGCAAGATGGAATGATAACACACACAAGAAAGTGAGCAAATATGCACAAATGATATAAGAACAAACAAGGTATTGCCCCTGTCGAGCGGTAAACCAAGGATATAGATCGATGATCTCTGGTTCCAGGAATGAAACATGTCATATAAGACTTTGGGTCTGGTTTCGACAATGCAACATCTTGTCTAAGACATTTGATATGATAACCATATACGATAGTGTTGTCATGGCAGGGAACAATATAACCCTAGAGAAACATGAAGGATAGTTATGACTAATTGATATGGTTTACGACAAGATTAAGATCAAGACTGTTGATTGCAAATGGACAATTCAACAAGATTGGCTTGACTCGATTGGTATGGATTAAGGATGGTCTTGCATTTTGATCACTCCTCGGATTGACAACTAGAACTATTGACGAGAGATATGAAGACAGATAGAAATTTGATCGATAGAAGAATGGCTCAATAGAAGACATCACTAGCCGTTATTTGTAAACATTAATTCTCTGCATAGAATTTTATTGCATGAGATATGGATATGTATATGAGATGTAATTGGATACGTTATGGATATGGATATGGAATGGATGTGGATTGTCATCTTGATTTTACAAGTCTTTTGCTTTCATCATTGGGCACTTTTTTGGTATTTTTCTCTTTATGAAATGTTGTAAGAGAATACAAGCATCTAGGTATAAGTAGACCGAGATAACCTGAGTATTCCTTACATGGATTTTGTTATAGCAAGTTGATACAAGCATCTAATCAAAGTTGAATCTAGATGACCTGAGTATTTCTTGCGTTTCAATAGACAAGGATTGCCCCTTTTCATGTTCAGACCTCCGTAGTCCTCGATGATCTTTTGCTGATCATGTCGTTAGACGAAAAGTCGTCACATTACTAGAGTTTAATCCACAAGCAGTAGACAAAGAAAATGATTATGCCCCCATCATAGCATCTCTAGCTTTTGGAATCCTTGAGTAGCATAGGAACACATAATGGCAAAAATCCAAGACTTTGTAAATTAACCTGTTCACAAAACATTCTTGTATTAGGTGTGTCTTTTGCCATAATTGATATAGAATCTGTTTGAGTGTTTTGGTATGATGCTCTGCTTTGTTTAGGACAAGTTGTTGTTTCATGTCAAGAACTTTGAATTTGAGTAGCTTGTTTTGCTGCGCGCACTTGTCTAGCAAAAGGTATCACAATCTTTTATTGGTATCCTCTTAGAAAGGTGGCATTTAAGAATCCAAATCCATAACCGGGTCGAGGAGTTGCCCCCAGATTAGACAAGGATTGACTTATTATGTGTGATAGGATGAACAAATATGGAGAGACGGACCCTAGAGGACTGACTTAGTGCCTTGGGGGCTCATTGCTAAATGGCCTTGCCTACATGACGACGCAAAGGCAACGTAGTTCGGGGTGAACCCTAATGGACCTAAGACCTAAGCGATATGAAGCGGTGCGGACTCAGAGAGACAGACGGACCAGATACGGGATAGATGGGATAGTGGAGCCTCGGGGGTGCATTAAGAATGGCCTTGCCTACGTGATAACTCAGAGGCGACGTAGTTTTACAACGGTTCAAAGGACTAGTTCAAGATGAAAGATATGAAAGACATAAGAGATACGAAGTCACAACAGATGGAGGAAGTGGTTTGTTGCAGAATAGCGCCTGTTTACCAAGTTTTCACCACTTGCTTTTATTTGCACGGAAGCTAAGAGTACACATGACGCCTGTTTGCCAGGTTTTCACCATGGTACCTATCCTAGGCATCTGTTTGCCAGGTTTTCACCGTAGGACAATTTTTTTGTTATTTTTCTATTTTTTGATTTTTTTTGTTCTATTTTTTTATCGCTTTTTCAATTTTTTTGGATTTTTTCAGGACTCCCTTACATTGGGGTTTTTAGGTATAGAATTTGTGAAGATGTATGTTGTTGATAGGATCATCGAACAGTTCACCTTCAGATGTAGCCAATTGATATGCCCCTGATCCATAAGTGGCAATGATGACATAGGGCCCTAACTAGTTAGGTTTGAATTTTCCTTTCTTTTCTCTGTCTTGCTGATTTCTGGGATTTTCTCTTAGAACTAGATCACCAACCTGGAAGACTCAGGTTAGAACTAGATCACCAACCTGGAAGACCCGGGGCTTTACCCTATGATTGTAACTTCTGGACATGCGCTGCTGATATGCTTTTAGATGGTTAAAGGCCTGTTGCCTTCTCTCTTCGAGTAGTTCTAGCTCTTGGAGTCTTGTTACTCTGTATTCTTCATCTGATATAAGGCCTTTTAATGAAACTTGCAGGGATGGGATCTCGACTTCAATGGGCAAGATAGCTTCAGATCCATAGAATAGGGAGTATGGTGTTGCACCTGTGGGTGTGCGGATGCTTGTGTGGTAGGCCCATAGTGCGGGATTTAGTTGGACATGCCAATCACGACCAACATCATTGACAGTCTTCTTTAGGATATTCAGAATGGTTTTATTTGATGCCTCAGCTTGGCCATTGCTTTGTGGGTAATATGGAGTTGAAAAGCGGTGATGGATATAGAATTTGTCGCATAGTTCCCTGACATCTTGATTTTTGAAGGGTCGTCCATTATCCGTGATAATGGACGAAGGGACGCCGTAGCGACAAATGATATAGTTCAGGATAAATGAGGCAATCTGCTTTCCTGTGATATTGGCTAAGGGTACAGCTTCAATCCACTTTATGAAGTACTCTATGGCAGTGATTATGAATTTATGGCTGCTGAATGAGGGAGGATGGATCTTGCCCACTAAGTCGAGTCCCCACTGACAAAAAGGCCAAGGAGTTGTTAATGGTTGTAGCTCCTGTGCTGGTGCATGTATCAGGTTCCCATGGACTTGGCACTTCTTGCACTTTTTCACAAAATGATAGGAATCTTGTTCCATGGTTGGCCAATAGTACCCCATGCATATGAGTTTCTTGGCTAGGGTAGGGCCACTAGAGTGAGTCCCGCATATACCGTCGTGTATTTCGCGTAGGGTGGTTTGATATTCCTCACTATCGAGACACCTAAGGAGAGTACCATCGAGACTTCTATGATATAGGGTATTGGCGATAATGGCATACTGGGATGCCTGACGGATAAAGATTCTTTTTTGGTTACTAGAGAGATCGGGCGGGAGGGTATTCTCTTTAAGATAGGCAAATATTTTTCCGTAGAGAGGGGAATCGGCTCCAACAATGTGGCAAATGATATGGGATTCCGAGGTGTCATATGTAGGACAAGATACTAGCTCTACCAAGAACTCATAGCGTGATTGATTGTCTGAAATATCAAGGAGAGATGCGATCATTGCCATTGCGTCTGCAGCTTTGTTTTCAATCCTTGGTATCTGTTCAAAAGAGATTTTGATGAAATATTCTTTGAAGTCATCTACCATTCGTTTATAAGGGATCAATTTCTCATCTTTCGTTTGGTAGTCGTCATTTACTTGGTTGATGACCAGCTGTGAGTCGCCATATACCTGAAGTTCTTTGATGTTCCATTCTACTGCTAGCTTGACACCAATGACTAGGGCTTCGTATTCTACCACGTTGTTAGTGCAGGGAAAGAGTAATCTGTATGACTTTGGAATAGTGTCGCCACTAGGGGTGACCAACAAGATACCTGCCCCCGATCCATGCTGAGTGTAAGATCCGTCGAAATACATTTTCCAGATTGTTGTAGTGACATGAAAGATAGATTCGTCTGGAAACTTGAAGCTTAACAGGGTGTCATCTGTGAGAGGTGCATCTGCCAGTTGATTTGTAAGCACTTGACCTTTTATTGCTTTCCTGTCCACATATTCGATATCAAACTCGTTGAGAAGCATGACCCATTTGGATAATCTACCTGTTAATGCTACCTTGTTGAGTAAGTATTTGAGTGGATCGATATTTGCTACTAGCTTGACAGAATGTGACATGTAATGTCTCCACTTTTGCGAGGCGAAGACCATAGCGAGACATGCTCTTTCAATGGGCATGTATTGCAGCTCATACCCAACAAGTGTTTGACTGATATAGTATATTGCCTGTTCTTTCCCTTCATGGTTTTGTTGTGCAAGAAGAGCTCCTAGAGCTGTTGGTGTAGCCAAGATATACAGTATTAGTGGCTTTCCTTGAATTGGTGGCATCAATACAGGTGGTTTCATCAGATATTCTTTTAATTGTTGGAATGCTTGTTCACATGCATCATTCCATCTGAAAGGGACATTCTTATGTAGAAGGTGGGAAAATGGGTGGCACTTATCTGCCAACTGAGAAATGAACCTTCTTATAGATTGTAGTTTGCCCTATAGAGACCTTAGCTGAGTGAGATTCTTGGGAGGCGGCATTTCCATGATGGCCTTCACTGTAGATGGGTCGACTTCAATTCCATTTGCAGATACGATGTAGCCCAGCAACTTACCTGAGGTAACTCCAAATACACACTTCTTTGGATTGAGGCTCACATTGAACTGTTCCAGTCTTGTGAGGATTTTATCCAGTACTGCTAGGTGTCCTTTTCTTGTAAGTGATTTTGCCAGAATGTCATCAACATAATCTTCCATTATAGTGTGCATCATGTCGTGGAAGATTGTGGTCATAGCTCTCTGATATGTGGCACCAGCATTTTTCAAACCAAATGGCATGACACACCAATAGTAGGTGCCCCAAGGACACGTGAATGCAGTTTTGTGTTGGTCTTCAAGTGCAATCTTTATCTGGTTATAGCCCGAGAAACCATCCATGAGTGAAAGCATAGTGTGTCCTACTGTGAGATCTACAATCATGTCAATGTTTGGCAGGGGGAAGTCATCTTTCAGAGAAGCTTTTTTCAGGTCCCTGAAGTCATTACATAGTCGTACTCTACCATATGGTTTAGCCACTAGTACTATGTTTGAGATCCACTCAGGATAGTCTATTGGTCTGATGAATCTGACATCTAACAGTTTCTTCAGCTCTTCTTTTACCATGAGGGCTACATGGGGGTGCATCTTTCTGAGTTTTTTAAAATGTGGATAATCTATTAAGAATAATAAACCCAATACATCTATGAAATCTGAAGGAGAAAAGGAGATTAAATAAACAATGATACTTACAACCTCTTTCACCTTGCATCTTCCATAGTTCACCTATCTCTCCTTGACCTTGATGTTGATGAAGCCCTCGGAACCGATTGCTCCATTACTTGCTTGTTGAAGGTGACAAGAATGGAATGGCTGAGATATGATTGTGTGATTGAAGATGAGCTTCAACACACTAGCAATGGATGATAGATGATATGGAGATGGGGGTGCCAAAGGCGCGCTTGTGTTTCTGCAGCATAAGTTTACTCAAACAAGGGATATCAAATGAAGAAGAAGAGGGTTGTATTTATAGAAATATGTGAGAGAAGATCAACGGTTGAGAAGAAGTAAGAAGATCAAAGGTTAAGAATGGTTGAGGAATGTGCGCGAATAGAAAGAGGACAAGTGTCCAAGCTCCATCATGCAATAGGGGAGTTAACACAATTGATTGAAGAGTTAACAGAATTGACCAATGAGTTAAGTGAATTGATTGGGGAGTTGACTGAATTGATTGATCAGTTAACTGGTTGATTGAGTCAACAGAAAAGATTGACCAGTGAACTCAAATGACTAATTAGTTAACAGATTTGATTGATGAGTTAACTAATTTTGACTGGAAGATAAATAGGACATGTGGGTGAGGGAATATTAGCTAATTAAATATTTAAAATAGTTAATTACATGTGCAACATGGTGAGATGGAAAGATGAGGTGGATTGATGAGGTGGATTTATGGAATTAGGACTTAGGATAGAGTAATCTGGGAATTAATTAAATAATGTACGATTATTTAATTATGTGAGACATTAGAGGAATTTAGGGAATTTAATTAAATAAAATAATTTTATTTAATTATGGGATAATGAACCAATCAAATAAACATAGAATATTTATTTAATTGATAGAAGAAAATAAGAATTAAAATAAATATAAAATATTTATTTAATTCAAGATGAGCCAATTTTAGGTGTATACACCCTCAACCCTCGACACTATACTTTAAACCCTTATCCCTAAACCCTAAACCCTAATCCCTAACCCCCTGAACCTTCAACCCTAAACCCTATCCCTAATCCCTCTACCCTCAACACTCTACCTTAACCCTAATCCATCGACCATCATCCCTAAATGCTATCCTTAAAGCCTCAACCCTAAGCCCTAATCCCTTAAGGTCCTAAACCCTAATCCCTAAACTCTAAACCCTATCCCTAAAACTCTCAACCCTCAACCTTAAACCTTAATCCCTTAACCCTAAACCTTAATTCCTTATCCCTAAACCCTAAACCCTTACATCCCTCAACCCTAAAACCTAAATGCTATCCCTATTCCTAAACCCTCAACCCTTGACACTATACCTTAAACCCTAATCTTTTATCCCTAAGCCTTCAATCCTAAACCCTAATCCCTCAACCCTAAACCCTATCCCTAATCCCTCAACCCTAAACACTATCCCTAAAGCCTCAACCCTAAACCCTAATCCCTCAAGGTCCTAAACCACAATCCCTTATCCCTAAATTCTAAACCCTATCCGTAAACCCTCAACCATCAACCCTCAACCTTAAACCTTAATCCCTCAACCCTAAACCTTAATCCCTCAACCATCAACCCTAATTCCTTATCCCTAAACCCCAAACCCTAATCCCTTAATCCTAAACCTTAAACGCTATCCCTATTCCTAAACCCTCAACCCTCGACACTATACCTTAAACCCTAATCCCTTATCCCTAAACCTTCAACCCTAAACCCTGTCCCTAATCCCACTACCCTAATCCCTCAACCCTCAACCCTAATCCCTTAACCCTAAACGCTATGGACCTAAAGCCTCAACCTTAAACCCTAATCCCTTATCCCTAAACTCTAAACACTATCCTAAACCCTCAACCCTAAACCCTAATCCCTCTTGACCTTAAACCCTCAACCCTTAAACCCTCAACCCTTATCCACCCCTCTCCTCCCCTATCTGCCCCATCCCCATCTCTACCCTCCTCTACCCTCTACACTATACCTTAAACCCTAATCCCTTAACCCTCATCCCTAAAGCCTCAACCCTCTACCCTCTACCCTCAACCCTATACCTTAAACCCTAAACCTAACAATCTCAACCCTCAACCCTAAAAACTCTACAAGCTCAGGTCCTTATATACCCTAAACCCAAAAACCTTACATACACACATACATACATACATACATACATACATACATATAGACATACACATATACATACATACATGCATACATATGTACATACATGTAAGCATGCATACAAACATACAACCATACATACATACATACATACATCAATACATACATACATACATACATACATACATGCTTAATAACCTTGAACATAAAACATTTCAAGGGAGACATAATGCGGGCACGTTATAACATGCTCGCATTATGTCAAACATGACAAACATCTCGCAAACTTTTGCGAAAAGGGAAAAATGCAAAGCAAAATATAACGTGAGCGCGTTACATCAATACATACATCCATACATACATGCTTAATAACCTTGAACATAAAACATTTCAAGGGAGACATAATGCGGGCACATTATAACATGCTCGCATTATGTCAAACATGACAAACATCTCGCAAACTTTTGCGAAAAGGGAAAAATGCAAAACAAAACATAACGTGAGTGCGTTATAACGCGCTCACGTTATATTTTGCTTTGAGAATCCCAAGCCTTAGGATTGGGATTTTCTTTGGATTTCCAACCCAAATGTTTGGAGTGCCTTCCCAATGTCCAAAGATGTGTTTTTGCATATTCTACAGGATTTCACATAATTTCATTCGTGCTAACCCTTAGATTTGCACGTATTTCAAGGTTGAACAAATCGAACACCTAGGTAATGTTAAGCTTTCTCTTAGCTATTTAACAATGTAATTTTTTTCACATTTTGACAATGTCAATCCTTTAATCTTTATTTTCTTTTGTTTGTGTCTATTTTTGGGAAAAAACTAGTGTTTGGTCTTTTTTTCATTGTAAATTAACCGTTCTTTGAAATTTCAAAAAAATTACATTTTTAGAAACTAGACTCCATTATACACATTAAAAAATGATTTTTAATTAGTTTTCAAAATTTATAGGGGTAGCACGACCAAAATTTTATTTTTTTAGCATGTGTCTACTTTAAAAATTAGTAAAAAATTAAATATTCATTAAAAAATTATCAGAAAAATCGTGTATAAATTACATGATGTTAACTAATTTCTCACCAAAGCAATTTTAAAATTACCAAAATAAAGTTAACCTTTTGAGGGAGCCACAAAACATGCTATGTTATGTTTTTTTAACAGAAAAAACACCAATTTATGTGGCTCCCTCTTTTTAACCCCTTAATCTATATCATTTTCAAAAAAAATAGTAGTTTAGAAAGTAGACTCAAAGCACTACGAATATTGTTTTTGTTGCATCTTAAAATTTTGAGTGTAACTATGCTCAATTTCTCATCCAAGGCCAACATTTCCTGATTTTAGAAAAAAAGTGGCCACTTAAGACCCCTTTTTGGCACCCCATCTTCTTGCACTTACCCGAAGGTTTTATAAACTTTCAAGCAAATGCAATTGGCACGTGTAAAACCAAATTCCATAACCTTTACAAGCATCATCCCTGCCTATGCCAAATTAGGATCTTTGGAACATGGTATGGACAACCATGAAAGAATAAAGGATAAAGGAATTTTGATAGAAGTTGTAGTTGCAACTGTCCTAGGAGACATGTATGCAAAGTGTGGAAGCATAACAAGGCACATGAACTATTTGATACAATGCCTCAAAGAAATATTGTATCATGGAATGCAATGATTGTAAGATATGCACCAAATGGATTTTTTCAAAAAAGGATTTAAAAACTTTCAACCAAATGTAATTGGTGGGTGTAAAGCCAAATTCCACAACCTTAGCCAACATCCTCCTTGTCTATACTCATATGGGATCTTTGAAACAAGGTATGGACATCCATCAAAGCATAAAGGATATAGGAATTTCATCAAATGTTGTAGTTGCAACTGCCCCTATGAGACATGTATGCAAAGTGATGAAGTATAGACAAGGTAGGCGAACTACTTGACATGATGCCTCAAAGAAATGTTGTCTCATGGAATGCAATTATTGCAGGATATGCACAAAACGGTTCTTATTACCAAATTTTCACCTACAGATCAAATTGGTAGAGCTGAAACATTTGTTTCCATTTTAAGGTGAAAAGTTCTTAACATTTTTTTACCATTACATAGTTTAAAGTGCTTGAAAGGGAAAGAGTGCAGTTTTATGATGCCATGTGTTATAGCAGAAAACAAAACATTCAGCTTGTAATTCAATGCTTTGCAACATAAAGGGGAGTACATGAATTATAAAGAGTTATTTTCATTCATTTTACAATGTTCATTCATTTTACAAAAGTGGTAGACACAAAACTGCATAAGTGTTGTACTGAAAGAAAAATGATCAAGTGTCCCACACAAGCCGTGGGAATAGATGAACCAGTACAAACATAGGAAATACACTATGCATCTAAAGATAAGAAAGGAAAAGAGCATATAAGAAAAGGCATACCCATCATTGCCTGTTTGGAGTCTTGAGTTGATCTTCATTGTAGCTATCTCCTCCTTTCTCTCGATCTCTGAATGAACCTATATCATGATAAAGAAATTTTGTTAGAGCTCTGGATATGAGTCTTCCTATGTTCCTATCAACAGAAATATAATACATTGCCTATGATGTACTATATCATATAACAAACATCAGATATATGCAAGAGAGCCTGAAGAATGAAACATCACAGGAGCATCGAGCTTCATTGTTTTTATCTAACAATGTTTGTTCACTATGCAGGTATAGGAGAAATCATGTTGCTGATCTATTTCTGAAGAGATCATAGCATGTGGTGCAAAAATGGGCTCCCACAAGGGTTGAGCCCAGCATACTGCCCAGACTAGTTCACAAGAGAGGATTGAAATAGGAATTCATGTTCATAATGCCCAAATAGAAACATTTCAACCAAAGAACAGTTCCATCAAGAGCTTTACAGCCTAAGAAGCATCATGGAGTAGCATTTAAATTAGTTGTCTTGTATGCCAGAAAAGAGAACTCATAATGCCATCAAAGAGAAGGTATGGCCATTACAAAGACCATAAACATGGAAAAGTACAACATCATGGTGCAGCGACAAGAATAAAGAGTAGTCTGCAATCATGGCCACTGCCATGAGAAGCTAAATACAACCACAAATAATAAAGGGCAGTCATCATATGGCCAATGAACATATGTAAATAATGGGCAAAATGAGTAAATGCAAAATTGACATCATTTTACTTCATCCAATTTGCTACCATATCTTCATTTCTTGCTATCATAAAATTCATACATTTGAATTGCTATACATACTAACATGACTGTGACGAATTATAGCTCCAAATGGAATAGCAAATAACAAGGATGCAACATTTTTATCAATGATCTTAAAGAATATCATACATGAATAGGCTACAAATACAGTGCATGATAAAGAACAGCTAGTATGAGTACAAGAAGGGCAGTGAAGAAGAACATAATAGCCATATAATACTTGCATACACAAAGTGTGAGATAGTCAACCATATATAACATGCCACATCAAGTATACATTTGAATCAAGGAGACAAGTGTACAAGTCAAGGAGAGGCACCATTCACAACTATGCAAAGAAGGATAGCCACCTGAGAGAGTAGTTCACAAGGAGTTCATGATAACATTCCAAGCATGTGGAACAACCTTAGAAGGAGTACAGTCATAGATACTATAGCAGAGATCAGAATGTAGCATAGCACAACCATGAATGAGGAATTCACTTAAGAGATAAGAGCATCCATCATGATAAGAAAATAGTATACAAGAATCTCCATGTATGAGTAAGTGTATGTGTGAGGACAATCTATATACAAGAGATTTAAAGAGTGTATCAATGAACCAACAACAACAAGAAGAGGCCAATATCCAATGAGACCATTGGTAAAAGCCCTACACAGTCAAGATGAGAGAGCTATAAGTGCAGTGAGCATTTAGAAGGTACAGTGATCTTGAGAGGCCATTTACAGGCCACTATCACAGTCATTAATGAAGAGTTTCAACTTCCAGATACATACACTATCATATGGAACAGCAGAGGATAGAAGTTTCATCATGGTCATTTAAAGAAACTTACCAGTGCACTGTCGCAGAGCAGTAGAGTATAGAAGACATAGAAACCTTCAAACCAATGATATCACTAAGAAACACTGATAAGAGCATGCAAGAAGTTATGGGAGCATTCTCCCAGAAGCATAAGGAGTAGTCCATAACATTCTTTGATAAGTGACTGTGATAGTGTAGAGAAAACAACTATGCATCTTTCCTAATGAGGGTTTGTCTGAGCTTTTGTCATTAGAGGTTTTTTAAGCTTTCAATCTTTCACAAAAGAAGAAGAAGAAAATATTGAGGCAGCAAAAGAGAATATGGTGCAAATAATCAAAATTGAGGGTTCCATCATAAGCTTTTCCATGCAGCTAAGCACTTAGTATTGATAGTCATGGTGAAGTATTCTTATCAAAATAATAATGAGCTTTGCCCAAATAAGTATGAGTTTCATGACCTCAGCCAAAGGAGTTCTTTTTTTTTGTTTTTATAGTCAAAATGTGAAGGTGTTATATGAATAGGGGTTTTCAGGCGAATGTTTGTGTGCGTAAGGAAAATTAGGCACCCAGAAAGTCAATAGGCCACGGCCTTGCATAAGAAAGTAATTTCTTTTGTCTCTTTTAGAAAAATAGAAGCATTGTCTCTTCTGCCATACAAAAAATAATGAAACTCTCAAGGTTGTTTAGAATAAGAGATACCCAGATTTGCCTTCATAAAGTCACGGCCCATATATTTGAAAAACAAAAGGTGTCTCTTCTTTTTGTTGTTTTCTGAGCTTGAATCGAGCATTATAATTAGCAAAAAATGAAAGAGAATACAGAGTTTGAGAGATGGGAACTTACCCAAGTTTCTGCAGTGCAGGAAGTGTAGTCAAAACCACAATGTTAAAGCTTCAAAAATACTTCGATGGCAGCCTCAATGCAGTGAAAAGTCAAGAGGAAGTGAAACAAAATAAAATGCATTAGAGAATAGTCATGGTCGCGGTTGAGAAAGCCCCAAAATGTTTCAAAATACAGAACAATATCATTTTTTATGATAGAGAGAGGTTTACCATACATTCTCCTATATGAATCTCTCAGAAGAATCAACATAAAGCAACAAAGAATGGTAAAAATGCCCAAGATTCAAGCTCAAACCCTAGCTCAATGGCAGCCAGCAATAGAGCCAACTTCTCCAAAAGTTCAAAGTGCAAATGAGGCTGAAAGTTTAGGTCTTAGGTTTTATTTTAGGGATTCCTAGTCACCCTAATTTGAATGGGATTTTTTATCACATCTTTTAAAAAATCAAATGCCCACTAATACCTTCATGGTATTTTATTCACCTTTGCATATATGCCTAGGTTTTATGCCTTAGACTTGTTTACAACCTTGGGGAAAGACTCAACCTTGGGATATTTTATAATTTTTTATAGAAAATCAAAGTGCCTAAATAGAAAAGTACTTAATACTTGGCAAAAATTTTATCAAAACCATACTTGCATTGTAGCTTTTATAAAAAATCAAATCAAATGCAATCGGTTGTTTCTTTCTATCTTGGAAAAAATTGAAACTGCAAAAATCACTTGTAAGGCCTTATTTAAAGCAATGTTTTATAAATTGCTTTAATAAGCGTCAATTAAAATGCAGTTAGCAAAGCAAATATAGAAAAATCTTCCCTATTTTAAGGTTGAGTTCCTTTGGGCGAAATAGAGAAAAGCTAGGCAAACTGGACTTTCTATTTCAGCTTCCAGCCAAGTAAACACTGTTTTTTAGTATTCTGTTGGTGGGTGCACATGATAAGGGAATCTTGATAGCTTTTCCACTCAGTTTGGAGATAGTTTGGGCATTATTTTGGAGGCTTTTCTTTGGAGCTCGAAAATGGCTTAGGAAGTTACTATTTTGGGGAGATTTTTTCTCAGTTTTTTCATTTCTCAAAATTAGAAACATTTTGGAGATATAAGTTGAAGTCTCAGTTGAGAATATTGTTTCTTCCTCTCTTGTTCATTTTGCGGAGGGCCTTGTAAACACTTTTGTACTTAGGTTTTGATCTGGCATACTCCTTCAATTTCAATAAAACAACAGAGCTTTCCTTCTCCTATTTTGTCTCATTTTTACAGTATCAATTTGATGTCATTGTGATTCGAAATACTGAATCCTTTTATGTCTTGTTATTGTAAGTTTGTGTTCAATATCTCATATAATTCAGGTTGTGTGATTGTGTTGAGTTCAAGCCTTCATACAAATTATTGTTGAGTTGTATGTTTCAAGTGAGATTGTGAGGGTTAAAGTTTTTTGAGGAAGTGTTGTGAGTAAAATTATCAAAATCAATTTAAAATTCTGGTGCATCATCCCTAGGTTTTATAATTTCATTTTCAGTTATATTTCTTAACCCTTTCCTCAAAAAGTCATTTAGATTAGGTGATCCGCCAGGGGAACCAGCCCGCTCTAGAGATTCACTCTCACCATAGGTCACCCACAACCTAAGAGTGTTTCCATGTTTCAACAGGAGAGTTAAGTCTAGCTTAGCTAGGGTGTAATCCTAATTGACAACAGTTTTTGCCATGCTTGGTGGGACTCTAAGAGTTATTTTCAAAGAAGTTCTTTAAGTTCTAGGTTGTTCTAGTATATGCAGCAATTTTTCCAACCTTTGGAGGTTTTTAGAATATACCTCGAGACTCTATTTTTCTAGTTTTTCATGCAGATCTAGTGTAATCAACATATAAGAAAAGTGCAGACCAGATCGATTCCTACTCCATTCAAGTATTTGTAGTTATCTCCACCAAGGAAGGGTAGGACAGCAAGAAGAATTTTTGACTCATCAGGGAGGTCAAGATCTACACCTCCAAGCCTCAGATTTGCAACTCCAATGCAGAGAAGACCTGTGCTAGTAGTACAAATACCAATGATTCCCAGATAGTTTGCATTTGCATTTTTTAATGGGGGCAGCCCATTAAACATTGCCCAGCATGACGACATTCCTAATGCAGCCCTCAAAAGTCTGCCTTATTTTATCGAAGAAGATCAAACCACTGCTATTGAGCACATTCGAGATGTATCAACGTTGTGTTCAGTGCATAATATCACTCAAGAGAATGTAGCACTTAGACTATTATTTTCCCTTGCAATGGTTTAGAGGTCTTACAGTGAATTCAATAACATGGGATCAACTGGGTGATGGCTTGCATAGGCATTTCAAGGACAAGTCTGATCATTTGTCTTTGCTGGAACAGTTAAGTACCATCAAGAGAGCTCACGAGCACATGGCATATTTTAACTACCGTTTCCAGAGGACTTGGGATAGGATTTCTGCGACGGTAAAGCCTTCACCACAACATGCATTTTTATTCTTCCTTAAAGCTTTAAATAGTGAAATCTCTGTAATGATTCAGTCTATGGGTGGGTTTACTCTTCCTAACACTTTTGATACAACTATTAGAGCAGAAAACAGCCTTATTCAAGCGGGTAAAATAGCCCCAAGGCCTCCTGTGCCAATTTTTCCTAAAATGTAGCCACCTATTCTTGTGTCAGTATCCCCTTTAGTTGTTGTCCCGCCGGTCCCAGCAATAGGATATCAAGTTGCAACCCAAGAACTGTTGTTCCAGCCCAATCTCAAGAGTTTCAAGAGATTAAGAATATGCTTAAAACTATTGGGAATGATTTAGTGAGTATTAAGAAGCAAGTTGGCCAAAATCCTAGGCCCTACCAGGGTCCATATCAGCCTAATCAACCCAATAGGCCACCTTTTCAAGTTGATGCTCAAGGTCAGAGGAGAAACTTCAATCCTAGACCTTTTCAGCCTTACAATCATAATGTTGTTGGCTCTTCAAAAGAGCCCATGCCCGCTTAGAATAATATGGTGCAAGAATGAAACTGGTGGTATCCATGCAACCAGCCTCACAACCAAGCCGCATGTGCAAACGGTACGCGAAATCAAGCTCTTATGGTGCAAAATAGTTATGGTGGTTCGGAAGGTGTCTTGAATGAGAATATAGTTCAGCAAGATAACCCTGATGTTGCCTTGATGAATTGGCAAGGCACTAAATTTTGTGGTGTGAACTATCCCTAAGGCCAAAATCAATCAGACACAACTATTGCAGCCAATACAAGATCGAAAAAGAGGGCTATTGATTTGGAGCAGCAAGTTGGTAATGTTCAACAATAGCCTGCCAAGGACAAATTTCATGCTTCATCATCTCAAGTAGTTCCCACAGCATAACAAAAGGTGCAGATTCTACAAAGAGGACAAACTGTACTTGGGAAGGAGCAGTCTAAGGTGCAGTCACAGCCTTCACAGAGGTAAAATGATGTTGTCGCTCTTAAGGGACAGTAAAAGGTGAGTCACGTTTCATTTAATGTTGTTGAACACCTTAAGAAAGCTACTATTAGCATGTTGATAATGGATGCATTGCACATTTTGGGTCAAAAAGATTTGCTACAAGATGCTTTGGCTGAACTTTTTATTTCGGATGTTCCTAACCAAGAAAAGAGTAAGGTTGCACTTGCAAACAACCCAGAAGTAAAAAAATGAGCAGCAAGCCCAAGAGGTAAAGCCTCCTCCTTTTTACTTGAGTCTAATCATTGGTGATAAGCTCGTTCACAATTGCATGATCGATTTGGGTGCAAGCAGTTCAGTAATGCCCAAGAGTCTAGCTGATAAGCTAGGACTAGTTTATGAGCCCCTTCCAAAGGGAGTAGTTCAGCTAGATGGATCTGTTGTTAATACTACCGGAGTGATTAAAAATCTACCTCTTACCTTGCACGCATGCCCAAATTTTGCAATCCATCAAAATATTCATGTTATTGACCTACCGCCTCATTTTGCCATATGCCTTTCTAGGGATTTTACTACCAAGTTGGGTGGGTTTTTGTCTTCTGATTGGTCCCATCTATTTTTTAGAACAAGGTATGGTACGAAAGTAACCATAAAATTTGAGCCTATAGCCAAGGATCATATTGAACATATGTCCCTAGCCCTATAAATGCTAACCTCTACATCATCCATGAGCCGGAGGATCAATCCATGGCCCTAGACCCCAACACACTTATTAAGGATGTAAATCTAGATGAGTGGGTAGCCGAGGATCATGAAGATGACCCTTTCCGTCACACTGATGATGTAAGATTAAGCATTTATATGATTCATGAGCTTGATACAATGATTCCAAATCTGGTCAAGGATCAAAGTCATCCTGAACAACAAAGATAATCAGCTTTGGAAGTTGTATTTTGATGGATCAAGAAGCAAAATGGGTGCCGATGGAGGAGCTATGCTGGTCTCACCTAATGGAGACTAGTACTATTCAACATAAGGTTTTCTTTTAATGACACAAATAATACAACTGAATATGAGGCACTTATCCATGGCCTAGAATGGGCCAAAAAGAAAGGCATCAAGTGCTTACAAGTTTATGGTGATTCTAAGTTAATTGTAAATCAAGTTAGAAACTTAAATGTTACCAAAAATGATTTGCTCAAGAACTATAAGCATCAAGTTTGGGACTTAATTGAGATTTTTGATGCTTTCAATCTGCTTTCTATTCCTAGAAATCAAAACAAACATGCAGATAAGCTTGTTGCCATAGGATCTCAGTTTGACATTCCAACTAATATTCATAGTATAGAGGTGCAACAATATGTAAAAGTGGTTGTAAGACCATCTGTACCAGATAACAATGTAAGTTGGCAAGTTTTTGATATTGACGAGTAGATTATAAGTTTTCTAATTGCAGAAGCTAAGTTTGCAGCCAAGAATTAGCAAAAGTGGCAGCAAAAATATGACAATCAAATTGTGTAGCTAAAGTCTAACAAAATGCCCAAGGGATTGGTAACATTGGAATCTGTTTTCAATTCAGATGACCAAGTTAGAAAGGACAAATGCAGCATGACCGTGAAACAAGAACACTATGAGGCAATTGAGATATTCAAGGGTAAGTTGCTCAAGTTGGGAAAGGTATGCACCAAGGAGGAACAACAAGCTTTCATTTTGTTCTGTTAGGAATTTAGTGATGTTTTTGTCTGGGAGTATAAAGACCTAAAAGGTTTTGATCCTGAACTAGCTCAACACACCATTGAGTTAGAGCCCAATACAAACCCAGTGAGGCAAAAACAGAGGCCTCCTAACCCCAAGCTTGAGCATCTTATGAAAGCTGAATTGAATAAGTTAATTGAAAGTAATATAATATTTCCTATAAAGCATACATCTTGGGTTTCTAACTTAGTTCCAGTTAGAAAGATGAATGGGGAGATTAGGCTTTGTGTCGATTTTCGTGATTTGAATAAAGCCTCTCTCAAGGATCACTATCCACTCCTTTCAATGGAACAAATCTTGCAAGTTGTTTTTGGTTCTGACAAATTTTCTTTGTTGGATGGATATTTAGGCTATAACCAAATTTTAGTGAAGGAGGAGGATTAGTATAAAACTGCATTTAAAACCAAGTGGGGTACCATGGCATACAGAAAAATACATTTTGGTTTGTCCAATGCAGGGGCAACATTTCATAGAGCAATGGACATGGCCTTTCACGGCCTCATGAACAAAAAACATTTAGTGTATCTAGATGACATTACAGTTTTTTCGAAGGATGCCAAATAACATTTTGGTCACTTGAGGTAGATTTTTCAGAGATGTAGAGAGTTTGGGGTTTCTCTTAACCCAAAGAAGTGCATATCTTCTGTCCATGAGGGTAAGCTCCTAGGACACATTGTCTCAAAACATGGTATTTCCATTGATCCGGAAAGAGTTGCTACTATTCTTGATTTACCCCTACCGGCACATAAGAAAGGCTTACAAATCTTTCTTGGTAGGATTAACTTCGTGAGAAGGTTTATACCCAATATTGCAGCATTATTGCAGCCTCTAACAGGCATGCTTAAGAAAAATGTACCTTTTAGTTGGACTATGGAAGGTAAGAGAAGCTTCAAGCAGATTAAAGAAGCCCTCGCAGCTGCCCCAACCCTCATTAATCCTAACTATGAAAGAGATTTCATTTTATATTCTTTTGGAGGTGTTGACACCATTTTAGCTATGTTGTGCCAACAGAATGACGAAGGCTTGGAGCAACTTGTGGCATTTTTCAACCAAGTACTAGATGACTATGAGGTAAAGTACTCCTTTGTCGAGAAACATGTATTTGTTGTTATTAGAAGTCTTAAAAAATTCAGACATATGCTCTCTAACAATAAAATTTAGTTGTTGGTTGCCCATCCAACTGTAAGGATTTCTTGCTTAATAGGGAGATAAACGACAAAAGGGCTAGTTGGGTAACTAAGGTGATGGAATTTGATGTTAACATCAGAGTTACTAACCTTGTTAGGGGCAAAGGGTTGTGTGAACAACTTGTTGCAAATGGAGAGGACAACCAAGAAAAGGAGGGAAATGTTGAATCAGTGTTCAACAATGAAGAACAAGCTATTGGCTCAACTCCTACTGTTGCTAGTTGCCATAAATGATTCACTATTTACAGACTGGTGAATGCCCTCAAGGTTTGGATAGGGCAAAAAGAAGATACTATAGGCTACAGGCCACTCCCTATGCTATTACTGATGGTGTTCTATATAGGAGGGATTTCCATGGTGTTCTACTAAGTTGCATTGGGCTTGATCAAGTTGACAAACTGCTAGAAGAGTTTCACAATGGGCCTTTAGGAGGCCATTTTGCTACAAGAACCACAGCCCTAAAAATTATGAGGGTTGGTTATTACTGGCCAGATCTGTTCAAATATGCTTTTGTTTGGGTTAGAAAGTGTGAAAAATGTTCATTATTTATAGGTAAGCAAAAGCCTGCAACCTTGCCTCTACACCCTATTCAAGTAGAATAGCCATTTGCTAAATTGGGTCTTGACTTCATTTGGTCAATTAACCGACCTTCAAGTGCAGGCCACAAATGGATTTTAACTGTAACCGATTACTTTACAAAGTGGACTAAGGTTGTTTCTTTGAAGGAAGCAAATGAATCTTCTTTCTTAAAGTTTTATCAAGTTGGTATCTAGATTTGGCACTCCTAACTCTATTATTTCTGACAATGGATTGGCCTTTATTGGTTTAAGGATTTCTGATTGGTCTGTAAAGAATAATATATTTCTGAATACATCATCTAACTATTACCCGCAGGGTAATGGGCAGGCAGAATCCATCAATAAAAACATGATTAAGATCATTAAAAAGACCATAGAGGACAATTTGAGAACATGGCATGAGAAGCTGAAATTAGCCCTTTGGGCTGACGTAATAACTCCTAAGAGGGCTACTAGTTACTCACCTTACGTTCTCACTTATGGTAAGGAGGCCAAGTTACCCATTTCTATGGAATTACCAACTTTGAATTTCATTAAGGAACTTGAGCTGTTAGAAGAACAGCTATAGAGGTAAAGCTTGCACAGCTGATGGAGTTAGAAGAAACCAGAAAGGAAGCTTTGAGGCAGCTTGAAACCCATCAAGCTTAGTTGAACAACTCTTTTGATAAGAGAGAAAGGCCAAGAGATTTCACTATTGGTGATTTAGTCTTCAAGTGGGATGAACTGAGAAGCAACCCTGGAAAACATTCCAAGTTTGATACAATTTGGGATGGACCCTATGTAATCACAGAATACATGGAACATAATGCTTTCCAGCTTTCCAAGTTAAGTGGAGAGGTGTTGCCTATCCCAGTAAATGGGATCCACCTTAAACATTGCCTATGAAGATAAGTTCTGCAATTGTACCATAGTAGATTAGTGTTTTCTCCTAATAAGTGCTTTAGGCACATTTATTTTAGTTATTTTTCTTTCCCTAAGTGTTGTTGCACATGTTTCTTAGCCACCAGGGCCTTTTAGTTTGCTTTCAGTTTAGTTTTGTTTATTTTTCTGCTACTGTTTGGAGTAGTTGGCAGCTGTGTTTCGCAGTTTTTTGAGTTTGAGAAGAGCAGAGTTTGACTCCATGCCCAATGGATGACTAAGGCAACTAGTCTATATTCTTAGCTAGCAAGCATTTAGCAAAAATCGCCAGAAATGTTACCAATTTTTCACCTACAGCTCAAACTGGCAGAGTTGAATCATTTGTTTCCATTTTAAGGTGAAAAGTTCTTAACATTTTTTTACCATTGCATAGTTTAAAGTGCTTGAAAGGGAAAGAGTACAGTTTTATGATGCCATGTGTTATAGAAAAAAAGAAAACATTCAGCTTGTCATTCAATTCTTTGCAGCATAAAGGGGAGTACATGAATTATAAAGAGTTGTTTTCATTCATTTTACAAAAGTGGTATACACAAAACTGCATAAGTGTTGTATTGAAAGAAAAATGACCAAGTGTCCCACACAAGCCATGGGAATAACTGAACCAGTACAAACATAGGAAATACACTATGCATCTAAAGATAAGAAAGGAAAAGAGCATATAGCAAAAGGCATATCCATCATTGCCTGTTTGGAGTCTTGAGTTGATATTCATTGCAGCTAGCTCCTCCTCGCTCCCGATCTCTGAATATACCTATATCATGATAAGGAAATTTTGTTAGAGCTGCGAATATGAGTCTTCCTATGTGCCTATCAACAGAAACATAATACATTGCCTATGATGTACTATATCAGATAACAAACATCAGATATATACAAGAGAGCCTGAAGAATGAAACATTGATGAAGGGAGTAAATCATAAAACACACAACAGAAATGGCACATAGAAAATAGAATATTTCTTTATTGATTTGGACAACTTATTACATTACAAAAGCTCAATTACAATTAGAGGAATCAATCCTTCACAGGCTGCAACACACTACAGCTACACATCACTAGGCTCTAGAATCTTCTGTCTTCTGTAACCCCCAAATCAGCTAGGGTTTTTGTTTTCTCACCTATTCTTGACTCTACACTTTCCCCCTTAACTCTACTACTACCCAGGGTTCCCAAAATAGTCATAAATAGTACTTTTTGGCGGCCTCCAACTAAATTTTGAAATTTGCAACTCCCTCCAAAAGTAGGTCAACTTTCGGGAAGCATAACTTTTGATCCAAGTGTCCAATTAATGAATCGTTTTAAGTGCCGGATAGCTTGTGATATGAAATATCACACTAGAAATCCATAAATGGTTTATGTCAACTTTTTGGGACGTTCTGGGATGTTTTGGTGCCTCATATCGTGTTTCAAAAATTTTTAAGGGTTTTTTAAAAAACAAAAAACATTAATATATTTCAACTCACAAATGATCTTTGCCTAATTCCTTCGCCAAAGGTCTTATGTTTCAGTTATGAAGTTTTATGTAACTTTTCACTTCAATCCATGCCCAAATGCAAACTTTCCTAAAATGGTAGTTAAACTTTCCAAAACTGACAGTTTGCTATTCTTAGCAGTTTGGAAAAACTGAAAGTCCTACATTATTATTCAAGAGATTATGGAACCAGAAACATTAATTATGGAAAGAAATGAAAACCACTGCAATGATTTTGAATTAACATCTTTTTGGATGATGCAAGATTGCCCTTACACCACTAGATGCTCCTGCATTAAACATCACAGGAGCATCAAGCTTCACTGTTTTTATCTAACAATGTGTGTTCACTATGTAGGTATAGGAGAAATCATGTTGTTGATCCATTTCTAAAGACATCATAGCATGTGGTGCAAAAATGGGCTCCCACAAGAGTTGAGCCTAGCATGCTACCCCTAATTCTCAAGAGAGGATTGAAATAGGAATTCATGTTCATAATACTCAAATAGAAACATTTCAACTAAAGGACAATCCCATCAAGAGCTTTACATCCTAAGAAGCATCATGGAGCAACATTTAAATCAGTTGTCTTGTATGCCAGAAAAGAGAACTCATAATGCCATCAAAGAGAAGGTATGGCCATTACAAAGACCATAAACATGGAAAAGTACAGCATCATGGTGCAGCCACAAGAATAAAGAGTAGTCTACAATCATGGCCACTGTCATGAGAAGCTAAATATACCCACAAATAATAAAGGGCAGTCATCATATGGCCAATGAACTTATGTAAATAATGGGCAAACTAAGTAAATGCAACATTGACATCATTTTACTTCATCCAATTGGCTTCCATATCTTCATTTCTTGCTGTCATAAAATTCATACATTTGAATTGCTATACATACTAGCATGACTGTGACTAATTATAGCTCTAAATGGAATAGCAAATAACAAGGATGCAATAGTTTTATCAATGATCTTAAAGAATATCATACATGAATAGGCTACAAATACAGTGCATGATAGAGAACAACGAGTATGAGTACAAAAAGGGCAGTGAAGAAGAACATAACAACTATATAATACTTGCATCCACAAAGTGTGAGATAGTCAACCATATATAACATGCCACATCAAGTATACCTTTGAATCAAGGAGACAAGTGTACAAGTCAAGGAGAGGCACCATTTACAGCTATGCAAAGAAGGACAGCCACCTGAGAGAGCAGTTCACAAGGAGTTCATGATAACATTCCAAGCATGTGGAACAACCTTAGGAGTACAGTCATAGATGCTATAGCAGAGATCAGAAGGTAGCATGGCATAACCATGAATGAGGAATTCACTTAAGAGATAAGAGCATCCATCATGATAAGAAAATAGTAGACAAGAATCTCCATGTATGAGTAAGTGTATGTGTGAGGACAATCTATATACAAGAGATTCGAAGAGTGTATCAATGAACTAGCAACAACAAGAAGAGGCCAATATCCAATGAGACAATTGGTAAAAGCCCTACACATTCAAGATGAGAGAGCCATAAGTGCAGTGAGCATTTAGAAGGTACAGTGACCTTGACAGGCCATTTATAGGCCACTGTCACAGTCATTAATGAAGAGTTTGAACTTCCAGATACATACACTATCATATAGAACGACAAAGGATATAAGTTTCATCATGGTCATTTAAAGAAACTTACCAGTGCACTATCTCAGAGCAGTAGAGTATAGAAGACATAGAAACCTTTATACCAATGATATCACTAAGAAACACTAATAAGAGCATGCAAGAAGTTATGGGAACATTCACCCAGAAGCATAAGGAGCAGTCCATAACATTCTTTGATAAGTGACTATGACAATGTAGAGAAAACAACTATGCATCTTTCCTAATGAGGGTTTGTCTGAGCTTTTGTCATTAGAGGTTTTTTAAGCTTTCAATCTTTCATAAAAGTAGAAGAAGAAAATATTGAGGCAACAAAAGAGAATATGGTGCAGATAATCAAAATTGAGGGTTCCATCATAAGCTTTTCCATGCAGCTAAGCACTTAGTATTGATAGTCATGGTGAAGTATTCTTATCAAAATAATAATGATCTTTGCCCAAATAAGTATGAGTTTCATGACCTCGACCAAAGAAGTTCTTTTTTTGTTTCTATAGTCAAACCGTGAAGGCGTTATATGAATAGGGGTTTTCAGGTGAATGTTTGTATGCGTAAGGAAAATCAGGCACCCAGAAAGTCAATAGGCCGCGGCCTTGCATAAGAAAGTAATTTATTTTATCTCTTTTAGAAAAATAGAAGCATTGTCTCTTCTGCCATACAGAAAATAATGAAACTCTCAAGGTTGTTCAGAATAAGAGATACCCAAATTTGCCTTCATAAAGTTGCGGCCCATACATTTGAAAAACAAAAGGTGTCTCTTCTTTTTGTAGTTTTCTGAGCTCAAATTAAGCATTATATTTAGCAAAAAATGAAAGAGAATATAGAATTCAAGAGATGAGAGCTTACCCAAGTTTTTGCAGTAAAGCAAGTGCAGTTAAAACCACAATGTTAAAGCTTTAGAAATACTTCGACGGCGGCCTCAATGCAGTGAAAAGTCAAGAGGAAGTAAAAAAAAATGCATCAGAGAATAGTCGTGGCTGTGGTTGAGAAAGCCCCAAAATGTTTCAAAATGCAGAACAATATCATTTTTTATGATAGAGAGAGGCTTACCATACATTCTCCTATATAAATCTCTGAGAAGAATCGACATAAAGGAGCAAAGAATGGTAAAAATGCCCAAGATTCAAGCTCAAACCCTAGCTCAATGGTGGCCAGCAGTAGAGCCAACTTCTCCAAAAGTTCAAAGTGCAAATGAGGCCAAAAGTTTAGGGCTTAGGTTTTGTTTTGGGGCTTTTTAGTCGCCCTAATTTGAATGGGATTTTTTATCACATCTTTTAAAAAATCAAATGCCCACTAATACCCTTGTGGTATTTTATTCACCTTTGCATATATGCCTAGGCTTTATGCCTTAGACTTGTTTACAACCCTAGGGAAAGATTGAACCTTAGGATATTTCATGATTTTAATAGAAAATCAGAATGCCCAAATAGAAAAGTACTTAATACTTGGCAAAAAATTTATCAAAACCATACTTGCCTTGTAGCTTTTGTAAAAAATCAAATCAAACCCAATCGGTTGTTTCTTTCTATTTTGGAAAATATTGAAAGTGCAAAAATCACTTGTAAGGATTATTTAAAGCAATTTTTTATAAATTGCTTTAATAAGTGTGAATTAAAATGCAGTTAGCAAAGCAAATATAGAAAAATCTTCCCTATTTTAAGGTTGAGTTCCTTTGGGCAAAATAGAGAAAAACTAGGCAAATTGGACTTTCTATTTCAACTTCCAGCCAAATAAAGCCTGATTTTTAGTATTCTGTTGGTGGGTCCACTTGATAAGGGAATCTTGACAGCTTTTCCACTCAGTTTGGAGATAGTTTGGGCACTATTTGGAGGCTTTTCTTTGGCGCTCGAAAATGGCTTAGGAAGTTACTATTTTGGGGAGATTTTTGCTTAGTTTTTCCATTTCTCAAAATTAGAAACATTTTGGAGATATAAGTTGGGGAAAGACTTAGTTTTTCTCAGTTGAGAATATTGTTTCTTCCGCTCTTGTTCATTTTGCAAAGAGCCTTGTAAACACTTTTGTACTCAGGTTTTGATCTGGCATACTCCTTTAGTTTCAATAAAACAACAGAGCTTTACTTCTCCTATTTTTTCTCATTTTTGCAGTATCAATTTGATGTCATTGTGATTCGAAATATTGAATCCTTTTATGTCTTGTTATTGTAAGTTTGTTTGCAAAATCTCATATAATTCAGGTTGTGTGATTGTGTTCAGTTCGAGCCTTAATACAAATTATTGTTGAGTTGTATGTTTCAAGTGAGATTGTGAGGGTTAAAGTTTTTTTGAGGAAGTGTTGTGAGTAAAATTATCAAAATCAATTTAAAGTTCTGGCGCATCATCCCTAGGTTTTAGGATTTCATTTTCAGTTATATTCCTTAACCCTTTCCTCAGAAAGTCATTTAGATTAGGTGATCCACCAGGGGAACCAACCCGCTCTGGAGATTCACTCTCACCATAGGTCACCCACAACCTGAGAGTGTTTCCATGTTTCAACAGGAGAGTTGAGTCTGACTTAGCTAGGGTGCAATCCTGATTGACAATGGTTCTTTTGATAAGGCTTTAGAAACTTTCAAGAAAATGCAATTGCCGAGTGTAAAGCCAAATTCCACAACCTTAGATAGCATCATCCTTGTCTATGCCCAAATGGGATCTTTAGAATAGAGTATGGACATCCATCAAAGCATAAAGGATATGGGAATTTTGACAAATGTTGTAGTTGCAACTACCCTAAGAAATATGTACACAAAGTGTGGAAGCATAGATAAGGCACATGAACTATTTAACATGATTCCTCAAAGAAATGTTGTCTAATGGAATTCAATGATTGCAAGATATGCACAAAATAGATTTTTCCAAAAAGGCCTTAGAAACTTTCAAACAAATGCACAAAAAAAAACTTTCAATCAAATGCAATTGGCACGTGTAAAACCAAATTCCACAACCTTATCCAACATCCTCCTTGCCTACGCCAAAATGGGATCTTCGGAATAGGGTGTGGACCAACCTTGCCATCTACTTCATCATCCAATACACCATCTACCCCACTATCCAATTCTCCTACTAAATCCAAATCATCCTTTCTCCAAGGACTCCTCACTAAAAGTGTTTGAGAAAAACATAAAAACAAAATTATGGAGTCACTCCATTCCACTCCTCCCCAAACACCTCAATATGTCATTGATGACCTTGTCGCTAACCTCATCCCCCTCAAAACCAAATCACCATATTCCTCCATCCTAGATCCAAAGTCTTATCCAAAATATCTCCCTCTCCTCCATCTACCCCATCCAAGGAGCCCGTCAAACTACATACTCCTCCCCCACCACACCATCCATGCACACCTGACTATGCCAAGAACCTAATCCATAGAATGTTGAAACATCCACCCCCATCCTAATCATGATCTAAGCATCCCATCCCCTCGCTCTCTTGATCCCATACCATCTATTATTGATCTCGTGTCATCTCTGATTGATCCTTTACTATCACCTATCGACCCCATCCCATATCCATCATACTATCCCCTTGGTCTAGGTACCTTCCTTTGTGGTGGTTCTCTCATAGGAGAGGAACATGATTCTTCCACCATCCACCCCCCTCCATCTAATAATGGACTCACATCTTGTTTCCAAAACAACACACATTCCATCACACATCGTATGCTCCAACACATGAACTATTATGGTAAAGGCCTAGGCCTTCATGAAAATGGTATTTTGGAGCCCATCCATGTCAAAATCCATACACATGCACATGGCCTTGATTATACATCCCAAGGAAAATAATCCAAGCATGTTGGTACCACCCACACACCTTCCAAAATCCAGTCCTTTAATCTCAAACCTGGTGCACCTCATCACGCCTCCAAATCATATGCCGCCATCCCTCCTCCATCTTATTTCATTCATCAATCCAAAAAGCATGTGACCATACACCTCCCTAAGTCCACACTTCCTCCACTACTCCCAACTCCTAATATCCTCATCCTCAAATCCCCTTATCCCCCCATCCTTAATATCCCCATCCATAAATCCTAATCCCCGAAAATTCCTAATCAAGATCAATGAATGCACACATCATCTAAACATAAAGGTATCAAACACCCCATAGGATTCAAAAATAATAATTTGGATGCCTCCCCACATAAAGCACAAAATCTGCAAAAGCCTAAAGAGTATCATGTCATAGGGCGTCGATACACAACATCCAAGAAAAATCCATCTAAAAGGATACATAAGCCCACACCTCCAAAATCAAAAACATAAATGGTATGGGTCCCCAAGCAAAGAGCCATAAATCTAAGAGGAGCATCCCACTCTCCCTCCATCCCCACATCCCGCTCCCCATCAAAAAATCATAAAAATCCCAAGTTTGTTTGGGTCCCTAAATTCCCAAATTGGCAATCCCACCATCCCCCATCTCGATCCTACATATCCATCACGTATCCCAAATCCCCATTACTCCCCACTCCCTCTCCAAATAAAACACTTCAAAATCCATTATGGTGTGAGCAATCATTGGTCTTAGTTCCCCTTGACCCCATGTCATTCCCACATGTCTTCATCCCTCTATCATACATCCCATCTCTTGCATATCTTCCCTATCATTTCCCTATTGTCCATGCTTTTGCATAATCCCCCATTTCACCATCATCCATCCATACCATCCATAATCCACATCATAATCCATTCATATCACTCCATCTCCATCTCATGTCATCCTCTACCAACATACATGCACATCCTTACATTTGACATGGTCCATATGCGACATCTCTCCAACATGGGATGTTATTACCTTGCTATGGAAACAAATGTTTGTGTCCCCATCCTCCTCCAAATCCCTTTTCTCCATCTATTCCATCCATCCTTCCCATCCAAATATTCCAAAAATCCAAAAAAGAAAAAAAAAATCAAAATATCAAAAAAGTAAGGAGAAATAAATTTGTCCAATGGTGAAAACCACTCCTCATGGTGCCTTGGGAAAGTACCATGATGAAAACCCCTTATGGGCGTCATGTGTAATCCCTCCTCCATTTGCACCCTACACTTGGGGGCAAATCTTGCCTAGCCTATCATTTCCCCATCCTATCATCCTATCCATTCCCATCTACTTATCCATTAATCCCCTTCACTATCCCTATCCACTTATCCTATTATTTCCTATCCACTACATCTTCCTATCCATACTATCGTCCTTCCATCCTCCTTCTCCACTTGTGATCCCACTAAGGACAGGGGAAATATATGTAAGAAATTCCTTGGACACACTTTGACCTACCTTCCTTCCAAGTATATCCTATAATGTCCATCCATCCCACCATCATAACACCTGGTCATACACGACACATCTCAAGAGGGGCATCCTCTTCCTAAGCAACGTAGTCCTTGGAGATCACCTTCGTACTCCCTATATCCACCTCTCCTCTATCCTCTATCCACCATCCTACCCACTCTCCCATTTCTCATCCACTTATCACAAATCCCCATCCCATCCTCCCCCTGACCATAGTTTTACTAGCTTGAGTCTGATCTAAGCACTCTATTCCCCCCATCTATCGCCCAATCACTTCATTACCCTATCCACACCATCCATTAGGATTTCATCCCTCCATCATTTCCTTTTACTTCTCCACCATCTATTATCCATTATCCACTATCACCTATCCATCACCCCCTTATCACTAATACTTCTTATCCATTATCCATTATCCCCTTATCATTTCATCCAAATCATCCCATCTTGCCTCGTCAATACACTCTTCTTTCTCTTATTGTTGGTATCTAGCTAAATGCTACTTACACATGAACCAATGCATTCTTCCCAGCAATCCAAATCCCCAAATATGAAAATCTCCCTAACATCCAAAATCACAAGACCATCCTTATCAATGCACATCACAATCTAGCATCATGATCAAAATCATCCAATTGCATACATGATCTTGTTCCCAGCCTTGCTACAAGCCTTTGATCCACATCATCCATCACCATCATTGGGATATATCATTCCCACTCCTTGTGTTGTTCTTATCGTCAACAACATAATCCAACATCATCCATCCACCAATCTTTGGCTTTTCAGCTTGACCAGAGGCAACATCATGTTTGTCTTTGAATCTTTTCTATGCATGCATGCTTGCTTGTGTATGTGCATTGTCATTTTATCTTGCAGCGGTTCCTGTAACCTACCTACCACAACGATATCATGGTCTTCCATATCCTAGTGCTATATGGGATAGGGTTGCTTGAGACCTTATCAGTTGGCTTTTATGCATGGGACACATTTTCACCCTAGTTCCTTATACCTTGGTGCATAATGTCTCATGCCATATCAAATAAAAATGGCTCTCATTTATCAGTATAGCATAACACATAATTCATGGAGTTCAAAAATTAGATTGCATCCATCCCTTTCATCCATTTCTACTTCATCACAGTCTTGAGCCTCTCCACGGAGTTTCTGTACAAGTTATTTCCAAGAAGGTTTGGGTTGACACCCTACATCCCCCGTCATAATTCATGTCCAACATATTTTCTAGAAGGTTTGGTTTGAACCTATCTGCACCACTTCCCCATCTTGCATCCATCCATTTTTCATCCTTAATCCTTTCATCACATCCTTCTATTTCATCATTTATCCTATCATTTATCCCCCATTGCCCCCTTCCTCCAATCCCTTGCATCCACCCTATTTTATCCCCCTAATCCATGTGGCCTTTTAAATTCCACTCTCTTCTTTCTACTCCAACCCTCTTCATCCTTTTGAGAGTGCACCCGTTCTCTTTGAACCTGCATGCCCTCTCAAGGGGACATCATCACTATCATCATCCTTACCATCATCTCTCCTCGTCACTCTCGTTTTTATCTTTCTTTGAAATGATGCTACTTCGCAACACCATCTCAAAGAGGGGCAAAATGTAGAAACCTAAAATTGTCCACTTTTCATGTCATCCCTAAACATCTCTAATTCATCCCCAAACTCCTCTAACCATCACTAATCATCTCTAGACACCCCTAAACTACATTTTCTCCACAATTAACCAAATAAACACATGTTTAGACAGTTAATTGATCAAATCCCCTTCAATCCATGATTTTACAATATTTTATTGTCAAAATCACTATTCATATACTATTCACTATTCATCTATACCTGCATTGGTATCTTCATCGATACTTACCCCTAGCCTAAATGATTTATTCATCATTTATCCCCTTCCTCTTTAGTCCAAACATTAGATAAATTTAATTTATCTAATATCCCCTTACCCCATCCTATGAATTAAATAAATATCTATTTCTTACACTTTTGATTAGGTTTTCCTAAACCTAATTAACTAACCTGATTCTCCACTTGCACAACCCAAATACCATCCTAATCCTAGTCAAATCCTCCCCATTCTCCCAAATGTACAAAAGAATGGCCTCTTGTACATGTCCACAAGCCCTTCTTACAAAGGCATGGTCTAGGTCCTTTCTACAAAGGTCCTTTTGTCCTCCATCCCTTTTTTCTCCAATTTTAAATTGGGCATGTACCCATGCTTACCAATTTAAAATTCAAATAAAATCCAACCCATACCTTTTCCTCCAATTTTAAATTGGGCATGTACCCATGCTTTCCAATTTAAATTTCAAATCAAATCCAACCCATACCTCCCATCTACCAAATCAATCTCATCCCTCCAATAGATTCCCAAAGCCTAATCTTGACCATTTATTCCTCCTTGATCCAAGGACATCCCTTCTCATCTAATCTCATCATGCCACTTGGCATGATCTCCTTTCTTGAGATCTCTCAACAATCCTCCACCCTTGATCTCCAAATTCAATCTTGACCATCTAATCCCCATCCAAAAAATCTATAAATTGACCATCAACCCAAGCATTTTCAAGACTCCATGCATTGTAAAGTTATGCTATCCATATGAGGAGCCACCTACATCAAATCATCCAAGGAGCACATCCACACAACAGGGGTTAGCATGTGAGGTGAATTAGATAGTCTCATTTCATGTTTTATGCTTTCCTTTATGCTCAATCCGAGGTGTAAGTGAGGTGAATGAAGTAGGATAACATTAGTTTAGTTTATTTCTTGTGTTCATATTCACATGCATACAGATATATCTGTTTCACTCTTATTCTATTGCTTCTATTATTCTTCTCTTATTCTTTCCTTTTAATGTGTTGTTTATATTTGTAGATTGGTTTCTATAAATTTTTCCTCAAAGAGTTAATGTGAAAATACTTACATGTTTAGTAGTTGAGCTTGGTTTTGAGTTAATTGCTAAAGGGTTTATATGCATCTTTCTCTGCACAAATAATTGATATTTTGACATGGACTGTGCTCAATGATCAACATCTAGATTCTATTGTTGGATCTACATTGTTTTAACTATCACATATTTTCTCAAGTGGTTTTGCTCCAAACTTGGATGAGTTATGCCTATAGATTAGTCTTAGGATGCTTTGTCTTTATGTGGATTTGTCATCTATCAATGCTTTTCTCTATTGTAACATACATGTGTTGTAGTATCTATGTGCCAATGAATGTGTCAATATGTGAGATGAGTGGTGTTAAAAGGTACACTGGGAGATTTGTTGTTTGCAGAGGAAAGATTTAGAGCTTCCTTAATAACAAGTCACCCCCTTTGCCAATGACAAACAAAAATGAATTCCAAGAAAGTATGTGAGTGCCTAGAATGATGATCATTTTAGTGCAAGATCAATGATAATGCTTAGATGTTACAATGACCTTGAATTATCCTTAAATACAAGATTTTAGATGCTTAATTTGTAGTATCTTTGCATATAAGATGATAGATAAATGGTTGGTTTTTTGAAAGGGTCGACTTTAAAGAAGGAAATATGGAATATTAATTAGGACTAGGCTACAAATATGGATCTATTTAGGGGACATATCCACACCCACTATTTGGCCAAGGTATATAAATAATTGTAAGAACAATTGGTATACTCAATTAAGAGTTGAATTTTTTTTTATTATCTAATAGAATTAAAAAATAAGATCACTTTATGCACATAACAAGACAATTTAAATATTAAAGCACCATAATTATGATATGGAAATAGAGACTAATGAATCTTTTTATAGAATGATGTTAGGAAACTTGGTTTGGATTTGCAAGTGGTTGATAGCAATATGAAACTACCTTGTACTACTATTTATGTAGGAGGCACCTTATTATACCTCAAACCATACAAAACATGTAAATACCTACCCTTTAAAACAAAATAAAAAATGAATAAATACACTTTTACCCCTCATTTCGAATGACAAAAATAAGATTCCTTTGTAAATACGTATAAGATTTTAGTGTATGGTATCTTCTCACATGATCAAGATGTTTATCTACTCTTTCAACTCACTTTCATCCATAAATCCATTCTATATGTTTACTAGGTCTTCACAGGTTTTATTAACCCAAATATTGAAACATGGACCCCACTTCTATCTTTTTCTGCGAGGTTTACATGGTTTAGTGGACAAAGTCTTGAAAGAGACAAGTTTTATTAACCTTTAGAAAAATATTGAACCATGGACCCCACTTCTATCGTTTTCTTTGATGTTTTACATGGTTTAGTGGGCAAAGTCGGTGAAAAAGGACAAAAAGATGCTTTTGCGGTCCTTAGTGCAAAGTGGTTGAAAGAGATGGAAAGATGCTTCTGCTTCCCAATCTGCGCTGTCCCTGCAGAAAGATTATCCACTCATTCTCTGCTACGCACTTTGCTCACTTCTTTCTTTATTAAGATGCAATTCAACTTCATCTTCTCTGCATCATACCATTAGCTTTTTGTCTTTCAAGCATTTCTTATCTGTTTTCCTTGTTCTGTCCGCCTCAAATTTATAGCAAAGACTCAGCCTTAGCCTGGTTTATCAGCATTCTTCTTTGTTTCAATTTGTTTCTATGGCTGTCTCTTCTACCACTGGTGGACAACTCAAGTATGGCCTACGAAATGATTCTGATGGCCTAAGAATTGTCCTACCTACTTCTGCTTTTGATAAATTAATACCATCTGCTTCTACTTCTGTTCCATCCTCATCTGGATCGAAGCACATGCCCTCCGATGTATTCATAAATCATTGTGGACAAGATGTGAAACACACGCTGGCCAGCAGTATCTACAATTCCCTCAATGCCACGGGACTGCGAGTGTTTTTGGACAAAGATGAGCTGAAGAATGGGGATTTCTTCCCTAAAGTTATAGAAGAAGCCATGGCTAGTGCTTCACTTCACATAGCCATTTTTTCTGAGCATTATGCACAACCTCCCTGGTGTTTGGACGAGCTGGCATTTATGCTTAAAACCAGCACCAAAATTATCCCCGTTTTCTATCATGTTCAACCGGCTACTTTAAGATGGGCGATTAAAGGAAAAGGAACGTATGCAGATGCCTTATCTAAGCATGAAAGGAAGAGCAGGTACACCTCAAATACTCTTCCTAAGGCATTTACCTTATCAAATATTCTCAATTACTGTTTATTAATCTCTCCCCCTTTTTGTTTGTCGTATATAGTAGAGCTGAGTTAAATTTGTTCTGTTCTGCTTGTATGCTGTTCCACCTGTTCAGCAATATTGGGAGTCATGCATGGAAAAGGGCACTCCAAAGTGCTTCATTTTGGTTTGGGAGCATCACTAAAAATATTGGGTACGTACCAAAAAATACTCTTCCTTCTTGCAAAATTTAACATTAACGCCTGTTTAGACTTCTATTCTTATTTCTAATGGTAAAATACTTGTGATTTTTACTTGTCCTTTTAGACGTAAAGCCTGCCTCTAATTTATCTTTTGAAATCTTCACCAGCATGCAATTCGGTTCTTTTTATTCATAGTCTGTTCCACTTTTAATGGTGCTCCACTTCTTCAGTGACGAGCAGGAAAAGAAAAGCAGATACACTTCAGAACAGCTTCAACACTGGAAATGGGCTCTCCATGAAGCTTCCTTTCTTAGTGGGGACATCATTAATAATCAAGGGTAAGTTCGAAATAATCTTCTTCTTCTATTTGCTTCTGCATTCTTTAAATATCATCAGTTTCAATGATTAAACAGTGAATAATAATTTTACACCCCATTTACAACAAAAAGTTTTAACCTTTTTACCTGCAAACGAATGGATTTGGAGCTAGTAAAAAATGACAAATATATATATTTATTGAAAATTGACAGTTAATATTACTATTTCTATGTTTATGTGTATAGTACTAAACTATACAATTCTATGAAGGACAACAGTAAAATAAATAAATAAAAGTAGCTACAAAAATTGTTTGACAAGCATTGGTGACCGTCAAATCAAAAGCCTGCCCTGTGCTTTATTTTTTCAGATCTTCCCTAGCATGCATTTTGGTTCATTTTATTTTTAGTTTATTCTATAATACGGTTTCATGTGTTCAGAGAAGAGCAGAGGGTGGTAAAGAATGTGGTGAATCATGTAATGAAAGAAATGAACAAAGTGCAATTAGAGGTCGCTAAGCATCCAGTGGGTTTGGAAGAAGCTGTCCAAAACTTTGACAGGATTGCAGTTCAATCTGCTGGGCCAATACAAATTATAGGAATCTGGGGCTTGGGTGGTTCCGGCAAAACCACCCTTGCAAAGGAACTCTATAATAAGAAATGCTCGACCAAAGATAGGTCAAGTTTTCTTTTCGATCTTCGAGATGCTGCAGTGAAAGGGCGGCTGCATGAGAAACAGAAAAAGCTTCTGGAGGACCTTGACTTCAAAGATGTATCTTTTGACAATGTAGATGCAGGCAAAGAGATCTTAAAAAGCCGTTTGAGATCTGTTCCCGTGCTTATAGTTTTAGATGATGTGGATCATACAGACCAACTTGAAGCTCTTTTGCCAACAAAGGAGAGTCTTGGCCAGGGAAGTTTGATTATTGTTACCACACGAGAGAAAAATATTCTTACATCGTGGGACGTCTCCACCATTTATAAAATGCCAGCTCTAGAAGCCACTCATGCCAAGCAGCTTTTCTGTTGGCATGCATTCTTACAGTCCTCCCCATTGCCCGGATTTGAAGGTCTCGTAGAGAAATTCTTGAATGCCTGCCAAGGACTGCCTTTGTCGCTCAAGGTGTTAGGGGGACAGCTTTATGGCAAGTCTGATAAGGATTATTGGCAGCGTACATTCAATAAATTTTCCCAAATATCGCACAAGGACATCAAAGAAAGGCTTAAAGTTAGCTACGATGCACTAGAGCAACAAGACAAGGAGATGTTCTTGGATACAACTTGTTTCTTCATTGGAGAGAGAAAAAGTGTGGCCATTGCAGCATGGGACGCATCGGAGTGGGATGGACTGCTTGGTTGGGAAACGCTTTTTAATAAGTGTCTCGTTGAGGTGGACAAAGATGGTTATATAAGAATGCATGATCACTTCAGAGATTTGGGAAGGGACATCACAAATGGACAGTCACCCTTTCGCCTTTGGTCTCCAAAGCAGACTATCCAAATCCAGTCTTCACAGGTGAAGTTAGCGCTTTTTTTCATTGCTTCATTAATCATGACATGGGAACCAGCTCCTCCCCAGTTATATTGCTTTAAAATGTTCCTTACTTTTACTGTTGACTATTCAGGAAGCAATACAAATCCGAGGAATAGTAAATGCAATTGGAAACAATTGTTATGCTCAGCAAGGGAAGATCATCATACAGACAAACCAAGGAGAGAGTAGCCTCGCGCCTCGCTCGCTTGGATTGAAGATTTTTGCTGGTAATGGAGATTTTTTAAGTCAGGAACATAGCGAAATATCAAGAGAACTGGTCTGGCTTCGGTGTGATCAATTTGAGCACAAAAATATTCCATCATGGCTTTCATTGAAAAAATTAAGAATTTTAGAACTTTTCAACTCTCGGAGCTTAGAAGATTTGTGGGAACGTGATGTGGATGTAAGTATCTTGCTTTATGGTTCTTTAAAAATGTTCTTTGGAAATATTTTTAAATTTATCCTATGTTAATTGTATCGAAAATTGGTTGCAGACTCCTTTGCAGCTAAGAGAGTTGGTTATTCAGAGATGCAACAGTTTGCGAGGATTTCCAAGGTCAATAGGACATCTCAAAAATTTGAAAAAGATATTAATAGGTGAGAGGTATTCCGGTTGTGATACATTGAGCGGCCTCCCACAGGAATTTTGTCATCTCCAATCGCTGGAGCACCTAGAGATACAAAGGTGTAGGAGTCTGTTATCCCTGCCGAGTAATTTCGGCGAGTTGACAAATCTGCAACACCTAAATTTGAATGGTTGCACCAAGTTGAAGATGTTGCCATATTCTTTTAAGAAGTTGGCATTCCTGGAATATCTTAATTTAGAGGGCTGCGGTGAGCTCATCATCAAGTCGGAGTTGCACGTTCTGGAAAACATGACAAAGCTCAGGTATTTGAATCTTAACGAGTGCAGGAAATTGGAAGAGTTACACCTCCCAAATGGGACTTCCTTAACAGAGCTCTATTTAAGAGGAACCAGCTTGAAGGAACTGCCAGCTAACATCTTTCAGCTAACCAAGTTAATAGAGTTGAAGATAGGGAGCGAGTTCTTGACAACATTGCCAACCTCTCTTAGGAATTTGTCTTCCTTAACTAGACTTGTAATACAAGGGTGTAAGAAGTTGGAATCTCTACCGGATTCTCTGGAGCATCTTAATTTCTTAAAAGATTTAGATATAAAGACCTCAGGAGTGAAATGTTTACCAAAATCATTTATCCATCTTCAACATCTGATTTTATACGACAACCCAATCAGCGAGTTGAGTTTTGGGTTAGGGTGCATGCTCAAGATGATATATCTACAGGGCACGGAAGTGTCCAAGATTTCAATTTCTGGAGATTGTTGTCCCTTCCTGGAGACTCTGAGTCTTTATTCTAATAAGGATTTAATGGACTTGGAAACCTTGCCAGCAACATTGAAGACCATAGTTGTTAATGGATGTAATGTCCTGAAGGACATCAGAGGTGTCCGTGACCTGAAAAACCTTCAGAAGCTGGAGATAGAGAACTGTGAAGAGTTAGACGGGCTTCCATGTTTTGCAGAATTAGTGGCTTTAGAAAGTTTCAAATTGGAAGGTAGCAGCAGGGTGAAGAAAATAGCAGGTCTACAAGAGTTGAGATCATTGCGAGAGCTGAGAATAGAGTTAGATGAGCTTCCAAGTATTGCAGAGTTAACTTCTCTAAGAACATTTAAATTGCAAAAGTGCCACAAATTGGAGAAGATAGAAAGTTTAAGACATTTGAAATCACTGGAGGAGCTCGAGATAAGTGACTGCCCAGAATTGGAGGCGCTTCCAAGTCTACCAGAAATTAGTTCTCTAAAAAAATTTCAACTGCAAAAATGTCACAAATTGGAGAAGATAGAAGGTTTAGGAAATCTGAGATCACTGGAGACGCTGTACATAAGTGATTGTGCAGTATTAAACGGGCTTCCAAGTCTTTCAGAATTAACTTCTCTTAAAAAATTTGATTTGAGATTGTGCCACAAATTGGAGAAGATAAAAGGTTTAGAAAGTTTGAGATCACTGGAGAGGCTGTGCATAAGTGACTGTCCAGAATTAAACGGGCTTCCAAGCCTTGAAGAATTAATTTCTCTTAAAGAATTTTATTTGAGAATGTGCCACAAATTGGAGAAGATAGAAGGTTTAGAACGATTGAGATCATTAGAGAATTTAGAAGTACATAGCCGCTGGAAGGCGCCATGTATAGTCAGCTTGGAGCAGTGTGAGAGATTGGAGTCACTGGTAGTCGTAACAAACGACAGATCAGTTGTTGAACCATTCATCAGTAAGATACAGGTAATAGATAATAGTTGAATTAGAAATATGAATGTGTATTTATTATTATAACTCATCTGATTTTGTGCTGGCTGTGCCTTTTGCAAACAATGTGAAGAAATGGCCAAGGGAAGTGATAATATGCACGAGAGCAGTGTCTGATGTGGGCTCGCTGAAAAACTTGTTTGAAGAATTGCCAAATGTCTCTGTTATCGACTACTCTAAAATTCCAACAGATGGAGACATAAAATTGAGGAGGCCGGAGAGTTCCGCCAATGCCAATGCCATTCTGATATGTTATATTATAGATTGTGATTATCCCGACATACGCTTCAGTATATATGAGCCAGGAGTCGGTTATTTTGTTACCGAATTGAGTAGAGGAAAATGGGTATGGATGGGCGTCTTCACACAAGCTTCCTCTTGGCTTCGGTCAAACCTACACAGTATCTATATAGAAAGTAAAAGTAAATGTGAATTGGGATCCAGCGAAGACAAAGTCAGAGTAAAAGTGGAAGAGGCATGGTTAGTGATGGGCGAAAGGGGGAGCATACGAGAGGCTTTTCATCAGTTTTTCTGAAGGTAATGAGTGCCGAACTAGTTTTATTAATCTAAAAAGTAAGTGTTAATTTTCTTTTTTTTTGAAAATTTTATATTATCTACAAGATCATTTTGCAATATAAGATAGGAGCACAAGTTTATGTTGATACATTGGTTGTTTAGATGTGGGACTTAGTCCCATATAAACAATAAACAATTAGTGCAGTCCCATATTAACAATTAGTGCAATTTAGATCAAGAGCACCATGTTTTGTGTGTGGCTAAGTGGGCCATTATGCGGGAATTTGTCCACAGGATGTAACGATAGCTTGTGGATAGGGTGTAGTTGGGTAAGAGCAAATGGTATGTGATGTTGGTAGATCCCAATGAGTCTTTGTAGTGGTCAAGAATCATTAGGGATATCATTAGGATTTAATTGTGGACACCTTGGGTATGCTTGAGAGTGTGCATATTTTTATTCTTTTAATTCAAGAGCTTTTGAATCCTTGATTTCCCCATATTTGGGTGAGCAATGTAAGCTTGTGGCAATGAGTTAGAAGGATAGGTGGCAAGTTGAGTTGGCCATGGGTGCTAAGGTAGTAGCAAACTCCCTTATGTGTGGATGTGTGTTAGCAGGGCTTGAAACCTTCACCACTACTGTGGATTTATGTTTCCCACCATTGGGATCTTACAAGATCATCCTTGGCGTGGAAAAACTTGACATCCATCAAGTTATGAACAATTATCATTGTAAGGCAATTGAGTGTGGCAATGATCTTGGTGTTCCTGTTATGATAGCTAAGCTTTAGAAACACATCTCTCTATATGATTTTTGTGATGCAATTGAGATGAAGTATGTGATAGGAATGTTAGATGTTTGTCACCATCGTGAGTGATCATTTGGGGGATGAGCACTGTCATGAGGTCTCTCTCAATGATCATACCCTTCTAAGAGAGTTCATGAATGTGTTTCTTAGTGGTATCTCTCAATTTCTGATAATGCACCCTACCCCTACTTTCCCTGGCTTTCCTTTGGAAGCCCCGTCAAAGTTCAATTTGACCCATCCCACTGATGATGGTGTCCACTTTACTTCCTTTCACCTCATCTGAGATTCATCTCCCGCCAACCCATTAACGGGGATATTTAGATTAATTTTCAAGTTCATATAATATAGTTTTATTTTTAATAATTTTAATTTAATATATTTTAAATATTTATATTAGATTTTTAAATTATGAATATAATTTGCATTTTTTATTTAAATTATAAATTATAAAAAATAGTAAGACAATAAATACTAATAGCTCTAAATATATTTTAATGTCATGTTAAAAATTTATTTAAAATAAAGATATTTGATAAAAATTATAAATTTCAATGTGTGGACTGTGAAGTCTAATATAAATTTCATATGTTTTTTATAGTTTAATTTTGATAAGTTTATCATAGTTTTGACAATTTTATGGATTTAAAAAAAATAAATCGATAGGAATTTTATCTTGCCAGAATCTTGTGAAATATAGCTTATAAAGATCGGACACCATAAATGTTGAGATCTGATGCTTATTGTACTTCTAGAAACATGTTTGCTATTTCTTATCAGTTCACTTATTTCTCAAAAGAATATTTTGGTTTTGATTAATCCTTTCTTATTTTCTTAGGTTAAAATGCAGGCTTAACCTATGATTCACTTGACTGGTCAAGTCTGCTAGATTTGTGGAGATGATGTCAAGCTAACTGGTAACAACAATGTATTTTTACAGTGCACTGAGTGTGGCTTTCCTGTGTGCAGGCCTTGCTATAATTATGAGTGGAAAGATAAAAAACAATCCCAGCCTCAGTGTGAGACCAAATATCAGAGGCATCCAGGTTTGAGCTTTTGTGGATCACTGTCTATTTTGAATATTAAACTTTAAAACTCAAGATTTTAGAAGACTTAAGTAAACATAGACAGAGTATTGGGTTTCTAATTATATGCATTCTTTGTGGGGGTCTAATTTAAAGAGGACTCAAAGATGCATTGCTTTTAGCTAAACTCTTTTCTCTCTCTGCCTGCAGACATATTGACTATGGATTATAATTACCCCCAAACATGGTGTATCTAGGTGGAAGGTGATGAGAAGAGGGTGATGGGAACTTGGGGAATGAGTAACATTACATGCTGCCTGGTAGCAGAAATGAAAAAAACAGAGGATTCAGAGGCAATATTGCATTGGAATATGAGCTAGAACCAAGGGGAGGATGTCCCCCAATATCTATGAGGCAGGAGACTTCTCAAACTCATTGCCCTGCTCACCAATGATCAAGTGGTTGGTTCAGGCGTGTGTTTGTAATATGCACTGCCACATGGGTTGTTTTTTCCCATATAAGCTCATATCATTGTTTTGGACTTGACTCTTCCATGGCTATGTTTTCTTATAACCGTTAATACATGGACTCAATTTCATTTAGTCAATTGTAGGTTTCAGGATAATTGAGTGAATCTCGTTTAGTCAATTAGAGGTGTCTGAATAATTGCCAGCATTATACCTCGAACACATTATTTTCGTGAACCACCTTCCAGCAGTGGTGGTGGTAAGCGGGTTCATCCACTTCCATATACTGATCCCATTCAACCTGGTGTTTGTGCCTTTTTGCTGCTGCTTTTTTTCCGCTTGTTGAATGACATTGTTTTTATCTAATGTATTCAATGAATTAAAAAAGCCACTGACATTGGTGTGCAAAACCTATAAATATTTAATTTGTCTGCAAAATGTCTTTGTTTTCATATTGATATTCAGAAATACTGATGATTGATGGCTAAATGTGTTCAAGTAATTCTTTAGCTTTGATGGCTAAATGTGTTCAAGTAATTCTTTAGCTTCTATGTGGTTGGAAGGAAGGAGAGATTGCAGGAAGCCAAAATAGGAAAAAATAAGTTGCATATTAACAATGGTGGAGACTATGTTTCCTAAGGGAAGGGTGGAGACCTTGATGGTGACAATGACAGTGAAACTGTGGAAGATCTAATGTATGTCTTTAAACAGTGTGATTAATAATGGAGTAAACTGCAATTTGCTTTCTGCTACTTGCTTTCGACTATTATTTATTATTTTTTTTTCAATTGCCTCTGCCTGCAATAAAATTCTATGTATAACATCTTCATGTATTGTGCTCTCATATTTATTTGTATACTAGATTTCTACCGTAGTTTGATCTTCCCTCTGATACAAATTTTCTTATTTTGAAATCTGTATTCTGGGCTGGCTTGAACCAAAGCAAAATTTGAGTGTCTCATTTTTGTTTAAAGCTAAAAATGTTTATAATGCACCCCTGCACAATCACACCACACCACACCAATGGGTTGCAAGGTGTGGAGATTTGTTACGGGGTTTTGAACATGGGAACAATCACACTAAAGCACCCCTGCACCATTACACCGCTAGCATTTGGACTAACTAAATCCTTAGCTCAATGTACCATAAATATAAATAATGTTAATGCTAGGTTACTAGCATGCATGCTTCAAAGTTCAAAGTCAAATAGTACAAAATGTGGTGGCACTTACACAACTACATCCAAATTTTTTAATCTTTAAATACAAGAATGAACAAAGTTTGTAGACACTATTCTTTTTCAAGAATATAAAGGAATAGGAATACGAAGATTTCTCAGTGCACTAGCTTCAATGTTTTTGAAGTTAACAATACTCTGCCTTCTGTTTCAGGTTATAAAATTTTTGGCTACACATCCAACTAAATATCAACTACCACGAACATATTCTAAGTTCTAAGTTTAGCTGATAGATGTATATCAGGTTGGCAAAGTATAAAGGAAGTTTTCTGGGAGATACCCAGGTCAATGCAAATTCCTGTATATGTGAATATTATTGTGTGTTTTCTATTTTGATCAATTGGTAGGTCATTTGTCATCACCAAGTTAAAATATTATATTTTATAATGTAAGAAGTGTTGTTCTAGGCATCAACAATCAAGCTAAAAATGTTGCTTTCATGGGAGAACATCATTAGCCAGGAAAAAACATGTGGTAGGTGTCTGATTAAAAGCAATATTTGTTACCCCATAATCACCACGGGAGCAACTAAAGCACAAGGGAGAGGCATTTTCTTCCAATTCAAGGTCAAAGGTAGAGAACCCATACCCGTAGCAATACCCTTCGGCACAATTGAAACAGAAGGGCGGACAACAGTCACCACGTCAGCATAAGAAGCGTGGGAAGGGGGCACAGGAGAATCCATACGCACAACAGGAGCATCCTCGCAACCACTAACCAGGGCAGAGGACCCCTGTACTGCTGGTGCATCATGCAAATCAGGAACTGCAACATGCAGAGAAGGAATAGCAACCTTCGGTGTAAGATCCACAAGGAGATCTACATTGGAAACCCTAGGGCCGACTCCCACAAGTGGGAAATCCCTATTCAAAACTGGAGAATGCCAATTTTGTTTTAAAATGTAGAATGTTATTTTGGGTGTGTTTTTTTTTTTCCCAATCCACTGGCAAGCCATTTCAATGCTGATTTTGCCATCATGGTGTGTTGCTGAGCTTGAACATGCTTTTCCTTTCCCTCTTCTTTTTCTTTTTCTTTTATCAAACTAATCCTTGTCTTGATTTGCTTTTTTTTTTTTTTCTTTCTGTTTTATCAAACTAATCCTTGTCTTGATTTGCTTTTTTTTTCTTTCTGTTTTATCAAACTAATCTTTGTCTTGATTTGCTTCATTCCTGAAGAGTTGTAGATTGCATTGGAGGAATTATCTTCAATTAGATGTGAAAGGAGGGTAGATACTACTTAAAGAAGATTGAATCCTTCTTGAAAACACAGATTTGGCCTCATAATAGAAGTAATGTTAATGAAATTAACATTTCTTCCTTCTATTGATCTTCCTTGAACACTATCTTGTAATGGGCACTCCCTTTATGTTTCAAGAGAGTTTAATATACAATATAATCTCCTAAGCTCATTTCATGATTAGGACTTTAGAAATTGTGAGGTTAGAGTTAGGTCATGACTATTGCTAGAGTTAATTGCTGAATAAGACTTGTGATATGAGGATCTCTTACTCATAGGATGCACGTTTTCTTATATTACCTGACCTAAGCAATGAAACTTCTATATGTAGTAAGACGTAGCTTGAAAAGTTGTATGTATCAAAAGATTTACAAACTTTTTAATTGGAGCTTCACAATTGTGACCTAGTATATATTGCTTCCATTCACATATGTAACTGGTATAGTTGGTGTTTTATGTTGTAATATGTATGACTGAGCTCTAAAACATTGAATAAATATCACTACATTCTTATGAGCGTTTTGGTCAAATAGATCTAATCATAGCATCATATTGATTTTAAGCTCTAACGATACTTTGTTACGAGAGTTTTATTATGTCAAAATTGAACTATAGGGATTTGTGTCATGTGATTATGTTGGAACTATTCTAGTGATGTGTGGTTATAAGGATGTTGTATAAATGTGAGGTTTATAAGGTGATCTTGTGGTGCAATAAGATTGGTTTGATTAATGGTAACTTTAAGGTTTAAAGTATGTAGGTGTGGGATTAGGCTGCTTTAATTTGTGCTCTTCATTGTTTGTTTTGATGAGACTAGTTTATACATACTTGTCCATGGTTTGTTTGGTTAGACATACACAAAGCAGTATGCACAATAGGTGGGATAGTCCACTATCAAGCTTGGGAATACTTTCGGATGAAAGACATCACCAAAGGGGTTTCTATTATGTCAAAATCAACCTAGCTTTGATGTGGCCACATAACTAATGGGGAAATGTGAAACCAAGTCATAATAATCAAAGTTGTTACATGCCTAACATCAGGCCATGACACACAAGACTATAAGCTAACCTTCTTTGTACTTTTTTTTGTCTAAATAACTTAAGATCATTGTAACTCTATCCATTAAAGGAATCATTTGTAGCCCTCTTAACCCTACAATAAATCCTTACTTGAAAACCCAGACTTTTTCTTTGATACATGAGTTTAACATGCTTAGGAAGAAATTAATGGTGCATGATGTTTTAGTAATGCAGGACTTGCGTCTCAATATTTACATTCTTTGGTGAACCATATTGAGCTCTTAACTCAATTTATTGTTTAGATATGTTCCAAGCTTCCAAGCTCCTTTCTCTTGGCTCTAGTACACTTGCATGGGTGAGCATTTAGGATGAAAGTTATGTTGGAAATATGCAACCATATAGACTAATTCCTCATAACCAAATAAGAGATTAAATATGCAATAATAACCAGAAATCCACATGCAAATGAAATATACAATCATACCATCAATGGTGACACAAGATATACCCTGAGAAAACCCTCATAGAGGGAAAAACCCAACCTCCAAAAGCATGCATCTCTCATGTATTATTCAACAATGAATATTACAATACATATGCAGATATAACCTCTAAAACATCAAGCTCTCTCTACATGCACTCCATGTGAACAAGCATGTAACCGTACATCCCATGCCATGCTTCAAACCCTCACACAACCAATCTGCAAGAGAAGCTACAAACCCAACCAATGGCAATAAGCCTTCACTCAATCAACCTTTACAACTACCTATGTGTTTGCTTTTATAGACATAAGCTCACAAAAATACAACATGTGGTACTATTGTAATACCATTTTCCCCAAAACCATGTGTCTACAAAACTATTAACCCCTACATTTGATTATTGGTACTAAGTTTTTCCAAATAATCAAATAATTACAAATAAAGGAATTAACCCAATGTTACATACAATGATTACAAGTGGCATCCAAATAAATATTTAATGTGGATAAACACATCACATGGATGCACCACAAATTAATATTTATTTACATAATAAAATAATACCAATGTTATGCAAGGTGTACAACACACCCACTCCAACATTCTCCCTCTTGTTTTATACATTGCATAAGGGATCAACATGTAAACTCAAAACATCAAGGGAAACCATATGTGTGCCCAACATGTACTATATAACCAACCACGTGCTCCATGTGCTCCAAGATACCTGCAACAATAATCAAGGTGTCCACTATCTAAAACAAGAATCCCCTCATCTTCCATCTAGCCAAACCATGAAGAATAAGATCTTCCAAAGAGATGCCACATTAAACTAACACATAGAAACCAGAAACCTGCATCAACTGATATCCAAACACAAACACTAAATCTAATGGTAACAAATAGGCTTGAGTAGTGGTGCAGGAGCACCAAGAGGCTCAATAAGATATTGTTTTGTTTTTCATGTTTGATGATATAATAAGGTCCATTGGACCATTTCAAGTTGTTTTCATGATGATCTGATGTTGAGTGACAATGATGCATGACCTTGGCATCAATGGTTGTAAGTAACAAGTCTGATGAATGGCCTTCATAGGTGTAGAAGTAGGAGGAGTCTCATGTTTTTGTGACAATCATGGCATATAGGAAGCATATTAAGGAGTTTGAATACCTTGTCGAAGGCTCATCAATCTTGTAAAAGGAGTTTGAATATTTTGTAAAAGGAGTGTCAACCTTGTAAACAAAATGTAGTTGCAGATGGTGACAAAACAAAGCAGTTTGGTGGTTGCAGGGTACTTTGGCCTCCCACCGATCCAAAATTGCCTTCCAATTAGTTAGTAAGGTCTAGTGCAGGCTTCTAAAGGCCAAGGTCATGTTCATTTGTGCAATGGATGTTGATTTGAAAGAGAAATAATAAAAGCAATCTCAGTTTCCTGTCTTTTCTGCGTGTATCTTCCTGTGCCATCCGTACCCTGCTCCTATACGGAATAGTTACAGAATCTCTTGATGTTGGATTGATGGAGGTATGAGTTAGGATTCCATTGCATCTTGTTTGAGGTTTTGAAACAACTCCATAACAAAGTTCTAGGCATTTTTCTGAAATCTAGTAGTTAAACCCTACCTTAGGGTTTTGACAGAAAATCATGTATTTTTACACCATTCCACTAGTTTAATTTCCTCTGGATTAGTGGAATGGACTTGTTTGTGTTTGTTTTAGTATGTTGTGATAGATTTCAGGGCAAGGAATTGAGTTTGATGGAGATTGTTTGAAGAAACCTAACAAACCCATGTGTTAGGTGCAGCCAAGAGGAACAACATAGGTGAATTTCACTACAGTCGATTATGGGATCAAATAAACCTTGAAATCTATATTTTTTCCTTGAGTTTAAGGTGTTCAAATGGTTTAGAAGATTCTGTGACTCCATTGAAGGGTAGTTGCTTTGTATTTTAGGGCCAATTAGGGCTCTCTCTAGTAGATTTGTTATAAAGAAAGTGATAGATGTTCTTAAGCAACCCCTTGCAAGTTTTTGGTATGTTGCCAGGCTTTGAAAAGGGTATTCCAAACCATGCTTGTCTATCCTTGAAAGTATCCTAGTTGGGAGAAACCTTCTATTAGACCTAGAAATAGGGCTACAAGGAGTTGGATCAGTTTGTGAAGGAAGTGCCATGTGTGCAAGCATGAGACTTTAGTAGATGGTTTGGTCAGGTCCCTCATGATGTCAAAAAGCCCTCCACATGTCTATCTTCAAGGAATTGGAGGTTTGATGCCAAATCACATGTGAACCATTGGTGTAGGACTTGTTGAACATAGTGAGGGTTGTCTTGTCTTCCCCTGCCCTCTACATCAAGTAGCTAACCAGAATCAATCACCATAGCTGAAATAGCAACCACAGCTAGTTGCTAATGCATCAACTAACCATACCTCCAAAGCAAAGTATACAAATGATAACATGTAGACCTTATGCCACCAACATATCCAACTCAAATCATAATGATAACAAGTCCATGTACATAATTAATCCTACATAAAGAAGTCATCCAAGGTAACAACACAAAGCATGTGATAAAAAACATCAAGACCCTCCATACCACAACATAATGAGAACATCCAACAAAGGAATCATATACATCCTGAAAATCCCACTGCATGAATAAATGTCAAATATGAAAATAGATCAAGGCATCCAAAGATCCACTAATTAGCACACACATAGAAGATGTGGCTAAATCCTCTATCACATAGTGTCAAAGAACACACATAGATATGCAAAATCTACAAACTAAATAGCTGTAACATAACTCTCCTCAAGTCCATATCTCTCCCAAATCCTCCACATCATAGGAGAAAGAAGTCAAAGAGACTCAAAATCTCCATACACATCTCAACTCCAATGTCATGTGAACATAAATATCTAGGAAGAAGAATAAGACCAATCAAGAGAGAACCTGCAAATCATAACCATGTCCTTCTATCCACACTAATGTGCTATAGCTATGAAAAGTATGATCTCCTTTACAACCCAAAAACAAGAAGCCTCCTCAACATCCAACAACAAGATGCAAGCCTCTCAAACCAAAGGTAGATCAAACTCATAACCATCACAAAGTAGAATATAAGCCCAAAGCCACTAACCATCTCCATTACACGTAATGATCTCATAACAACTCAGGATCAAACATAATGAGATAACTACTCATATCCATGCATCTACTCCTCAAATAAGTCCTCACAACCATAATCCATAGCTCAAGACTCAAGCATGAGAAGATATGATACAAATAAAGAATGCATTTGAAAATCAGGCGGGCATACCTATCAAATCATTCACCGCCGAGTGAACCAAGAGTGGGGATGAGATTGTGTTACATCCCCAATTTTTGTCTTGCTATACTTTTCACTTTTACTGGGACATAAGTAATCTATTATGATGTTTAGATTAATGTCGAGGAAAGACAGATTATATTGAATGTCATATATGGAATTATGGAAATGAATATTTGTTTGTTGTTGATTTATTATTGCATTATGAGATTTGGTTTATTATTTGAATAATGATGCACTGATCATAATTTGTTGGTTACAAGTTTGATACAAGATTATAGGTTTTTAGATGACTCTCAAAGAAAAGAGAGTATCTTTCGAGGAGAGAGATATAGACCTCAGGTTACAAGTGGTTTATTTGTCAAACGAGTATTAGTGTTTAACGAAAACGTGAACCAGTGTCGTAAGAGGTAAGTCTTGTCTTGTCAAGTTTACTTTTGAACCCAATCGACAGGTAGTCGATATCTTTCAAATCTTTTCAAGTCATAGTGTGACATCATAGTCATTTGTGAAGTAAACGACGTCATCTGAGTAGAACTGTGATCATTTACGTTAAACGTAAATGTTACGACGTCATTGTCGTAAAAAGGTTGTGTTATTACTTTTGAGTCACTTAAGGTTTTATGGTTGACATTTAACATTAGATAACGATGTCGTCACGATAAGTTGGCGTGATTTATTGAAAGACTGTGTAGGGGAGACAAGCTCGACCCTTCCACAGTATTCATAAGTCTTTCAATTTAATTGTTATTATCATATTTTGATCAAGGCATAAACTATCACTTAAGATAGGTGCCATGTTGAACCATATTTATGTGTATAAGCATATATATATATATGTAATTATCAATAGAGGATAATACCTCATGGTTGTTAATAGAACTTACTCACTTGAGCAGCCATAGGCATATATTTTGGAGTGCTTTTATTGTAAATGAATAGTGGATTGAACTACTTTTTGTGATTATTAAATGATCAGCAATGGTTTAATGATGTGTCGGCCTCTTCCAAAGAGGAAGTGTGTGGTATTAACAACCACATTTGACGAGCTCCTTGGGTCGTTTATTTTCCTTCGACATGTGGAAACTTTGAATAATAGTTTGCTTCAGTTGAAACTGAATTGGTTGTGGTTGTTTATACATTCAATTAGTCCCAACTGCAAGGGATGGATGTGTGAAGTGTGGGTGACTCATTATGAGTCTTGTCAAGTCCTTATAGCCACGACTAAGTGAAGTCATTGGCGGCATCTTTTTGGAGTGTTAGGTTATTTGCAAAACATTATCATGTGGGATACGTATGGAGGAGGGAGTCTGCATGGTAAGTAGGAAAGAACGTGATTTGTCTAAGGCCAACACATAAGCTTTTTCATCTGCAAATCCATATCAGTAGAGACCGCCGCTTATAGGTAAATACTCCTGTAATATATGCTTTAAAAAGACAATGAAAGTTTGAATGATTGCTTTGTCTTGGGCAAACGTCAATCTCGGTTTGGTTATCCTTTAAGATTATTGTGTAAACTGTTAAAAATGAGATGAGCCGACTGTGTCACATTGTTTGTCATCGATTTAACTTGATTGACTAAGTCGTCTGTGTTTAAAAGGATCTAGAATCATTATAAGACTGTTATGTTAACTTAGTATAAACTAGAGAGAGTCAATGGATTACAGTGACGTTCTCCTCAGTATTTGCTCACGATAGTCTGAACAAATTATATATTTAACATTGGCCACTATTAGATCAAATGCTTTTATCTCCATGCTCAGTTTTGTCTTAGTTTTCCATAGCGAAACAGTCTATGAGTTGCTAAGAGAGTTTTGTATCTTTATGTCTTAAGCCACTTCCTCACAACATGATATAGTATTATACAATGCATATATGTTAAGGTAAGGCAGACTTAGATTGTAATGAGTAAACTAGGATATTAGTATTTCCATCTTTGTGAAGAACAATTGGGTTCTTGACAGTAAGCATTGTCTTATTTAGTTTGCTATTCCTTTAAAGGCATAATGAGTGTGATGATCTCTTTGTATCTAATTAGGCAATAACACTTGAATATTTAGTTTCATCTTAGCTCAAATATGTCTAAATGAGAGAAATCTAGATGTAGGAATCTAATGGATATCAATGAAATGAGTCCACCATCTTATGGAACTAAACTAAACTTAGAAAAAGTTTATATTTACATTGGAACCTTTGACTTATCGTAACAGAGATATACTTGCTTGTAGTCTTGGTCTGAGAGATTTATACGACCACATATTTGGATGAATACTCAAGGTCAATCTCTCTCTTTAATATTATTTTATTCTATCCATATGGCCATGTTAATGTGTAATTCTACTATGATGGAATAAGGGAAACAAATTCCTAGATTCTTATTAAGCTTTAGAAAGCCACCTTTTATTCAAATCAAGTGATAGATCATGGGGAATGTTATGATAGAGAAAACAAGGTCCATCAGACCATCCTTACTACGTATTCTATAAATGAGAATAACATTGAAGTAAACCATTATGATGGAAAAGACTAAGTCTATCTAGAAATGACTTTGTATAGAATTATATAAGAGTATATAAGAAGTGATGGTCAATGACATCACGTGAGGGTAATTGAAAGTATTCATATCCCTTTTGAATAGGAGTTATTATCTAACCATAGTATTCTTAACCTTGATTGAAGTTATGAGATAGGGTTATTTTGATTATTCAAGGGTAAAATAAAACCCAAGTTTAACCTAAAAGGGTTAAAGATTGTATGATGACACCTTTATGGTATAACTCGTTTTAGTTATTTTATGGGGGTAGACATTAAAGGGTCGAGAACCCTAAATAATAAATGTTCATATTTATCTTATGGAAAAGAGATTTGTTTTTAGTCAATAATGTTTAACATTAGGTAGAGGAACCTATTTGTCTGGATACAAGTCAACTTGAGATATAAGTCATAAGCCTCAGATTTTGCAATCATGCAAGAGGTACTATTAAATGGTTAGTCAAATATAAAGTTTATTATAACTTATTGGTCACAATTTCTCTTAGCTATTACTTGTCAATAAGTGATGAATCTCAAATGTTGCAAAGATGCAAAGAGATGCCCAAGAATAGATAGTCATGTTGATAATTGAGAGTGGGGGGGGTGAATCAATTATCCTAATTATTTCATCTTTCTGAACTTCCTTAACAGTTAATGCAACATCAAATCAAATAAGTAAACATAACCATGAAATAGAATTAACATCAATACACATGACACAATGATTTTGACGTGGAAAACCCTGTTAAGGGAAAAACCACAGGGTGATTAACCCAAGATATTATTCTTTGTTAGAAGAATAGAAAGAACAAAATGGCACTTGCCAATTGGGGCTCACTGCCCAAGCACACTGCTCACAAGAGGCTCACTGCCTACAAGAGACTCACTGTCCACAAGAAAAGAAGGTAACAAAATACTTGAACTGATGAGAAGCATCCACACATGCTGAAGTTTAGCTCCGGTTAAGCTCAATAAACTGATCTGCTGCACTTCATTCTTACTCTCCTTAAGTGCTACTGTCCTGTCACATTCCAGACCTGTCTTTTTGCCTTCACACTGCTCTTCTGCTTTTCTTTGCACTTCCACCATACACCACACACATTCATATCTAAATCCATCTGGTATATATATATCCGCACAAAAGATTTCATCCTCTTTCTAGTTAGCATCCGGAATTCCCAAACTCTGATTTGTCAGCTGAATCTTTGCATACCAAGTAATGCGGATCAAGAGATGCTAGTAGAAGTCATCAATCATGTCGGCCAATCATGAATGATACCTTAGGAAACTTAATCACCATCAATATCACATCCGGATTAAGGTCTGATGCTCTACCGGTTAGGTCTTCCTCTGTCTACTCTGCCAAACAGAAACCCAACACTCAAGTACTCATGTCTCTTCACTCTTCCATCACTGGAGGCTCAATCCCTAGGATCTATCAATCAAGGTACTCCTCTTGATTTCCCCAAATCTGTACATTGCTGAGATACTTCCTCTGAGAGATCTGGACCTATCTGTCAGACCTTGCTACCTACTCTGTTCTTGCTTACCGGATCACAATACTTCTTCAATCTGACTTCCAGTAAAGACACATCATGTCCTGCGGATGTGTAGGATAAACTTTGTTGCCATCAATGACAACATTCATGAAGCCACACAGTGTCTCTTGCCAACAATCTCCCCCTTTGGCATTGATAGCAACACTTAGTGAAAAATGACTAAGTGTCACACTATACTCCCCCTTGGCTGATGCTTTGTCCTTATGTTTATTTTTCGGAGCTCCCCCTTAGCTGGATTCCTCATTTTTCACTACTCCTCACTCCCCCTTTGACATCAATGGCAAAGGGTGGGGTCCGCACACCAAAATTTTCAAAACTTGATCTATACTTGGCCGCATAAGTATATAAACAAGTTGTACTTACATATACTTAAGTACGTCCGCAAAGGTTTTCTTCAACTATACAACATCTATCTCCCAACTCTGCTTCATCCTATCCAAAATTGAGATGTGACCACTTAACAGGAATGCAAAAGCTTCTACCTTTTTGAGATCTATCAGATCACTGGTCCGGGCTATGGCTTGGGCATCAGTCAGGGCTTCATGCATGGCCTCTAACTTAGGGATAATAATCCCTCTAATTTCACTCAACTTTTTTATTCTATTTTTCTTCTCCTTCTCAAGTGTCTTTATTTCATTTATGACTGCAATAGTTTGACACTCTTGATTTACTATGGAGGAGGATAGAGGATCAAAACTTTGAGATAAACTTAACAGTTTATCCTCTTGCTCTTTTACCTTCTTCTCAATGTCCTTAGTTACTTTAGGCCCAGAATAAACAAAATTTGTAAATATCACCACCATCTTTGAGAGCATTTTCTAAGCTCTTTATCCCAATATCCATAACTCTCCTATCATTGGTTATTAACCCTTGTACTTCTGATAATCTTTTTACCAAGAATTCCTTCTGGACCTTATCTTCTGCTAACTTCTCTAAGGAGTCAAAATGTGTGTTAACACTATTTATTAGAGATTTGAGATTACCGGATGAGGAGGTTGAGGGATCTTTCTAAAAAGATGGCATGATCTTCTCCAGTACACCTGATGCAACTTCTATGAGCTTGCAGTCCTCCATGTGAGACTTCAGAAGTTTTTCTTTTGCCTTTGCTAAAGTAAAGGATGCTAGCTTCATGGTGTGAACCAGGGAGAGGGAGTCAAAATTGAACGGTCCTTGAAGAAGTTCCAGTTCATCAAATTCCATCATCTCCTTGGTTAAGAATTCTTCGACTGCTTCTACTGTGTCTCTTGCCGGTGACAGGGTTTTCTCCCCTTCTGCAGTCTTAGCACTATCATCTGAGGCTTTCTCTGTTTGACCTTTCTCCTTTTCTTGTACTTCTTCTCCTTGACTGGTTTTCTCCTTTATTTGTTCTTCTCCTTTAGATCCGGAGTCTGCAGGGGAAACCAGAGGAGAGATGTTTGCTTGATCATGGACTTCCTCTTCCAGAGCAAAGGAATCTAAGTCCATACCTTTTCTTTCACCTGTCTCCTTTACCTCTTCTCCCACTATCTCAGTAGATTCTTCTTCAATATTTGTAGCTGAGGGATCATCACCTAAGTCCTATATAATAGGAATGTTGAATCTTTTGTATGCATTCTGGAGGATCTCTTCTGTCTCTTTTGCTACTTTGTCAGTTTCTCCGAGCATAAGTTGATTCATTCTAGCTTTGCTCTGGAACTCATCCTTACAATCTTTGAAGATCATATTCTTCTACTTAGGAGTGATGGAGGGATAAAGTTGAATGGCTATCTATTCCCAGATCTCCATATCCTTTTCTTTTGCATTATTCTTCCTCATTTCAAGTTCCTTCTCAAAGCTTTTAGGAATTAAAGATATGATCTCAATGAAAGCTTTGTTGTAGATGTTCAGATACTTAATTGTGGCATCTTGTAGAATTTTCTGGTTAGCTTCATTGCATTCATCATAGAATTCTGTTAATGGTTTCAGGTTTCCATCCACAGTAATTGCTTTGATGATGTCATCAAGAGTAGGTTTCTCAACACATTTTTCTGTCTTTTCTTCTTCCTTATCTAGACCGGTAGAGGATTCTTCAGATACTTTCTTCTTCTTCTTCATTTTCTTAATTCCCTCATCAGACTGTGTTTCCTCATCGTCCTTGAGGCTTGTGTATGATCTTGTAGCCTTTGACTTTGTTCTCTTTTCTCCTTTACCGGATGATTTTGCTTCTTGTTTTGATGCCTTTAAGCTCTTAGAGGATCTGGTCCAGGAGGGGGCTTCTATCGGAGCACTTTCTTTTTCAGTTTCTTGCTTTTCTTTCTCTGCCCTTTCCATTTTCTCTCTGTTGGCATCTAGTGCCTCTTTTGAAATTCCATGCCTCTTGGCAAATTCTTCTACCTCTTTTCTCACTTTTCTCTTCATCTCTGGTTGTCTGAGCTCCACATGGATTTTTACACTTAATTCTTCAAAGGTTCCAAACCTTTCTGCCTTAGGATCTTTGGGCTGACTTAGCATGTGTTGAACATGTAGCTCTACAATTTTCTCATCAACTTCATACCCCATTGGCATGATCCAGACTACCCTTGGCTCCACTACCTCCATTAGGCACTAATCAGTTTCTACCATAAAGCAAACTGTATCCTTATACTTTTCAACTAGGGATTGGGGAATTCTCTCTCTGGCTTGCATCATGTTCTGAAAGTTCTTTAAGTACCCCCAGAGTGCTGTATTCTGTGAATTGGCATCACCAATTCCATGTAGATAGTCTCTGATTTGAATTGCTACTGGTATGTCATTCTGCCATATCCACCCATTAGATCTGGGTAGCTCATTCATATAATAGAAGAACAAACAGAGTATCAAGCCACCATATTTGAAGGAGTTTTTCTTGTCCTTGATCTTTTGTAGGTTTTCCAAAAGTTGGTTCAGAAGGAGCTCACAGAGATCATAATCAACATTCTTTCTTAACATTTCATAGGTAGTATATACAGCAGTTCTAGATACTGAATTCTCCCTACTGGAGTGATATATCTTATAGCCAATTATCATTGATGCAAACTTGATATCTGGATCTGAGATATCTTCAATTGTCATTGTTCTTTTATCAAATTTTGATCTGGTAGCCTCACTTACAATTTGGTTTTTGACAGATTTGAGAATAGGCATCTCACCGGTTGAGTGTAATCCGGTTATAGCCCTAATGGAATCCTTAGTGATCTTAAACAGCCTGTTCAACCACATGAAGTTGTCATACATTCTGCTCAAAACATACCAGACCCATTCATCTTCTGTAAAATAGGGGAAATGAATGTATTGTGCAAAATGTTTGTCATGGATAGCCTTATATTGTGGTTTGAGTTCAAATGAGTCATCAATTAACTGATTGTGATAGATATCCATCATCTTGGATTCCCCAAAATTTTTAATGTTCGCATGAATGTATGCCCTAACTTATTCAACATGTAAAACCCCATATGGAATGCTAGAAAATGCTCTTAACAGATCCACTTCTAGAGATTTGTAAGGATGTTTCTTAAATTTGGGACGGGGCCTATCAGAAATCTTTACAACATTTGGAGTGGTCATCTTCAAAAGATTTACAATGAGATATTTAGCAACGGAAAATACCTCTTACGCCTTTAGGGTTCACGAAATGAGTTGAGAAGATTGTTGAATGATTTGAATTCTGCGGTTGATCCTTGAGAGAGATGAACCAAACTTGTTTGCAGATCTCTTTTTCTCTTCTTCTCCAGTGCAAATGTGCAAATGACGAGCGAATGAACCCTTTTATTTATGATAAAAACCCTAATTCCACACTGTAATAAATGTGCAACTTAAGTCATTCTGGTTGCCTTGTTCTTCTTATTTTGAGACAGATCATTTCTAGATCACTGAGATACACTTAAAGTTATTTTTGGTGAATAGTGACCATCTATATTCATTTCCCTAATCATTTGTTCTATCCGCAGATCAAGATTCCACAATTTTGAATCAAGCCGGATCTAACTATGAGAAGGTTGTTCTTACCGGATGACTGTCAAACTGGATCAATTAGACTCTTCAAATATGCTTACGAATCTTTCATATCTTAACCGATTCTTCTTTTGATATTCCTATGAGAATCTTCTAATCCGCAACCTCTCATGTGCCAGTTTTAGGCACCTAATGACTAGCTGGGGGAATTTGTTTTTCTTAGTGACTCCCCCTAAGCCAGAGGTCATTTATTTAATTTTCGGAAGGATTATCAGCACCAGATTCTGGTGCGGATCCATCCACAACATTTTCTATGCTTCTCTTCACCCAAATCTTATTCAACTCCCTTTGAATTTCATTCGCGTTCACTTTTCCTTTTCCTTTGTCTTGGTTATGATTATGTTGTTCTGGACCCCTTTTGTCTTGATTCCTACTTCTACAGAATTTGGCAATATGACCAGATCTATTGCAATTGTAGCAAACAACATTTCTTTGCATATTTGACTAATATCCTCTTGATCTACACTAATTAGCCATATGTCCCACTCTATTGCATGCAAAGCATCTACCATTGAATGAATTGTTCATTTGTGTGTTTCTACACTCATGGGATTTGTGACCATACCTTTTGCAATTGAAGCACTGTCCAGAGAAGGATGTATTAGTCTGATTCATTCTTCTTCTGCACTGATTTGCTTTATGACCAAAGTTGTTGCAGTTGTGGCAGTATCCATTGAAAGATGGATATCTTTGAGCATTTGGTTGCCTTACTGGAGGTCTTCTAGGCCTATTTCTTGGATTCTCTGATTTGGAGTTCTTTTCGTCAAATCCAGAGCTTTCACCTTTTTCATACCCCAAGCCTTGTTTGTCATCTACCCTCTTTTGGCTTTAAAGAAGGACTTCAAGTTGAGCAAAGCTTATCTTGAATTTTTCTTTGTATTCATTTTCTGTTTGAAGATCCCTTTTAAGAGTGTCAATTTGTTTCTCAAGTTGTTCTTCATTGTCTCTGGCTTCTTCAAGATCAGATTCTAGATGCCTGATTATTCTATCCATATTGTGGCAGTCTTTTGACTTCTCCTTGAGAGATTGCCTTAGATCATCTTCAGTTTTTCTTTTGTCTTCAATTTCTTGAGTGAATTTCATAACTCCTGATTCCATTTCATGTCTTACCATAATGACCTCTTTTGATAACTTTTCACATAACTTGGTTTTCTCCTTCAGATCTTCATTTGTATCATTGGCTTCACCTTGACTTGCCAATTGCTGAAGTAGTTCCTTTCTCTTTTTCATAGAGATACTTAGTTTCTCTTTTAGTTCATTTATGAAATCATTAGCCTATTTGAGTCTTTCCTTTAAGTTGTTGACTTCGGAATGAGATTGCTCAAGATCATCTAGGGCAGACTGAAGTTGTTCCCTCATACCATACATATCTATTTTGAATTCCCAGATCTTCCTCAAGCTGTTAGGCTCTGTTTAGAGGAACTTGGCTCTGATACCAATTGTTGATAACTGAGAGGGGGGGGTGAATCAGTTATCCTAATTATTTTAGCTTTCTGAACTTCCTTAACAGTTAATGTAACATCAAATTAAATAAGCAAACATAACCATGAAATGGAATTAACATCAATACACATGACACAATGATTTTGACGTGGAAAACCCTGTTAAGGGAAAAACCACGGGGTGATTAACCCAAGATATTATTCTCTGTTAGAAGAATAAAAAGAACAAAATGGTACTTGCCAATTGGGGCTCACTGCCTGAGCACACTGCTCACAAGAGGCTCACTGCCTACAAGAGACTCACTGTCTACAAGAAAAGAAGGTAACAGAATACTTGAACTGATGAGAAGCATCCACACATGTTGAAGTTCAATTCTAGTTAAGCTCAATAAATTAATCTACTGCACTTCATTCTTACTCTCCTTAAGTGCTATTGTCTTGTCACATTCTGGACCTGTCTTTCTGCCTTCACACTACTCTTCTGCTTTTCTTCGCATTTCCACCATACACCACACACATTCATATCTAAATCCATCTGGTATATATATCCACACAAAAGATTTCATCCTCTTTCTAGTCAGCATCTAGAATTCTCAAACTCTGATCTGTCAGCTAAATCTTTGTATACCAAGTAATGCAGATCAAGAGATGCTAGTAGAAGTCATCAATCATGTCAGCCAATCATGAATGATACCTTAGGAAACTTAATCACCATCAATATCACATCTGGATTAAGGTCTGATGCTCTGCCGATTAGGTCTTCCTCTGTCTACTCTGCCAAATAGAAACCCAACACTCAAGTACTCATGTCTCTTCACTCTTCCATCACCGGAGGCTCAATCCCTAGGATCTATCAGTCAAGGTACTCCTCTTGACTTCCCCAAATCTGCACATTGCCGAGATACTTCCTTTGAGAGATCCAGACCTGTCTGTCAGACCTTGCTACCTGCTATGTTCTTGCTTACCAAATCACAATACTTCTTCAATCTGACTTCCGATAAAGACACATCATCTCCTACAGATGTGTGGGATGAACTTTGTTGCCATCAATGACAACATTCATGAAGCCACATAGTGTCTCTTGCCAACAATTCATTCCATAAGGTCTATGGAGCAATGACAGTGTCTTGTGAATCCACCTAAGTCAGAAAGACTAGGTTTGAGTTAGATAAAACTCTTTAGTTAAACCTTAACTTGACCCAGATATGGTATTTATTTATATTAAATCATTGTGATCATTATATAGATCGTGATTGAAGGGACAAGTACCCTAACCTATGTTATTTATTCTTACTTGTAAGAAAGGAAATGATTTCCTAGATTACGATGCTTATCCTGGGTAAGGTAACCATCTTAGTTGTTATTAATCAATTTAAAATTCTTATGATTTGAAGAGTCTTGGATCTCGGGTATTGCACTAATGCAATGAGAATCCTCATAAAGAAAGGTAGTTGATTAGGTCGATGGATTATAGACAGTGAAAGAAAACATGTCTAGTAAGTCAGGAAGACTAAAATATTGAAATTGTTAGGACTTCATAAGTTAAACGTAGTTGACCAAGTCGAACTAAAGGAATATGATAGTATCCAAGTCAAGTTGGGGTTGGTGAACATTACAACAACGTTCATTGCAAACATCAATTTATATTGAAACTATGGCCATAGTAATGTATATGTCTCTGCATGCATTGTCAGTTCACTATATCTGGATTGCACAACCTATCAAAAATCATACTTAGCTAGAGGATATCTAGGGTTGTATGGTTGATAGAGTTGTATAGGATACAACACTATGTACTCAGAAAGGCAAATTACCATTGGTCACCTTTGGTATATATTCCTTGTGAAGGGTAGGGTCACTTCCTATGTGGAAGATGTGTGGGAGATCGCCGATCTGTGGATGGAGGAAAATCACTAGAAAGATACTCTCTCTCTAGCAGAAGACATGCCAAGGCTTGTGATAAAGATGTCAGATTTTTTGATGTAGTATATCTTTGAGACTTGAGTTTATTGAGACTATGTAAAACATTATCTAATGTAGATATTTTTAATTGATTTACTTTTGTAAACATTGTACTTGAGAAATACAATATGGTTTATTGTATTTTGTAATGAGAAATCTTATAATTGTAGTTACTTGATTATATGTTGAATAAAAGAAAAAATCTCTTTATCTCATTTTTACCTTGTTAAATTACTTTATGGTAAATTTTCTAGTTTTACTATGTTTTTAGAACTTGGATGTTATATATTGCTCCTCCAGGATGCACCAAGCCTCAAAGGCTCTCTCCAAGAATAATCTCCTCAACATGTCCGTGTTAGACTCACATCTAACCAAGGTTTAGGCTCCTCGGTCTTGCTATTGAAATCTTCATCAAAGAGTAACCATACCAACACATGTCTCTAATCCCAAGAGAACTCAAGCCTCACCTAAGTCTCCAAGTATCCATGAGTACCTCCATGATCAATCCATGCTAAACTCCAAATGCAAAACTACACCATCATGAAGCTCCCAAGCACATAAACAATGTACCCAATACCAAGAGAACCAACAATATCATAGTTAAAGCTCCCACTGCACATATGCATAACCAAGGAACACATAATGACATCATGATCTAATCATATCCTCAAAGGAAGATCGCATGCACTATTGCACACATCCTGTCTCAAGAGAACTTGCATCATGCCAATACTCAAACTAGTATCTAGAGTAAACCATGACACAATACCAACCATCCTGTAAGCAAGGATCACTTGTTAGAACTAACAAACCATAACCGACACTGTTGGATCTAGGGCATACAACTGAGAGGGGGGGGGTGAATCAGTTGTATAAAACTTCTTGTTCTTTCAAACTCTTGATTCTTTGTTGTTAGTTAGCAGCATATAAATTAATCATCCATGAAAGCATAATACATAAACACAAGAGCAGATAAGCATCAACACATTGAACACCAAGATTTTGACGTGGAAAACCCGGTTAAGGGAAAAACCACGGGGTGATTAACCCAAGAATTATTCTCTGTTAGAAGAATAAAGAAGAATGAATGTCACATGCCAATTAGGGCTCACTGCCCGAGCACACTGCTCACAAAGAGGCCCACTGCCTACAAGGAGACACACTGTCTACAGAGTGATAAAAATCACAGTCTTGAATTGGAGAATGACATCTCTACCATGTCCGGATCAGTTCCAATTAAGCCCAAAAACCTCTGCTCTGCCTTTCGCACTTCTCTTCGCTATGCCACACACATCCACACTCACCTCATCACGAAATGAACTCACAAACTGTTATTTATACAAGACATCAACTTAGGAACAAACATCTAAGTCGGCAAACAACCATAAGAACATCCGCAAGATGAATAACACATCCGGTCGGCCACCACAAGAACATTCGCAGGATGAACAACTCATCCGGTCGGCTAAACAGAGCAAGAACTTCATCCGGAAGAATATCTTCAATTCCGAGCTCTACTATTAATGCGGACCAACAACATAACCTCAACATGATCCAAGAACCTTCACAGGCCTGCCTGAATGACCGGATACATCCGCACTTCCTTTACCTACTGGAATCTCTTGTCTTCCTCATCCGGAACTTCAAGAACACAGTCTGTCGCCACTGTCATAATGCAAAAGGTACTTCCGGACCTCCAAATCATACACAAATCAGGATGACACATCACAAGGACATCCCAAACACTCCTTCCAATCCGCAGATTAGGATAATACAATTCCGGACCTCACCGGACCTTTCTGTGATCCTTTGTCACCTCTGAACACTTGCCGGAACCGGTTCTACACCGACAGCCACAACTCCTTCAGATCTTCATGCGGACCTCTGAAATCTTAACTGAAGCATCTCAAGACTCATATCTACAGACCCTTTAATCCGCATCCTCTGGTTCTCATCCTATACAGTACATTTGCCTTCTTCTCATCACTGTTCTTCACTGTTCCTAACTGAGGCTAATTTTCTCAATATCCTCAGCACACTGCTCATCCAATCCATCTTGTCAATGCAATATGAGTATGTTGACATCAATGACAACACAGGTTTACCTCATACTTGCAACAATCTCCCCCTTTGTCATTGATGGCAACATATGATGTGAAAAACCATCAAGACAAGAACTTCTCCTTTCTGTCACAGCTCCCCCTATCAACAACAACTTTTCACATGTCTTCTCTTCCTTTACTGCTCCCCCTTTGATCATCAACCACTTGTTTTTCACATGTCTTCTCTCCCCCTTTGACATCAATGGTAAAGGGCTCATACTTGCAATTCTCATATATCAGAATCATACCAGCTGCTCCCCCTTAGTTGCAGCTCCCCATCATCAATCCGGATCACAAGATATGACTGTGATATCCACCGGACTGATGCACATCAGTGCATCCTAGTTCATCACCGGAGGGGCCATGACCCCTAACTTCTCCCGGAGATATTCAAAAGAATCCTTGGGAAGAGGTTTAGTAAAGATATCTGCAATCTGATCCTTGGAGGGAACATACTCCAATCTGACTTCTTCCTTGTTTACTTGTTCTCTCAAAAAGTGAAATTTGATAGATATGTGCTTAGTCTTAGAATGCAATACCGGATTCTTAGAAATATTAATTGCACTTGAATTATCACAGAAAATTGTGATAGGCTCCTCATATTCAACTTTGATGTCTCTTAGCATCTGCTTCATCCATAAGATTTGAGTGCAACTACCTGCTGCTGCAATGTATTCTGCTTCCGTTGTAGACAGAGATATTGCATCTTATTTCTTGCTTAGCCAAGAAACCAATCTCTTCCCCAAAAAGAATGCTCCACCACTAGTGCTCTTCCGGTCATCCACATCTCCTGCCCAATCTGCATCTGTGTAAGCATGAAGAGAGAAATCCGGATCTCTAGGGTACCATAGACCATACTCAACTGTTCCTTTCAAGTACCTAAAAATTCTTTTGATTGCCATAACATGAGATTCTCTAGGATCAGCCTGGAATCTTGCCACAAGACCAACAGCCTGCATTATATCTGGTCTAGTTTGAGTGAGATACAACAATCCACCAATCATTGATCTATACTTTGTCTGATCTGCCTTTGGAGAATCATCATCTTTGCTTAACTTACATCCGGTTGCCATAGGAGTGTTCATAGGCTTTGAGTCTTCCATACCAAATTTCCTTAACAATTCTTTCACATATTTGGTCTGAGAAATGAAGATCCCTTCTTTTGTTTGAGTAATTTGTAGACCCAAGAAGAAATTCATTTCACCAAGCATAGACATTTCGAACTCACTTTTCATCTGATTTGCAAAAGTTTTGCACATACTATCTCTTCCTCCAAAAATGATATCATCCACAAACACTTCAACAATCAAAATGTTTTCATGATCAATTTTGAAATATAAGTTACTGTCAGCAGTACCTTTGTTGAATCCAATCTGCACAAGATACTTATCCAACCTTTCATACCATGCTCTTGGGGCTTGCTTCAATCCATACAAAGCTTTCTTCAACTTGCAGACCATATCATTATTATCAGACAATTGAAATCCATCCGGTTGTTCAATGTAGACTTCTTCTTCCAGATCACCATTTAGGAAGGCAGACTTGACATCCATTTGATATACCTTGAAGTCTTTGAAGGCAGCAAATGCAAGAAGTAATCTGACTGCTTCAATTCTTGCCACCGGAGCAAAAGTCTCTTCAAAGTCAATTCCTTCTATTTGAGAGTAGCCTTTGCAGACCAATCTAGCTTTGTTTCTGATTACTTCACCAGCTTCATTTAGTTTGTTCCGGAAGACCCACTTGGTTCCAATTACATTTCTGTCTCTAGGTCTGGGAACAAGATCCCAAGTATGATTTTTCTCAATTTGCATCAATTCATCTTCCATTGCTTTGGTCCAGTTTTCATCATTGCAGGCTTCATTTATTGTTTTAGGTTCAATCTTTGAAATCAGACAACATTCATCCTGATTTTGAGCAACATTCCTTCTAGTTTGTACACCTTTGCTTCTGTCACCTATGATCTGATCTTCAGAGTGGTTCAGTCTTACATACCTTGGGATTTTGGGAGTATCCTGCACTGCTGCTTCTTGATCAGGCTCATTCAAACCTATCTCTTCTTCCTGATTTACCGGATCAGGCTGACTCTGTCTCACCGGAGAGGATTGAGGTCCTTGAACACTGTCTTGGTCATCTTCATCAAACTCATAAAATCTTGAAGGCTTCTCAATTCCTTCATCAACTTTCACATTGGTGCTTTCTATCATCTTCCTCAATCTCTTATTGTAACACCGGTATGCTTTGCTTTGAGTGGAGTAACCCAAGAAAATTCCTTCATCACTTCTAGCATCAAACTTTCCTAGATCTTCATCTCTTTTAATATAACACTTGCTACCAAATACTCTGAAATATTTCACAGTAGGAGTGATGCCAAACCAGAGTTCATAGGGGGTCTTACTGGTGTTGTTTCTAATCTGAACTCGATTGAGAGTGTAGACTGCAGTGCTGATAGCTTCCTTCCAAAACATTTGAGGAACATTTGCTTCCAACATCATTGTCCTGGCAGCTTCCTGGATGGTCCGGTTCTTTCTCTCAACTACTCCATTCTGCTGTGGAGTCCTAGGAGCAGACAACTGTCTCCTTATACCCTGCTTCTCACAAAAGTCAATGAACTCACCAGATGTAAATTCACCACCTCTATCAGACCTTAGACACTTTAGTTTCAATCCGGTTTGACTCTCTACCATAGCTTTGAAGATTTTGAACTTCTCAAATGCTTCTGATTTTTCTTTTAGAAAGGTAACCCACATCATCCTGGAATGATCATCAATTAATAACATGAAATATCTATCACCTTGCAGACTCTTGATTCTTGTCGGACCACAGAGATCAGTATGTACTAATTCCAACAATCCGGTAGAAGACTGATCTTTGCTTTTGAAAGAGACTCTGCTTTGTTTGCCTAGCTGACATTCTTTGCACAAACTATTTGTGGGTTTCATCAATTTTGGAAGATCTCTTACTGCCTGAGTATTGCTTATCTTGATGATGTTATCAAAATTTACATGACACATTCTTCTATGCCATAACCAACTCTGATCAATTTGAGCAAACAAACAACTTTTATTTGAACCAATCAGGTGAAAGATATTACCTTTTGTCTGAGTATCGGATGCAATTTCAGTTCCGGAGCTTGTAAAGATTCTGCATTTTCCATTCTTGAACCGGAGATCATAACCCTTGTCCACTAACTGACCAACACTGAGAAGATTGTGCTTTAATCCTTCAACATATAGTACGTTACCTGTTTTGCTTTTTCCATCAAAGGAAATAGTTCCCCTGCCTCTGATTCTGCCAGCTGAATTGTCACCAAACTTTACCATTCCTCCTTCATACCTTTCCAAATTCAAGAACTTATTCTTGTCACCAGTCATATGGTGAGAGCATCCACTGTCAATAACCCAATCATCCTTTTCTTCCACTTGAGCAGCCAAAGCTTTTTCAACAACTTTGTGATTGACAGATTCAGAGAGTATTGAATCTTCTTCCTTGATGGCAATAAACACCCACTCATTTCCAGATTTGCTTCCTAGTTCTGATTCATCATCTGTTACTCCTTCATTGTCATCTTCTTCATGAACATAATAGCAATTCTTTTGAAACCTTTGTCTGTTAGTATTAGACCTTGCAGATCTTTCCGGACATCTTGAAGCAAAATGACCAATCTTATTGCAGTTGAAACACTTAAAGGGTAGTTTTCCTTCATACTTACCGAATCCTCTTGGCAGTCTCTTTGCAATGAGGGCTTCAAGTTGAGCTGTTTCTGCTTCTTCTTCTTCCATGTCTCTTCTTGCTTGATCATACCATGACATTTTCCTTGATGAGTTTTCTCCCGGATCAAATCTTTGTTTTCCTTTCACATAGGCACTGGCTTTGAAAGCAGATTCAGTCTTGGGAGGATCATCTCCAAACTCGGTCATTTCAAATGCAGCTAGTTTGCCAGCCAATTGTTCTCTTGTGACAGTTGAGTGGGCTCTGAATTCATCAATGGCAGCAACCTTGATTTTGTAGGCAGCAGGAAGGGATCTTAGGATTTTGCAGACAATCTCATTTTCATCTAAAGTTCCACCAGCATTTCTGATTCCACATACCAGCTCATTCACTCTTGGCATAAAGGTAGTGATGTTTTCATCATCTCTCATTTTCAATCTTTCAAATTTCCCTTTCAGACTTTGCAACCTTGCACTTTTGACAAACTCATCTCCTTCATACAGAAGTTCCAGTTTAGTCAGGATCTCATAAGCAGTTGGTAGGTCAATAACATTCGAGAGATCTGAGTCATTCAATGCGCTTAGAAGAGCTTCCTTGGTCCGCAGATTGTTTTCAGCTTCTGTGATTTCATTCAGAGTTGTCGGACCACCTTGTGGAGGTACATATGGTTTTGAAACCATAGCCAAGTATGCTTTTCCCATACATTCCAGGTGACACTTCATGTGACCTTTCCAGAGAGTGAAGTTGGTTCCATCGAACTTCAGACTATCCTTCTTGTATGACGACATCCTGGATCACCTCAAGCGGTTAAGCTCCTATCAGAGGAACTTAGCTCTGATACCAATTGTTGGATCTAGGGCATACAACTGAGAGGGGGGGGTGAATCAGTTGTATAAAACTTCTTGTTCTTTCAAACTCTTGATTCTTTGTTGTTAGTTAGCAGCATATAAATTAATCATCCATGAAAGCATAATACATAAACACAAGAGCAGATAAGCATCAACACATTGAACACCAAGATTTTGACGTGGAAAACCCGGTTAAGGGGAAAAACCACGGGGTGATTAACCCAAGAATTATTCTCTGTTAGAAGAATAAAGAAGAATGAATGGCACATGCCAATTAGGGCTCACTGCCCGAGCACACTGCTCACAAAGAGGCCCACTGCCTACAAGGAGACACACTGTCTACAGAGTGATAAAAATCACAGTCTTGAATTGGAGAATGACATCTCTACCATGTCCGGATCAGTTCCAATTAAGCCCAAAAACCTCTGCTCTGCCTTTCGCACTTCTCTTCGCTATGCCACACACATCCACACTCACCTCATCACGAAATGAACTCACAAACCGTTATTTATACAAGACATCAACTTAGGAACAAACATCTAAGTCGGCAAACAACCATAAGAACATCCGCAAGATGAATAACACATCCGGTCGGCCACCACAAGAACATTCGCAGGATGAACAACTCATCCGGTCAGCTAAACAGAGCAAGAACTTCATCCAGAAGAATATCTTCAATTCTGGGCTCTACTATTAATGCGGACCAGCAACATAACCTCAACATGATCCAAGAACCTTCACAGGCCTGCCTGAATGACCGGATACATCCGCACTTCCTTTACCTACTGGAATCTCTTGTCTTCCTCATCCGGAACTTCAAGAACACAGTCTGTCGCCACTGTCATAATGCAAAAGGTACTTCCGGACCTCCAAATCATACACAAATCAGGATGACACATCACAAGGACATCCCAAACACTCCTTCCAATCCGCAGATTAGGATAATACAATTCTGGACCTCACCGGACCTTTCTGTGATCCTTTGTCACCTCTGAACACTTGCCGGAACCGGTTCTACACCGACAGCCACAACTCCTTCAGATCTTCATGCGGACCTCTGAAATCTTAACTGAAGCATCTCAAGACTCATATCTATAGACCCTTTAATCCGCATCCTCCGGTTCTCATCCTATACAGTACATTTGCCTTCTTCTCATCACTGTTCTTCACTGTTCCTGACTGAGGCTAATTTTCTCAATATCCTCAGCACACTGCTCATCCAATCCATCTTGTCAATGCAATATGAGTATGTTGACATCAATGACAACACAGGTTTACCTCATACTTGCAACAAACACCTCAACCAAAGACTCCAGAGTCCTCCATGGTACCAAGATGTCAACATCTCCAAATCACATGAAGATAACCATATCCTACCAAAGCTCCCACTGAAGTGTGATACCGAGCTATACATGATAACATCATAAACATCAAACCATCACTATCAAAATCTCCCACTAAAACTTGTAACCAAGCTATCCATAACATCATGATAACCATCTCCTACATGAAGATCATCCATGGCCCCAACACAATCAAGGAATCCACTGTAACGACACAACTCCCAAAAGGTTGAGTAAACCATAATCTCTAAAACCAAGAAGATGAACAAAACCTATAAACCAAACATCAATCCAACACCACCAAAATTGTACCTATGAAACAATCATGTCATGCCAAACTCCCAACCAAACAAGGAACATCCACGACACCATGATCAACACTCAATGTACTTGCAACAAACTCCCATCAAGTCTCACACAATTATACCATATAGTCAACAAACATTGGTCCCAAACATGATTGTATCAGGTAATACCATCTCTCTCTATATCTCATAATGACAAGCAAACCAATTCAACATGTGACTAACCCAAGCCACAATTAGAATCCGCATCAACACTGAAACATCTATGGGCATAAACAACCCACATCCAAGTCATCAATGCAACATGTAAGCATAGACAAGCTACAACATTGCACAACCTATAGATCTCACAATGCAACATGCAAATTCAACAATACAATGGTAACCATGTCAAATGAGGAAAATCAAAGATAAACCTGTAATTTTGTAATGACTCAAACACCAAATCGTCCTAGATTTGATTTGCCATCAACTCACAAATGCACCAAAAGTCAAAGGAACCAAAATTAGCTCAAACTAATACAAACTAAATAAACCTTAGAATATCATCTCCAAACCTACTCCTCTGCATAGTTCTCAGAAATACCTTTCCAACTCCTATAAGAAGTCCAAAATTTGACTCCGTATGCACCTGTTATGCCCGGTCAAATCTTAAAACAAACATCTGGCTTCCAACTGGCAAAAACTAGTTAAAATAGAAAAATCTAAAAAACATTCTGTCACCACTACATAGTACACAGAAAGAGCATTCTGCTAACTATAAGAAGTTGAAAATCTAACATCGTGGGAAAACGTTATGCCCCCTAGAAAAAATGAGCTCAATTAGGCTATGTAATCAGGTCTTGGTGGCCCTCCGATGGCTATTGGGTGGTGCCCTAGTGGCCCGCTAGTGGCAGTGGTGCGCCAGCGGCGCTTGGGTGATGCCCTGGTGGTGCATAGGTGGCAGAGAGGTTATGGATTTGAAAAACATATTAAAATAGGTTTAATTTTTTATTGTAATTGATTGAAGTTTTAAAATATTATTAAGGGTTTTAAAGCCCATAAGGGCTAAGCACCAGCTCCCACGGGACTGGGGGCTCGAGCTGGGGGGCTAAGCCCCGCCAATCTCGGAGCCCACCGTCCAAGCTGGTCGCCATGGTTCTACTGGCGTAGGCTGGCAGTGCCGACGACACTGACAATGCCACCGCCTGCCAAGCCATGCACTTGCGTAGGCCTAGTGTAGGGGGTATGATCCCCCCTTAAATATATATATTTTTTTAATTTTTTATTTTTAAATCAAAACATTTGTAGAATACGGGAAAAAATTATTTTAATTTTCTGCAACACGCGTACCTACGCTAACGCAGTGCCTTGTCACACGATACGACCGTACGGAATATTCACTGCAAAGATTCCCTAAGGCCTAAATTAGGGCAAATTTTTTTTATCTCCAAACATAAGTGAATTATATTTTTTTCTTCACCTACGGCACCTTCTAAATCCAACGGTAGGGTCTATTTTTACCTAGGAGGCTTCCTGCAAAAGTTGACCTCCAAAACCCACCATACAAAGAGCTCAAATCAAAAACCTATTTGTCGAATCACCATCAAACCCTAGATTTGTAAAAACCCAAATCTTCAAATAGCCTTGTAACCCTAAAAATGCCTTCATTCCTTCCTCCAAAGCCATGGATTCCACTGTACACAAAAAATCTACTCATAGCTAGGGTTATCAAATAAGGATTTCCTCCCAAATCATGGCAACCAAACTCTAATACCAAATATTAGAAATATGCAGCCATATAGGCCAATTCCTCATAACCCAATAAGAGATTAAATGTGCAACAATAACTAGAAATCCACATGCAAAATAAATAGACAATCATACCATCAATGGTGACATAATATATACCCTGAGAAAACCCTCATATAAGGAAAAATCTAGCCTCCAAAAGCATGCATCTCTCATGTATTATTGAACAATGAAGATTACAATACATATGTAGAGATAACCTTTAAAACATCAAGCTCTTTCTACCTGACTCCATGTGAACAAGCATGTAACCATACATCCCATGACATGCTTCAAACCCTCACACAACCAACCTGTAAGAGAAACTACAAACCCAACCAAAGGCAATAAGCCTTCACTCAATCAACCTCTACAACTACCCGTGTGTTTGATTTTATAGACATATGCTCACACAAATACAACATGTGGTATTGTAATACCATTTCCCCAAAACCATGTGTTTACAAATCCATTGACCCCCACATTTGATTACTGGTATTAAGTTTTCCCAAATAATCAAATAATTACAAATAAAGTAATTAGCCCAATGTAACATACAATTGATGCAGTCAAGGTAGGAGGGTCCAATGAAGGATTGTCCAGCCTTGAACAACTAACAACATGATCATAAAAAGAATGCAACAAAAACATACATCTAACAATAGAATGAAAGAGATATTCATAAACATGATGCAAGATATATCCTGGGGAAAACCCTCAAAGGGAAAAACCCAGCCTCAAAGATCACTGTTCATTATATTAGAATCTCAAATCACATTACATACACCTCTAGGGCTTTACAGATGCTAGGCTGCAGCCCAGGGTTACAAATGATTCATACAATAACACTCTTCCCTGATTCTTTTCTCCTACTTCTCAATTCTCTGCTCTGTATTTTCTTCTACTCTATGCTCTGCTTTCTGCTCTATTTTGCTCTTTTTCGGATCAAAATAACTTTTCTTGCTCCATATCTTCACACACTTGATCACTTCCTTATAACAATCTTTAGTCCTTCATTTATATCCTCCATAAGCCTTCATAACATTATCAAGTCAGCCAAGAGTTAATTTTCTCCTGAAACATGTAGAAACAAATAGGTCAGACCTAAACACATAGGGTATTGCTCCACAAATGCATGAAACTCAGTGTGGTTCTCCATGAAGGTCGGCTAGGTCCTAAATTACCATGGATGATGTTTCATTAGGCTCCACAAGTCATAGAATTTCTTCGCAGGTTCATAGGCTTCAACTGAACACTGACTACTCTGCTCTGTGAAAACAAGTAATCTTCTGATAGCGATATCTCTCTAGAAATGAACCCAAATGATCTGAATTTTGGATATGATATAGATGACATGTTATAGAAACTAAATCCAATTCTGTAAGCTCTAATATTCAAATGCGGTAAAATGCGGTACTCTCCAAGGTCGCTGTCCCTGGCACTTTGCAACTTAATGTTAATTGTCCCAATTGATTTGAATGCTTCTGGATACTCCTGCATTAGACTCTTAGGGTTAATTGAAAAGTGAGCCTCTTCACTTCAGTCTGTATTATGTCAAAAATCATTGTGATCGCTTAGGATATTGGTGCAGTCACGGTAGGAGGGTTCATAAAATGAATTGTCTGGACCGTGCAACAAGAGTAAACACAATGGAAACAACTCAGAAATGGAACAAATGCATATTCTATCATTCAGTATATCAAAGAATTCAAATACAATCTAGTTGGCAACATGCGGTCTTAGAACTAGGGCTCACAGGCCTGATTACATACATGCACAAGATAAAGCTTTGAAGGTCCTTTGCACAAAATCCAAACTATTGATCTTCTAAATCATGAGAACATGATAACTACTTTCCTAAGGATCTATTACATCAATATATATCAAATTCGGACCAATAGATTCCTCTGTGTCAGCTAAGGAAGATCACAAACTCCAATGAAGAGTTGTAACATGTTCACAGATAGGTCAGACCTAAATGCATAGAACACTTCCTCAAATGAATGGAACAACATGCGGACCCTTGGGGAAGGTCAGCCATGAACCAAAGGATATTGAATGATGTGTCATTGAGATCTGCAAGTCAAGGAGTGATCCACAAGCCTTCTCCTTTAGCTGATTGTCTAAGACTTTTAGGATGCTCTGCTCTGGGAAAACAATTGATCTTCTATAGAGATATCTTTCCAGTAACTAATCCAAATGCTTTAAATTCTTGGTATGATGTAGATGAATGAATGTAGGTGCTAAGTCTAGATCCATAAGATGTGAAATGCCAAAACCAGACCACAAGTTGAAACTGCTTCTGATTGAATTGCCCGAACTGAACTGGAAAATGAAAGAACTGAAATGCAAACAAACTAAAATGCAAATGTTTTTGGTTAATGCAAGATTGCTCTTGAACCAGGGATGCTCCTGCATCAGACATCCAGGGTTATTGAAAAAGTGAGTCCCTCACTTTATTGGGGCTAGGGGAGAACCAAGATGGTCCACCTCAGCTTAAGAAATCCATGATGAATCTTCTTCTGGTCTACCTTTCCACTTCATAAGATATTCTTTGTATTGTCTTCCTCTAGTGCTGCATCCAACTCTGCTATCCAAAATGTCTTCTATCTGCTCTGGTGCTTGTTGTGGTAACTGCTTCTTCAAGTCTTCTTCCATGCTGTCACTGAACTCTGCTTCATGATACTGATAAAGATCTACAATGTTGAAAATAGGTGATATACCCAATGTCTCTGAAAACTCCACTTCATATGTATTTCCTGAATCAAATTTCCTGAGTATCTTACAAGGTCCAAACTTCTTCATCTTTAACTTGTTATATGTCCTAACTAGAAATCTTTCTTTTCTTAGATACACCATCACTTCATCTCCCTCTTCAAATTCCTTATGTCTTCTCTTCTCATCTGTCTTTTCCTTATACTAACTGTTCATGTCCTCCAAATGTTTCTTCACCTGATTATGCACTGTCTTCATGTGGTCTACAAATTCTTCTGTTTCTGCACTCCTCTTTTCCTCTGTACTGATATCTCTCAATTCTGTAACTCCTCTAGGGTTCACTTTGGTTACAATCTCAAAAGGTGTTCTTCCGGTGCTCCTATTTACTGAATTATTGTATGCAAACTTTGCTTGTGAAAGAATCAAATCCCAACTTCTAGTTTTCTCTCCAACCAAACATCTCAACAAGTTCCCCAAACTCCTATTCACTACCTCTGTTTGTCCATCTATCTGTGGATGAAAAGTTGAACTAAATTTCAAATCTATCTTCATCTTCTTCCAAAGTGTCCTCCAAAAGTATCCAACAAACTTTGTGTCTCTGTCTGAAACTATGCTCTTAGGTAATCCATGTAATCTCACAATCTCCTTGAAAAATAGGTCAGCTACATGCACTACATCAGTTGTCTTTTTACAAGGTATGAAATGAGCCATTTTTGAAAATCTATCAACTACTACAAATATTGAATCATGTCCTCTATGTGTCTTAGGTAATACCATTATAAAATCCATGCTTATGTCTTCCCAAGGTCTCTCCGGTATTGTCAAAGGTTTATACAATCTAGTATTCTAATTACTCCCTTTTGCATCTTGACAAACTCTACAACTCTGCACAAATCTCTGAACATCCTTATATATTTGAGGCCAAAAGTAATTTTCACTCACCAAAGCCACTGTCTTATCAATGCCAAAATGTTCTGCCAATCCACCACTATGTTTCTCCTTGATTAGATTATCCCTCATTGAACTCTTAGGTATGCACAACTGATTTCCTTTGAACAACATATCTTCTTGAATAAAATAGTCCAACCACTTACTCCTATTTGTCACAACAAGTTCCTTACATGCTTTCCAAGGTTCTGCAAAATTAGTGTCTCCCTCATACATGTTCTTCAATTCATCAAAACCCAACACTTCAACTCTCATCTCTGTCAACAAGTTTCTTCTTCTACTCAAGGCATCAGCAACTTTGTTTGTTTTTTCACTCCTATGCTTCAACACAAAAGTATAACTCTACATGAACTCTACCCATCTCATATGTCTCTGATTCAACTTACCTTGACTATTCAAATACTGCAAAGCTTAATGGTCTGTATACAACACAAACTCCTTAGGTAACAAGTAATGTCTCCACTTCTTCAAGGCTTGAATTATGGCATAGAACTCTCGATCATAAATTGAATATCTTTTCCTTGCATCATTCAACTTCTCACTGAAATATGCTATAGGTCTACCTTCTTGACTTAATACTGCTCCAATTGCATTTCCACTTGCATCACAATCAACTTGAAATACCTTATTAAAATATGGTAAAGCCAAAATAGGTTGCTCTGTCACTTCTACTTCAACAATTCAAAACTTTTGTCTACTCCAGATGTCCACTTGAAATCCTTTGTCTCCTCTCATTGTCTCTGTCATAGGGTTACAAACTGAACTAAAATTTCTGATGAGCTTTTGGTAGAAACTAGCCAATCCATGAAATGATCTAACCTCTCCAATACTCTCCGGTGTAGGCCATTCAACAATTGCTTTCACTTTCTCAGGGTCCATCTTCAATCCTTCTACAAAAATCACAAATCCCAAATATACCAACTCTTCCTTCATGAAACTACACTTCTTGATGTTTATCAACAATTTCTCTTCTCTCAACCTCTACAAAACTTGTCTAATATGCCACAAATGTTCTTATTTTGTCTTACTGAAAATTAGAATATCATCCAAGTACACAATAACAAACTTACCCAAGAATTTCTTTAGAACTTCATTCATCAATCTCATGAAAGTACTTGGTGCATTTGTCAATCCAAAAGGCATCACTAACCACTCATACAATCCTTCATTTGTCTTAAAAGCAGTCTTCCATTCATCTCCTTCTCTGATTCTGATTTGATGATATCCACTCTTTAAGTCTATCTTTGTGAAATATCTTTCTCCACTCAAACAATCCATGATATCATCCATCCTAGGTAAAGGAAATCTATACTTGACTGTGATCTTGTTTATTGCTCTGGAATCCGTACACATTCTCCATTCTCTATCCTTCTTCAGTGCCAAAACTGCATGTACTACATAAGGACTTAAGCTTTCTCTGATCAAACCTTTCCTCAACAACTCTTTTATTTGTCTATTCAATTCTTCATTCTCTGTCGGTGTTATTCTATGTGCTGCTTTGTTAGGCAAACTTGCTCCTGGTATAAGATCCATGTGATGACTGATACTCCTTATAGGTGGCAATCCATCAAGTACATTATCTAATATGATGTCTTCATACTCTGTCAGCAACTTTCTTATCTCCTCTAATTTAGTCTCTTTCTTCAATATTTCAGGTTTCTTAGGAATCAAGGCATAACACATATCCTCAAGTCTCAAACCATCTAGAAATTTTCTTCCATCTACCAAACAAATTCTAGCATTCCCACATACTTCATTCTTAGGATCATCCTCCAAAGGAATCAAAGTAATTCTCTTTCCATTTGCTATTATAGTATATGTATTCTTTCTCCCATCATGTATAGCTTTTCTATCATACTGCTAAGGTCTACCCAACAAGATATGACATACATCCATAGGCATAATATCACACAAGACTTCATCATGATAAGATCCAATATGAATTTTCACCAAACATTGTTCACTCACCAGTACCTTATGATCATCCTGAATCCATGCTATCTGATAGGGCTTAGGGTGTTTTAATCTTTCCAACATCAGCTTAGTCACCATCTCCTCTAAAACTAGGTTATCTGAACTACCACTATCAATCACAACTTTACAACACTTACCTCCTGATTTGCATCTAGTTCTGAACAAGCTTTTCCTTTGCAGTGGTTCCTCATTTGTCTCTACTTGAAATAGTGCTCTCCTCATCACCAATGATTCACCTTTCTCAGGTTTGCCAATAGAACAGGGGTCATCTAGTTCAACAGGTTCTTCAACATATGTTGTTCTTCCACTATTTTCTATCTTCTTGCTTGTACTTCCCTGATTACATTCAAATGCTCTATGTCCTTCACCTCCACACTTGAAACAAGTACCTCTGAATGTCTTCTTATCAAATCCTCTTCCTTCTCTCCTGTACCCTTCATTCTGGTATGCACTAGGGTTTCCTCTCCGGTAGAAATTTATGTCATCTCTCCGGTAAGCATTGTTATCTCCATCATCCTTCTTAACTGGGCTGTCAAACTTGTTCTGCTCTGGATATGATCTGTCTCCTCCAGAATAAGTCCTACCTCTCTGAAATTTACCTCCTCTGCCTCTTTTGTCTCTAATCATGTCTCTTATTTAGCTTCTCTTCAACCTTCAGGGCAAACTGGTATGCTTCTTCCAAAGATGTCATCCTTACCAAGCTTCTTCTTGAATGTTCAATCTCAATCCATTGATGTATCTAGCCACTTTCTCTTTGTTTTCTTCATTATGTCTTGTCCTTATGATCATCTTATGAAATTCTTCAGTGTATTACTTCACAGTTTTCTCCTTTTGTCCTAGGTTTTGCAATCTCTTCAACAACTCCAACTCATAGACAGTAGGTATAAACTGATTCTTCAACTTTGTCACCATCCTATCCCATTTTGTAATCTATTCTTTCCCTCTTCTATTTCTTTCCAATTGAACTTTTCTCCACCATATAGCAGCATGCCCTTTCAACTTTGTCTTTGCAAATTTCACCTTCTCCGGATCTTCAATTTCCTAATATTCAAAGTATTCTTCCATATCATTTATCCAGTCAATCAATTCTTCAGGGTTCAGATTACCAGTATAGTTTGGTACATCAACTCTAGGTCTCTTTCCAATCTTTGAAATAACTTGCAACATCTTTATCTGATCGGATTCTTCTTCTTCCACGCCTTCTAGGGTTTCACTAGTTTGTTCAGCAGATTAAAATTCTTCTTCATCATCACTTTCAACATTAGGTCTCGGTGTCAATCCTCTCATCTTATCTTCTTCAACAACATCCAATCAAATTCACATTGTTCTCATCAATTCCATCATCTCATCCATTCTATTAGCCATTGTACCAATAGAAGGAACTCTTCGCGACAACATCTTCCTAGGATCAAGTGCAAACTACCTCAATTTCAGTAATCGGGTTACAGGCGACACCTGCCTCTCAATCGGTAGTCAGTTGTGCACAAGTAACCTGCCTTGGATCGGCGATCTACTTACAACAAGATTTTACAGAATCCCCTTTACCAATTCACTCCAAAGAATCAAACTTTCACTCTGATACCACTTGGCGCGGTCATGGTAGGAGGGTTCACAGAATGAACTGTCTGGACTGTGCAACAAGAGTAAACATAATGGAAACAACTCAGATTAATGGAACAAATGCAAATTTAGTCATTCAATGCATCAAAGAATTCAAATACAATCTAGACGGCAACATGTGGGCTTAGAATTAGGGCTCACAGGCCTGATTACATACATGCATAAAATAAAGCTTTGAAGCTCCTTTGCACAAAATCCAAACTATTAATCTTATAAATCATGAGAACTTGATAACTACTTTCCTAAGGATCTATTACATCAATATATATCAAATCCAGACCAATAGATTCCTCCGCGTCAGCTAAGGAAGATCATAAACTCCAATAGAAGAGTTGTAACATGTTCACAGATAGGTCAGACCTAAATGCATAGAACACTTCCTCAAATGAATGGAACAACGTGCTGACCCTTGGGGAAGGTTGGCCATGAACCAAAGGACATTGAATGATGTGTCATTGAGATCCACAAGTCAGGGAGTGATCTACAAGCCTTCTCCTTTAGCTAATTGTCTGATATTGTCATGATGCTTTGCTCTGGGAAAACAATTGATCTTCTGATAGTGATATCTTTCCGGTAACTGATCCAAATGCTCTAAATTCTTGGTATGATGTAGATGAATGAATGTAGGTGCTAAGTCTTGATCTGTAAGATGTGAAATGCCAAAACCAGACCACAAGATGAAACTGCTTTTGACTGAACTGCCCAAACTAAACTAGAAAATGAAAGAACTGAAATGCAAAGGTTTTTGGTTGATGCAAGATTTCTCTTGAACCAAGGATGCTCCTACATCAGATATGTCCAGTAGTCTACTTGGAAGCCTTGCATTGCCTCAATGAGTAGTGGTCTGAGCAAGTCTTCTTTACAAGCTGCCTCAAATTCTTCATGTCTTGGTGGTCTAGGTTCAGAGGTCTACTTGCAAGCCTTACACTGCCTCAATGATTGGTGGTCTGAGCAAGTCTTCTCAGCAAGCTATCTCAAATTCTTCATGTTGTGATGGTTTTAGGTTTGACAGTTTGGCTACAATGTTGCAACTGCCTCATAGTTTGGCAGTCTATTGTTAAGCACTTGTAGGCTACCTCAAATCAATATCAACTTCAACCAATTAAGAGTCAATCAATACATGCATGCATCCTCTAGAACAACCATGTTCTCCTTGTCTTCAATCAATATTAGTCACTACATTCCTAAATTCTTTGCACCACTTTCTAATCCTGGTTCTAAGTGCAAATCCTTCCGCATTCTTCAGAATCTTACAATTTCCTCTCTGTGTACACTTTCCTTATACCTTTCTCTGTTCCTTCATCTACATTTTCCCTTACTCCAGTATACAAACTTTCTCTTCTATTAGAATATTTTGTCATTCCTTCTTTCTCTGTAATATGAACTTCCCCTTCCTGTTATGCTTCACATCTGTTCACACAAACTTTCTCTTGCATTACTTAGTTCTATAACACAACTCTCCTTAAGATCAATGCTTCACCCTCTTTCAGTTTCTCTATTAGATTTGGTGACTCAAAAGGTTCCTCTTCCTTTGCATAAACTACCTCTACATTATTTATTGTTTCCTCATCATTAACGTCTCCGGTAACAGGTTCTTGGTGACATTCACTGCTTGATTCGCTTCACCTGCAAACTTGAAAATAGATCCCTCTTCTAGCAAATCCTCTTTCATTCCTCCGGTATCCTTCACTGTGATAAGAATTATGAATGATGTCATCTCTCCCTCTATAGTATGAATTACTATCCTTTTTCTTCTCCACATAAGGTCTTCTTTCTCTATATTTTCCTCCAACACATGAATACTTCAATCTGTACAACCTTCTAAACATACCAGTAACATGTTTCCACTTTGATCCATCAATTCATCCATAATCCATCTACATACAATCTATCATAGGTTTTATCCTCCTCATCTTCTCCCAACACCTCTTTTTAGAGTGATTCCTTAATCCAAAAAATTACAAGGGTGTAGATCCCAACACAATTCCTTTTCATGTCCATGTATTTTACAGGATGAATAATACATACCTTTTCTTCCCTGATTTGATTTGTTTGAACTTGTAACAACATCCTTACCTTTGTCATATCCAAGGCCTTCATTTCTTGATCTCATTATTGGTTCAATAGGCTATGTAATTCCTTGCTGATGTTTTCCCAATCCTTTTCCTTCATATCTCATTCTTTGCATGATTTTGAAACCAATACCATCACCAACAACTGCAGGATCAGTTACATTGTTATCTTCAATTTCACTTTCTAAAGAAGTTTCTGCAACATCACACAAGTCATTAGTGTCACAAGAAACATCACAAAGTTTAGGTTTAGATCTCAAACTTTCATTCTCTTCTTTGCATGCTGCAAGTGACTGCTCTAATTGATTAACATGTTCTTTCAATCTTGATATTTCACTCTTCTGTAGATTGTTTTCCTTCAACTCTTCCAAAATTTCCTCCAGATCTCTGTTCCTCTTTTCCACCTTCCCAAACAACTTGAATCCTTCTTCCAATTCTTCAAAACTCTTTCCAACATACTCAAATGACTTCAGTTCTTCTTCTAATTCTTCATTCCTCCTTTTTACATTTCCAATTCTTTTTCAAGAGCATCATATTTGTCTTCTCCTCGTTCTTTTATCTTTTCCATCAACTCTGAATTACACCTTTTAATTTCACACAATTCTTCTTCTAGAATGTTCTTTTCACATATTAGGTTTTCATTTTATTTCTTCACCCTTTTTCCAATCTTCCCCATTGAAACAAATCACACAAACAACTTCATATGAAAAGTTTACCCAGATCTTTCTTGCCTTGATCTTTCTTCTACGATGATTCCTCTTATAATTTAGGGTTCTACACTTTCTTCCAACACTTTCATCTTCCAAATAGATTCACAACCTTCCCAGTAGATTCACAACCATCTTTGATACCACTTGATGCAGTCAAGGTAGGAGGGTCCAATGAAGGACTCTGCAACCTTGCAGCCTTGAACAACTAACAACATGATCATAACAAGAATGCAACGGAAACATACAACTAACAACAGAGTGAAAGAGATATTCATGAACACATGACACAAGATATATCTTGGGGAAAACCCTCAAAGGGAAAAACCTAGCCTCAAAGATCATTGTCATTATATATTAGAATCTCAAATCACATTACATATGCCTCTAGGGCTTTACAGATGCTAGGTCATGGCCTAGGGTTACAAATGATTCATACAATAACATTCTTCCCTGATTCCTTTCTCCTACTTCTCAATTCTCTGCTCTGTATTTTCTTCTAGTCTCTACTCTGCTTTCTGCTCTATTATGCTCTTTTTCGGATCAAAACAACTTATCTTCTTGCTCCCTATCTTCACACACTTGATCACTACCTTGTAATAATCTTCAATCCTTCATTTATATCCTCTGCAAGCCTTCATAACATTATCAAGTTGACCAAGAGTTAACTGTCTCCTAAAACATGTAGAAACAAATAGGTCAGACCTAAACACATAGGGTATTTCTCCACAAATACATGAAACTTGGTGCGGCTCTCCATGAAGGTCAGATAGGTCCTAAATTACCTTGGATGATGTTCCATTAGGCTCCCAAGTCATGGAATTTCTCCACAAGTTCATAGGCTTCAATAAACATTGACTGTTCTGCTATGTGAAAATAGGTAGTCTTCTGATAGTGATATCTCTCTGGAAACAAACCCAAATGATCTAAATCTTGGCTATGATGTAGATGACATGTTATAGAAACTAAATCTAGCTCTGCAAGCTTTGATATTCAAATGTGGTACTCTCCAAGGTCACTCTCCCTGGCACTCTGCAACTTAATGTTAACTGTCCCAATTGATTTGAATGCTTCCAAGTGTTCCTGCATCAACAATGATTACAAGTGGCATCCAAACAAATATTTAATGTGGATAAACACATCACATGGATGCGCCACAAATAAATATTTATTTTACATAATAAAATAATACCAATGTTATGCAAGGTGTACAACACACCTACTCCAACAAGTTCTAGCATTGACATTTGATGTGTTAGCATCCTAAATATCTATGACATAGTGAAGAAATTGTACACATTGGAATGGCTACTTGTAGAGAGTCATGTAAAAAAACTACATATACAAATGCAATAAATCATATTAAATATATACTAGATATTAATATATTACTCAAAGACCAATCAACTCTATGACTTGCCCAAACTATTCTCTAGATTTTATAAGTTATGACAAAATGTTTAAATTAATAATAACCTTAATTTTTAAATCTATTGACATGTTTTAATCTGAGCATCCAAATTAACTTTTGCACTACACGATAGATAAAATTAACTTGTGGGTTTGATTTTTTTAGACCTTTGGCATTTAATTAAAGCCTCAAAGTCTTAGTGTTATGTAGTTGGATGCATTCTTAGGTGAATAGATAAGAATAATTAAATCCTTAAAATCCTCTTGCTCATTCTAAACTCTACACTCCTTGTGCTCCCTAGAGAAAAGATCTTTGAGTCCATTGAATTTTAATTGTATTATATACTTCCCCAATACTCTTGCCACATCATATATATTGAAGTGGCTTGTTTGGTTTATGTTGTGTCCTTTTTTTAGGACAATGTATGTTGCATTTTTATTGCAACTTGATCAAGCTTAAGATAAGCACAAAAGATTCAAGGGTGTCCTTGCCACATGGATAATCTAGACAAGGACAACTAAACATGGAAAGTTAGATTTAGCAAATTACATATCCTAGATTGAATCTCCAAGTATGGATGCATTAATATAGTGACCACATATTGAACACTTGACACTTAAGTTATGTGCCTAATGTTTAGCAAAATGTGGGTTGCAGTTGAGTTGAGACCAACCCATGAGCGTTACAAAGTTAAAATTTTATCAACAAAATTAGGTGGAAAATACCTAATTATTATTACAAAAGAGCTAAAGCTGAACAATTTTATGGCTTCAAGAAAGACCATAATAACCATCTAAGAAAAAGAATCTTAATAAAACTATAAACCAACCAATCAACTTATACAATACTAAATTAATTAAATAACATAGTGGTGTAGGAGCACCCATGGCACCAATGGACCAAAAGGCCTATTCCAAGTTTTTCTTTGAATGTCAATAAGGTCTTGAAGATGATTTGAAGAATGTAATAAGGTCTTATGACCATTTGAAATTGTATTGAAGTCATTTTGTAAGGCTTTGATGCCAAGTAGTTGGTGTAGGCAGTCAAGTCCACAATGGTAGATCCTCCATGAGTGTCAAAATGGAGAGGCATTGGAGAGGAGTGTCAAAATATGACATAACATATGATCCTAGAGGGATTTGAGGCAGTAGTTTTGTCTAAACTATAATCTGCCCTTAATGCATATTGTAAACACAATGCTAATTGACAGTTTTGGGTAGTTTGAGGGTGGTTTATTGTTCCCAACCAACCCCAAACTAATGGAGGAAGATGTAAACCTGTTTAAGACATCCTCATGGATTGGTGATAGGGTGTGAAAGAAGTTTCAAGCAATAAGAAATCTAATTCTCTACTGTTTTCTATTTTTTCCCTGCATTTCTATCAAAATAGTCTGTACCATCTTCAAGTACGAAATTGTCATGACCTCCAAATATTTGGAATGTGTAGTACGTTGAAGTAAATTTCATTTGAGACTAGTTTGAGGCTTTGACATTGACTAGGAGGAAAATAACATCCATTCTTCTTGGATTGGTAGCTGGAAAACTCCATTTCCTGAGTTCCAACGCTGCTCCAGGCCATACTTTGCAAAGGTACAAAACTGTTTTCATTTCCTCACAATCTAATTGGCTAGAGCATGGAATTGTCTATCATTTGAATTTGGTTTGGTGCATTGACATCTTTGTAGAAGGGAGATATAAGGGGTTGTCTAAAAACTATCTTGTTAAAACCTAACCTAGGGTTTTGCTCAAAATAATGGAATTTTGACCATCCCACTGTCTCTCAGTACCACAAGACCAGTGGGATGGATGTGTCCTTTCATATTTTAGTTGGTTGGAATGTTTGCAGAGAAGAGGGAGTTGGCAGTTGCAAGATTTTGATGAGGAGGGCTTAATATCTTCATGTATTAAGCCATTTGAGGAACCACACATGCATAAGAAGGTATAGTCAACTGTAGGTGTCCAAAACCCACAAAATCCTTGATCTTGGCATGATTCCTAAGTGTTCCAATCATTGGTTGGGTTCTATGAATGAAATTTGTAGGGGTCTCTTTGTAAAATTGGGCTAATTGGGGCTCTTTGCAATAGGACAGCCTTATTGGAAGTGGCATATGTTACAAAACAACCCATAGTGAGTCTTTGATATGTTGTAGGACATTCAAAAGGGTATCTTAGGATTGTCTATGATTCAAGTTTGAAGGCCACCAGAAGGAGTTATTGCTGATTATTCTCATTTCAAGGGCTACAAGGATTCCATTAGGTTTGTGAAGGAAGTCCTAAACCCAAACTTGCTAAACCTTAACCAATGATCTAGATGGGTCCCATGGTATGTCAAACAAGCCTTTACATGTTGGTTTTAGAGAAACTAACTGTTGCTCCCACTTTTCCATGATGATCCATGAATTTGGTTCTTGAATGTCAAGAAGAAAGTCTTGTCAAACGGTGGAGTCCTCAACCTATCCTAAGTCTTCTATAACACATAGAGTAGGGGACAAAAGAAGGAATTAATTATTGGTTTCTAAGGTTTATTAGGAGTCAGGACATCAAATTTTTCATTGCTACTAACTTTCCGTGGTTAGCTTGTAAGATTCAAAATGAACTAGAGCTAAAGTTTATCCCAATCTCAGGAAAGTCATTATTGGATTTAACTTACTTTTGGATTGCCAAAGATTGAAGTTTTATTTCAAACTCTATAATTGAAAAGTTTCCAAAGTTTATGTAATAACCACCTTTGGTTACTACCATTTTTTTAAAACCAATTTCATTACACCTTAAACAAAATCTTAATCAACTAAGCAACTTCTTTCCAATTTTAAAAGTGCTAGTTTCACAACCTCATCAAACCAAAGCAATGGTAGGATGTTTATGCCACAATGTTACATTCTTACACTAAATATAGTAAGCTTTCAATATCATGAAAAATCCTTAGACCCTGACCTATTCTTTGACCTACTTCAGTTGAAAAGGCCTTGCTTTCGTATCCCTTTTAAGGAAACAGAGGCTACGTAGTTTGTACACCAAAAATAGAAAGAATTCATCCACACAACTGGGATGAGATATACTATATCTCTTTTAAATCATAACCATTAATTGAGCTTATGCTTCCAATTCAATCCATATATAATAGTAAGATGTCAAATGTATCCTAGATAGATGTTATCACAATGCCAACAAGACTACATAGTGCCTAGTCATACGTTCCTCACATGTGCACATAATGATCAACTCAATATACATCACATTCACACAGTGAATACAAAGAAGTTCCTAAGAACAAGAGGGTTAAGTTTGCAAAAACTAAACTCAAAGGTGCTGCCCTCACATGGTGGAATTACACCCAAGGTGAGAGGGTAAAGAATGGGAAGAGCATGATCTCTTCATGGAGCAGAATGTTGGAGAGGATCAAGTCCCAATTCCTTCCATCAGACTATGAGGTGCAGATCTACAAGAAGATGCAAAATCTCAAACAAAGAGATTTGGATGTGGCCACCTACACCAAGGAGCTTCACAAGTTCTCTCTTCATTGTGGAAATATGGAGGATGAAAAAGGTAAAATGGCAAGGTATCTAAATGGTTTGAAGTTTAGTATACAAGATGAAATCAATATACTAACCCCTGAAATTGTGGATAAATGCTTTCAAATGGCATTGAGGGCTGAAGAGAAGTTGAAGAGGAAAGGTGAGTAGCAAAATAGAGGAAGAGGTGGCAGAAATTTCAGAGGTAGGGGCAGTTTTGGAGGTAGAAATCAGTTTCAAAGAAGTCAAGGGGAATCTAGTTCCCAAGAACAAAGTGGAGAATCAGGTTCTAGAGGAGGCTTTAGAGGAAGGAGACCTAATGGAAGGGCTAGATATGGTGGATCAGGGAGAGGTCCTAATGTCTTCATAGGAAGGTGCTACAATTACAACCAAGTGGGACATCTAGCCTTCAAATGTCCTGAAAAGCAAGCCTCAAGCTCTCATGGAGGAGAGAGAAGGAACTAGTTGATCCAAGAGGAAGATTGCCAAAGTGTTAACTCTCCAATTGGAAGTGCAGCCCCAATCCATGAAGGAGAAAGTTTGATGATGAGGAGAACCATGTTGAAGGTGCCTCAAACACAAGAACCCCCTCAAAGGAAGACATTATTCAGGACAACATGCAAAGCCTATGGTAAGATTTGCAAGGTAATTGTTGATTCAGGTTCAACTAAAAATTTGGTTTCTATTGAAATGGTAGGTAAGTTGAAATTGAAAAGACTTCCTCATGTTAGTCCTTATAAAGTGTCATGGTTGAATAAGGGGCAACAAGTTTTGGTAGATGAACAATCTTGGGTAGAATTTGAGATAAGGGAGTAGAAGGACAAGATTTTGTGTGATATAATCCCCATGGATGATTTTCATTTGCTATTAGGATGTCCATGGCAATATGATGTTCAATCCCAACATGATGGTAAAACTAACTCCTTCATCATAACCAAGAATGGTAGGAAGTATAGAATGGATCCATTACCGGATGAAAATGTAGAGAAGAGTGTTGGGTCAAGTGTCATGATTGTGAGTGGTAAAGAGTTTCTAAACACCCTTAAGGAGGAAGGAACCCAAGGGTATGCCCTAATTTTGAAGCCTAAAAATAGTCCTAATTTGCATGGTCCTAGTGAGGAAGAAGTTCCCAAGGAGGTGCAACAATTGTTAGAGAAGTACAAGGGTATCATGGTAGAGGAGATGCCTAATGAATTACCACCTATTAGGGACATAATCCATCAAATTGACTTCATACCAGGATCTACTTTGCCAAACAAAGCAGCCTACAAGATGACACCTTCTCAAAATGAAGAGATTGCTAAGCAAGTACAAGAGTTGTTGGACAAGGGATTGGTAAGAAAGAGCCTTAGCCCATGTGTTGTCCCAATAGTCCTAGCCCCTAAAAAGGATGGTAAATGGAGGTTGTATATGGATTCTAGGGCTATTAACAAGATTACTATAAGATGTAGGTTCCCTATGCCAAGGATTGAGGATTTAATGCACTATTTGGGAGGAGCTAGATATTTTTCCAAGATTGATCTTAAGAGTGGGTATCATCAAATTAGGATAAAGCAAGGGGATGAATGGAAGACAACATTCAAAACAAATGAGGGTCTTTATGAGTGGTTGGTGATGCCATTTGGCCTATCCAATGCCCCAAGTACATTTTATATGTCTCATGAATGAAGTGTTACAAGATTTCATTGGCAAATTTGTTGTGGTATACCTGGATGACATTCTTGTTTTCAGCAAGACTAAGGAAGAGCATTTGCAACATTTGGATCAGGTTTTGAAGAAATTGCATGATGAGCAATTGATGATCAACATGGAGAAGATTGTCTTCATGAAGGAAGAACTCACCTATCTTGGTTTTGTTGTCTCCCAAGGCAATTTGAAGATGGATCCAACAAAGGTAGAGGCCATTTTGTCATGGCCAACTCCTAAAACAGCAGGTGATGTAAAAATTTCTAATGGTTTGGCAACATTTTATAGGAAGTTTATAAGGGGTTTTAGTCATATTTGTGCACCTATTTTGGATACCATCAAAGGGGGGCAGAAATGTAAGTTTTCTTGGACAAAGGTAGCCAATGATTCTTTTGAAATTCTGAAACAAAAAGTAGCACAACAACCCATTCTTGTTTTATCCAACTTTAACTAGTTGTTTGTGGTGGAATGTGATGCTAGTAACCTTGCTATAGGGGCTATCTTAAGTCAAGAAGGTAGGCTAGTTGCTTTCTTTAGTGAAAATTTGAATGATGCTGAGAGAAAGTATTCTACTTATGACTTGGAGTTGTATGCAATGGTGCAAGCTTTGAAAAAATGGAGGCACTATCTCTTGCCTAAAGAATTCATTGTTTATACTGACAATCATGCACTTAGTTTTCTGAATTCACAAGAGAAACTCAATCACATGCATATGAAATGGGTTGAACAACTCCAAGCATACACCTTTTCCATCAAACACAAGAAGGGGCAGGCCAATAAAGTGACAGATGCATTGAGTAGAAGGGTGTGTATGGTTCAAGAAATTCAGTTGCAAAGTGTGGGGATTGATTCTCTCAAACATATGTACCAGGATGATGAAGATTTCAAGGAGGTATATTAAGTTTGTTCATAGTTTTCAGACTCTTATCATTCTAATTTTTCTAATTTTTTGTTGCAGCAGGGGTTGTTATTCAAGGGCATCTAGTTATGTTTTCCTAGGTGTTCCATGAGGGAGAACATCATAAAGGAAAAACATTGTGGTGGACTAGGAGGTCACTTTGGGCTGGACAAAACATTGGATCAGGTGAAAAGGTTTTATTTTTGGCCTAAAATGCAATCAGATATCAAAAAATTTGTTGAATGTTGTAGTATTTGTCAAAGAGAAAAGGGAACTTCATCTAATGCTGGTCTATATCAGCCACTTCCTATTCCTCATAGGCCATGGGAAAGTATTAGCATGGATTTTGTTGGGTCTTCCTAGGAATCAAAGAGGCTATGATAGCATTTTTGTTGTGGTGGATAGATTTAGTAAGATGGCTCATTTCTTGCCATGTAAATGCACCAATGATGCTTCACACATTGCTGGTTTGTTCTTCAAAGAAATTGTTAGAATCCATGGTTTGCCTCTTAACATTGTGACTAATAGGGATCTAAAGTTTGTAGGCCACTTTTGGTGTACCTTATGGAAGAAGTTGGGCACTCAGTTGTCATTCACTTCAGCCTATCACCCTCAGACTGATGACTGAACTAAGATAGTGAATAGGTCTTTGGGAAATCTCCTAAGATGTCTTACAAAGCAGCATGGAGAGGCATGGGATATGATCATCCCTCAAGCTGAATTTGCTTACAATGACTCCACCAATAGAAGCACAGGAAGCTTTCCATTTGAGATTGTCTATGGTGTTCACCCAAGAGGTATTCTTGAATTGAGAGATCTACATGGATTAGAGAGGAAGAGTGCTCAAGGTGAAGACTTTGCATTGGCCATGAAGGATATCCATGATAATGTAAGAGAAACTCTCCAAAGGAACAATGAGAAGTACAAGGAGAAAGCCAATAAGAGAAGGAGAGATGTGCAATACAAGGTTGGGGATTTGGTCATGGCACATTTGAAGAAGGAAAATTCCAAAGGGGCAGCCAACCAAACTCCTCATGAAGAAGATAGGTCCTTGCCAGATTGTGCACAAATTTGGGCCTAATGCCTATGAGATTGAGCTTCCTCAAGGCTTGGCCATATCTCCTATCTTTAATGTCTCAGATTTGTTCCCTTTCAAAGGTGGTAATGATGCAGATTCAGAGGCAAATGTGATAGCAGCAGGAGATGAGGAATGGGTTAAGGGTCTCCCACCCAATCAACCCTTGAAATTGGAATGCATCTTGGACACAAAAGTCATCAAGAAGACTAGAAAGAAGACTTACAAGGAGTACCTTGTCAAATGGAGGGGTCTATTTGCTGAAGATGCCACTTGGATGAGTGAAGAAGATATCTTCAAGCATGGGAACACAGTTGCTGATCTACTTCCTCAAGGGACTTGAGTTCTTTTCTCACCCCGAGAGTATGGTGCAGGAGCACCCATGGCACCAATGGACCAAAATGCCTATTCCAAGTTTTTCTTTGAGTATCGATAAGGTCTTGAAGACCATTTGAAGAATGTAATAACATCTTATGACCATTTGAAATTGTATTGAAGTCATTTTGTAAGGCTTTGATGCCAAGTAGTTGACGTAGATAGTCAAGTCCACAATGGTAGATCCTCCATGAGTGTCAAAATGGAGAGGCATTGGAGAGGAGTGTCAAAATATGAAATAGCATATGATCCTAGAGGGATTTGAGGTAGTAGTTTTGTCTAAACTATAATTTGCCCCTAATACATATTATAAACACAATGCTAATTAATAGTTTTAGGCAGTTTGAGGGTGGTTTCTTGTTGCCAACCGACCCCAAACTAATGGAGGAAGATGTAAACCTATTTAAGACACACTCATGGATCAGTGATAGGGTGTGAAAGAAGTTTCAAGCAATAAGAAATCCAATTCTCTGTTGTTTTCTATTTTTTGCCTGCATTTATGTCAAAACAGTCCATACCATCTTCAGGTACGGAATTGTCATGACCTCCAAATATTTGGAATGTGTAATATGTTGAAGTAACTTTCATTTGAGATTAGTTTGAGGCTTTAACATTGACTAAGAGGCGAATAACATCCATTCTTCTTGGATTGGTCGCTGGAAAACTCCATTTCCTGAATTCCAACGCTGCTCCAGCCTGTACTTTGCAAAGGTACATAATTGTTTTCATTTCCTCATGATCTGATTGGGTAGAGCATGGAATTGTCTATCATTTGAATTTGGTTTGGTGCATTGACATCTTTGTAGAAGGGAGATATAAGGGGTTGTCTAAAAACTATCATGTTAAAACCTAACCTAGGGTTTTGCTCAAAATAATGGAATTTTGACCATCCCACTATCTCTCAATACCACAAGACCAGTGGGATGGATGTGTCCTTTCATGTTTCAGTTGGTTGGAATGTTTGCAGAGAAGAGGGAGTTAGCAGTTACAATATTTTGATGAGGAAGGCTTAATATCTTCATGTATTAAGCCATTTGAGGAACCAGACATGCATAAGAAGCTACAGTCAACTGTAGGTGTCCAAAACCCACAAAATCCTTGATATTGGCATGAGTCCTAAGTGTTCCAATCATTGGTTGGGTTCTGTGAATGAAATTTGTAGGGGTCTCTTTATAAAATTGGGCTAATTGGGGCTCTTTACAATAGGACAACCTTATTGGAAGTGGCATATATTACAAAACAACCCATAGTGAGTCTTTAATATGTTGTAAGGAATCTAAAAGGGTATCTCAAGATTATCTAAGATTCAAGTTTGAAGGCCACCATAAGGAGTTATTGCTTACTGTTCTCATTTTGAGGGCTATAAGGATTCCATTAGGTTTGTGAAGGAAGTCCTAAACCCAAACTTGATAAACCTTAACCAATGGTCTAGATGGGTCCCATGGTATGTCAAACAAGCCTTTACATGCTGGTTTCATAGAAACTAATTGTTGTTGCCACCTTTGCATGATGATCCATGAATTTGGTTCTTGAATGTTAAGAAGAAAGTCTTGTCAAATGGTGGAGTCCTCAACCTATCCTAAGTCTTCTACATCACATAGAGTAGGGGACAAAAGAAGGAATTAATTATTGGTTTCTAAGGTTTATTAGGAGCCAGGGCATCAAATTTGTCAAATTGCTACTAGCTTTCCATGGTTAGCTTGTAAGATTCAAAATGAACTAGAGCTAAAGTTTATCCCAATCTCAGAAAAGTCACTATTGGATTTAACTTACTTTTGGATTGCCAAAGATTGAAGTTTTATTTCAAACTCTATAATTGACAAGTTTCCAAAGTTTATGTAATAACCACCTTTGGTTACTACCATTTCTTTAAAACCAATTTCATTACACCTTAAACAAAATCTTAATCAACTAAGCAACTTCTTTCCAATTTTAAAAGTGCTAGTTTCACAACCTCATCAAACCATAGCAATGGTAGGATGTTTATGCCACAATCTTACATTCTTACACTAAATATAGTAAGCTTTCAATATCACAAAAAATCCTTAGACCCTGACCTATTCTTTGACCTGATTCATTTGAAAAGGCCTTGCTTACGTATCCCTTTTAAGGAAACAGAGGCTACGTAGTTTGTACACCAAAAATAGAAAGACTTCATCCACACAACTGGGATGAGATCTACTATATCTCTTTTAAATCACAACCATTAATTGAGCTTATTCTTCCAATTCTATCCATATATAATAGTAAGATGTCAAAAGTATCCTAGATAGATGTCATCACAATGCCAATAAGACTACATAGTGCCTAGTCATACATTCCTCACATGTGCACATAATGATCAACTCAATATACATCACATTCACACATAGTGACAAGCTCATAGATACATCACACATACACATAGTGATCAACTCATATGTATATCTTGTATGCACAATGTGACTAGCTCATGCATACATCACCTATACATATAATGTGACTAGCTCATGCATGTGTCACATATACATAGTGTGACTTGCTCATGCATACAGCACCTATACATAATGTGACTAGCTCATGTTTGCATTACATACACATAGTGTGATGAGCTCATACACACATCACATGTACACATAGTGAATAACTCATACAAACATCACGTGTACACATAATGAAAATCTAGCAAAAAGGAAATAGGTGTGACCTTATGGCATGCATCTTCCCCTTTACCTCATTCACTAACACTTAAGCTCTTAAGTACATCACAACTAGAAAGAGGAATGTCAGTGCATCCCATACTACACCGTGAGTCCCATCATTTTTCTCGATTCACTGCTTGTTGTGATGATGAGTCAAGCATCCCATACTACATGTCATCACTAGAAAAGGCATAGTTGTAACAACACACAACACATGAGGCCATTAATAAGATTTCCACAACCCACTGAACTTTTTGTGTTGATGGATCTTAACATCTATTGCCTCCATGATACTGGCAAAAGTTGGTCCAATCTAGTATGGGATAGTTCCTGGAATCTATTATTTACATGGTATTGGTTCAAAAGCCAAACAATCCCTATCATACCATGGGTAGCTCCTAAAATCGTTCACCTATGTGCTATTGGTGAAAGTTGGCTAAGCCCTAAGATACAATGGTTAGCTCCTAGCATCTATCACCTGCATGCTACTAGTTATAGTTGACTAAACCACACTTGTATTATACTTAGTTTCAACATGTTGAGTCATCTTATAGCTAGGACATAATCAAGATATTTAAGTTTTCACAAATCTTGGATTAGTTGACCTAGTTACATTACCACATAGAGTGATCCATTAAGATATACACGCGGTCATATAGGTTTTAGAGGGTTCAAATTATCAATACACAAATAAAACACTGAACCCGCGTGAGTTGGCTTCTATCTAGTCACACATATACATAAATAAATACATACTCATAAAGTAAGAAATCTTAATACCATCCACTCCATTCACTTGCTCATAATTTCATATGAAGGTAACTAAAGAAAGGGAGGTCGAGCTCTATAACGGTAAAAAGTGCTAGTGTAGCTATTAATTTTCATTATTGATATAACAAGGAAGAATCTATGGTTTTAAATCACACCTTAATACATTGTGGGCTATTTCAAACCTTGCATTTTTATATATTCATATTAGAGACAAACCATGATGACAATGACTCTAAAAGTTTATCCAAGATTGGAGTAGATTTTAGAAGTCCAAACACAACAAACCTCAAAGTAGACAAGCCTGATGATGATGGATTGCCTTTAATTGGTTGAAACCTATATATTGGAGACATTTAATTCAAAAGTAGAGTTCACAACCATCTGATATAAATTTTAGCCTCAAGTTGAAGTGTATTGAAGAGGGAGGGTTCATCAAGTTTAGGAACAACCCCAAACCCTTTAAATCTATTCCATAAATACCTCCCCTACCAATTTGGGTCATAGGGGCATCCTTAACCCAATAATTGCCTACATACCAACTGCTAAATGGGATTGAAGTCGCATGTAGTTCTCCTAACCTTGATCTCTCAAGGAACATACACAGATTCCTATACCCAAGGTGTTATACCAAAAATTACTAGCCTTGTGAGAATTAAATCCATACACATAAATTATGCACAACATAATCAATATAAAATAAATCCATTCATACTAGAGCACATGGAAATAATAATCAAATATCTTGACAATACAACAAGTATGCAAAGCCCTGATATGGCTTGAAGTGATGTCCTATTATAATATGATTCAGTAATATCAAGAATCATAATCATATCATATTATGACATCCTTCTCAAATGGAACACAACATTCATCAACAAGGTCACATGATAATTATCTAAAACTTCAAAAGACTTACAACAATAATTATAAAATTGCTTTAAGCATGAACAATACCCAAGTCATACCCAAGACAATTGGCAACACTATATCTGTTAAATTATCCTATGAAGATATACACTCAATAATAATAATATTCTTAACCTTATAATTCCATTTACCTTATGGTACAACCCAACATTCTTATAATAGTCTAGTTCATTGACTAGATAATATTCACACTTGCCACTTATTGTTGGGGATTTTAACCTCTATTGTAGTTGACTAATAGATTGGGATGATAAAACAATTAAGATAATGTATACAAATAACAATAAATAACACTTGCAAAATCTATCTAACAACATGTACATAAGTAAATGGAATAGTACGCATCTACAAGATTACACAAGACACAAAGATTTACGTAGGAAACCCTTTCAAGAGAAAACCAACCACCAAAATATGTTCATAGTTATTTTATTCAAAATCAACACCAATTCAATACAAAAAGGTCTTTATACTTTTACATAGTCTCAATTTATAACATACTCTTCTTTTACGAATACTCTAATGTTTACACACCAACAATGTACAATTGTCTTCAATGTCTAACAAGTAACTTCAACTAATCTTGTCACATGTACACAAACTAATATATATAGATGTATTCATTGGAAAACTAACCATCGAATTATCCAACCAACCTATGGAATACCAAGAGTCATGCAACTATAATATAACTATATATGATGGACCAACATACCACATAAATCACCAAGTGTGATGTCTCCATGTGGATAGTTACCTTGTATGTTTTGTCATTGCACACACTATTAATAGTTACAACTTTTACACTATTGGTACACATGTATGTTTTTGGTATAGCCACCACTACTAGCTCGTCACTTGTGTTAGCTCACACCAACATAACATTACTCTTGATTGTTTGAGATACCTTGTGCATCTTCCAAAACATTATCCTATGCTTAGATTGTGCCGCATGATCTTCAAGTTTGTCATAAATGCTCTTGTATCACTAATCACGCTCCAACAAACACTAAACACATATGTGGTTCTAATTTCTTCATCCAAATAACTTATGGTGGTTACATCATGACCACATGTGTGCCAACATATATGATGTACTGCAAAACCTACAACATCATTATCATATTTAAATTACAATGGTCGTTGTACCACAATACCTAAAAACTCACTACATTTCACTACAACTAAGTATGTAGACAAACTCTTCCTACAAAAACTCTTTGAAGGTGAATATCACCCAAGTACCAACAATTATAACTAAATATGATTTTAATGGTTAGTAGTTAGTAGTAAGTGATCCCATATACTAGTAATATATTTGTAAATCAACAGGTATACTAAGATTTCAAATAAATTGACCTTGTAGTCAGTTACCCATAACACTTGTGCAACAATGCTAGGGAATTTCTCTTGTGATAAGAAAAAACATGGTTCTTATCACTGCAGTGTTGAAAAAGTGTTTCTTCATTTAATTGTGTAAACTTTTAACTTTTTGCACCACACACTAGATAAGATTATGTTTAATAAATTTTAGTTCTACTATTGTTACAGAAAGCCAAATGAAATCTTATTTGGATAAATTTTCCTTTTTCACTTAAGCTAAGTGAAAGAGATAGAAAGGGATTGATTGAAGAACTAAAGATTTACAAAAGTTGTACTTGTAAAATCAAGAAACATAATACAAAACTGAGAAGTAGAAGAGATGAGGAACTTGGTGTCAAAAGCAGAAGCTCACTATTCAATATGTGGTTACGATGTGTGAATGTCTGTGTAATGCATTATCGTTTGTGTCATGCATTGTTATCCCAGAAAATTGTGAAATGCTCTATTTTGTATGAATTTTAGGATGTTCTACACACATAAAACATTGAGGACAAACACAAAAGTGTTCTACAATATACCATGTTAAATGAAAGTGCTAAAATAAAGCTTTAGTGATAAAGAAATGGAATGACAAGAGTTAAAGGAAGAGGTAAAATGAAACCTCCATGTAGTTGTATCCAAACACATGTTATCTTAGATAGAAAGGAAAGTTTGGGATTCTTAGGAGCTTTCCTCAAATGGTCAAGCCACTTTTTTGGTCTTTTGACCTCTATAGGCAACCAAATAGAAAAGAGATTCAAGAGTGTGGGCTCTTATCCTACATGCATCTAAGACTAAAAACAAGTTGAAATAAATCTATCAATATTACCCCTAGGTCTACAAGGAGCGATAGACTAGTGTACATGTATGAGATTAGATTAAAGGAAATGGAAACCCAACAAGTGCAAAAGACACACCACTAGATTTATAAATGATAAACGTAGATAAAATAAAAGGTTGAAACATAACCACCTCATACCAGGAAGAGATGAAAATTTACAAAAGTCACAAATAATATGTCTGAGCAATAGTGCACAAATGCCAAGGAAACCCAAGCTAGAACGTAGAGTTCTTAAAAGCCTTTAGAGATGTTGGTAAAAGCTACTAATCACATTCACATGAGAGGTTCAAAATAGAGTTCACAAAAGAGCCAATAAATTGTCCAAGATTCATAGATTGATGTAGGATTATTGATTGATCCCCTTCAAAATAAGAATAGGAGGGAAGATAAATAGGCTTAGGGTTTGAATTGACCATTAGGATTCAACTAAGGTTGGTTACAAAACTTGGGCACTCAGGAAAGGTGGCAAAAATGCTTAGAAATGACTGTTGTATGACAAAATGTTAGAGGATGCTAGTGAATCATGCTAATGTTGGCATGTCATGTTGGAATCCAAGAAAAATGGGATTTTGAAGGTTTGAGGCACTAGAGAAATATGAGACAAATGCATAAAAGACATGGGTTTACACAAAAGGGCTAAGGAAAGGTAGAAACATAAACACAACTTTGGCACCGAGGGTGGGAAAGGCCAAATGAGCCTTAAAACATGCTAAGGGTTATGGGTACTAAAGCAAGTCTAGAACATAATGTAAAAATTACAAGGGTATGCAATTTTCAACATTACAATCACTTAATGACACTCATAATAATGGTTATGTTCTATGTGCAAGTAAATCATGTTACAACACATGGTGATAATAATAGTTTTTTTATCACCGGGTATTGTAATATGATATCCTTCCTATGCTAATCAACATACTAAAACTTTAATCAAGGGCCTCTTGAAGTTGCAATTGCCCTAGTGTGCAAGTATACATTAGTAAAAAAGGCCATGAATCATACATACATAACTATATTCTAAAACCAATAAAGGACTCAATGTAGATCCGTTTACTAATTCATCCTTCAAATAATAATGTTTATCAATATGTTGAGAAACCCAACTAAGTTCACCATTAATTGTCATGCTTCCTTGACAAGGACTTGAGATCAAACATATTGGTAAACCCATAACATCCCAATGAGAGTATAAATATTTCTTGTCAAACAATAAATTCAACCATAACTAGATACAATCATTCTAAGTACATTCATAATAATAAATAGATAAAAATTAATAGATCTTGTATGTAACAATTGACATTCAAAGAATTTAAATAATATTTCCCACCACAATCTATTAGAATAGTTATAATGGACCTGCCAACAAATAACCATCTAGTATGAGTATCCATTACTATGAAGGTTATGATCTAATAGCTTTCATATAGTTAAAATGTAGGTACATCATACTACTTCTAGCATAGAGTTTTATTTAGGTTCAAAACATAAATATATTTGCATACAACCATGTAAGAACAATGAGTCTAAATTCAACCTGTCATGGTCCTAGTTACTATTAGTTCACCCATAATAGTCAAAAGATCACAAGAATTTATATGAATGTTAAAACATGAATGTGAATGTTCAATTTCTCTTAGGGAGGATTGTTCATTCCCAGTCAAAGAGATACAACAAAATAAGGACAAAAATGAAGATATCTATTTCTTTCCATGCTCAATCTATAGTCTCTTACTCACAAAATTTCCAATCTCTTACTCACAACAATTACTATTCACTAGAATGGTAAATGGCTCAACATTTGGTCATCATCCATAAATTATGAATATACCCAAACACAACTTATAATTAGAAATTCACTTAGCTTTAATATCATCAAGTTCAACAACCATGTGATGAATAATTAAAGGGTTGTAACAAGGATCCTTCTACAATCATCTCATGTTATCATGTGTTAGGTGTTAGGAGATGGAAAGACAAAACTTAAAATCTTCCTAGTCTTGTTTCCTTTAGACCTAGCAACTTATCTATCCTACCAAAGTGATAACCAATAGTGCCAAGAAGAACCCAAAATGAGAATACACCACCTATAACTTTAACCAAAAAAATCAAACCTGCAATCAGAACAAAACAATGGTAACATACAAAAAGGACACACCCATGCGGTTGAGTAAAAGTCAACTAAGAAATGTTTCTTTTACAAATAGGATAGGGAATCATTTTGTTTAGTGGCCACCAAATTCATTGTGACAGGGCAAGATAATTGCAAAAATTCCATCCTCAACCAACAAAACTACTACCATGGGAATCCCAAATGTAGTTTTGGCTAGTTGCAATGATGTATGGGAATGTGGAGAAATATTGCTTAAATTCCTTGTCCTTATCTTTTGATGGATGTCTAGATACCTTGTTACAAAGCTATTGTTTTCGTGCAAAAAAAAGTTAATTCAAATTGTTTCTTAGGGATGACTAAGTATCCATTTATATTCATGCTTTCTACATGCCCTAGTAAAATTGCTTTGCTAAGTGATGATTGAGTAGAGTTTTATTCAATCTTTCTACATGACTTGGTAGAATCCCTAACTTGAGAAAGGAATAATAACTTTATAAATTGATAATAAAGCTTCAAATCCTCAAGATTTTGCCATTAAAATGTAAATCAAAACTATAATGTGCAAATCCCCAAGCTTGTGCTCCAGAAAAAGCACACCTCCCATTAGTAGAATGACAAAAAAGCATTCCAAGCCATTTCCATATATTGTTGCAACAATAGTAACATAGAAGTTGCAGGAGAAGGATTTAGAGCATCTTCACATGAAGTGCAAGAAAATGGAGCAAAAAGAGAAAATCATAGGTCTCACATTTGAATCCTGGGCATGGAAAAAGAATGCCAAGAGAAGTGAGGCAATGATGGTTTCTCTCAAACTATAGATTGATCAAATAAACAAAGAAGGTAGTAGAGATAGTGAAGAGGAGGGGTTTTCTAATTTCCGTATCATGATTAACAAGAAAATAGAGCAACAATCACCCAAAATATGGCTTTTACTGGCATCTACCTCTTTCCAGTATTCTCACTTACAATGCCCCTAAAAGCATAGCATCTATCATTAAAATCTCCTGAATGTGGTATTGGATTTCCTATACATTCTTGTCAATATTTACTTGACCAGATGACACCCATACCTCCATTCCTTTTTTTCTAGGGTCGTCCATCTTCCTAATAAGGATAAATTAAAACTTTAGGCATGGTGCCCCTTGCTTATTGAATGAAGCACAACTTTTATAAGGGACATAATGGTCTACCTCACCCTCAATCCTTCATCTCTACTTATGTCTTATCTCATTAAACATGATCCTTTTTCCCCCACCAACGTACTCAAATTTTTGAACATGAATGGTGTGGATTCATTCTAAATAGATTGGAGCACATGATCAGTCCATAAAATATGTTTAATACAATATTTGAGCTTCTATAGCCAATTCTTTCTTACTTCTTTTAGAGATCTTGAAAAAATGGATAGGTTAGAATTATCCATTAGTAAATAATAGTATTTTATTTATCTATACATTAAATATAGAATTAAATATTACACACGCGTTAAAAATTATTGTTAAAGTTTAGCTTATTATAATAATAAATCATATAACAGTTATCAAAGATTATATTTAAGATTAACTTCAGGATGTTCAATAGGGCCTTCAGACTCAAACTAGTAAACAAATCAAATCATTACTAAGTGACATTACTTAACACAATAGGTACTTACATTTTGGTTTAACCTATAGTTGAGACAAGACACACACTCAACTAGTTTTGACATGGAATTGGCATTAGGACCCTTCCTCATTGATAGAGATGCATAATTTGCATCACCCTCAATTAATGTCATAAGAAAACCACAATATCAAATTACAAATTATAATGATATGGTTACCAAAATTCCTAATCAGTCATGTTTATCATGATTAAGACTTGCCTACAACTAGTGAAAATTAGGTGACTTTAAGGGATGTGATTGTTTATTGGGAGCTAGGACATCAAGTTTGTCATTGCCTCTAGGTGGCCATGGTTAGATCATAAGGTTCAAAATGAGCTAGAGCTAAAGTTTATCCCAATCTTAGAAAAATTGTTATTGGATTTAACTTGCTTTTCGATAGCCATATATTGGTCTTTTATTCCAAACTCTATAAATAACATGTTTACAAGGTTCATTGTGATCTAGGACATCAAATTTCTCATTGCCTCAAGGTGGCCATGTTGGATTTAGGGCAGACAACTAAGAGGGCGGGGGGGGTGAATCAGTTATGTAAAACTTTCTTCCCAATTAAACACTTAACTCCACTTTGTTATTCACCAACATAATATTAAATCAATCATGAAAGCACAATGCAATAAGTTAAGAGCAAAAACACATTAACACATGAGACACCAAGATTTTGACGTGGAAAACCCGGTTAAGGGAAAAACCACAGGGTGATTAACCCAATATTGTATTCTCTATTAGAAGAATAGAAAAAACAAAATGGCACATGCCAATTAGGGCTCACTACCTGAGCACACTGCTCACAAGAGGCTCACTACCTACAAGAGACACACTGTCTACAAAATAATAAGTATCACCTACTTGAACTGGTAAATAGCATCTTCACCATGCTTGATTTAGTTCTATTTAAGCCCAATACTTCTACTCTGCCTTTTGCTCTTCTCCGTGCTACCACACTCTCATCTCCACAAGGACACCTTTGAAATGACTTCACAATCCCTTATTTATACAAGACATCAACTTAGGAATGATCATCTAAGTCAGCAAACATCCACAAGAACATCCGCAAGATGTGTAACTCATCTGATCAGCCAGTCTCAGGAAGAACACCATCAACCGGAAGTCATTCTTCAATTTTGAGCTCCAACTCCAATGCGGACCACCAACACGAACTGGACACGATCCAAAGACCTCCACAAGCTTGCCTGAATCACCAAGAACATCCACACTTCATTTGCTTACTCAAATCCATCTCCCCTCCATCTGGAACCTCAAGAACACAGTCTGTCATTACTGTCACAAAGGAATAGATGCTTGCGGACCTTCAAACCACGAACCAATCTAGTTGACACTCCACAAAGACTTCCTCAACACTTCCTCAAATCTTCAGAATAGGATAATGCAATTCTGAATCTCACCGGACCTATCTGTATCACTCTGTCATCTCTAAACACCTACCAGAACTGGTTTAACTTGAACAACCATAAGTTCTTCAGATCTTCATGTGGACCTCTGAAATCTCTACTAGATCACCTTAAGACACACATATACAAACACTTTAATCCGCATCCTCTGATCCTCATCCTATCTTGGACTTTTGCCTTACTGTCATCACTGTTCTTCACTGTTCCTGATTGCGACTAATTTTCTTAATATCCTCAGTTCACAGCTCATCTAATCCTTATCATTAATGCAACAGGAGTATGTTGACATCAATGACAACACCAGTTAGGCCCATACTTGCAACAATCTCCCCCTTTGTCATTGATGGCAACATATGATGTGAAAACTGTTTTAACCATCAAGACAAGAACTTCTCACTGTCACAACTCCCCCTATCAGCAACAACCATTCACATGTTTTCTCTCCCTTTACTGCTCCCCTTTTGATCAGAAACCACTTGTTTTTCACATGTCTTCTCTCCCCCTTTGACATCAATGGCAAAGGGCACATACTTGCAATTCCAACACTTCAGAATCATACCTGCTGCACCCCCTGAGTAGCAACTCCCCATCGTCAATCCGGATCACAAGATATGACTGTGATATCCACCAGACTAATGCACCTCAGTACACCTTAGTTCATCACCAGAGGGGCAATAACCCCTAACTTCTCCCTAAGATAATCAAAAGAGTCCTTAGGTAGAGGTTTAGTAAAGATGTCTACAATCTGATCCTTGGAAGGCACAAACTCCAATTTGACTTCATTCTTGTTCACTTGCTCTCTCAAGAAGTGAAACTTGATGGATATATTTTTAGTCTTTGAATGCAACACCGGATTCTTAGATATAGTTATTGCACTTGAATTATCACAGAAGATTGTGATAGGTTCCTCATATTCCACTTTGATATCTCTTAGCATCTACTTCATCCACAAAACTTGAGTGCAACTACCTGCTACTGCAATATATTTTGCTTCAGTTATAGACAGAGATATTGCCTCTTGTTTCTTTCTTAGCCAAGAAACCAATCTCTTCCCCAAAAAGAATGCTCCACCACTAGTACTCTTCTGGTCATCCACATCTCCTGCCCAATCCGCATCTGTATATGCATGAAGAGAGAAATCATGATCTCCAGGATACCACAAACCATACTCAACTGTCCCTTTTAGATATCTAAAAATCCTCTTGATTGCCATGACATGAGATTCTCTAGGATCAGCCTAGAATCTAGCAACAAGACCAACAGCCTCCATAATATCTGGTCTAGTTTGAGTGAGATACAACAGTCCTCCAATCATTGACCTATACTTTGTTTGATCAGCCTTAGGAGAGTCATCATCATTGCTCAATTTAAATCCAGTTTCCATGGGAGTATTCATTGGTTTTGAGTCTTCCATCCCAAATTTTTTCAACAATTCTTTCACATATTTGGTCTGAGAAATGAAGATTCCTTTCTTTGTTTGAGTGATTTGCAGACCCAAGAAGAAATTCATTTCACCAAGCATGGACATCTCAAATTCACTTTTCATTTGGTTTGCAAAAGTTATACACATATTATCTCTTCCTCCAAAAATGATATCATCCACAACACTTCAACAATCAAGATGTTTTCATGATCAATTTTGAAATACAAATTACTATCAACAGTACCTTTATTGAAACCAATATTTAAAATATGCTTATCCAATCTTTCATACTAGGCTCTTGGGGCTTGCTTCAGTCCATACAGTGCTTTCTTCAACTTGCAGACCATATCACCATGATCAGACAATTGAAAACCATCCGGTTGCTCAATGTACACTTCTTCTTCTAAATCACCATTCAGGAAGGCAGATTTGACATCCATTTGATATACTTTGAAATCCTTGAAGGTAGTAAAAGCAAGAAATAATCTGACTGCTTCAATTCTTGCCACCTGAGAAAAAGTTTCTTCAAAATCAACTCCTTCTATTTGAGAGTATCCCTTGCAGACCAATCTGGCTTTATTCCTGATTACATCACCAACTTCATTCAGTTTGTTCTAGAAAACCCATTTTGTTCCAATCACATTTTTGTTTCTAGGTTTGGGAACAAGATCCCAAGTGTGATTTTTCTCAATTTGCATCAGTTCTTCCTCCATTGCTTTAGTTCAGTTTTCATCATTGCAAGCTTCATTCACTGTCTTAGGTTCAATCTTTGAAATCAGACAATATTCTTCTGACTCTTGAGCAATCCTTCTTCTTGTTTATACACCTTTGCTTTTATCACCTATGATTTGATCTTTAGAGTGCTTCAGTCTTACATACCTAGGAACTTTGGGAGTTTCTTGCATTTCTGCTTCTTGAATAGGCTCATTACAACTTATCTCTTCTTCCTGATTTACTGGATCAGTTTGAATCTGACTTTCAGAAGAGGCTTGGGCTCCTTGAATCAGAACACCATTCTGATCATCTTCATCATATTCATAAAACCTTGAAGGTTTTTCAATTCCTTCATCAACCTTCACATTTGTGCTTTCTATTATTTTTCTCAGTCTCTTGTTGTAACACCGATATGCTTTGCTTTGAGTAGAGTAACCCAAGAAAATTCCTTCATCACTTCTATCATCAAACTTGCCTAGATCTTCATCTCTTTTAATATAACATTTGCTACCAAAAAATCTGAAATACCTCACAGTGGGAGTGATACCAAACCAAAGTTCATAAGGAGTCTTATCGGTATTACTTCTGATTTGAACTTGATTGAGAGTATAGACTGCAGTGCTGACAGCTTCTCTCCAATAGATCTGAGGAACATTTGCTTCCATCATCATGGTCCTAGAAGCTTCCTGGATGGTTTGGTTCTTTCTCTCCACTACTCCATTATGCTGTGGAGTCCCAAGAGCAGACAATTGTCTCTTTATTCCATGCTTCTCACAAAATTCTATGAACTCACCAGATGTGAATTCTCCACCTCTATCAGACCTCGGACATTTCAATTTTAATCCAGTTTCATTCTCTACCATAGCCTTGAATATTTTGAATTTCTCAAGAGCTTCTGATTTCTCTTTCAGAAAGGTTACCCACATCATCCAGGAATAGTCATCAATTAGTAACATGAAGTATTTGTCACCTTGCACACTCCTGATTCTTACTGGACCATAAAGATCAGTATGAACTAAGTCCAATAATTTGGTAGAGGATAGTTCCTTACTCTTGAATGTGACTCTGCTCATCTTACCCAACTGATATTCTTTGCACAAGCTATGAGTAGGTTTCACCAATTTTGGAAGATCTCTTACAGCTTGAGTATTGCTTATCTTGATGATATTATCAAAATTCACATGACACATTCTCCTATGCCATAACCAACTTTGATCAACTTGAACAAATAAGCAACTTTTACCAGTACCAACCAAGTGGAAGATATTACCTTTAGTTTGGGTACCGGATGCAATCTCTATTCCAGAACTTTCAAAGATCTTGCATTTTCCATTCTTGAACCGGAGATCATAGCCTTTGTCCACCAACTGTCCAACACTGAGAAGATTATGCTTCAATCCTTCAACATATAGTACATTACTGGTTTTGTTCCTTCCATCAAAAGAAATAGTTCCTCTTCCTGTGATTCTACCAGTAGAATTATCACCAAACTTTACCACTCCTCCTTCATACCTTTCCAAATCTATGAATTTGTTTTTGTCACCTGTCATATGGTGAGAGCATCCACTGTCAATGACCCAGTCATCCTTTTCTTCAACTTGGGCAGCCAGAGCTCTTTCTACAACTTTATGATTGACAGATACAGAGGATATTGGTTCTTCTTCCTTGATGGCAATAAATATCCATTCACTTTTGGATTTGTTTCCTGTCTCTGATTCATCATCTGTTACTCCTTCATTGTCATCTTCTTCATGAACATAGTAACAATTCTTTTGGAACCTTGATTTGTTAGGATTTGGCCTTGAAAATCTTTCTAGATATTTTGAGGCAAAATAACCAATCTTATTGCAGTTAAAACACTTAAAAGACAATTTCCTTCATACTTACCGGATCCTCTTGGCAGCCTCTTTGCAATAAGGGCTTCAAGTTGAGTAGTTTCTACTTCTTCTTTCCAGGTCTTTTCTTGCTTTTTCATACCATGACAATTTCCTTGATGAGTTCTCTCCTGGATAAAACCTTTGTTTACCTTTTACAGAGGCACTGGCTTTGAATGCAGATTCAGTCTTAGGAGGGGCATCCCCAAACTCGGCCATTTCAAATGCAGCCAATTTACCAACCAATTGATCTCTTGTGATAGTTGTATGGGCTCTGAATTCTTCAATGGAGCAGCCTTGATTTTATAAGAAGCAGGAAGGGATCTGAGAATTTTGCCAACAATCTCATCTTCATCCAAGACTCCACCAGCATCTCTAATTCCACAAGCAATCTCATTTACTCTTGGCATAAAAGTAGTAATATTTTCATCATCTCTCATCTTCAGATTTTCAAATTTCCCTTTCAGACTCTATAACCTTGCACATTTAACATACTTGTCTCCTTCATGCAAAAGTTCCAGTTTTTTTCAAATCTCAAAAGTAGTTGGTAGGTCAATAACATTTGAGAGCTCTAAATCAGATAATGTGCTTAGAAGACCTTCAATAGTCCACAGATTGTTTTCAGCATCTGTGATTTCATTTGGAGCTTTAAGACCACCCTGTGGAGGTGTATACTGTGTTGTAACCATGGTCCAGTATGCCATTCCCATACATTGCAAGTGACATTTCATGCGACCTTTCAAAAGATTAAAATTGGTTCCATCAAACTTCGGACTATCCTTCTTGTAAGATGACATCTTGGATCTCCTCAAGCGATTAAGCTCCTTTTAGAGGAACTTGGCTCTAATACCAATTGTTGGATTTAGGGCAGACAACTGAGAGGGGGGGTGAATCAGTTGTGCAAAACTTTCTTCCCAATTAAACACTTAACTCCATTTTTTTATTCAACAACATAATATTAAATCAATAATGAAAGAACAATGCAATAAGTTAAGAGAAGAAACACATTAACACATAAGACACCAATATTTTGACGTGGAAAACCCAGTTAAGGGAAAAACCATGGGGTGATTAACCCAAGATTGTATTCTTTGTTAGAAGAATAGAAAGAACAAAATGGCACATGCCAATTAGGGCTCACTGCCCGAGCACACTGCTCACAAGAGGCTCACTGCCTACAAGAGACACACTATCTACAAAATAATAAGTATCACCTACTTGAACTGGTAAATAACATCTTCACCATGCTTGATTCAGTTCCATTTAAGCCCAATACTTCTACTCTGTCTTTCGCTCTTCTCCTTGCTACCACACTCTCATCTCCACAAGGACACCTTTGAAATGAATTCGCAATCCCTTATTTATACAAGACATCAACTTAGGAATGATCATCTAAGTCAGTAAACATCCACAAGAACATCCGTAAGATGTGTAACTCATCCGGTCAGCCAGTCTCAGGAAGAACGCCATCAACCGAAAGTTATTCTTCAATTGCGAGCTCTAACTCCAATGCGGACCACCAACATGAACTGGACATGGTCCAAAGACCTCCATAAGCTTGCCTAAATCACCAAGAACATCCACACTTCATCTACTTACTGAAATCCATCTCCCCTCCATCCAGAACCTCAAGAACATAGTCTGTCATTACTGTCACAAAGGAATAGATGCTTGTGGACCTTCAAACCACAAACCAATCTAGTTGACACTCCACAAAGACTTCCTCAACACTCCCTCAAATCCACAGAATAGGGTAATCCAATTTTGGATCTCACCAAACCTATCTATATCACTCTGTCATCTCTGAACACCTGCCGGAACTAGTTTAACTTGAACAGCCATAACTTCTTCAAATCTTCATACGGACCTCTAAAATCTCTACTAGATCACCTTAAGACACACATCTACAAACCCTTTAATCTGTATCCTCTGATCCTCATCCTATCTTGGACTTTTACCTCACTGTCATCACTGTTCTTCACTGTTCTTGATTAAGACTAATTTTCTTAATATCCTCAGCTCATAGCTCATCCAATCCTTATCATTAATGCAACAGGAGTATGTTGACATCAATGACAACACCAGTTAGGCCCATACTTGCAATAGGCCATTGTTAACTTGAAAGATCCAGAATGAACTAGAGTCAAACTTTATCCCTATTTTAGAAAAGTCATTACCAGATATAACTTAATTTTGAATAGCCATATATTGATCTTTTATTTTAGGCACTATAGTTAATAAGTATTCATTGTTGACCTTGTGAATGCAAAAATTCCATTCATGAATTTTTGCACAAATTGAAAGAATTCTTATTAGAGTTAATTTGTGTAATGTAGAAAAAGAGGGTTTGTGGATTCAATGTATAGTTTAGTTAGATCCTCCTTTCACTACATACATTCAAGGAAATTAAATTGAGTAGAATCACAACTTTTGCAAGAGGATTCAGCTACAGATTTTTTGTCTCTTGGAATGATAAGGAAGTTTAGAATCTGATGGTTAATATGTTAATTTAAGTCCAATTATGCTCAAAGCCCTAATTATACAAAATCAGGAATAAACAGATGAATTCTGACAAATACTTGTACACAAAGATACTAAATGAAGATTAGATACATACCAGATTTTTAACTTTGGAATCCTAAAAAGTCAAGGGCAAAGGACTAGCACCCAAGCCCAAGGTAGTATCTTTGTCGAGGGTTTCTAGACCTTTTCTGCTACTGATTGTCACTAACTTAGAGATTTCTAGCTCTACAAATCTAAAGGGCAAAGGGACTAGCACCCAAGCCCTAGTAATTATTTTCTCTACCTTTTTCTATCAGATCTAGGATCCTTATGTTCTACAATGCTCCTCTACAACTCCACTACATAGAATTTGACACCTATCACCTGCAATCACAAGAGAGGGGTTGGGGGATTGTGGTGTTTAGGAGCTTGCCTCAGTCAAGCCCCAGAATGGCATTCAAGCCATCCAACACTGTTGTTAGATAAAGAGTGTGTGTTTTTACGGATAGAGGCAAAAACAAATTGATAAATGATTAATTGAAGCACAAATAGATATTGTCTCAGAGGTGTATCTCTCAAGGAGATGAAGATCTTTCATGCCATGAGAAGATGAAGCCAAATCCGCAATAACAAACACAACAACAATATTCTACTCTGCAACACAATGAATACCTTGAATGCTCTATGATCATAAGTTCAACAAAATCTCAAAATCATCTTCTAGTTAACAAATGAAGTCCAAAACATGCTTATATATGCATTCTTTCTATAATTTCATAATTCAAACTTTAGATACTGATAAGGGAGACCTTTTAACAATCACTTTCCTGACATTTGAAATTTAGGCTTCAACAAGATAGGGCAGGGCTTGGGTTTGAGTGCCCAAGCCCAATGACCTATTTTAGGGCTTGGCTAAGCTCAAGAGGGTCCCCTTAGTCCCATTTGACATGGGTTCTAGGATATTTTGCTTCAGGAGTTAAATTAAACATGCAAGATTACTCTAAAGAGACCTAGGACCTAAACTTAAGAGGTAAAAGTCTTAGGGGGACATTTTACAACATAACATTTAGCCCCCACTTTTATGTATGTATGATCTTATGACCCATAAATGCATTAAAGTATGGTTAAAAATATATCAAACACGCTGGACACTTAGAGCTAGCGCAAACACAAAGATTGAGAAACTATTTCTAGCCCCCAATCTCAGGCAAGCACTAGAAAACACATCACAGACATGCAAAACACAGAGAAGATAGTACCATGCATGCAAAACACGGAGAAGACAATAACAGGCATGCAAAACATGGAGAAGAAACAAGAGTAGTCACAGAGAATACACTAATATTTTCTTTTTTATTTTCATATATATGAATGTAGATACATGGAAAATAAAAATACAACACGCAACCCCAAAATGTAGGAGGGGAATTTCGCCACACCCTCAAAACTACATATGGGGGAGAAGACACACCATACAAATCCCAAAGTGGAGGAGGGGCATTTTGTCACACCCTTGAAACTACACTTGAGAGAAAACACGCCATACAAAACCTAAAGCGTAGGAGGGGTATTTCACCACACCCTTAAGACTATGCTTGGGAGAAAACATGCCATACAAAGCCCGAGTGTAGAAGGGGCATTTTGCCACACCCTTGAGACTATCCTTGGGAGAAAACACATCATACAAATCCTGAGTATAGGAGGGGAATTTCACCACACCCTTGAAACTACACACGGGGGAAAATACATGGAATACATGAGCAACATATAGCATGCCAAAGACATACCATACGTCTAAAACATAGCAAACAAGGTGATGGAAGGAGATTATTGCTAAGTTCCCACTATCTCAAACATGTTGTGGACACACCTGATGATTGGGCTTATGCCACAACAACTACCAAAAACACGTTTAAGGGAGGATAGTCTCAGATCCAACCCCGCCTACTCGGAGGACTTTTAAAATAAAAGGATGTGCACTAGCTCAAGAGATACACCATCCTTCCTCGCATGGAGGGATTTTTGAATAAAAGTATATGCATGATATCCCACCTCTGTAAAGGGATTTTTGAATAAAAGGATATGCATGTTGGATCCACAAGACAACTGAGAGGGGGGGTGAATCAGTTGTATCTTTTATTTCAAACCCTTACAAACATTTAGATCCATAATAATCCTTTAAACATATTATGATGATTAAGCATGAAAAGTAAATAATAAAAACTGAATCATAATAACACCACACACAAGAGAAAACCATATTTTTACATAGAAAACCCTAAAAGGGAAAAACCATGGTGATGATTAGCTCACAATATAATGTAGTAGAAACACCGAATTACAAAGGGCTCATTGCCAAAGAGAGAATGCTCACTACAGGGGACTCACTATCCAAGTGGACTCACTACCAACTAAGAAAGAAAGATAGAAAACAAGAGTGGCTCATTGTCAGGATTTAAACTGATATAATTGCATCTAACCTATGCATGGTGTTCAGTTCCAATGAAGCTCAATATCTATCACTAAACAAATAACACCTTTGCAGCATCACCGAAAAATAGTAGACACCTTCTGCTCACTGCATCCAAACAAACTTCTTTGTGCTCATAGGTTTGGTCAATGAATCTGCAACATTCTCTTGAGTGTCTATCTTCTTCAGCTCAATTTATCCATTTGCAACCAACTCTCGAACAAAGTGATACTTAACATCAACATGCTTAGTTTGAGCATGATACATAGGATTCTTGGCCTAATAGATAGCACTCTGGCTATCACAACCAATCTGAATGATCTTGCAATCAAAACCAATACCTGTACATAGTCTCCTCAACCAAACTACCTCCTTAGAGACATGGGTAGCAGCCATATACTCTACTTCTGTGGTGGACAAAGCAACTATGGGCTGCCTCTTACTCATCCAACTCACTACTCCAAATAGAGTAAACACATAGCCACTAGTGGACCTTCAACTATCCAAGTCACCTGCCCAATCTGCATTAACAAAACCTTGTATGTCCAAAGATTTATTAGGACTATCAATACAAGAATAAACCAAACAATAATCAAGACTACCTGCAAGATATTTAAGCACCCTCTTTACATAATTCCAATTCTATCTACCAAGGTTAGACATAAATCTGCTCAAAACTCCCACTACTTGGGCAACATCTAGCCTAGTGTAAACCATTGCATACATCAAACTCCCTACAACACTAGCATATGGCACATTACACATATCCTCAAGATCATCCTTAGTCTTTGGACACATATCTAGTGAAATCTTAGTACCAATGGGTAAAGGAACTCTAACTAGGTTATAGTCCTGCATACTAAATCTCTGCAAAATGGTATTCACATACTTACTTTGTAACAACCAAAGATTTTGTTACCTCTGTCTCTCTTGATCTCCATTCCCAGAATATACCTGGCAGCTCCAAGATCCTTCATATCAAATGCACCTAAAAGTTGGGCGTTAAGCTCACTGATCATACCCTTAGTATTGCTAAAAAATAACATGTCATCAACATACAATGCAATAACTAGTATAGAATCATCAATAAAATGAATGTAAACACAATGATCCTCCTTGCTTCTAACAAAACCCAATTTCAAAACAAATGAATTAAACTTTTGATACCACATTCTGGGGCACTGTTTCAAACCATGGAGAGTCCTCTTTAACCTATAAATCCAATGTTCTTTTCCTTTTACCTCAAAACCTATAGGCTATTGCATATAAATTTCTTCCTCAAGATCTCCATGAAAGAACGCAATCTTAACATCCATTTGCTCAATCTCCCAATCATAAGCTGCAACAATGGATAAAAGAAATCTAATAGAAGTCAATTTAGCATCAGGAGAGAATATCTCACCAAAATGAACTCCCTCTCTCTAGGAGTAGCCCTTGGCTACCAGTCTAGCTTTGTACTTCTCAAATGTCTTGTCTGCTCCAAACTTCTTCTTAAAGACCCACTTACAACCTATGGCCTTTCTTCCTTTGGGAAAACAAATAAGATCCTGAGTATTACAAGAGTCTAAAGCCATCATCTCCTCCTGCATGGCTAGCTACCAAGACTCACTATCATCTAAAAGAGTAGCTTTCCTGTAGGATCTAGGCTCATCGTTAGTGCTCAATAAAGTAAATATACAACAGAAATATGGTGGGCTATACCTATCAACTAGATTATGTTGTCTTGTGGATCTCCTCAAGGGTCGAGTAAGAGTCTCAACTCGTTCTTCTACATGATCATCTGTACCAACTTCTTTTGTAACAACAGATTCATCTTCATCAGAACTACTCAAATCTTCTTCTTCTTCTTCTTCACCCCCCAATCCATCATTCTATTCTTCCTGAGGTGCATCTTGTTGCTCTAACTCAAAGTGCACTCTCTTTACCTTTTCATCTTTTTCTTTTAGTTGCTTAGGTTCAGAAATAGCTCTAAGTTCGCTGAAAATAACATCTCGAGAAAAGATAATCTTGCAAGTTAGTGGATTCCAAAGCTTATAACCTTTGAAATTGTCACCATATCCAATGAATGTACACTTTTCAACCTTTGGATCCAACTTAGATCACTTTTCCTTAGGCACATGAACAAAAGCCTCACAACCAAAAACCCTTAAATGTGAAACATAAGGTTTCTTACCTATCCACACTTCATAAAGTGTCAAATCAAGAGCCTTACAAGGAGATCTATTTATCAAGTAGAAAGCAATACACATAGCCTCTGTCCAAAAGCATTTATCCAATTGTGCATCATTTAGCATACTTCTGGGCCTTTCCATGATTGTTCGGTTCATTCTTTTTGCAACACCATTCTGTTGTGGTGTATACGGAGTTGTCTTTTGTCTGATAATATCTACATGTTTGCAAAACTCATCAAATTCCTTAGAGCAATATTCTCCTCCATTGTTAGATCTTAATATTTTTATCTTCAAACCTAATTGGTTCTCTACTAAGACTTTGAATTCCTTAAACTTAGTGAAAACTTCATATTTGTGTTTCATAAAATAAATCCATGTAAATCTAAACACATCATCAATGAAGGTGACAAAATAATGAGATTTTCTGATAGATTCATTATCCACAGGGCCAAGCACATCCATATGAATAATTTCTAACTTCTCTTTTGCTCTATTGCTTCCTGAAGGAAATGATTTTCTATTTTGTTTACCAAACATACAATGCTTACAGAAATCAAAGTGCTCATCAGAATAGGAGGAACCATCCACCAAATTTTTATTCTTAATAGTTTTTAGTACATTATTTCTTGTGTGACCCAATCTACAATGCCACAACATACATGTATTTTCAGTACTAGCCTCAGATACATAGGAGGCATTACAAACTATAGTGGCTTCAAGCTTGAACAGGTTTCCCAATCTCTTCCCCTTCACTACCACCAGGTTCCCTCTCACCAATCTGTAGCCATGCTTGTCAAAAGTCACATGCATTCCCAAATCATTTAGCTTTGAAACATAAATCAAATTTTTAGCTAATCCAAGAACATGATAAACATCAGAGAGGGTTTTAATCCTCCCATCACTAAAACACAATACCTTGCCTTTCCCAACTATTGGATATGTAGAGTTGTCTCCAAGGTAGATATTACCTCCATCATATTTCTCATATGTGGAGAACCATTCCTTATGCGGGGTCATATGAAATGATTATCGTGAGTCAACCAACCAGTGATCATTAGAAACAACATTACATGTAGAAATTAACACATCTTCACCTGCATTCGAGGACTTATCAGAAGCATTCTCCCACTGTTTCTTTGGGTTTCTACACTCCTTCACATGTCCCCTTTTACTATAGTTCCAACACTTAACTCTATTTTTCTTCCCAAGAGTCTTAGAATGCCCCTTGGACTTGTCCTTAGCCCCTTTCTGATCTCCTTTCGGTCCTCTTTCCTTAGACCTTCCCCTGACACTGAGAGCATCATCTGAACTATCTAAACTCTTCTTCCTCAATTCCTATGATAGTAGAACTGAAACAAGGGCATCCAACTTGGGATCTATGAGGTTAGTAGTGATAGCTAGGGTAACATTCTACCAAGACTTAGGTAAAGAACAAAGAAGTAAGATACATTTATCTTCCTCACTAACATCAACATCTACTAATGCAAGCTGACTCAACAACAAATTAAATGTATTTAAATGATCTGTGACTGATTCACCCTCTTTCATTTTCAAGGAAAATAATTTTCTTTTTAAATAGAGTTTATTTACCATACTCTTGGCTTGATAGATCTCACCCAAATGATTCCATAATTTATGTGCAGTCTCTTCCTTTTGCAACATTCAATAGGATAGAGTCTGACAGACACAAATGAATGGTTCCTCGTGCCTTCTTATCTAGTCTAGCCCATTCATCCAGATAGACATCATCAGTTTTCTTCTCTTTTTGGATAGCCAACCACTAGTTTCTTTCTTCCAACAAATCCTTAATTTGTAGCTTCTACAACTCATACCCCGTTTTGTTGAACTTCTCAATGTCCAATCGAGAGGTTGATGCAACGGTGGATGCAACCATAATATCAACACAAGATCTATAAAACAAATGCAACCAAATCTCCCACTGCAACTACAACTTCCACATTACCACCCAAGATTCAAAGCTGGCCAGACTTTGATACCAAATGCTTGAAATGAAATCAATACTACTCAACAGAAATCTGATTCAAATATAAATTTATGCAATCTTTAATTGCTTATCAATGGAGATTCTAACATAGAAAAGAAACTATGCTTCACAGAAATGCAAAATTAGAAAATTGAACACGTAACACAATATTTAACATGGAGAAAACCCTTTCGGGTAAAAAACTCCACACAAGAAAGAGGCCCAATGTTTGTATTAATTTGAAAATGATTGTACAATACAACAACACCAATCTCTCCTTCAGTCTTCAATCTGACAGCATTTCGACAGCACCTAAGTACCTAAAATCTATATTGCAGCAATAAATACATGGAAAAATATTTATAGAAGTGCACTCACACCTCCCTCTAGAGGCATTCACTTTATCTCTCATGAGAATCTCCAACCTGAAAACATTGATTGCCATCTTACAAGCACCTTAGACTTGTCCAAAAATATCCATGCAAGGTTGGGTGCCCAAGACCAAATCTAGCCTCTTACAACATCTTATGACACATCATAACCATCATAGATTCCATCAAAGAGTATCTTTCCAAGATAGGAACCTTGGGCCAAACATAGCAACTTACAACTCATTAATATCTGTCATATGTGTCATAGTGTCATAGAATCTTATGACAACTTGCAGCTGTCATTGATTCTTTACATACACCCACAAAACATTATGACATGCATCATACATGCTAAAAATAGTAGATTCTCCCAAAGGTGGCACCTATACTTATTTACTATTGAGTTTTACAATTACCAACCATAAATGTCACTCCTAATTACCTTCAATGAATCTGAAATTACCACTGCCGATGAAACTACCTCATTCCCTTATGGGTAATTACAAATTACATATAATAAAATGGAATAAATACAACATTGGGATTTACAAGGTTAATGGCACCTTATCCCAACATAAACCACTCTGCAGAGAAATGCAGAGCAAAATACTTTCTCTCAGACACACTGCAAACACTGTCAAACTCTGTCCTCAAACTGGTGAACATAACTTTTATTGCACAATGATCTAGAGCACCAAATTCTAGATTTAGAACCTTCAACCACTTCTAAACAACATATTCAAATCGTACACTCAGATCTTCAACACAAAAGAAATGTGGAGCAAAAACTTGAATAGTACTCTATAAGCTAAAAGACTTCTTCAACACACTGTTTCCAATATTAATAAAATTTTCTCAAAAGCACTTGGAAACTCAACCACATAAGCATATCCTTAGCATCTTCAATATCTATACAAATCATCCAAACCATCTTTAGAAAAGTAACTGAATCAAACAACAACAACCTCATCAGAAGACACAGTTGACACCAATGACAACACAAGCTTGTTGACATCAATGACAACACTGATTAGCACATACTTGCAACAATGCACGATATCCTACCTCCATAGAGGGCTTTTTTATTGCAATATAGATAAAGATGTGCACTTGCACTGGAGATACAACATCCCACTTTCGCAGAGGGCTAACAAACATGCTTCATTAGTACCAAAATTATCAGACAACTTAGCTTAAATATGTCCCCACCTTAAGGTGGTTGATGTCATGTAGTGATATCAAGCATGTTAAGGTAGAGAGAAAATACACAAGGAAATAAGAGCTTTCACAAAGCCCATTCCCCCAAGGTGACATGTGCTTCATGATTGTTGAATGTTCCCACAAACACACAATTTGCTATGATAAACAACAAGAGAGGTTAGAAATCTTTTCCTAAGATAATAACCACATAATATGATAAAAGAAATGCATAAAAACAATTGCCTCAAGAACCAAGGCTATACTATAGGTTCAGAAGCTGAGTATAACTGTGGGGCTATACTACAAAAATCTCAAAACCAAGTGTAACCAAGGTGAGATTCAAGATAATCAAATTGCACGGAGCAGATGTATTGTTATGAATTTTTTAGAAAAGATAAAACAAAATCAAATATCACACAAAGTGATTCTACTAGCCAAGCATCGGATATATAAATCAACCTCATCTTCATATATGGACTAGGTACATTTTTTTGCTTTGCTTGCTGAAGGGACACTTGGTCTGTATCATTATTTATTTGTTTTTCATCATCCGCCGACTAGATAGAATCACTAGAAGAAGGTAAATAATAAATGAAAGAGGAGACCAAGTGCCTTAGGGTTGTCATGTAGGAGGATGCCCCCCCAGGTCATCAACCACAATGTTATGCCCCTAAGGCATGACACAACAATAAAATAGAGGAGAGGAAAGATAGAAGAATGGTCACAATAGAGGCGGTCTCTCGGTATCCTTGACCTTAAAAGAGTATCAAGGGTCATCCAAGGAGGCATAAACAACACATAACACATCACAAGGGAATCACAACACAGAGGGAAAGGGGTAGAAATACTTACTTGAAGGTACCACCCTTCTAGGAGTTGTTAGAACTTGTGAGCATCTTGGAAAGATGCTCTATCAAGTTTTGTATAAAGTTTGAGTGGTTCATGTCTGTTTGATCTTTTTTTCTACAATGTCCATGCGGTGCTTGTTTCTTGAATCCTTGTATCTTTGAAATCCATTGTTGCTTGTGAGGGGGAGAACCACTGTTATTTCCTACTGATGATAACCATCTTATTCTTTTGTGATCCTTTGATTTCTTATTCTGATGAGTGAGTCTTTCATAGTGAAATGGACTATCTTCCACCATAGCAACCTTTTCCTATATCATAATCTCTTGTCTCGATTGTTCAATTTGTCTTTCCAATGCATTTTAGTTGACTGCCAGTCCTTGAAGGGATAACGGTGGAGGAACCTCAGCATAAATACCTTTTCCACGTGGATGAGATAAGTCTTTAGTCTTTTCCTTATCCACTTCTATCATACTAATTATTTCATTATAGTCAAGATAATCATCTTCCTGCTCTATTGTATTTTGTTCTACCATGTTGTCGCTATGCTTAGGAAAGGGTTAATTAGTAAAGATCTGTAAATTTTGATTCAGAGGGGCAACCGACTTATTTCCATTATCATTTACCCCTGATACCTATATAAAATTCAAATCAATGAGGTCTTGTATTTCATGTGTCATGTCCTTGTTGCCAATGATAATGACAAAAAGCATTAGCATCGAAGTGAGGTCCTTGCATTCTACTACTATCCAATGGTTTAATAGGAGGAAGCTTCAAGAGATTATTGCTCACTACTTGGTTCATAATAGCATGTAGTGAATCAGATATAGGGGTAAATTGTCTTTGTTGTTGTCAATATTGAAATGCTGCCCTCTTTTGATTAGTAATAGCAGACACTTGTGATGAATAATTGTTTGAATTCTATCCATTTATTTTGATAAAATTCTTGTTATTCCTCTTGAAATTGTTTTGAGATGTTCCTGTTTGAGTGTGACCACCTTGAGCTGATGAGTTTTGATTCTCATACTGACTAGATGAAAGTTGATAATCACGAAGACTTGTGCATAAATGTTGAAAAGAATTATACTTCATCAAGAGGATCTTATCTCTGATGTTAGGTTGTAGATTTGCAATAAACACATTCTAAACATCCTCATCATTCATCTAATATTGAATTTATGAATAAAGAGCTTGGTATCGATTGATAAACTCAGTTAACTTCTCTTTCGAACTCTGCTTGGAATGAACTAGATCAATCAATGAGACTTGAGGTCCAATGTTTGCTTGACAATGTTGTAAGAATTGATCAACAAGTTGTGATAAAGAATGTATTGAATTAGGAGGCAAAGAGAAAAACCATTCCAAGACTGTATCTTTATGGGATTGCAGAAAAAGTTTAGCTAACAAGTCCTCTTAAAAGAAGAAATCACTACACATAGCTGTGAATGCTACCACATGAGTATTAGGATCACCTTTACCACTATATTTTTCAAAGCGAGGGATCTCAAACTTATCAGGCATTTGAGATCATAATATTTCAACAAACAAAGGACTGCAGGCATGGTAAGTTGGTATACTAGGTTGGGAAGAATTTGTCAAACTTGACACCTTTTGTTGAAGTGAATTCATGCCTTGTAAAAGTTGATTCAATAGGGCATCATTAGGGGATGCGGTTTGTTGTGAGGAATTAGAACTGAAATATTGAGGTGATTGGTTGTGAGTAGTGACAAGTGGAGGTTGAGAATAAGTGAATGGTGGTTGGATGTAATGGTAAGTGGAAGGTGATTGATAATAAGTGGAATGGAGAGGTGGTTGAGAGTGATTATTCATAAAAGAAGTCACCCTAGGTGGTTGGTTTTGATAGTTGAATCCCACAACCTTGTAATTTTGTAAATTAAAGCCATTTGACACTCAATACTAGTGGTAGGATTACTACAAGCATGTGCATTAGTAGTTAGAATTGATGATGTAAAAGTAGACATTCCAGTAGTCGGTATAGGTGCCGATACTTGTGTATGAGTCGGTGATGTCAAGTTATTAATAACATTTGCACATTCAGTCACTGACATAACATTATGATGTACTATATGCACTAAGCCTTGAAGCATGTTAACACCATCTTGTCCTTCTTTTAACAACTCTCTTCATATGTTATGAACCAAAGGTATAGCTTCTTCTGCTATCCTTTCATTTTCAATAAATGCTTGAAAATCAACTAGTTCCTTATCAAATTTGTTTATTTGCTCATCAGGTACATGTGTTATCACATCAATAGGGTCCTCAACATCATGAAATATTTGTTCCTCAATTGTAGGTATAGGAGGAATGATGTCTTGCAAAGTTTGTGTTTCTCCTTTTGTAAAATAGGTGTTCAATGGATTTTCTGATGTAGGAACACCATTGGTTTCAAGAGCAGTAGATCCCATTAATCTAAGGCTTATCCTTAAATGGATATTTCTATTAGGGTAGTGGGCTATAAGACTCATACAACAACATATAGTTCACTCAATACACAAACTAATAGAACAAACCCTAGGATGAAGGTCTAGTTGTTGAAATACACAATGTGTAAATACAAAAATTGAAATGTGGATAAAAAGACACACTATAATGAAACACTAAAATCTGAAATTAGATTTAAAAGAGTAGTAAAATCTAAAAGAAGATTTTAACCACAAACCCTAGCTATTGCAAGGACTAGGTTATATGAAAAATGCATAATTTCAAGCAAATTCTAACAAATAAAGCATGACAATGCAAGGTAAATGATTATGTAATGATGTACTACTGCAATTTATATTAGATCTGATTCAAATATCAGAGATTTAAATGATTTAGATGAAATGCAATGAAAATAGTATAACTATGTCAAAATGCAAGCCTAGGATGCTTGGTTTTTTAGAATTTTCAATTTTTATGCAAGATTTTAAAATGTAAGATGATGACAATAAAATGAATGAATGAAAATCTGATGTGTAACATTTAGCAAGATGCAATGTTAAAAAAAATATGGGTTCACCAAAATGTAATGTTGAAAAAGAGGGTTTGTGGATTCAATGTATAGTTTAGTTAGATCCTCCTTTCACTACATACATTCAAGGACATTAAACCAAGTACAATTTGGCTACTCTCTTGGAATGATAAGGGAATTTGGAAATTGATGGTTAATATGTTAATTTAAGCCCAATTATTCTCAAAACCCTAAATATGCAAAATCGTGAATAAACAAATGAATTTTGACAAATGCTCACACACAGAGATACTAAATGAAGATTAGATACATACCATATTTTGAAGTTTAGAATCTTAAAAAGTCAGGGGCAAAGGGACTAGCACCCAAGCCCAAGGTAGTATTTTTGTGGAGGGTTTCTAGACCTTTTCTGCTACTGATTGTCACTATCTTAGAGATTTTTAGCTTTGTAAATCTGGAGGGCAAAGGGACTAGCAACCAAGCCTTGGTAGTGCTTTTCTTTGCATTTTTCCATTAGATCTAGGATCCTTATGTTTTGCAACACTCCTCTGCAACTCCACTCCACATAATTTGACACCTGTCACCTATAATCACAAGAGAGGGGTTGGGGGGTTGTGGTGTTTAGGAGCTTGCCTTAGTCAAGCCCTGAAATGGCATTCAAGCCTTCCAACACCATTGTTAGATAAAGAGTGTGTATCCTTATAGGATAGATGCAAAAACAAATTGATAAATGATTGATTGAAGCACAAATAGATATCACCTCAGAGGTGTATCTCTCAAGGAGATGAAGATCTTTCACACCATGAGAAGATGAAGCCAAATCTGCAATAACAAACACAACAATAATATTTTGTTCTGCAACACAATGAATACCTTGAATGCTCTATGATCATAAGTTCACCAAAATCTCAAAATCATCTTCTAGTTTACAAATGAAGTCCTAAACATACTTATATATGCATTCCCGCTATAATTTCATAATTTAAACTTGAGATGCCGATAAGGGTGACCTTTTAACAGCCACTTTGCTGACATTTGAAATTTAGACCTCGACAAGAGAGGGCAGGGCTTGGACGCCCAAGGACCTATTTTAGGGCTTGGCTAAGGTCAAGAGGGTCCCTTTAGTCCAATTTGACATGGTTTCTGGGGGATTTTACTTCGGGAGTTAAATTAAACATTAAAGATTACTCTAAAGAGACTTAGGAGCTAAACTTAGGAGGTAAGTCTTAGGGGGACATTTTACGACATAACAATTTGCATGGAAACATTATTAGTTTACCCCTTAATGGCATTAGTTAACTTGTTTTTTGAGTAATAATAGTTTTAGTTAATTCCATGTTGATTGACAGAGCAAGGTACTTAATGTTGTGAATGAAACTATATCCACCATGTGGGGAAAAGCGTTGTTGGTTAGATTGAGAATTCTTTGCTACCATAGGAGAGAAATGAGCACCAACATGAGAGGGATTGTTTTTGTTTCCTTGGGATCCATTACAAATTTTTCCTAGATCATATATAGCACATCTCTTTCTAGATGAATATCATTGATGGCACATTGATCAACGCCATCAAGACAACCAAAACCTATGAAGTGGATACTCCATGTGAATATGGTGCAATCAGGGTTGAGGAGATTAATTATAATCAGCCTAACCTTGTAGCCAAAATCCCAAATCCATAATCCACAAGTAAAATATGCAACTTGGAGACACATTTTCTTTAATGATAATTTTATTATTTATTTATGTAGCTCATCACATCATGCACAATAAACTACACATGCTTTAGGAATTTCAAATTCCTCTATAGTAGAACTAATCTAGCTTATTGTAATGTCAAAAATTGTATACTCTACAATTTCATGTCATGTTTTGCACCTGCCTCAATGTCAACTCTCGTAGCACACCTTAGAGCCACTTAAACCTAATTCTTGAATTATCTCCTCAAAAATCAATCTTCCACAAAAATTGTTTTAGAGAATTGATGTATACATCTTTCTAAGCACATATATCAAATTAGAGCAAATTTATGTTGGACACTAGCATGATGTGTAGACGTCTGCACAATGCACTTACATCCTATGTTGTACATTTCCTTGAAATGAGTGTTACTTCTACATGCCACCGTTTCATAATGTCTCCTAATGGATATAATGCCCCCTAGATGCACCTTGCTATCCTTAGCCTTCCCTTGACCAAAACTGGGAAAATATTTTTGAAATTTAATCAAAATATTCTAAGAGAGCTCTTTGAAGAAAATAGATAGAGAACACCTGCAGGTTTGGATCTAAAGCTCTATTTTTCATAGTTTTTCATGGTAAATAGATTATATCCATTTCTTGATCATCTCATAGCCTTGTAATCCACTTTGCTATTGTTTTCTATTTCTCACGTTTATTGCACAAATTATTTGGAACAATCACATAGGTAGATTCTTCCCCAAAAGTTTAGGCTTCTGATGCAGAGGGTGCTACTAATTTACCAATTGATGCAACAATGAGATATTAATCCATTCAAATCTGCAACACAACACTTCAACAAGCCTATGCAAGAAGGCTGAAAATAAAATATCACAAAAAAGATATGAAGAGAAATCTACAAACAATCTTTTATTCAAATTTGAAAATGCATTACAAAATAAGGAAGCTTGTGAGATTCTGAGAACTACACATCCAACACCTGCAACAAATAAATTTCTCCACCTCTAGACTCCTTCCCCAACATCTAGGTCTCTCCTCCATTTTCTTCTTCTAGCTCCAATAAAAATCCATCACTTATTCCTTTCACCGCGCCCTCATTTTTATGAATTTTCTAAAACAGTTTCTAGGTTTCATGCCTCCCATTCCCATCTTTCCATAATATGTTTAATTTATTAATTTTGATAAGATATGAGAAATTTATGCTCATTTTACCAAGACTAGGTCTCATAATTACAACCCCCCTCTTGGAGTTACAAATTTTAGAATTTAATAAAAATAAAATTCTGGGAGTTAGGTCCACCAACCTGGGCCATAAAGACCACTTACAAGATTCCTTACACTATGACGGTTACAATAATAAGTGCCATTAATTCCATGATTCTTGGCAGCCCCACTTATGACAGAATCAACCCCACTTATGATAAAAATCAACTCCCACTAAAATAGAATTTAATGCCTTTGCCTAAGAAAGACATTCTCCCACTAAAATAGAATTTAATGCCTTTGAGGCATTTATAAATTGCCGGGGTGTTTTTCCACAAAAATTACATTTACCAATATTCCCAATGAAAATTATATTTGTTGCAAATTGAAATATTATTTCCCAAGCCCATAAGCCTTATTGAAAACAAACAAACATAAATTAAAATATTTTTGGTGATGTAAGCTTGCCATTGACCATGGATGCTCCTGCATCAGACTCTTGACCAAAAGAAAATCCAAGCCCTCTTGGATGGAGGGTAGTAACAAGTCTTCATCAATTGGTCTTCATTTTCACTTTAGGTTTTCCCAACTTCTTATTAAGGTTCTTAGGTCTATCAAATGGAAACAACTTCTTCTTATCTGTTGCTTTGGATACCTGCACCTGAATAATGACAACTTCATTCATCAAAACACCTTGGTCAGTACCAAGAATGTATTCTTTACTTTGCTTCTCACACTCCTTTGGTGATCCCTGCAATATAACAACATCCAACTGCAAGAACTTGGTCTGCAATTCTGTAATAGCAACCTTATCAACAACTTCATTATCAACATCAAATTTATCAGCAACATTAACAGTAATATGCCCTTCTACTTGTTCAACTTGCTCTTGAGACTGAAAATGAAATGAAGGCTCATCCACAACCATGTCTACTTTGTCTTCTTCAATGCTTGATGTCAAAATAGTCATAGATGTACTTACCATTTCATTTCTTACTTCTTCCTCTATTTGAGATTGCTTTTGTTCTTCCTCTATTGTTGTTGTCCTTGTTTGTCTTCTTCTTCTTTAGACAATTTTCTTGATGGGCCATGTAACCTTCCTTTTCACTGATAAGTGCCAGCTTTGCAACTGTTGAACTATTCTTTCCATATCTCTTTCCATCTCTTCTGCAACTTGCCTCAGTTCTCTTATCTCTTTCTCAATCTCTATTTGCCTCATCTTTTCCTCTTTCTTCTTCCTCTCTTTTTCTTCTTGCTTCTCTTTTTGTGAACCCCTAGCCTGTAAGTACCTTCTAAACAAATCCATCTCCTCTTCAAGCAAGTCCCTGTAACCTTGCTTCCTCTTGTCTTTGCCTTACCTAGGTCTCTTCTTTTTTTCTCTACCTAGTCTTTTGGCAACCAGGTTCTCTCTTCAACCTGCACAAACACAAACATAAAAACACCAAACTCTCTTGCCCAGACCTTCTGAGCTCTGATATCAATTGATGCAGAGAGGGCTACTAATTTACCAATTGATGCAACAATGAGATACTAATCCATTCAAATCTGCAACACAACACTTTAACAAGCCTATGTAAGAAGGTTGAAAATAAAATATTACAACAAAGATATGAAGAGAAATCTGCACACAATCTTTTATTCAAATTTGAAAATGCATTACAAAATAAGGAAGCTTGTGAGATTCTGAGAATTACACATCCAACACCTGTAACAAATAAATTTCTCGACTTCTAGACTCCTTCCCCAACATCTGGGCCTCTCCTCCATTTTCTTCTTCCAACTCCAATAAAAGCCCGTCACTTATTCCTTTAATCGCACCCTCATTTTTCTAAATTTTCTAAAACAGTTTTTGGGTTTCGTGCCTCTCATTCCCATCTTTCCATAACATGTTTAATTTCTTAATTTTTATAGGATATGAGAAAGTTATGCTCATTTGACCAAGACTAGGTCTCATAATTACGACTCCCCTTTTAGAGTTACAAATTTTAGAATTTAATAAAATAAAATTTTGGGAGTTAGGTCCACCAACCTAGGCCATAAAGACCACTTACAAGATTCCTTACACTATGACGATTACAATAATAAGTGCCATTAATTCCATGATTCTTGGCAGCCCCACTCATAATAGAATCAACCCCACTTATGACAAAAATTAGCCCCCACTAAAATAGAATTTAATGCCTTTGCTTAGGAAAGATATTCTCCACTATTTGAGGCATTTATAAATTACTGGGGTATTTTTCCACAAAAATTACATTTACCAATATGCCCAATGAAAATTATATTTGTTGCAAATTGAAATATTATTTCCCCAAGCCCATAAACCTTATTGAAAACAAACAAATAGAAATTAAAATATTTTTGGTGATGTAAGGTTGCCATTGACCATGGATGCTCCTGCATCAACTTATCCTGAGAAGATTCCTTCGGTATTTATTCTACCATTGAAGGTGTTTTTTAGTAGGTGTTGAATAATAGGTTTCTCTCTAGAAACCCTTCTTGTCTTCGTCACTCAAATCCACATGAACAAGGTAGTGAATCTTTTTGGTGTTTTCTTCATCATATTCTAGTAGAAAGTGATTTGTTCTTGATAATTTTACTTTCATTTCTTGGTTGATCATGTTGCACAAGTGGTGAATCAACCCTACTTCCAAAAGCATTTGAGCAAGTTCCTATTTTGTTACAGATCCTTGGTGTAGAATACCATTGTTTTGATAAGTTTACAATCTAGGCCTAGTGTCCTCCCCGTAGACCAAGGAGGTGCTCCTAGCACACTTTATCACTACATTCTATCTCCTAAATACACTTAGGATAGGTGCGCACACATTTCAAAACCTGTTTATCATATGACTACTTGTGGAGGTCGAAAGACCAAATGGGGGTTTGACCACTCTCAAAAAACTCCTTTGTAGTCCCAAAATTTCTTCTTAGGTCATTTCAATAAGCTACTTGGAGGACATTACTCACATAAAGGTTGGTTTAGGAATCACATGGACAAAGAAGTAAATTTCCAAATAGACAAAGAACACCTCTGCCAGATCCTATAGTTCATATGAAACTATGTAGACTACAATGCAATGCATAGATGTTCACGCGTTGCATTACATCATCCCTAGATGAGACTCCTCTTTCTAGTGGTAGGTTGACCTATTAGTGTACTTTCCAAATTTACTTTTAGTTTTTCAAAAAGTCATCTAAAAACCCTGTAAACAACATTTTACTTTTGTCTATTTGTCACTCTTAGTTTAGAAAAATTGAATTTTAGTTCAATAGCATAACTAGAATATTTTTGTGAAGGTTAAGCCAAAAATTCTTCTCTTTTGAGGCTAAAGATTCCTAAGTAGTGTCATGTAAGATCACTTTATCTAGAGGTTGCAATTCTCTAGGTGGAGTCATTATCTTATATGCTACATGTTGGTGAAACTGATGTGAAACATTATTCAACCTTCTGATTTGTCTTAAAACTTGTTTTCTAAATACTTGTCACAAAAATATTTTGACATACTAGATGAGGCCCTTGATGGATTCATGTGTAACAAATATTCTTCTTTATCAATAAAACTCTTCTCTAAAAACCTGATAAATTTGATTTTTTCTACTAACAAGGATCACAAACTAAAATATGTTATTCAAGGCATTTCTCAACCTCATAAACCAGTAATAACTATTAGGGGTGCTCCCATCTAGCCTAGACCCCCTTATTATTATACTCATTATGCTAGAGAAATCATGTATAAAATGCCTAGGGTGCCTTTGAGTATGACACAATACCTCCTCCTAATTATCAAGCAGTTGCTCATGCCTACAATACCTAGAGTAATAGACAACCAAACTTTATTCCCAATTCTCTCCCTACCCCTGTTTTGACCTTATGTCAGGCTCCTTATGTGTCTTAAAAGACCCTTGGAGGGTATGATTTCATTGAAAAATTGCAAGCTACTTGGGCTAAAATATCATTGTAGGACCTTATTCAAACTTCTCTTTCTTGTTTGGGTATGCTTTAGGAAGCTTCGCAAAAAAATTAGGTTTCATCTTAACTATTAGGTCGAATGAAGTTGCAACCTTATTAGATTGCATCTACACCAATATTATAGATATAGTATTCCAACAGTATGAGTTACCCTCTATAGAAGTGTAAAAGAAAAATGAATCTCTCTTGATCATCTTGGGAGTAAATTTTATTGTAGTAAAGTATACCCTCATAGATAATGGTTGTGGTCTTAATATTTGTGTGTAGACTTGTTGAATCATCTAAACATAGACACAACTAGTATTTCTTCTTCTAATTTAGCAATTAAGGGCTTCTATAATATAAGTCATCAAGATTTTGAGACTATCACCTTGCCTATAGAGTTGGAACCTATCACATTACCCACTCTGGTGCATGTGATGCCAGGTGCCCTTTCTTATAATCTTCTTCTAGGTAGGCCATGGATTCATGTCATAGTATTATCCCGTCGATGTTAAATAAGTCCATTAAGTTTGTCCATGGGAATAAAAATTTCACAATAAAAGTAGATCTAGATTCGTTACAATATTGTCAGCAAACTGAATTTGGACAAAAATATAATTCTTCACTAGTGTTTTAGAATCTAATTCCCTCTTTATCCTTGCAACAAGATACAACTCCTATTGAAAATACAACAAAAGACTCCTCTTCTTCGAATGTGTGGATTGATGATGATTAAGGTCCCTTGTGTTAGATTTAGCTATGAAGCCATCCAGACTCAAAATGATTGAAGGAAAGCAAGAACAAAAATCTAGAGATGAAATAAATTAGCACTCCCTTGCATTAAATTGAACTAGCAAATGGAGAGGTGGGTGTTGTATATATAGAAAAATAAGGGTAAATACTTCCAAGAGGAGTAATAAATCTCAACTACCCAAAATAGGCAAGAGTTATACCTACTTGATAAATGCTAGATTACATGGTTACACCTACTCAGATAAGACAAACAAATGGTTGTTAGAGGTGGAAAATAAATCCAAAAGAGGGTGAGGCTCAACTACCCAAAGTTGGGTGAGAGTGACAAATGTAACTAATGGATTAATCTATGTGCCATCATATTAACCATGTATAATATAATCTAAGCAAGCTTAATAATGTGTAGGAAAAATAAATATTCCCTAGTTCATAAGGAAAATAAAAAACCTACACTAACACCCCCCTTAAGTGTAGCTTAGGTGGGTGAAAAATATGCAAAGATGTAAAGATGGGTCCTAGATATAAGGCCATGTTAGGTACCTATTGTAAGTATGTGATAACTGATGTTGTCATTTATGTCAACATTTTTGTGTTGTCATTGGTGTCAACTGTGTCTTCTAATATTGTTGTTTGTTGAGAGATTGAGTTGTCATGTTAAGGACATTGTTTGAGGTTTTGCTCTGCATTTCCTCTGTGTTCAAGACCGGAGTATGAGATTTGGATATATTTTAGAGAAGTATTTAAAGATGCTGAATACAGAATTTGGTGGTTCAGATAATTGTGCAACAAAAGTTCTATTCACCATTTTGAAGACTGTGTCTAGCAGTGTTTGCAGTGTGACAGGGAGAAAGTATTTTGCTCCGCATTTCTCCATAGTTTGGTTTTTGGTCTTGCGGTCTTGGACATATGCTTATACAGTCCTTATCTATCTTTATTCCAAAGCATTTGTGATTTGGTGCTCTAGAAAGTAAGTTATTGATTAGCAGAGTTTGACAGTGTTTATTGTGAGCAGTCTGTGATCTATCTTCAAGTGATATTTGTTGTCTTCGAGTGAGATCTATTGCGGTTGGACTTGTTGATTCCCAAATGATTCTATGTTGTTCATGAATGTCTCTAGAATGCATTGAAGGTGTGTGCTTATTTCACAAGCTGTAATGAAGCTCTTGGAAGCATGTTTAAGTGGTCTTGATGATGCACTAGTTTGGCCGACTTGGGTGTTAACATTCTTTGCGGATGTGTTTCCTAGATTTTAGAATTATGCTGTAGCATGTGAAGATGTATTTGGGTCTGTGCTAAGCTATGAAGTGTTCCTCTTTCATTCATCTTCTCCACAATTTTGTTTAGGTCTAGTCCTAATTTGATTTATGTATGTAAGACGACCTTGGAGATAGTTCCAGTAGTTGTAGATTGTAATGCCGACCTTGATGTACATTCCAAGGTTGATGATAGGTATAAATATATGTAATGAATTCATGAATGATGTGAGAGTGTGCGAAGATAGAGTGTGTGTGTGTGTTGTAAAGGTAGAGCAGGAGAGATATATTGCGCTTCAATGGAACTGAACTCAAGCATGATGTAGATGCTACTATATCAATTCATGGTAGTGAGCCACCCCTTTTGGTAGTGAACCCTTTTTGTAGTGACCACTCTTTTGGGTAGTGAGCCCTCTGGTAGTGAGCCTCTTTATTATTCGGTATTGTTACTACATTATATTGTGAGCTAACACTCACCATAATTTTTCTCTTTTAGGGTTTTCCATGTAGAAATATGGTGTTCATGTGTGTATGGTGTTGATGTGTTTATGTTTTAATTATGCAATTCATGTTTAATCTTCATAACAGTTTAAGGAGTTAAAGCAAGTGAATGTGAATGCGATTTTGTTTAAAGAGGTTAAGGTTTTTGATACAAGTGATTCATCCCCGTCTCAATTGTCTTGTGCCTTTCAACAATTGGTATCAGAGCGAGGTTCCTTGGAAGAAAGCCTAATAGATTAAGGTAGATCTAGGATGGCACACAAGAAAGACATTTCTCAGTTTGATGGATCTAACTATGCCTACTAGAAGGTACGAATGCAAAGTTATCTTATCTCTATTAGTTATAATGTCTAGATGATTGTTGAAGGTAAATACACAATACCTAAAGGTGGTCCAAACACTGATGAAGAGATTAATAAGACTAATCACAAAGCTAAAAATGATCTATTAAATGCTTTGTCTAACACTGAGATGGCGAAAGTTGTTGATCTGGAAATTGCTCATGAGATCTGGGACAAATTGAAAACATATATGAAGGTGATGATTCTATCAAGAAGGCTAAGTTGTAGAATTTGAAGACCACATATGAAACCATGTAAATGGCTGAGGATGACAACATAACAAGTTACATATAGAAGTTTGATGAAGTTGTCAGCAGCATCAAGGGTCTTGGTGGAAAGTTGGAAGATGTAGATGTTGTAGATAAGATACTCAGAACTCTTCCTAAATCCTATAGTCACAAGGCATCTACCATTGAAGAATAGTTTGATATGGAAAAGCTTACAAAAGATCAATTGCTTGGTAAACTGACTGCTTTTGAGATGAGAGAACTTGGTACTGATGGCCCTGTGAAAAATGAGACTGCCTTTAAGGCCAAGGAAGAAAAGACTACTAGATCAAATAAATATGTTATGGAATCAGATGAAGAAGATTTTGAAGAGCTTGAGGCAAAATTTGCAAGTAGAATGAAAAGAGGTGGAAGAGGAAAGTTCAAAGGTAAGTTACCTTTCAAATATTTCAATCGTGGTAAAATTGGTCACTATGCTTCAAGATGTCATGATAGAGCTTTGAAGATCAATGATAGTAAAGGAAAGATGGTAAGAAAGAGTTACTATATTAGAGATGATGATGGTGTAACTGATGATGAACCTGATTCTGATGATGGTAAAGGTAATGGTAATGGTAATGAATTCTTGCTTATTACAATAAGAGAAGAACCTGTTTCTGCTAACCTTACAAGTTGTGTGAAAGAAGGAAGTCTAGGAGAGTTAGCTGCATTTCATGCCGAGAAGGATGAAGAATGGATCATTGACAATGGATGTTCAAATCACATGACAGGAGACAAGAGTAAGTATTCTAAGTTTGAAAAGTATGATGGAGGACTTGTTAGGTTTGGTGATGATGCAACTAGTAAGATTTGTGGAAAAGGATTAATTACTTTTGATGGCAAGCATAATACAAATGATGTTCTTTATGTCAAGGGCTTAAAGCATAATCTTCCAAGTGTTGGACAAATGTGTGACAAAAAGGTATAATCTGGTGTTTAAGGACAATGGGTGTGAGATAAGGAAAAGCTTCGGAACCATAATTATTGTTGGTAATAAGATTCATGGTAATGTTTATCATTTGAAAGGTATTGATCATTGTTGTTTGTTGGCTAAGACAGATAAAAGTTGGTTATGGAATTGGAGAATGTGTCACATTAACTTTGATAATCTAGTGAGAATAAGCATTGTTCAAGCTATAAGAGACCTGCCCAAGATTTTGAAGCCAGGCAATGTTATATGCAAAGAATGTCAGTTTGGGAAGATGACAAAGACTACTTTCAAAAGCAACGAACAATCCTCTACCAATTTTTTGGAGTTGGTATATACGGACTTGTGTGGTCCTACAAGAATAAGAAGCTTACAAGGTGATAAGCATTTCATGCTTCTTATTGATGATTTTTCAAGAATGACTTGAGTTACCTTTCTTAGAGAAAAATTAGAAGCCCCAGATAAGTTCAAGGCATTCAAAGCTATGGTTGAAAATGAGTTGGATTTGAGAATCAAGTTCTTAAGGTCTGACAGAGGAGGTGAGTTTACTTTAGATAAGTTCAATGTTTTTTGTGAAGAACATGGAATAAAGAGACATTTGTCTACCCCTCGGACTCCTCAACAAAATGGAGTGGTTGAAAGGAAGAATAGAATAGTTCAAGGAGCTACTAGAACAATGATCAAGGAGAAAGACCTACCAGAAGTTTACTGGAAAGAAGCAATACACATTTCTATCTACATTTAGAACAAAATGAAAATCAAAGCAAAAGAAACAAAGACACCTTATGAACTATGGTATGGTAAAACTGCTACTGTCAAATACTTCAAAGTTTTTGGATGCAAATGTTACATTAGAAGAGATGAAGAATTAGGAAAGTTTGATGCTAGATGTGATGAAGGAATATTCCTTGGGTACTCTACTAAGAGCAAGGCTTATTGGTGCTATAACAAAAGACTGAGAAAGATCATTGAAGGTGCAAATGTGAAGGTAGATGAAGATATTCAACTAGATGGATATGAGTCAGATGGATCTGCTGATACAAAAAAGATTGAAAAAGACAAAGAAAAGGAGGTTCAAATTGAAGTACAAGATTCTCCAGAAGAAGAAGAAGTTGAAATTGAAGCTCTAAAAATAATTCCTAAAACCCCTAGGTATGTGCAAAGAGATCACTCTAAAGATCAAAATATTGGTGACAAAAGGAAAGGTGTGTTGACAAGAAGCAGAATTGTAGAAGAACAAGTAAATCTTTGTCTACTCTCAAATGTGGAACCTAAAATAGTAAATGAAGCATGCAATGATGAACATTGGGTTAAGACAATGGAAGAAAAATTAATGTAGATTGAGAAGAACAAGACTTGGGAACTTGTCCCTAGACCTGCAAACAATAATGTGATTGGAAGAAAGTGGGTCTTCTAGAACAAACTTAATGAAGTTGGAGAAGTTGTGAGAAACAAAGCAAGACTTGTGTGTAAAGGCTACTCACAACTGGAAGGAATTGACTATGAAGAGACCTATGCTCTGGTGGCAAGAATGGAAGCCATTAGTCTATTTTTGGAATTTGAAGCACATAAGGATTTCAAGGTATATCAGATGGATGTGAAGTCTACTTTCCTAAATGGTGAGCTAGAAGAAGAGGTCTACATAGAGCAACCAGATGGGTTCCAGCTATCAGACAAACCAGATATGGTATGCAAGTTGAAGAAGGCTTTGTATGGATTGAAGCAAGCTCCCAAATATTGGTATGCAAGGCTAGACAAGTATTTGTTGCAGCAAGATTTTAGTAAAGGGTTCGCAGATAGTAATTTGTATATCAAGACAAGCAAAGATCAAATCCTGATTATTGAGGTATATGTAGATGATATTATATTTGGTGGAAATGAAGTGATGTGTAAGAATTTTGTAGATGAAATGCAAAAGGAGTTTGAGATGTCTGTGTGTGGTGAGATAAATTTCTTCCTTGGACTGCAAATCAATCAGATTGATAAAGGTATTTTCATTTCTCAATCAAAGTATGTCAGGAAATTCTTGAAGAAGTTTGGTATGGAAGACTCTAAACTAGTATGCACTCCTATGGTCACTGGCTGCAAATTGAGAACGAATTATGAATCTCCTAAGACTGATTAGAGCAAGTACAAATTAATGATTGGAGGACTACTTTACCTGAATGCTACCAGACCAGATATCATGCATGTAGTTTCTCTTGTGGCCAGATTTTAATCAGATCCAAGAGAATCTCATGTTGTGGCAATAAAGAGGATATTCAGGTACTTAAAGGGCACTTCGATTCATGGTTTGTGATATCCTAAGAATAATGACTTTTCCCTAAGTGTCTATACAGATGCAGATTGGACTGGATGTGTTGATGACAGGAAAAGCACAAGTGGAGGTGCATTCTTCCTTGGAGATAGGGCAATGTCCTGGCATATCAAGAAACAAGAACCAGTGTCCTTGTCTACTGCAAAAAAAAAATATATTATTGTCGTATCATGCTACACTCAGGTGCTATGGATGAAATAGACCTTGAAGGATATCAAAGTTGAGTATGATGAGTGAATTCCTATTCTTTGTGATAACACAAGTGCCATAAATATTTCAAAAAATCTAGTGATACATTCAAAGACAAAGCACATTTCAATTATCACTTTTTGAGAGAGAAAGTTGCAGAGAATGAGGTGAAGCTTGAGTATGTGCCTACAAAAGATCAAGTTACTGATGTATTCACTAAGGCTCTTCCAAAAGACACATTTGAGTATCTTTGGGAAAAGCTAGGGGTTATTGTCCCTCCCTCCTTGAAATAGATGCATAAGGAGGTGCATCAGTCCAATATGCCTCAAAGTACATTTCTTTTTGGATTGATGTTGGAGGTTACCCCTCAGGGGGAGAAGGTAGTGATCTGAGATGATTGTTGTAGTCAAGGAGAGTAAAGAATGATTCCAGATTGTTTAGAGCAGTAGTGTGCAAGTATGCGCAGTAGAAGAGATGTGAGGCCCTTTGACATTAATGTCAAAGGGGGAGAGAGATCATGTGAAAAACTCAGGGGGAGAAAGAGTTCAAATGGGTAAAGAGAAAGGGGGAGAAGGTGATTAATGTAGAATCTTGTCTTGATGGTTTTTCACATCAATGTTCCCATCAATGACAAAGGGGCAGATTGTTGCAAGTATGTGCTAACCGGTGTTTTCATTGATGTCAACATGTTTGTGTTTTCATTAGTGCCAACTGTGTCTTATGATATTGTTGTGTGTTGAGAGATTGACTTGTCATGTTAACGACATTGTCTGAGGTTTTTCTCCACATTTCCTCTGTGTTGAAGACCAGAGTATGAGATTTGGATATATTTTAGAGAAGTATTTAAAGATGCTAAATACAGAATTTGGTGGTTTGGATCATTGTGCAACAAAAGTTCTATTCACTAGTTTGAAGACTGTGTCTAGCAGTGTTTGCAGTGTGACAGGGAGAAAGTATTTTGCTCTGCATTTATCCATAGTTTGGTTTTTGGTCTTCCAGTCTTGGACATATGCTTATACAGTCCTTATCTATCTTTATTCCAAAGCATTTGTGATTTGGTGCTCTAGAAAGCAAGTTATTGATTAGCAGAGTTTGACAATGTTTGTTGTGAGCAGTCTGTGATCTATCTTCAAGTGAGATTTGTTGTGGTTGGACTTGTTGATTCCCAAATTATTCTATGTTGTTCATGGATGTCTCTAGAATGCATTGAAGGTGTGTTCTTGATCCGCAATCTGTAATGAAGCTCTTGGAAGCATGTGTTTAGGTGGTCTTGATGATTGCACCAGTTTGGCCGACTTGGGTGTTAACATTCTTTACAGATGTGTTTCCTGGATTGTAGAAGCATGCTATAGCATGTGCAGATGTATTTGGGTCTATGCTAAGCTGTGAAGTGTTCCTCTTTCATTCATCTCCACCACAAGTTTGTTTAGGTCTAGTCCTAATTTGATTTATGTATGTAAGCCGACCTTGGAGATAGTTGCAATGGTTGTAGATTGTAATGCCAACCTTGATGTACATTCCAAGGTTGATGATAGGTATAAATATATGTAATGAATTTGTGAATGATGTGAGGGTGTGCAAAGATGCAAAGATAAAGTGTGTGTGTTGTAAAGGCAAAGCAGGAGAGATAGAGTGCACTTCAATGGAACTAAACTCAGGCATGTTGTAGATGCTACTATATCAGTTCATGGCAGTGAGCCACCCATCATAGCAGTGAACCACTCCTCCCAACTCCTAAATCCCCATCCCTAAAAATCCCTAACCATGACCAACAAGTGTACACATCATTTAGACATGAAGCTATCAAAAAAATAATGGGATTCAAAAATAACCATTTGGATGCCTCCTCCCATAAAGAAAAAAATCCACATAATTCTAAGATCTATCATGCCATAGGGTAGCAATACACAAAATCATAGCAAAAATCATCTAAAAGGATGCAAAAGCCCACACCTCCACAAGCTAAAATAAAAATGGTGTGGGTACCCTAGAAGAATCAATTTGTCCAAATGAAACATCCAAATCCCACTCTATCAACAAATCCCAAAGTCCCTCTCCCTCATCCTATGCCAAATCAAAATATCCTAAGAATCATAAGTCCATTTGGGTTCCTAAATCCCCAAATTGGCAAACCCAAATTGGCAAACCCAAATTCCCCCTTCCCAATCCCATAATAAAAAATCTCCATTACTCCCCACTCACCATCATAAATATAAGCTTAAAACTCTACCATGTTGTGTGCAAACATTAGTCTTGGTTCCCCTCGACCCCATGACATTCCCACATACCTCCATCCCCTCATCTTATATCCCTTATCCCACACATCTCCCCCATCACATCCCTATGGTCCATGTTTTTGCATAATCCTCCCATCTGTCCATTCATCCCTATCCATCTATCCTCTATATATTCATTCATCCTTCATCTACACTATCCCTTCCATCTTCCTCCACATAATCACCTTGACCAACATCCATGCTTACAATGCTACTTGACATGGTTCACGTGTGACAACTTTCCAAAATGGGACACTATCACTTCATTATGGAAATAGATGTTTTAGTCCCCCTCCCTCTTTCCCATCCACATAGTTTTCCCTATCCATATCCACTTACCCCATCCCAATATCCAAATGTCATCCAAAACAGAAAAATCTAAAAAACAAAAACAAAAAAATCAAAATAGTAAAGAGAAATCATTCGTCTAATGGTGAAAAAGATTTCATGGTGCCTTGGATAAGTACCAAGATGAAAAATTGGAAAACATGCATCATGTGTAGATTGATTATTTATGTGTCTTATATTTGGGGGTAAATTGTCTCATCTATCCCATCATATCATTTCCATCCTATCATCCTTATCCATTATATATGCATATCCATCCCATTGAACCAACCCATCCTCCTCTCCTACCTTTTATCTTGATAAGGATAGGGAAAAAATGTTGAAAAATGATTTGGACACCTATTGATATACCTAATCTTTTCCCAACCAATCTTATCACCCTATCATTCCAAGCATTGTCATGCAAAGTATTAACTATAATACCTAGAGTAGGGCATATGATTCCTATGTGACATAGTCCTTGGAGATCACATCCTAAACCCCTCCATCTATCCATCATAACACTCCCATCCATCCCATCCCTTCTCTCCAATCCCCTAATCCAACCATCCAACATGCATATTTCCATCCCTTCCATCTAATCCTCAATTCTTTTGTCCATCCATTCAATCCTCCTTTCATCCTTGCCTCTAGCCCTAGTTTTCCCTTATCATTGGTATCTAGAAAAAAGGCTATCCAAATGTAATTTAATGCAACCCTCCAATCAATAAAAAAACCAAGAAATAAATCCAAGTGCAAGCAATCCTTAACCCATGTGAATCTAGCCAAGCAGTCTAGACAAATCATCCAAAAGCATCCAGCGATTTTGTTCCCAACCTTACTGCAAACTTGATCAACCCAAATCATCAGCATCAACCCAACCAATCACTTCTTGCTTCAGAATGTAAGCCTATCTTAAGTATAGAAATCAATCAATCAATCAGTCAATCCTAGTTTTGTTCTATGACCAACAACACTATCCTCATCAATCGATCATTGGTTTTTAGCTTGATAGGAGCAATAACCTTTTTTGTTTTTGAATAATTTGTGCATGTTTTCTTGTGTGTTATCATTTCTTTCTTGCATTTATATCAGTCCTTGTAGCATACTATCACAACGAAATCATTGTCTTCCATATCATGGTGCCCAATAGTATATGTTTGCTTGTGACCTTTGTCTTTCAAGTCAATCCTTTATGCATGAGACACATCATCACCCTGGTCTTTATGCCTTGGTGCATAATTTCTATTGCTATATCAAACTATATGGTTGCTCACCCAATGCATCATAACATATCATTCATCCATTTTATTCATCCCTTATTTTTTCCTCCATCTCCTTAACCAATCCATTTCGAGAGCATACCAATGTTCTTCCAATCCACCTATCTTCTCGAGGGGGCATCCCATACCTACATCATTCCTCCTTTTCACTCCTTCAAATGGCTAGGGCATCCATTCCCTTTCCAGTCATCCAAACCTCATCTTCTTTGAAATGATGTTACTTGTCTCAGTCACAACATCATCTCAAAGAACAACACAATGTAGACACCTGAAATTGACCATCACCTAGACATCCCCTTATTGTCATCTCCTTGTGTCACTTTGCGACACATTTATCTTAGGACCCTTCATGTCCCCCTTCATCATCCAAATTAATTTAATAAATTATATTTATTTAATTAATTGAAATCCATTTTCTCCATCACCTAACTAATTAAATAAATTATATTTATTTAATTAATTTTATCTATTTTTCCCTCTAGGCAAATTAATTAAATAAACCTTATTTTTTAAATTAATTTATCCTCCCACATCACCTTTCTCCAATAATTAATTTAATAAAATTATTATTATTTGATTAATTAGTGAGAGTCACATGACTAGATAAGAGCTTGTCCAGATTCATTGAACCTAGACACTTGCCACAAACAATAAATGAGAGGTACAAAAGTCAAACTAGCTTTGCATCTCAACCATCCATAGATCATACTACATCTTTTATGCTTCTGGTTTAGTGAGCAATCAACATTCTCATCAAGAGCATAATCATTAGAGCTTGGGTGCACTCCATTCCGCTCTATCCGAGGAGAAAGAAGGGTTTAAGGTGAAGGTATGTGTGTGTATTTCTTTATCTTCTATGTTATTTACCTTTAATCTTTTCTTGTCTTCATATGGTATTGTCAAATGATATAGTATTTACTTTTTGTTTTAATAGATCAAAGTATTTATAAATGTCAAAAGACACTTTGTTTCAACCAGTCAAAAGAAATCTAATAAATCATGACGTTTTGAAACAAAGGTTAATCAAATTTGAGTCAAAATATTGTTTCTAAGTTGGTCCACTACATAGCCACCTCACTTAACATAAATCAATGGGTTTCTTAACTTCAACCTTGGAAAAACAAAAACGAAACAAAAGATCTTCAACAAGGTAGTGTATTTTTTTAAAGATTGTGATATAACATTTTTTTAAATATATCGTTAACAGTAATATATATAAGATTAATTTTGTAGGGGGTTCTTGAACCTATAGAATGCTCTTATGAGTTCTCTTCATTGTGCCCCACAATTGTTTCACATGCTTGTATAAGCTCTAGTTGAAATCAAATACTTTTTATCAAGTCCAAAGAATATTTTTTCAAACCATACAATGTATACGATCATATTATACAAAAACATAAATGTTGTAGTCTCTACTTTTGAGGAAAGAAATCTAAAACAACTTTCTATATTTCCATCTTTAATATACATTATGATTCTTTCTATAACCATGGAAAATATGATATGTTCAGAGGCAACTTGATAAAATAATTGGTGTTTTGACTTAAAGGGCTCCCCTTGTCTATTGAACATAGAGCTTATTGGCTAACCTCTTAGAAGATATCATTAAAAAGGCAAAGAAATTAGAGATTCCCTGAATCTAATGCATTATCACCTCCTTGGAATTTTTTTAAACATTTGATTAACCATCTTTTCTTGTTTTTCTATTTATCATTACAAAAAAAATAATAGTTCTCTTAACATGTAGTCAAATTGGTGTATCTAGTGGTTAACTTAGATTAACTTGAATTAATATAGAGTCCATGGCCACTTCAAGAAAACTATGGTATTCTTATGATTGATTTTCCAACTTTCCTAAAAAAAATTAGATCTAGTAGCAATATTTACGATGGAGTTGTTTGGATTTATCATTCACCTTTGGTTAACTTATCTAACATTCATATCATACTCATACGGTTCCAAGGATTATAGGACTATGGTAAGATGGTAGTGAAAAGGCATAGCGTATACATTAGAGAGGCCATAAATGGAAATCCTTCCATCACTAGAGATATGAAAGTTGAAATACTAACTTCATTGATAATAAACCTAACATCTCTTATGAGCTACTAAAGCTAAAGGAGCCAAACTCCATCATGCTCTATGTTTGAACATATTGAAATTAATTTTAGAGACATATACTGTTAGAAATCCTTGATATTGTTGATTCTTTCTAAAAGATGCATGCAACACCTATAAATATAACCTTATTATTACTATTATAAATATAGAATATGTTTTTGATGTTGAAGAGAATCATCACCTCTAAAATTAAGAGATGTCATATAATTTGCATTGTCATGCATTTAATATATTGTCATATGTAAATGCTCCAATTTTAGATAAATTATCTTTTATATGAAATAATTTGATAAAAACCTTGGATGAGTTTGCATGGCTAGGGGATTGATAAAATTTGTTATTAGTTATTTGAATAATGTTATAATCAACAAGCAATTTTATCCTATATAAAGGGCGATACTACAAGCTAAAAATGCATGTCCAAATGGGTAAAGACATTCAATATGACATTTTTATACAATATATAATCATTTTCATAACTATCTAAATGGTCAATATTTTCTCCTAAAAAACTATAAATTTACTCGCTATAAAATCATCTACTTGTAATGGGTGGTTGTCACCCTAATAAACTATAGATGGGGAGAAAGCCTAGAAAGGATAGCTCACCCGTTGCTTTATTTTTTATGGATCATTACAATATGTTTAATGATTATTTCTTTTCCTGATAGAAACATGGAAAATTATACATGCTTAAGCTTATGAAAATCCCATATGATCTCCTGAGATCATCAAATCATTGTCAAAGTATTGTCATAACATATTATATATAGTGACTTATTTCTTATTAAATTAATTATGGGCTTTTATTATTCTACATCAAAAATAAAACTTATTGATTATTGTGTTAATAACTCATTTGGAGATCCTATTCATAGGACATATACCTTAATCTATGTCTTCAAGATATGGTGTAGCTGCTATCAAATGGATGGAGTATTTTTTAAACAACTATCTTCTATAGCCCTTTAATCAAAAGTGGACTACAAAATTCACTACAAAAGAATCAATGTGCTTAGGAGATTACTGGAAGTATTTTCCATTTGGGGGCTATTATAAGTCCCACTTTATTATATGATAAAGCTATCTACTCTTACTCAAGACTGCTATTTCCAAAAATGAAGCACATTTGTAGTTCATAGACACTTCATTCAAAAGAAAGTCTTTCCATCCTAATATTATTCTCTATTTCTACTAGACTAATTATCAAATGGTAGAAATCTTATGATCAAGAAGAACTAATCTAGGATCCCAATAAAATAAATCATATATGTAGTATAGCATCAAACCTTTGTGTAGTACCAAATTCTCCAAATTCAAATCAATGCTTGGCCATTGAGGGGAAGTGTGCATGAAAATGGCATCTCTATATGTAAGACCTAAGGCATAAAATAAGACCTTAGGAATTTTAATGTCTCGTGATGTAAGGATTTGCCATTGAGGGGGACTGTGTATGCAAATGGAACCTCTATATGTAAGACCTAAGGCATAAAATAAGACCTTAGGCATTTTAACACCCCGTGATGTAAGGAGTTGCCATTAAGGGGGAGTGTGCATGACAATGGCACCTCTAGATGTAAGACCTAAGGCATAAAATAAGACCTTAGGAATTTTAACACATCAGAATGGATAAATCCTTGGATGTAAGCCCTATGAGCAAATTGAAAATTCTTCTCTCTATAAATCTTTCACTTGTAAAAGCATTGTATTATATAAGACGTATGGGCACTATGTAATGAACCCAGGGGAGGCTAGTTTGAGGAGTTCTAGGATCCAATAAAAAAATTATAAGACCTTGTTTAAGCATCATTTAAAAAAATAGAGATTATAAATAGTGATAAGATAACTTTCATGTAGTCTAGAATACATGGGACCTTCATTTTGGCATATATTTATGTCCTTGTTTATCACTGTCAAAGAAGACCTACATTACTGGGGTACGTCATTTTTCTTTTATAGAAATTGACATGTGATGACCACTATTAACATTAAGGGGGAGTGTTATAACATAATGTTATTAGAGGTCATACCATTATAACATTTATATATTGTTATAATATAAGGTTATAAAACCTTATGTTATAAAGCATATACCATTTAATAATTAATAACCTAATAGCTAGTAGATTATTAATTATTTACAAATGGTTGCTTTGAATGGGTGTGACTAATACCCCTTCAAGTATTTTGCCACCCATTCTTCTATATTTAAGGAGGTTCTCTCTCATTTGAGAGGTAAGGGAATTTGGAGATTTATAGTGAAGTATATCACTATGCACATGACCTATGTTATTGGCCATGTGGAAGTAAGGAGAAGTGTTTCCCCAGGTTTAGTCTATTTTTAATAGACTATTTTTTGTAAGTATTTTAATAAAATTATGCTTTATGGGGTTTTTTACCCAAAAGGGTTTTCCCATGTATATCTTGGGTAATGTGTTAAATCTACGCTTGTATAATTCTCATTTATATTTATTTTATATTTTGTTCATAATGATTAATATCCTTTAAAATCCTAATTTCTATCAAAAATATTATGAAGACATGTATTTATGTCCCAATTCCTATCTCAAGCCTTAGTTTATCATGGAACTTCATTCCTCCCTATTACAAGTCACTCAATTTTAATAAAAAACATATGATCAGATCTTAAGCATGATTTATTTTGGGATGTTCTTACATAGGATGCAAAAATAATTGTGGTAGAATGTGATGAGTGTTAGTGCAACAAAGAGGAAACCACTAAATTGCCAATTCTCTACAACCTTTTCCTATTCATTACATGGCTTTAACATATTTTTCTATCAATTTCATTTTGGGCTTCTAAAGTTAGGTGGTGAATATATCATTTTGGCTTTTGTTGATTGTTTGACTAAATATGCATATTTTTATGCTTTTCCTTTCCCTCACATAACCAATATTGTAGCTTAACCCTTCTTGGACACATTCTTCAAGCTTCATGGTATTACCTACTCCATTGATAGTGAGATTTTGATCCTCTCTTCACTAGCAACTTTTGGTAGTAATTATTTAATTCATAGGGAAGTCAAGTGAACATGAGTTCAACCTATCATCCTCAAAATAATGGCCAAATTGAGGTGGTGAACAAATGCTTCAAGACTTACCTATGATTTTTTGTGTCTAAGTAGTAAAGGTAATGGTTTAGGTGGTTGTCTTTCACTGAATGGTCATACAATACCACTTATCATATTGCATCCAAGATAACTCTATATGAGGCTCTTTATGGTCACCCCCCATCTTCTTTGGATATTTATATTCTAGGTCTTTCTATGATTGAGGTAAATGATATAGCTCCCTTGCCCAATGGGAGGAAATTCCTAGGGTCCTTAAGGATAATTTGGAATAGGCATAGAACCACATGAAGCATTAGTTAGATTGGCATCAGATAGAGTGTACTTTTGTAGTTGGTGATTGAATATTTTTATGTCTATCCTTGCAAACATCTTTATGTGATAAGGTGGGTTTATCAAATGGTGCAATGCATAGGAGAGGTGGCATATAAACTTACACTCCCTTTCTCTTCAAAGATCCACCCATTTCTTTATGAATACTTCCTATTTACTTATATTAATAAAAAAAATACTACAATATTCACAAAAAAAGGAGGGTGGTAAAAAGGTACGCCCACGAAATGTCAAAGCCTTAACCAAGGTGAAAAAATAACAACCTTACACAAAATGATATGAAAAGAACAAAGGGACAAGCCCCACAGTAGACTAAGCAGCTAGAACAACACTAGTAGAGGGAGGAGGATCTTGATAACCAGGCTTCCAACAAACATCTCTAGGGGCAATATCAGTAATTGGCTTCCAACCATCAAGAGCATTAGATCCATTTGCATTTTCTTTAGGATGTGGCTGAGCATAGACCAGAGAAATGGCAATTTGCAGGCAAGGAAACTTGCTTGAGTCAGGCTAGCCAAAGCCATCCTACCTTGGAGATGGTAGTCTGGAAGGTTGCGACCATACTCTACTAATAGTAGAATCCCTAGAGAGCTGAGGTAGAGGGCCATGGGAGTGAGATCCATGGTCACCATGATCTCCCTGATCATGCTTGGAAGACTGGTTGCGACCAAGTTGACCAGCTCTAGAAGAGGTGGAGTCAGGTGGAACCCAAGCAATAGTATAGGGGGCATTACCCCAGTGATCCAATATCTCCTGGAGATGGGTAGCTTCAAGTGCAACTTTGCTAGCTTGTAGTTGAATCTACATCAAAATATTAAAGCAAATGAAAGCTTTAGTGTATAGAGAAAAATGTCTCTCAACAATACAATGAGTAAAAAGTGCATTTCTATCTTTCCATATACTATAAATATTTCCACCCTGAAAGCATGTCAGATCTAGGTATACTTGTGTTGAAGACAAGGCTAGTCCTTGAGAAAAACTATGAGCCAAGAAAAAGGAGTAGGTTGGAAAGGCTTGAAGAAGTCATGGATCCAGTTCCATGCTTCCTAAGCCCTTGAACAAAACCAAAAGAGGTATTTGAGCAACTCAATTTTTCCATAGAATGGGCAATGGGGGATGGTTATACCCATGTGAACAATACGAGCCCCCAAAGGAAGGCATTGGTACAACAAACACTGAGCAAAATGAGTCAATTTAGGCTCTAAAACTACAAACCAAATGCATTGAAACCTTTTGTGCCAACTCCCCTAAGAGGACTGAAGTTGCCAGTGATGATTAAGCTAATCCACCATATGAAAAATGTGGGGAAAGCCATGAATAGCCTTTTCACAACCCCTTAACTTGGAAAAGGAATGTCTGGATACCATTTACAATCCTTCCACCAAGTTTTCAGAGATCTTACCCCTATTTTATGGATCATTTGAGGGGGAAGAGCATCAATGATTAGCTAGAAATTCTCTTGGTCTTGGTTAGCAAGCCTGAACTTGAGCTTAAACTCAGTCTAGGACAAAAAATTCTTGGTAACCTGACGTATAAAATCATGTAAGACCCGCAACCCTCGTTTGAAGAATTTGAAAGCATGAATCCAAGGCAACTTGGCAAGCAGTCTATCTTGAGAGCTGAGAATAGGGGACCACCATATAGATTGTTGATTAATGGATAAACCATTATGAAATTTATCTACAGCCTAGCGAAGCCAGGGCTAGAGGGCTTCCCAAGCTTTTCAAATGATTTTGATAACAAAAGTGACTTGAATGGAGATAGGTTCCCTGATAGTGAGGAGGATCCCCAAATCCAAACCTTTCTAGGATGAATGACCTGAAGGAGTGCTTGAGCCAATACATAGGCGAATAAGAAGTTTCCAAGCTTTATTACCTTGGAGAGCTCTGATGATCCATTTAGCACATAGGGCAATGCATTTTTGGGGAATAGAGATCAAGCCAAGCCCTCTAGCATTGTGAGGGGGGCAAAATAAGTCCCATGCAACATGATGGAAGACTTGATGCCCATCATTGGAATCCCAAAGAAAGTCTCTAAGAATCTTCTCAATCTTCAAATAAGAAGCCTTGGAAGGGACCTAACATGAAGAGTAATACTCATTCATAACTGTTAAAATTTTGGAGAAAATCTAAAACTTACTGACTAAGGACAAAGGATTAGTAATCCAATAATGGAGTTTCTTTTCAATTCTTGTAATCACATCTTGCCAAAGCTTTGAGAGAGAGGCTTGGAATGTGAAGGGATTTCCCAAGAAGTAAAAAAATTCCCCAAGATCAATCCATCCCCATCCAAACAAGTCAAGCCAACTTGATTTGGGAAGGAAGGATTGTTTGTAACACAAAGTCTTATGCCACTGAATACAGAGTCGAATGCCTGGAAAAAGATATCGAGACAATAAAGTGCTTACTTCATATTAGTCTCTTCCTCCAAGAGAGTGAGAAAAGAATTGTCCACAAATTACCCATCAAATAGCTGTTGGGAGGAGTTGGGAAGAGAAATCCCCTTGACATAGGATTGAGAAATGGCTTGTGCTAACAAGTAACCAAAACCTTTAGTTGCTAAAACATAGAAGGTTACCGAGGCAAGAAGGAAAGCTTACCGAATGGATTTGAACAACCCAAAAGAATTGGATTGCTTGGAGATGGTGATACAAGAAGAAGCATCCAAAAAAGTATTTGAGCCATTTGAATAAAATGAGGGCCACATCTAAGAGCCAACAACATGGCCAGAATGAAAGGCCACTCTATGTGATCGCAAGCCTTGGCAAAATTGATCTTAATAAAAACAACAAGCTGTTGAGAATGGTGAGCCCATTCCATTCCTTCCCAAATAGAAATAATGTTATCCAAAATAAGTATGGATTTAATGAAGCCAATTTGTTCCATCTAGATAATGATAGGCAACATGGAGTGGAGCTTGAACCTAAATCCTTGGCAATGATCTTGTAGGAAATATTCAATAATGTGATAGGGAATTAGTCATTGATATTGTTTGGATCGCCAACTTTAGGTATGAACTTAATATTCCTTTGTTGATAAGTTTTCCTAACAAACTAATGTGCATGGCTTTAAGGTAAACATTGTGTAGGTCGATGCCCACACTGAAAGGTTTTGTAGAACTCATAGGGAAAGCCATCCAAACCTGGGGCTTTTTCATTAGCCATAGAAAAGAGTGCTTCCTTGAGACCACTTAGAGTGAGAATTTTGTCACAAAAAAAAATTGGGCATTTGAAAGTTGGCAAGACATGACCACAAGACATTGCTGTAAAGAAAGCTATCTTGCAGGAGTGTACTCTTGAGCTGAGAAAACCTGCTCATCATGTTGAACAAAAGCTTGAAGAATATTAGGGAGTTCTTGGAGAAGTTTTTGTCCTTTATGGATCTGTTTCATTGATTGGGATGTGCAACGAGCTCTAAGAGCTTGAAAGAACTCCATTGAAACTATATCCCCAATCTTGATCCAATGAATTTGTGCCTTAATTTGGACCCCATGAGCTATGTGAGCATCAACTATCTGCTTATGCTTCCACAATTGAGCCAACTAAAGTTGGGAAGTGGGGTCAAATGGTCGAGCTTCCAAGTTGGCAGTGGCTTGGCAGAGGTCATGGGTGATGGCTTTGTATGAGTGATAGAAAAAATAGGCAAGTTGCCTCCCATAAATGTAGAGGAACCAAGAAGTATGGGTGATAGCATCATTCCACCATGAAATCCATCCCATGCCATGCAAAGGATGTGGCCCCAAATTATAGACACATTGAAGAAAAAGGTTATTATGTCACATTCAGATCTTAGTTGCTCCAACATGGTATCAGAGAAACCAAGATCTAAATTCAACATAATAACCTACCACTAGTGAAACAAAAATAATGCATAATAAGATATCTATCATATAAAATGAGAGTGTGAAAAATGTACATAGAAGCCTTTCATAAATAGGAAAGGATGAGGAGGTGAGATGGTTGAACACAATGACTAACTAACCCTCCAAAGATATGACACATGTTGACTTGCATGAGACAAGGGTGAGGGCATATTTTGAGTACAAATAAGGTGAGACAAAAGTCAAAACAACCTCTCTAAGTGAGATTAAGCTTAGTGTGAATAGGAACTAGTCAATCTAGATCTAGGTAAAAGATAATTTCACACTAAAAAAAAGTGTGTTGGCGTGGCTTTGTGATTAAGAAGAGACGTCTTGAGAAAAAAATGACTCTCCATAGATTTAGGCCTAGAGAGCTGCCACTCGATATGGAAACATATTAGGAAATGGTCTGACAAGACAATATCTGCCAACGGCTTGACTGACAAGGAATAATTGTTGCCAAAAGTAAAGTTTAGGCAAAAAACATAGATTGATCTAGCCACTTTAAGACTCTATTAGGTATGGCCCTCAAATTGGTCCATGTGTACCATACCGTATTATCATGGCGATAGCCATCATTGGGGTTGAGAAGGCCCAATTTATTATGCATAAAGAACCACACCTCCCTTTTACCAGTTGTCCAATGCATAGGAAGATTGCTCAATGGCATCATTCGGAGCTTAAACATCAATAATCCAAAAGGAATGATTATCAACATTGAAAAGAGCCCACAATGCATGGTTAGTGGGGTCACATCCATGCTCAACCAATAGTGGATGCCACGTAGGTGAGAAAAATGTGACAACACCACGATGGACAACTTTGTGGTCACTAAAGAGAAAATGGATGGAAGGCCAAATAACTTAGCATGTTGCAAAAAGAAAAAAAGCTAACACTTTAACCTCCTGAAGGCAAAGAATGTCTAAATCTAAAAATTGAGCATGAACATCACAGACAAAATATTTTAAGGGAGGTCTGTAAGACCTTGCACATTCTAGGAAATATAGTTCATTTAAACATATCATCAAGAGGCATTTCCTCATTATCCATCCCCTCAAGGGATGAATACCTATTCTGAAACATCATGTTGTGTGCCTCAAAGTGCCCAATTTGGAAGCTAAGATGCCTTGGCTACCTTTGTTGTGGCATGAACTTGCCATCCTCCAAGCACCCAAAGAGGTTGGAGGACCTCCTCTACCCAAAAAGAGGAGGGGAAGCATGTCAGACATTGCTCACTGGCTACTGTGAAGCAACTACCATTGTTGGCAGAGTCTTTGAGGCCATCGCTACACTTGATGCTAATGCATTGGAGGGTTTTGAAATAGTCATAGTGGAAACCGCCTGGCATGTAGGCTTAGTGGAGGGTTTGGAATCACTAATGTTCTTGGCTTTGTGATTAACCACTATAGACCAACTTTCCTCTTCTTTTGCAGGAGGAGATGGCTTAGAGGTGGGCTTGGTGGTAGATTTTGGCCATTGGGAGGCTAGAGGACAATCTTGAATCTTGTGATTAGATGAATGACAATGATAATAAGTGTTTGGAAAGTTAATGTATTAGACATACTAAGATTAGTGGGTTTGACCAATTTGAATATCCACTAACTCCTTGAGGTCTTTGGAAAGGTCAACCTCAACACAAACCTAGCATTACAAATGAGCCGAATAGAACTTCTCAAGTTCTACACAAACGATAGAACCTAAGGAAGCAACTATTTGGCTGAGGAAGTTTTAGCAGGACAAAGGAAGCTCAGGGAATTCTAACCAAACAAGGATGTGAAGAGACTTTTCAGCAGAGATGGTGAAGTCTCTTGTCCATAGTTTGAAAACAAGGAGGGAGGAGAGGAAAAGCCATGGGCCTTAGCTGAGGATAGCCTCAACGTGGTTGGCCTTGGAAAAATAGAAAAGTAAATACCAGGCTTAGTGAAGTTTTAAATGCCCTTAAGGTGAATCCCATATGGGGACCAGACCCTACCAACAAAGTCACGAAGCATGCTTTCATGGGGAACTCTACCCACAAAGTATCCAGTTAAGGTAAAATATTCTAGCCATTTGCATGCATTATCAAACTCTAGAATGGGAAGAACAACATCTAAGGGTGTTTCAGGGGATGTATCTCGTGAAATACCTTGGGAACAAACTTCCATGGATGCTTGGGCAGGGGTGCCTTTATTGGATGCTTGCAAACCTTTGGATCCAATAGAAACAATTGTAGAGGAACGAAAGGTTAAGGCCATAAAAGGGGTGGACACCCATAGACCTAGCGAATGACAAAATGCCACAATAAATATAGGCGAATGCTAAGGGTGTCTTGCAAAACATAAAAGGTAGACATGCACTCCACAAATCCAAGAAACCCTAGTAGATCAAAAACCCAAACTAATGTATATCGATCCACCCATTTTTCATGTCTCTTAACTCAAAAAAGTGATTGTGCATGCTACAAGAGTGCCAATAGAACAACCCACATTAGATGAGGATGGATCCATTTTTAGAACTAGAGGCTATATTGGACAAAAACACCAAGAAATTTCACACTCATTCTATTGAAGATGTCTTAGTCCAATGAAAGTTTCTAAAGCTTGAAGATGCCACATAGGAACCAACCAACATTATTTCTAATTTTTCTCATTTCAAGTGTTAAGGGCAAACATTTTTTAAGAGGGAGACAATATTATAAAACCCCATTTGGTTATAAGTTATTATCGAGTATTAGCTTAGGTGTATATTCTTTGTAAGTCACCGATTTGGGAAATTACAATAAAGGTATTTGTCCCACATGCATGGGATAGTGGCAATATCTTTAGCAAGACTCTTTAAATTGTAATAACTTCCCAAGTGGAAGATACCTTGGAGAATTATAATTAGAGTGTTTCTCCATTTTGAGGTTTCCTACTCAAAGTGGTGTAATGAAGAAAATATAAAGAATTATGTTGCTCTCATTTCCTACTTATATCTATGTGTGTTGCCTTTATATGTCTTGTATGTTCCTTACACTTTACAACACTTTGGATCCATTTCAATATAATCATAATCATCAATAGGTAAAAGAGGAGTAAATATTAGCCCCTTGATGCAAACATTAAGAATTCTTGTAAGATCATGAATATGCATGTATTGAATAACATCCATAATATGCAAAATACCCATAAATATGATTGAGAATTTTATTGTGAGTAAAAATAATGAGTGTTGAGAAGGATGTAATAGTTTGATCATCAATGGCTTGGAAAATACCCTCAAATGATTTCTATGGAGATTGAAAGATAAATCCTTCTTTATTTATTTTAATGTTTTCTATTTCCTCATGTTGGAGAATGTGGTAAGTATATGGGACATCATGATAATTGTGTACACTATGGCCAGCTAAAAAATAATGCATGATGAGAAGTTATATAATGTTCTATAATAAATCCATTATATGCACTAAAAACATATAAATTTAGAAAGCACAGATGGATCCATAACACATCCTAAAGAATGAACACTAGAGGTTGATATATTAGAAACACTTTGAATACAAACTCTAAGTAATCTATGAGAGCATATGATAAAATTAGAATAAAGTGTAATAAAAATGAAATGAGTCAAACCATTTTACTGCTCTATTAGTTAAATTGCCTCTTAATATATTTACTAAGAAGACATCATCATGTACATATGTTCATAATATAAAGATAAAAAGATTTAACGTATACATGTGCATCCTTACTTCCACTAAATGCATCTACTGTAAGTTATTTAATAATATGTGCATTATAAATAACATGAAGCAATTTATCATAAAATAGTGAAGCGTCAATAACATCCATGAATATATCATGAGTTGCTTGAGAAATGTCATCACCATTAGGTATTACACATCATTTGAGGGGGATACATAATTTATGAAAGCATATTGGACTTCTTCATTAGATATATCATGAATAAAAGAAAAGTATTCAAGGATAAATCACCATCACTTGTCATAGAATGAGTATAATCATCATGATCTCGTGAAAAATTAAATTCAAAGCATCTAAAATAGAATGAAAAATGATGGCAATTGCCATGAAGGATAATAAATTAGATACACATTGATACAATGCATCCATGGAACATACATTATCATCCTTTTATTAAATCCTATATCATATCAATGAAATCAAATTTAATAAATTGGGAAAACACACTAAAATCCTTGATATATAAGCATGAATAAAAGACAATTATATAGTGAATAAAATAATAGAAATCAAGGATATGGATTTAGAAGGACAATGGGAGTCAAAGCGTAAGTAGTGTTATATTTATAGGGTTCAACATAATGCAAGGAAATAAAATGCACTCTTTAGTTATCTAGGTCTAATTTAATGATCAAATAATAAATCCAATTAGGCCTACATAGATGAGATAAGGTTGGTAACTATAAATTAAAATGAAAGAATTAGAAGTGGATTAGCTCTAATTGTTAGTTTTATGTAGTTAATTGTTAGGATTAGGTGTGCTATTCACCTTGCATATCTTAAAGTTTATTTGTTCATAGACGATTAATTGTGTACATGCATGTCTCCAAAGTTCATGGAGTGGGGAAATGAGATACCCATGCAAGGGTGGGGACATATGCAATTATTTTATTATTCTCTAAGGACTCAAAAATATTGTTTGTAATGAGGCATTATTTTGGGTTACACAGTGGACTTGTAAGAGAATCTTCTATTATTAGTTGGCATGTAGGTGCAATTAGTGTTTCATGGGGGAGTGCTTGGGAGTTACATAGGCCAACTTGCATGATGAAAGTTAAAGATGATTGTGTTCAAAGTTACATTATATTTTGTAGGTCACTCTCTTGTAATGGGTCATGATAATTCTTTCTGTTGTATTTTGAGACCTTGTTTGGGTCCATGGTAATGTCTTATGGTGGTCTTCTAGGCCCTCTTGAGTCTATGTATTGAGGGTTTGAGATGGAGGCATTATGGATTGATTTTGTAGGGTTATGCTACTAGTTTTCCTCTAGAATTGAAGAGTGTTGATTTCTTATTTCTCTTGATAGAGCATTGGACTCTAAAAATGTATTGTAACCAATATTGTTGTTGAGTAGTACATCAAGTGTGATTTGGAGGTTAAGTTTTTTCTAAATAGTTTTTCATATGATATATTTGTGTCACTCTTATTCTATTGCTTCTATTCTTCTTCTCTCATTCTTTCCTTTTAATGTGTTGTTTATATTTGTAGATTGGTTTCTATAAGTTTCTCCTCAAAGAGTTAATGTGAAAATACCTACATGTTTAGTACAGTTGAGCTTGGTTTTGAGTTAATTACTAAAGGGTTTGTAGGCATCTTTTCCTACACCAATAATTGATATTTTGACATAGATTATGCTCAATGATCAACATCTAGATTCTATTATTGGATCTACATTGTTCTAACTATCACATATTTGCTAAAGTGGTTTTGCTCCAAACTTGGATGAGGTTATGCCTATAGATTAGTCATAGGATGCTTTGTATTTATGTGGATTTGTCATCTATTGCTTTGCTCTATTGTAACATACATGTGTTGTAGTATCTACGTGCCTATGAATGTGTCAATATCTAAGATGAGTGGTGTTAAAAAGTACCTTGGGAGATTTATTGATTGCAAAGGAAAGACTTAGAGCTTCCTTAATAACAAGTCACCCCCTTTGCTAATGAACAACCAAAATGCATGCCAAGAAAGCATGCAAGTGCCTAGAATGATGATCATGTTAGTGCAAGCTCAATGATAATGCTTAGATGCTATGAGAAGATGCACTTATCTAATAATATGATGAGTTACAATGACCTTGAATTATCCTTAAATACAAGATTCTAGATGCTTAATTTGTAGTATCTTTGGATATAAGATGATAGATAATGGTTGGTTTTTTGAAAGGGTCAACTTAAAAGATGGAAATATGGAATATGAATTAGGACTAGGCTACAAATATGGATCTATTTAGGGGACATATCCACACCCACTATTTTGTCTAAGGTATATAAATAATTGTAAAAACAATTGGTATACTCAATTAAGAGTTGATTATTTTATTAACTAATAGAATTAAACAATTTAAGATCATTTTATGCACATAACAAGACAATTTAAATATTAAAGCACCATAATTATGATATGGAAATAGAGACGAATGAATATTTTTATAGTCAATGATGTTAGGGAACTTGGTTTGGGTTTGCAAGTGGTTGATAGCAATATGAAACTACCTTGTACTACTATTTATGTAGGAGGCACCTTATTATACCTCAAACCATACAAAACACATAAATACCTACCCTTTAAAAGAAAATAAAAAATGAATAAATACACTTTTATCCCTTCATTTCAAATGACAAAGATAAGATTCCTTTGTAAATAGGTAATTCTATTTTTATCTTGAAGATTTTAGTGTATGGTATCTTTTCACATAATTGAGATGCTTATCTAGTCTTTCAACTCACTTTCATGTGCCTCCTAAAGTACTAGCATGTTGCAACCCATTCTATACTTTTGCTCAGCCTCACATGTTTTATTAACCCTTTACAAAAGTATTCAAACATGGACCCCACTTCTATCTTTTTCTTTGACGTTTTGCATGGTTTAGTGGGCAAAGTTGGTGAAAGAGACAAGTTTTATTAACCCTTTACAAAAGTATTCAAACATGGACCCCACTTCTATCTTTAAGCTCTTCCTTTTCGTCCATAAACCCATTGTATACATAGGTCTTCACATGTTTTACTAATCCTTTACAGAAGTATTCAAACATGGACTCACTTCTATCTTTCTCTTTAAGTTTTATATAGTTTAATAGACAAAGTAAGTGAAAAAAAAACAAATTTTATTAACCCTTTGCCAAAGTACTTCATTACAAAAGTAATGAACATGGACCCCACTTCTATTTTTTCTCTTACGTTTTACATGGTTTAGTGGGCAAAGTGGGTGAAAAAGACAAAAAGATGCTTCTGTGGTCCTTAGTGCAAAGTCGGTGAAAAAGACAAAAAGATGCTTCTGCGGTCCTTAGTGCAAAGTCGGTGAAAGAGATAAAAAGATGCTTCTGCAGTCCTCATCTTCGCTTTCCCAGCAAGAAAGATTATCCACTCATTTTCTGCTACGCACTTGCTCACTTCTTTCTTCTTTATTAATATGCAATTCAACTTCATCTTCTCTCATCATACCATTAAATTTTTTTTGCTTTTTTTTAAAGCATTTCTTATCTGTTTTCCTTGTTCTGTCCGCCTCAAATTATAGCAAAGACTCAGCCTCGGCATTCTTCTTTGTTTCAAACACCAAACCTCAGCATTTCAAAAACTTTTTTATCAGCATTCTTCTTTGTTTCAATTTGTTTCAATGGCTGTCCCTTCTACCACTGGTGGACAACTCAAGTATGGCCTACGAAATGATTCTGATGGCCTAAGAATTGTTCTACCGACTTCTGCTTTTGATAAATTAATACCATCGGCTTCTACTTCTGTTGCATCCTCATCTGGATCGAAGCACATGCCCTACGATGTATTCATAAATCATTGTGGACAAGATGTGAAACACACGCTGGCCAGCAGTATCTACAATTCCCTAAATGCCACGGGACTGCGAGTGTTTTTGGACAAAGATGAGCTGAAGAATGGGGACTTCTTCCCTAAAGTTCTAAAAGAAGCCATGGCTAGTGCTTCACTTCACATAGCCATTTTTTCTGAGCATTATGCACAATCTCCCTGGTGTTTGGACGAGCTGGGATTTATGCTAAAAACCGGCACCAAAATTATCCCCGTTTTCTATCATGTTCAACCGGCTACTTTAAGATGGGCGATTAAAGGAAAAGGAACGTATGCAGATGCCTTATCTAAGCATGAAAGGAAGAGCAGGTACACCTCAAATACTCTTCCTAAGGCATTTACCTTATCAAATATTCTCAATTACTGTTTATTAATCTCTCCCCCTTGTTGTTTGTCGTATATAGTAGAGCTGAGTTAAATTTGTTCTGTTCTGCTTGTATGCTGTTCCACCTGTTCAGCAATATTGGGAGCCATGCATGGAAAAGGGCACTCCAAAGTGCTTCATTTTGGTTTGGGGGCATCACTAAAAATATTGGGTACGTACCAAAAATACTCTTCCTTCTTGCAAAATTTAACATTAACGCCTGTTTAGACTTTTATTCTTATTTCTAATGGTAATATACTTGTGATTTTTACTTGTCCTTTTAGATGTAAAGCCTGCCTTCCAATTTATCTTTTGAAATCTTCACCAGCATGCAATTCGGTTCTTTTTATTCATAGTCTCTTCCACTTTTAATGTTGCTCCTCTTCTTCAGTGACGAGCAGGAAAAGAAGAGCAGATACACTTCAGAACAGCTTCAACACTGGAAATGGGCCCTCCATGAAGCTTCCTTTCTTATTGGGGACATCATTAATAATCAAGGGTAAGTTCGAAATAATCTTCTTCTTCTATTTGCTTCTGCATTCTTTAAATATCATCAATTTCAATGATTAAACATTGAATAACAATTTTACACCCCATTTATAACAAAAAGTTTTAACCTGCTTACCTGCAAACGAATGGATTTGGAGCTAGTAAAAAATGACAAATATATATATTTATTGAAAATTGACAGTTAATATTACTATTTCTATGTTTCTGTGTATAGTACTAAACTATACAATTCTATGAAGGACAACAGTAAAATAAATAAATAAAAGTAGCTAAAAAATTGTTTGACAAGCATTGGTGACCGTCAAATCAAAAGCCTGCCCTGTGCTTTATTTTTTCAGATCTTCCCTAGCATGCATTTTGGTTCATTTTATTTTTAGTTTATTCTAGTTATTTAATACGGTTTCATGTGTTCAGAGACGAGCAGAGGGTGGTAAAGAATGTGGTGAATCATGTAATGAAAGAAATGAACAAAGTGCAATTAGAGGTTGCTAAGCATCCAGTGGGTTTGGAAGAAGCTGTCCAAAACTTTGACAGGATCGCAGTTCAATCTGCTGGGCCAATACAAATTATAGGAATCTGGGGTTTGGGTGGTTCCGGCAAAACCACCCTCGCAAAGGAACTCTATAATAAGAAATGCTTGACCAAAGATAGGTCAAGTTTTCTTTTCGATCTTCGAGATGCTGCAGTAAAAGGGCGGCTGCATGAGAAACAGAAAAAGCTTCTGGAGGACCTTGACTTCAAAGATGTATCTTTTGACAATGTAGATGCAGGCAGAGCGATCTTAAAAAGCCGTTTGAGATCTGTTCCCGTGCTTATGGTTTTAGATGATGTAGATCATACAGACCAACTTGAAGCTCTTTTGCCAGCAAAGGAGAGTCTTGGCCAGGGAAGCTTGATTATTGTTACCACACGAGAGAAAAATATTCTTACATCGTGGGACGTCTCCACCATTTATAAAATGCCAGCTCTGGAACCCACTCATGCCAAGCAGCTTTTCTGTTGGCATGCATTCTTACAGTCCTCCCCATTGCCCGAATTTGAAGGTCTCGTAGAGAAATTCTTGAATGCCTGCCAAGGACTGCCTTTGTCGCTCAAGGTGTTAGGGGGACAGCTTTATGGCAAGTCTGATAAGGATTATTGGCAGCGTACATTCAATAAATTTTCCCAAATATCGCACAAGGACATCAAAGAAAGGCTTAAAGTTAGCTACGATGCACTAGAGCAACAAGACAAGGAGATGTTCTTGGATACAGCTTGTTTCTTCATTGGAGAGAAAAAAAGTGTGGCCATTGCAGCATGGGACGCATTGGAGTGGGATGGACTGCTTGGTTGGGAAACGCTTTTTAATAAGTGTCTCGTTGAGGTGGACAAAGATGGTTATATAAGAATGCATGATCACTTGAGAGATTTGGGAAGGGACATCACAAATGGACAGTCACCCTTTCGCCTTTGGTCTCCAAAGCAGACTATCCAAATCCAGTCTTCACAGGTGAAGTCCGCTTTTTTTCATGGCTTCATTAATCATGACATGGGAACCAGCTCCTTCCCAGTTATAATGCTTTAAAATATTCCTTACTTTTACTGTTGACTATTCAGGAAGCAATACAAATCCGAGGAATAGTAAATGCAATTGGAAACAATTGTTATGCTCAGCAAGGGAAGATCATCATACAGACAAACCAAGGAGAGAGTAGCCTCGCGCCTCGCTCGCTTGGATTGAAGATTTTTGCTGGTAATGGAGATTTTTTAAGTCAGGAACATAGCGAAATATCAAGAGAACTGGTCTGGCTTCGGTGTGATCAATTTGAGCACAAAAATATTCCATCATGGCTTTCATTAAAAAAATTAAGAATTTTAGAACTTTTCAACTCTTGGAGATTAGAAGATTTGTGGGAACGTGATGCGGATGTAAGTATCTTGCTTTATGGTTCTTTACAAATGTTCTCCGGAAATATTTTAAAATTTATCCTATGTTAATTGTATCGAAAATTGGTTGCAGGCTCCTTTGCAGCTAAGAGAGTTGGTTATTCAGAGATGCAACAGTTTGCGAGGATTTCCAAGGTCAATAGGACATCTCAAAAATTTGAAAAAGATATTAATAGGTGAGAGGTATTCCGGTTGTGATACATTGAGCGGCCTCCCACAGGAATTTTGTCATCTCCAATCGCTGGAGCACCTAGAGATACAAAGGTGTAGAAGTCTGTTATCCCTGCCGAGTAATTTTGGCGAGTTGACAAATCTGCAACACCTAAATTTGAATGGTTGCACCAAGTTGAAGATGTTGCCATATTCTTTTAAGAAGTTGGCACTCCTGGAATATCTTAATTTAGAGGGCTGCGGTGAGCTCATCATCAAGTCGGAGTTACACGTTCTGGAAAACATGACAAAGCTCAGGTATTTGAATCTTGCTGGATGCAGGAAATTGGAAGAGTTGCGCCTCCCAGAAATGGCTTCCTTAGCAGAGCTCTATTTAACAAGAACCAGCTTGAAGGAGTTGCCAGATAACATCTTTCAGCTAACCAAGGTAACCAAGTTGGAGATAGGGAGTGAGTTCTTGACAACATTGCCAACCTCTCTTGGGAATTTGTCTTCCTTAACTAGACTTGCAATACAAGGGTGTAAGAAGTTGGTATCTTTACCGGATTCTCTGGAGCATCTTAATTCCTTAAGACATTTAAATATACATTGGTCGGGAGTGAAATGTTTACCAAAATCATTTATCCATCTTGAACATCTGCTTTTAGAACACACCCCAATCAGCGAGTTGAGTTTTGGGTTAGGCTGCATGCTCAAGACGATATATATATGGGGCACGGAAGTGTCCAAGATTTCAATTTCTGGAGATTGTTGTCCCTTCCTTGAGACCATATATGTTCGTCACTGTAATGTCTTGAAGGACATCAGAGGTGTCCGTGGCCTGAAAAACCTTCAGAAGCTGGAGATAGAGAACTGTGAAGAGTTAGATGGGCTTCCATGTTTTGCAGAATTAGTGTCTTTAGAAATTTTCAAATTGAAAGGTAGCAGCAGAGTGAAGAAAATAGCAGGTCTACAAGAGTTGAGATCATTGCGGGAGCTGAGAACAGAGTTAGATGAGCTTCCAAGTCTTGCAGAGTTAACTTCTCTAAAAATATTTAAATTGCAAAAGTGCCACAAATTGGAGGAGATAGAAAGTTTAGGACGTTTGAAAACACTGGAGGAGCTCGAGATAAGCGACTGCCCAGAATTGGAGGCGCTTCCAAGTCTTCCAGAAATTAGTTCTCTAAAAAAATTTCAATTGCAAAAATGCCACAAATTGGAGAAGATAGAAGGTTTAGGAAATCTGAGATCACTGGAGAAGCTGTGCATAAGTGACTGCCCAGAATTGGAGGTGCTTCCAAGTCTTCCAGAAATTAGTTCTCTAAAAGAATTTCGATTGGAAACATGCCACAAATTGGAGAAGATAGAAGGTTTAGGAAATCTGAGATCACTGGAGAGGCTGTGCATAAGGGACTGCCCAGTATTAAATGGGCTTCCAAGCCTTTCAGAATTAACTTCTCTTAAAGAATTTAATTTGAGTGAGTGCCACAAATTGGAGAAGATAGAAGGTTTAGAACGATTGAGATCACTGAAGACGCTGCGCATAACTGACTGTCCAGAATTAAACGGGCTTCCAAGTCTCGAAGAATTAATTTCTCTTGAAGATTTTTATTTGGAAATGTGCCACAAATTGGAGAAGATAGAAGGTTTAGAACGATTGAGATCACTGAAGACGCTGCGCATAACTGACTGTCCAGAATTAAACGGGCTTCCAAGTCTCGAAGAATTAATTTCTCTTGAAGATTTTTATTTGGAAATGTGCCACAAATTGGAGAAGATAGAAGGTTTAGAACGATTGAGATCATTAGAGAAGTTAGAAGTACGTACCCGCTGGAAGGCGCCGTGTATAGTCAGCTTGGAGCAGTGTGAGAGATTGAAGTCACTGGTAGTCGTAACAAACGACATATCAGATGTTGAACCATTCATCAGTAAGATACAGGTAATAGAAAATAGTTGAATTAGAAATATGAATGTGTATTTATTATTATGACTCATCTCATTTTGTGCTGCATGTGCCTTTTGCAAACAATGTGAAGAAATGGCCAAGCGAAGTGATAATATGCACGAGGGCAGTGTCTGATGTGGGCTCGCTGAAAAACTTGTTTGAAGAATTGCCAAACGTCTCTGTTCTCGACTACTCTGAAATTCAAATAGATGAATATGGAGTAATAAGATTGAGGAGGCCGGAGAGTTCCGCCAATGCCAATGCCATTCTGATATGTTATCTTATAGATTGTGATTATCCCGACATAAGCTTCGCTACATATGCCAATACCAATTCCGATGCCTATTTTAATACCGAATTGAGTAGAGGAAAATGGGTATGGATGGGTGTCTTCACACAAGCTTCATATTGGTTTCGGTCAAACCAAGACAATATTTTTGTAACAAGTACAAGTGGACACGACCTTCGTCTTGGCTTGGGATCCAGCGAGCACAAAGTCAAAGTGGAAGAGCCATGGTTAGTGGTGGGCGAAAAGGGAAGCATACGAGAGGCTTTTCATCAGTTTTTCTACAAGGTAATGAGTGCCGAATTAGTTTTATTTATATAAAAAAGTCAGTGTTAATTCTCTAAAATCCATAAGATAGTTTTGCAATTTGAAATAGGGGCACAAGTTTACGTTGATAGAGTGGTTGTTTAAATGTGGGACCTAGTCCACATAAACAATTAGTGCAATTTAGGTCAAGATGGCCATGTTTTGTGTGTGTGGCCAAGTGGGCCATTATGTGAGAATTTGTCCACATGATGTAATGATAGCTTGTGGATAGGGTGTAGTTGGGTAAGAGCAAATGGTATGTGATGTTGGTAGATCCCAATGAATTTTTGTAGTGGTCAAGAATCATTAGGGAGATCATTAGGATTTAATTGTGGACACCTTGGGTATGCTTGAGATTGTGCATGTTTTTATTCTTTTAATTCAAGAGCTTTTGAATCCTTGATTTCCCCATATTTGGTTGAGCAATGTAAGCTTGTGGCAATGAGTTAGAAGGGTAGGTGGTAGGTTGAGTTGGCCATGGGTGCTAAGGTAGTAGCAAACTCCCTTATGTGTGGATGTGTGTTATCAGGTCATGAAACCTTCACCACTACTGTGGATTATGTTTCCACCATTGGAATCTTACAAGATCATCCTTGGCATGGAAAAAATTGGCATCCGTCAAGTTATGAACAATTATCATTGTAAGGCAATTGAGTCACATGACAATGATCTCGTGTTCCTAATATGAATAAGTTATGTCCAATAATCGTACAAGTAAGTTTTGTCTGATAGTGAATTGCTATTTTTGGTACACTTTTGTTTAGTTTTTCTATTGGCCTTGCATTCTCAGACATGTTGCATCCAGCATTGTTTTTTTTTGCCGTGCTATTTTTCAGTCTTTCGCTAGTGCTCAGTGAGTATTGATGACTCAACAAGGATGACTGACAGTTTTTTTTCGCACACTTTAATTTGGTTTTCTTGAATCCCTGTAACAAAGTTTGCCTAGTTCTACATTTTGTGGGGGCAAGTGACAGAGGTAGGTTATTGTTCTTCTTTCAATCTTTGCATTTTAATTTTTAAGTTTTGTTTTTATGTTTTATTTAATTTTTTAAAAATAAAATTTAATATTTTTTTATTCAACTTTTTTATTCAGTATATTAAAATTTAATACCTTAAGATATTTAAAATGAATTTTTAATTATAATATATTTATTCTTTAATATTTAAAATTTTAACATATTTATTATTTATAGATTAATAATTTATAAATTAAATTTAAAATATATTTATATTATAATATTTTTAAATTTATTATAATGTATTTAAATTTAACATAATATTATTTTATTTTTATTATTTTTAATTTAATACACCTAAAATATTTAAATTTTTTTCATCCCTAAATTGCAACCTTGGGGTTGCTCTCATTTATATATATTATAAAAAAAAGTTAATAGAGTCTAATTTCAAAAGCTCTATCATAGAGCCACCATTAAACCGAGTTATAAACAAAATACTGGCACATACACCTTATCTTCCACCTAACTACCATTTTCAAATACAAAGCACAGAAAGAAACTTATAAACACCCAAACATCAAAACCACATAACATCCTCCGAGCTGTCATTGATGAACCATTAGCAGCCTTCCACTATCCACTTCCACTAAACCATTAGCAGCCTTCCTACGTCTCTGTGTCTCCTGTAGCGGTTGGTTCAACTTTGATAAGTTTATCATGGTTTTGACAATTTTGTGGATTTATTTAATTTTTTTTCCCTTGATAGGAATTTTATCTTGCCAAACACAAACACACTTGAAACTTCTGACATAGCTTATAAAGATTGGACACTGTAAACGTTCAGATCTGATGCTTATTGTACTTCTAGAAACATGTTTGCTATTTCTTATCAGTTCACTTATTTCTCAGAAGAATATTTTGGTTTTGATTAATCCTTTCTTATTTTCTTTGGTTAAAATGCAGGCTTAACCTATAAATCACTTGAGTGGTCAAGTCTGCCAGATTTGTGGGGATGATGTTAAGCTAACTGCTGACAACAATCTATTTTTACAGTGCACTGAGTGTGCCTTTCCTTTGTGCAGGCCTTGCTATGATTATGAGTGGAAAGATAGCAAACAATTCCAGCTGCAGTGTGAGACCAAATATCAGAGGCATCCAGGTTTGAGCTTTTGTGGATCACTGTCTATTTTGAATACTAAACTTTAAAACTCAAGATTTTAGAAGAGTTAACATAGACAGAGTATTCGGTTTCTAATTATATGCATTCTTTGTGGGGGTCTAATTTAAAGAGGTCTCAAAGATGCATTGCTTTTAGCTAAACTCATTTCTCTCTCTGCCTTGCAAACATATTGAATATGGACCCGCAAACATGGTGTATCTAGGTGGAAGGTGATGAAGAAGAGGGTGTTGGGGACTTGGGGAATGAGTAACATTACATGCTGCCTGGTAGCAGAAATGAAAAAACAGAGGATTCAGAGGCAATATTGCATTGGAATATGAGCTAAAACTCATGGCCCTGCTCACCAATGATCAAGTGGTTGGTTCAGGTGTGTGTTTGTAATATGCACTGCCACATGGGTTGTTTTTTCCCATATAAGCTCATATCATTCTTTTGGACTCGACTCTTCCATGGCTATGTTTTCTTATAACCGTTAATATATGGACTGAATTTCATTTAGTCAATTGTAGGTGTCAGGATAATTGACTGAATCTCGGTGTCTGGATAATTGCCAACATTATACTTCGGACAACATTATTTTGGTGAACCACCTTCCAGCAGTGGTGTTTGTGCCTTTTTGCTTCTTTTGTTATCCTGTTTTCTCCGCTTGTTGAATGACATTGTTTTTTTCTAATGTATTAAATGAATTAAAAAAGCCACTGACATTGGTGTGCAAAACCTATAAAGATTTAATTTGTCTGCAAAATGTCTTTGTTTTCATATTGATATTCAGAAATACTGATGATTGATGTCTAAATGTGTTCAAGTAATTCTTTAGCTTCTATGTGTTTGGAAATGTTGGCTGGAAGGAAGGAATAGATTGCTGGAAGCCAAAATAGGAAAAAATATGTTGCATATTAACAATGTTGGAGACTATGTTTCCGAAGGGAAGGGTGTCTTTAAACCGTGTGATTAATAATGGAGTAAACTGTAAATTGCTTTCTTCTACTTGCTTTGGACTATTATTTAGTCCTTTTTTTTTTTCAATTGTCTCTGCTTGCAATTAAATTCTATGTATGACATCTTCATGTATTCTGCTCTTGTAGACTAGATTTCCACCATAGTTTGATCTTCACTCTGATAAAAAATTTCTTATTTTGAAATTTGTATTCTGAGCTGGCTTGAACCAAAGCAAAATTTGAGTGTCTCATTTTTGTTTAAAACTAAAAATGTTTATAATGCACCCCTGCACAATCGCACCACACCACACTAATGGGTTGTAAGGTGTGGAGATTTGTTATGGGGTTGTGAATATGGGAACAATCACACTAAAGCACCCCTGCACCATTACACCACTAGCATTTGAATCCTTAGTTAAATGTATCATAAATATAAATAATGCTAATGCTAGGTTCCTAGCATGGATGATTCAAAGTTCAAAGTCAGATAGTAGAAAATGTGGTGGCACTTACACAACTGCATCCAATTTTTTTAATCTTTAAATACAAGAATGAATAAATTTTGTAGATATTCTTCTTCAAGAATAGAAGGAATAGGAAGAGGAAGATTTCTCAGTGCACTGGCTTCAATGTTTTTGAAGTTAATAATACTCTGCCTTCCGTTTCAGGTTATAAATTTTTTGGTACACATCCAACTAAATATCAACTGCCACCAACATATTCTAAGTTTAGCTGATAGATGTATTTCAGGTTGGCAAAGTATACTTGAATCAAGTAGGAAGTTTTTTTGGAGGTACCCAGGTCAATGCAAATTCCTGTATATGTGAATATTATTGTGTGTTTTCTATTTTGATCAATTGGTAGGTCATTTGTCATCACCAAGTTAAAATATTATGTTTTATAATGTGACAAGTGTTGTTCTACAATCAAGTTAAAAGTGTTTCTTTCATAGGAGAGCATTAACCAGGAAAATATGTGGTACATGTCTGATTAAAAGCAATATTTATGTGTTCTTTTTGTGACAGGCTAGTAAACACTCTTTATCATCTTTGTCACGTTGGTATAACAATATCAAATTAAATTCTTTAGACTCTCTCTTCTTTTATGTTCAGTTTTGTGCCTTGCACCAAATGTGGCCCTTGTTTTTGTGTGTGTATATTCCTAGTGTGTTTATTGTTTCTATAGTGGCTGTGGCCTTTGACTGTTTTTAATTAAGCAAGAAGTGAACATTTAACATGTTATAATTGCACTGGACTTTATTTTTTTTCAACGTCAGTTTTAACCTTAGCAAGGAACTCATAACCTCGTTCTACGTAATTGACAGCTTAGAGAGAAATTTCATTTTAATTTGACTGTGCTAGGCCCATCTGTTCTTTAAATAGAAAAGATACCTGCATGTCACTTTATGTAAGTTTACTGTATACTGCAATATTCTTTATAATCAGGTATTTCTATTTCAGTAAGAAAACAAGATAGTATGCAATTAGTATTGATGAAAGAATTGTTATTGAAAATTACTTGGAAATACTATTATGTTAATTTATTCATCTAGGTAAAAATAACATGTTGACATAAAGATCACATATTTGGACATAACCATCCACAAAAGATAAGATTGCATATTCCCACATAACATGATGTCTTTCTATACCAAATTTCACATGGTACTTTATTTGTGTATGTGACACCTAGCTTAATTTTATTTTTATATGTTATTTAATGGAAAAATAGACTAGTACAGTTGGCTGCTCTGTTTATAGGTTCTTATTTTAAACTTATAAAAAATTCAATTTTTGTTTTTGCGTGTGTATTATTTTAGAATTTATGATAGTTAAATTGTGAATTTTTGTACATCATCTTTTAGTGGTTTGTCGCTTGCTCGGATAGTTTAAACGCTCCTTCTGTAGGTTTTAATAGCCTAATAATATACTATAATTCTTAATGCTGAGCATGTTCAATAATAAGAATGAAATTTACACAATTTTTCCCCATGTGGATAAAGTCCTTCGTACTTTGGTAAAAGATTCAAATTATAATGTATTTTCTGTAGATTTAGTAGAACACTTAGGTACACGCTTTAGGCTACCATTGCCTCATGATTTCCATTAAAATAGGACCTTAGGTTTATATATTTGTTTGAGCAGTTCAACCAGGTTATGCTTGAGAAAGTCATAGTGTTACTTAGAGATTTTTGTGGTTGGCATCTTGTTGAGTTTGGAAGAGGAATTATCTTCAATTAGATGGTAAAGGAGGATAGATATAGTTTACCTAAAGAAGATTGAATCCTTCTTGAAAACACAGATTTAAAAAAAAGGACTGACCATCTTTGTGGCCTCATAATAGAAGTAATGTTAATGAAATTAACATGTTCCTCCCTCTATTGATCTTCCCTTAACAATATCTTGTAATGGGCACTACCTTTATGTTTCAAGAGAGTTTAATATACAATACAATCCCTTGAGCTCATTTCATGACTAGGACTTGAGTAATTGCCAGGTTAGGGTTAGGTCATGACTATTGCTAGAGTTAATTGTTGAATAAGAGTTGTGATATGAGGATGTCTTACTCACAGGATGCACTTTTTCTTAGATTGTCTGACCTAAGCAATGAAACTTCTATATGTCGTAACACGTACCTTGAAAAATAGTATGTATCGACCTAGTATATATTGCTTCCATTCACATAGGTAAGTGGTATAGTTGGTGTTTTATGTTGTAATATGTATGCATGGGCTCTAAAACATTGAACAAACATCACTACACTCCTGTGAGCATTTTGGTCAAATAAATCTAATCATAGCATTGTATTTATTTTAACCTCTAACCATACTTTGTTACCAGAGTTTTATTATGTCAAAATTGAACTATGGGGATTTGTATCATGTGTTTATGCTGGAACTATTCTAGTGATGTGTGGTTATAAGGATGTTGTATAAATGTGAGTTTTAGGAGGTGATTTTGTGGTGCAATAAGATTGGTTTGATTAATGGTGACTTTAAGGTTTAAAGTATGTAGGTATGGGATTAGGCCTCTTTAATTTGCATTCTTCATTATTTTTTCTTGTGAGACTAGTTTATATATATTTGCCCATCATTTGTTTGGTTATACATACACAAAGCACTATGCACAATAGATGGGATAGTTCACTATCAAGCTTGGGAATACTTATGGATGAAAGACATCACCAAAGGGGTTTCTATTATGTCAAAATCAACCTAGATTTGATGTGGCCACATAACTAATGGGGAAATGTGAAACCAAGTCATAATAATCAAAGTTGTTCCTTGCCTAACACCAGGTCATGACACACAAGACTATAAGCTAACCTTCTTTGTACTTTTTTTTGTCTAAATACCTTAAGATTATTGTAACCCTAGCCATTGAAGGAATCATTTGTAGCTCTCTTAACCCTACAATAAATCCTTACTTGAAAATACAATCTTTTTCTTTGATACATGAGTTTAACATGCTTAGGAAGAAATTAATGGTGCATGATGTTTGAGTAATGTAGGACTTGTAGATCTCGATATTTACATTCTTTGGTGAACCATATTGAACTCTTAGTAATATACGACTTGCATCTTGATGTTTTGGTAATATATGACTTGCATCTCGATGTTTTCTTGGCTCTAGTACACTTGCATGGGTGAGCGTTTAGGATGAACGTTCTGGTATTGACATTTGATGTGTTAACATCCTAAATATCTGTGACAGTGAAGAAACTCTACACATTGGAATGGCTACTTGTAAAGAGTCATATAGAAAAGCTACATATACAAATGCAATAAATCATATGAAATACATATACTAGATATTAATATATTACTCAAAGACCAATCAACTCTATGACTTGCCCAAACTATTCTCTAGATTTTAGAAGTTATGACAAAATGTTTAAAGTTAATAACTTTAATTTTTAAAATATATTGACATGTTTTAATATAAGCATCCAAATTAACTTTTACATTACACAATAGATAATTAAGTTGTGGGTTTGATTTTTTGAGACCTTTGGCATTTGATTAAAGCCTCAAAGTCTTAGTGTTATGTAGTTGGATGCATTCTTAGGTGAATAGTTATGAATAATTAAATCCTTAAAATCCTCTTGCTCATTCTAAACTCTACACTCCTTGTTCTCCCTAGAGAAAAGACCTTTGAGTCCATTGAATTTTAAGTGTATTATATACTTCTCCAATACTCTTGCCACATCGTATCTATTGAAATGGCTTGTTTGGTTTATGTTGTGTCCTTTTTTGAGGACACATGTTGCATTTTTATTGACACTTTACCAAGCTTAAGATAAGCACAAATAAGAACCTATAAAAAGAGCAGCCAACTATACTACACTTCACCAGTAAGGTCGTCACAAGAAGAAACCTCACTTGCTCAACCTATGAAAAGGAGATGCTAGTCATCCTTCACATAGTCAACAAATGGTGTGAATACCTTGTTGGACGATACTTCTACATTAAAATAAACCATCATAACCTTAAGTAAGTTTTGAACAATACCTCTCTTACCATAAATAGTAGAAGTGGGTCATAATCTGATGGGTTACGACTGTGATTATCTACAAAAGAGGAAAAGATAATGTTGTACTAGATGTGCTCTCTTATCAATATGAAAACCACATAATTCAATGTCCATTATCATTACCCACCATCAAGTGGATATGTAAAGTACACCAAAAATGCTAACAAAATAATCACATTTAATGCCTCATCAATCAAGCATCCACTAATCCATTTTCTAAGAAAATTTATTCTTGGGACATATGCTATTTAGGGTATAAGGGTTGTCTTGAATTGAACTCCCAGTCAACTCTAGAATTTTTTTTCTTGAGCTACATGCCTCTTTATTATTAAGCCACTCCAGTACCCTAAAAACATATGAAAGGATTCATTAAAATTTTGTCTAGGAGGGTTTGAAATATAACATTAAAAAATTATGGAGGAATGTGAGATCTATCAATGCTATAAAGGAGAAATGGTCATGTCCTAGTTCTACTACAACCACTACCTATTTCCCTCTAGGTGTGGACCAACATTTCCATGGATTTTATCAAAGGTCTCCCAAAGTTAGGAAGGAATTCAATTATTCTAGTGGTTGTAGATCACCTCTCTAAATATGCCCATTTATGTATCCTAACCTATCCTTATACTTCCTCCACTATCTCCCAAACCTTTATTGACTACATCTTTTGCTATCATGTTATTCTTGCTTGTATTGGTAGTGACTGTGATCCAATTTTTAGTAGCCACCACTAGCCAGGAATTGTCACAAGACACAGTACCCAACTTAAAATGAGTTCTATATACCATCTATAAATAGATTGTCAAATAGACATTGTTAATAAGTGCTTAGAGATCAATCTACATTATTTCACTTTAGATCAACATCATTGGATCAAAGTAGTTATCATTTATAGAATAATGGTATAACACCACTTATCACACTACAAATAGGATGACATAACATATGAATCTATTTATGGTCAACCACCACCATCTCTCTAGACATACATTCCTAGTAGTTCTAAGGTACAAGTTGTTGACTCCACTCTTTGCACATGTGATGATAGTCTTTACACCCTCAAAGCCAACTTGCATGCCACCTAAAACCTCATGAAGTAATAGGTTTATGAGCATCATTCAAATTGTTCTATTAACATTGGATACATGGTCTTTCTCCAACTTTTAGCCTAATAAATAGACCTTCTTGAAGCTGAAAGATCATCAAAAACTAGCCCCCAAGTTTTATGGATCATATAAAGTTTTCTAGAAAATTGGTTATGTAGCTTACAAGTTGGAGCAACCTTCTTCTTCCAATCTCCATATTGTTTTTCATGTCTCTTGTTTAAAGGAATTCCTTGGCCAACATGTTCATACCTAGGCTACCTACCAAAGCTTGACACTGAACAATCTATCCTCATGGAACCTAAGTCTATCATAGAGAAGTGATCACAATAGACTCACAATCACACCATCATCAAGGTTATAGTACAATGGCATGGTATGAAACCTAAATATGTAATATGGGAGTTATTACCCTAATTAGAACACCAATTTCCTTGTCTTAAGCTTTTAGGATAAATCTTTTTGAGTGAGAGGGTATGTTAGAATCCTTCCTCCTAACTATTTACTTTTGTATTAGGCATTATTAATAAGATATTGGATGCATATGTTTTATTCTAAATCATCCCTTTAGGTAATTGTTATTATGCAACATGCATGGAAAGTGGTAGTTCTCATCAATAGAATTAGTTTAAATAGAGGGGTTAGGAAAGAAGAAAGATCATCTAGCATTTCTTAAATAACTTTTCCTCCTCAAAGAGGCCCACAATATTTTGTAATGTAATTTTATGATTTGAATACACTATTGCTCTTTTTGTTTCATTTGTAGTGCATATAATTTTTCTATGTTTTTATTGTTTGGCTATTTATTGAAGGATCTAACATATGAATGCATTAACCAAGTACAATTAGACATTGGAATGTTGTTTGGGGAATATATATATATATATATATATATATATATATATATATATATATATATATATATGATCTCATTAAGCATTCTAGGTACTCACGTTTTAGAGTCAGCATGGATCAGCCCTAGAAAGTAATTGCTTTCATTGTCTAAATGACTTCTATTTGATCATTTTTACCATACAAATGCATCTTTACTTAATAGGGTGTTCAATGGGGCAACAATTTTACTATATCCTTTGAAAAATTTCCTATAATAGTTAGTGAGACCCAAGAATCCTTGAATACTTTTGAGAGTTTAGGGTTTTGGCTAATTTGAGCAAAGCTTGGCAAGGGCATCCTTTAAAAATAGGAAATTTTGATGGAGCCTTTCATATGCATCTATTCTAACTTTCCTACACTATTGATTCCTAGATTAATAAATGAATCTATACTAAGGAAAACAATTTTTAATAGACAATCTTTTTCCTAATCTACTAAAACAAACAAAGCTAAATCTAAATTAAAATAGTAAATCCACAATTGGAGATAAATGTTTCAAATATGAAGCTAGGTTGATAATAATAGTGGATTCCTCAAAATTCCAAATTCCTTCTTTCTTGTTGCTTCTTTTATGATCACCTAACTATGGGTTAATATCTAGGGAAATGACAGGCTTAACAAAAGAAGATTGATATACTGGGACAAGGAGAATACTAGTTTTGCAAGATCTAGTATGAAATCTTGATATCAATGATCTCACAAAATCTTCTTATAGAATTTGGGATGCAACTAGAGGCTTCACAAGAATTAAACCTTTCAAATGACCATAATATATAGTGACTAGGGATGATTACTACACAAAATATATCTAAATTTATCAAATTGGAGGAATCCAAGTATAAGAGGAAGTCATGTATTTTAATATAATTATGTGTGTGAAGGAAAAGAAAAAGGTTGCCACTTCACTTCAACTAGCTAATTTTGAAAGTAAAGAAGTCATTGCAAAGGACATACGCTTGCCAAAATGAACACATCACTCATCAAGCTAAACACTTGTTTTCCATCTAAACCAAGTGGTGACCTCATAACTAAATGGAAAACATCAAGTTTTTGGGCAAATTGAGAGTACAACCAATCAACAAATAATAAATGGAACACAAAGGAAACATTTGGAAGTTCTAAATAGTTGACTGGTGCAGCCATCCTAAAAGACACATGTCAAATGTCACACAAATATTTTTCATGCCTTGTAGGCTCAATTTTGGGATACTAATCATCACTAGATTTACCATGTTAGGATGTTCATTTTGGGGCACTTACAAGGTTATATCTATAGGTGTAAACTTGACAATGTCACTTCCATAGTCATAGCTAGATGAAACCAAAACCTTTAAAATTCAAATTCAAATTTTATTCTATTGACTCTCACCTACTAGGCATTATGAGCCAACCTAGTGCATGTTTGTGTTGATTTGCATGCTTAGTTGTTGCATTTAAAGACATTCATGCTCATTCATTTAAAATCATGCTAGGATGTTGAAGATCACCTAAGAGTTAACACAAACTTGTCTTTGAGCACTTATGAGAACATTCTAGTAGCATTTATTAGAGCACATAATCTTAGGTCTATTGCATGCTTTCTTGATGTATTTGATCCTTCCCTCAAAGCCATAAAGATAGTCTATTAGGGGTCTAGCTAATGAGGACCTGACCCTCACAAATCAACAAATTCTTTAAAGTTGTTCCTAATCACTATTGTTCCTTATGCACATTCAAACATTAAAAATTAAGGCAAGTGATTTCCAACAGTCAATTGTCTATTGGGTGATATTTGTGAGTCAAAATTTAGCTCTCCACATATATTCAAGTCTACACTCACAAAGATTAGGTTTGCAGTCACATAGGTGAACTTGATTAGAGAACAATTAATTTGCAAAGTCTATATGATCTTAAGTTGAACAAGTTCTAAAATTCTACACCTTCTAAATCAACTTCTTACTCTATTAAAACACATGTCTCTATCATCAAATTTCAAATTAATTTCACGTTTAATTTATTTTAATTTCCAAATTTAGTTTTGATTTTCAATTATCAATCGAAACTCTAAATTCTAAACTTTTATTATTATTTAATTATTTAATCTAAATAAATTGTAATGAAAAACATAATTATCTTCACTACAAATCTACTCTATAAATAATGAATATTTTTAAACTTACATAAATTTTTGAAAGAAATAATGATACAATATAAAAAATGGGTTAATAATTATTTATAATTTATCATAATGTTAAATTATTCAGATTTTAATTGTAATTTTCATTTCTCATAAGCTCCATCTCAGAGCCCGTCGGATTTTCTGTCAGAGACAGTGTTCAATGGACCCATTAAATTTCTGACGACCTCTCTACAATAAGACAGCAACCTTCATAGAATCTCAGCGAAATTATTGATCTGCGGAATTTCTTTTTCTAGAAGGAATAAACTTAATTTCTCAAAAAAAAAACTCACAGAACATCCATCGAAATGGACTGTTATCTAATAGTTATAAAATAATAAACTAATCAAATCTAAACTTGACAGAATTACTTTCAACAAAATTTATTGCAGCAAAATGGAATGGAATAGAAAAGACACCCATGAACATTAGATTCCGACCTGATGAACATAAAATCAATAGTCATGATTACAGAGTAAATCCAAGAAAAATATAAAAAGTAAATGGGAAGAGTTTAAACCACACAATGTGATTTGGATTCTATTCTATATTGATTAGAACATCTATAAATGCGATTTGGACTATATTCTATATTGATTACAACATATATATATATATATATGATTTAAATTTTATTCTATATCGATCACAATATACCAACTATTTCTGTACAAAATATTTATAAAAAATTCTAAATGACTTAACAAACAACTTTTGCCTTCAAATTTCATATTCTAATTGCCCAGTATGAAAAAGTTTTCTTCAGCCTACAAAGCAGAACTTTGCTTAACGTGCACGCAGTTTGCAGTTTTTCTTTTGGACATTTCTCAAAGTAAACATTTGAAATGTGAACATAAAATATTCCATGTCCCATTTAGCCTTCAATAGCTGCAACATGCTTTTCAAGGTATCAAACCAGAGATGTTATTCGTATCGCCAAGTCCAAATCAGTTAAGCAAGTTTCCAGAATATGAATAATAATTGTAATAGTCGAAGAAGACTAGCCATCAACATGATATTCAACCTCAGAAATAAAGAAGATTTCCTTTCGGAATTCACATCAACAATGGAATTTCATAATAGAACAGCTGAAACAGTGGGAAAGCGTAGCTTATTTAGATATTCGGTGTCCTTTTCATTGCATCTCAGAAATCTAGCTGTCATACCACTTTGTTCACATTTGGATATGCATAATGACAAGCTTGAAATTTAAGAAAAAGCTAAAGCCATTAATAAGATATTCACCCTAAAAAATAAAGGAGATTCCATTTTGGAATTCACATAATGACAGGCTTGAAATTTAAGTAAAAGTTAAATAGTGACGTTTCGCTTTCTTGAAAAAGAGTTAATTCATACATCATAGAAGAAAGAACAGTTGATTGAATTTCCTAGTCTAAATAAGGTTGTATAGACAAGCACGGCATCTCAACTTGCACGTCAAAATTATGTCTTACTGGATTGATCCACAATATTGTCATAGTTATTTAATAGTTAAAGGTAAATTTTAGCTAATAAAAGTAAGATAACTATTTACCACTTTTTGGTAGGGATGACGTGTAAAATTGCTATTGATTGTTCAACAGTATGATATTTAAATAGAGTTATCAAGGAGGACCATTGAATTTTCAAGGTAGCAATAAAATCTTTTAAGAAAAAAACACATCTATGATATTTGAGTGAAAGTGAAAGTGAAAGTGGATAATATGTAAAATAATGAGGTGTAGTGTACTTGATGGTACATAAGACTTTAACTAAGTTGAACCCCAAAAAATATACACATAGTGTTAGGTGTAAAAAATGAATGATGATTATTAAGTTGATTTCCACAACACATGTAAGCATATATTTTAATAAAACATGTGTGTTTAAATGGAATCATGATGTGTGAGTAAGTTATGGAGTTGTGATTTAGTTGGTTCATGTGATACATATAAAGATGAAGCTATTTAAAATTGAGGTTAAATAGGTTTATGCTGCATAAGGCAATCATGGAATTGTGACTAAGTTGGCCCCCATAATGTATGCAAGCATAAAAGTATGTATAATTAAGAGTGGAGTCATAAAGTGTAAAACAATCATGATATTGTGACCAAGTTGTTCCCCATAACATATACCATCTCAAATTGAGTGGATATTAAATATTGTTGTGGATTCAATTTGAAGAGAGGATGAAGTGTCCCACTTGTTTCATATTCTTTTTCTAGAATGCAATTAGATCCATCAAAGGTGAGCCTTATCATTGAAGTCTTGTTTTAACAAAATTATGAATTGATTAAGGCTTTGTGATCCTGATTTTACTAACCCTAATTAGGATAATTTGGTTGTGGATACCTTAAAGGATATGTTTATGTTCTAATACCTTGGTTTTTGATGATTAAACTAATAATTGATAATTTATTTATATCGACTACATGATGTTGTGATTCTATGTGAGTGCATGTATGCATGTCATAGGTACATATAAAATTATCAAAATAAATTTAAGTAGAAGGAGATGTGATTAGTTCCATGGAAGGTATTTTTTAGTGCACATCCCTTAAGTTAGTTATATTGAGTAATTAATTATATTAGGTAATGAGTAGGCATACCCTCAAGTGGATATGTAAAATACACTAAGAATGCTAACAAAATAATCACATTCAATGGCTCATCCATCAAGTGTCCACTAATCCATCTTCTAAGAAAATTTATTCTTGGGACGAATGCTATTTAGGGTAAAGGGTTGTTTTGAATTGTGTAAGGAATCTAAGATAGCAGAACAACTTCCTACACTAATCTTGAGGGGAGGGATATGTAGAAACTTTCATATCTTTACAATAGTTACAGAAATAAACACAAATAGCAATCATACCAAAACACAGTAATTACATCGGGAAATCGTTTTGGGAGAAAAACCCCACACTCCAAAGCCACCCAATATGTTATTTAGGAATCAAGAAGATCACAGTATACTTGTAGAGCAAGATTTCATAGGATTATAACCAACTATAGATCTGGAGGCAACTCAACATCTATAAAACTCTTACACACAACCTCCATCTCAAGTTCCTAATATACAGGAGATACAATACAGTAAACCGTCAACAGTAATTACAAAACCATGCGCCAAAACCAACCAAATGTGGTGCCCAAATTATCTCCAATAAAAGATGCCTTGTTCCAAATCACACACCAACATGTGTAACTCTCCCCTTTACATCTCTTTTAAGTGTCCAACACGTTTTCACATTTCCCAAAACATGAGGTCCAACTTCTAGAGGCCATAACTTTTTATATGAGTGTCTGATTTACGAACTGTTTGATGCGTTGGAAACCTCCTGAAGAGATCTATTGAGATATAACTGAATTTCTTGGTTACGACAACTTTCAAGGAATTTAGGGACCTCTAAGTGCCTCAAATATGAGTTCAAAACTTTTTCTAGGAGTTTCAAAAAATGGAAACTTTAATATCTTGCATTCTAGGTATGATCTTGAGTCAAAACTCACCCAAGATGTTTACTTGGTAGTTCCACACCTTTTGGAAAAATTTTGGGTCCATTCGTGCTCAAATGTAGAGTTACTAAAAATAGTAAGTCCTACCATTTTTAACCCCTTTTAGAAACTTTGAAAGTCTTAAACCATTCTTCAAGATAAAGGGTATTTGAAAAGACCAAAATTGGGAAGAATAGAAACCTTTTGTAATTGCAAGGTTGAGAAACCTTTCCTAACAAATTGAACTCCTAGTCAACTCCAGAATTTGTCTTCTTGAGCTACATGCCTCTTCATTATATAGCCATTCCAGTTTCCTAAAAACATATGAAAGGATTCATTAAAATTTTGTCTAGGAGGGTTTGAAATATAAAATTTTAAAAAAATATGGAGGAATGTGAGATCTACCAATGCTATAAAAGTAAAATTGTCATTTCCTGGTTCTACTACAACTACTACCTATTCCCCTCTAGGTATGGACCAACATCTCCATGGATTTTATCAAAGGGCTCCCAAAGTTAGGAAGGAGATCAATCATTCTAGTGGTGGTAGATCACCTCTCTAAATATTCCCATTTATGTTCCCTAGCCCATCCTTATACTTCCTCCACTATCTCCCAAACCTTTATTGGCTAGATCTTTTGTTGTCATGGTATTCCTGCTTGTATTAGTAGCTAGTGACTGTGATCCAATTTTTAGTAGCCACTACTAGCAAGGAATTTTCACAAGACACGGTACCCAACTTAAAATGAGTTCTATATACCATCTACAAATAGATTTCCAAATAGACATTATTAATAAGTGCTTGGAAATCTATCTACACTATTTCACTTTAGATCAACATCATTGGATCAAAGTAGTTACCATTTTTAGAATAATGGTATAACACCACTTATCACACTACAACTAGGATGACATACCATATGAATCTATTTATGGTCAACCACCACCATCTTTCTAGACATACATTCCTAGTAGTTCTAAGGTACAAGTTGTTGACTCCACCCTTTGCAGATGTGATGATAGTCTTTGCATGCTTAAAGACAACTTGAATGCCACCTAAAACCTCATGAAGTAATAGGTATATGAACATCATCTAAAATGTTTTGTTGACATTGGGTACATGGTCTTTCTCCAACTTTCAGCCTAATAAATAAACCTTCTTGAAGTTGAAAGGTCATAAAAGACTAGCCCCCAAGTTTTATGGCTCCTATAAAGTTTTATAGAAAATTGGTTATGTAGCTTAAAATTTGGAGCTACCTTGTTCTTCCAAACTCCATATTATTTTTCAAATCTCTTATTTAAATAAATTCCTTGGGCAACATGTTCATGCCTAGACTACCTACCAAAGCTTGACACTGAACAATCTATCCTCATGGAACCTAAGTCTATCATGGACAAGTAATCACAATAGACTTGAGCAATTACACCATCATCAAGGTTATAGTACAATGGCATAGTATGCAACCTAAACAAGTAATATGGGAACAATTACTCTAATTACTACACCAATTTCCTTGTCTCAAGCTTCATGATAAATCTTTTTGAGTGTGAGGGTATGTCAGGATCCTTTGGGTCCTAACTATTTACTTTTGTATTAGGCATTATTAATAAATTCTTGGATGCATATGTTTTGTTAGTCATCCCTTTAGGTAATCTTTATTATCCCACATGCATGGAAAGTGGTAGTTCTCATCAATAGAATTAATTTAAATAGAGGGCTTATGAAAGAGGAAAAATCATATAGCATCTCTTAAATAAGTTTGCCTCCTCAAAGAGGCCCACAATATTTTGTAACATGATTTTATGATTTGAATACAATATTGCTCTTTTTGTTTCATTTGTAGTGCATATAATTTTTCTATATTTCTATTGTTTGGCTAGTTTTTTTAAGGAAGGATCTAACATATGAATGCATTAACCAAGTACAATTAGACATGGGAATGTTGTTTGGCCTAATATTTTCTATATTTATGTGATTTCATTGAGCATTCTAGTTATTCAAGTTTTAGATTTGGCCTGGATTAGCCCTAGAAAGTAATTTCTTTCATTGTTTGAATGACTTCTATTCGACCATTTTTACCATATGAATGCATCTTTCCTTAATAGGGTGGTCAATGGGGCAACAATTTTACTGTATCCTTTGACAAATTTCCTATAATAGTCAGTGAGACCCAAGAATCCTTGAAGACTTTTGAGAGTTTTAGGTTTTGGCTAATTTGAGCAAATCTTAGCAAGGACATCCTTTAAAAATGGGAAATTTTGATTGAGCCTTTCATATGCATCTATTATAACTTTCCTACACTATCGATTCCTAGATTAATAAATGAATTTATACTAAGGAAAACAATTTTTAATAGACAATCTTTTCCTAATCTAGCAAAACAAATAAAGCTACATCTAAATTAAAATAGTAAATCCACAATTGGATCTAAATGTTTCAAATTTGAAGCTAGGTTGATAATAATAGTGGATTCCTCAAAATTCCAAATTCCTTCTTTCTTGTTGCTTCTAGTATATGATCATCTAACTATGGGTCAATCTCTAGGGCAATGATAGGCTTAACAAAAGAGGATTGATATGTTGGGACAAGGAGAATACTAGTTTGGCAAGATCTAGTATGAAATTTTGATAGCAATGTTCTCACAAAACCTTCTTATTGAATTTGGGATGCAACTAGAGTCTTCACAAGAATTGACCATTTCAAATGACCAAAATATATAGTGATTAGGGATGATTACTACATAAAATATATCTAAATTTATCAAATTGGAAGAATCTAAGTATAAGAGGAAATCATGTATTTGAAGTTAAATTATGTGTGAAGGAAAAGAACAAGGTTTCCGCTTCACTTCAATAGCTAATTTTTAAAGTAAAGTCATTGCAAAGGACATGTGTCTGCTAAGGTGAACACATCACCCATTAAGGAAAACACTTGTTTTCCATCTAAACTATGTGGTGAGCTCATAACTAAATGGAAAACATCAAGTTTTTAGGAAAATTGAGAGTACAACCAATCAACAAATAATAAATGGAACACAAAGGAAACATTTGGAAGTTCTAAATAGTTGACTGGTGGAGCCATCCCTGAGAGACACATGTCAGATGTCATACAAACATTTTTTCATGCCTTGTAGGCTTAATTTTAGGATACTGATCATCACTAATTTACCATGTTAGGATGTTTATTTTTGGGCACTTACAAGATTATATCTATAGGTGAAAACTTGACAATGTCACTTCCATAGTCATAACTAGATGAAATCAAATCCGTTAAAATTTAAAATTAAAATTTATCCTATTGACTCTCACCTACTAGGCATTATGAGCCAACCTAGAGCATGTTTCTGTTGATTTGTGTGCTTAGTTGTTGCATTTAAAGACATTCACTCATTCATTTAAAATCATGCTAGGATGTTGAAGATTGCCGAAGAGTTAACACAAACTTGTGTTTGAGTACTTATGAGAACATTCTAGTAGCATTTATTAGAGCACATAATCTTAGGTCTATTGCATGCTTGTTTGATGTATTTGATCCTTTCATCAAAGCCATAAAGGTAGTCTATTAGGGGTATGGCTAAGGAGGACTTGACCCTCACAAATCAATAAATTGTTTAAAGTTGTTCCTAATCACTATTGTTCCTTATGCATATTCAAAGATTAAAAATTAAGGCAAATGATTTCCAATAGTCCATTGTCTACTGGGTGATATTTGTGAGTTACAATTTAGCTCTCCACATAGATTCAAGTCTACACTCACAAAGATTAGGTTTGTAGTTGTTGGATATGAAACCCAACAATCACCTCATCCTTTTGTGGCGACTCTTCATTGTTCGGCTCCTTCTATTGTAATCTATATAAGCATAAGTATATGCTGCTATAAATATATCTGAGAACACATAAATAAAAGAGTTTTCCCCTACTTTGTGGATGTAGCCATACATATGGTGAACCACATTAAATAGATTTGCATCTTGTGATTGTTTAATTGTTCTTTCATTTTTCACTGGTCCATTGTTTTAACAATTGGTATTAGAGCTCGGGTAAGGAGCTAGTTGAGAAATTCGTGATGAATTTTTAAGAAATGGAAGAAGCGGACAAGTGGAGAATAGAGAAGTTTTTAGGGCAGAATTTTGGACTTTGGAAGCCTCAAATTCGTGCCCTACTAATTCAAAAAGACCTAGCTATCATGCTGAAAGGAAAATCAGCAAAAGCAGAGAAGATGATAGATGACGAATGGGATGTGCTAGATCAAAAAGCAGTCGCTACAATTATCCTCTCACTATCCAGCAACGTCTTATTTAATGTTGCAACAGAAACTTCAGCAAAATATATTTTTGACAAGCTTTGCGACATGTATGAGACGACATCCACAACCAATAGGGTCTTCTTGCTAAAGAAGTTGTTCAACCTGAAAATGAAAGAGGGAAAAGGTTTTTCAAATCACTTAAATGAATTTAACATTGCAATCAGCCAACTAGTTTCTATAGAAATCAATTTTGATGATGAAATGAGGGCTATGCTACTCCTGTGCTCGCTTCCCAACAGCTGGGATAATGTCATGATGAAAATCAGCAATTTAGCACCTGAGAGAAGAGGATCCGAAGACAAGGAAAAGAAAGTAATGTTAAGATTTGACGATGTCGCTGCCACCCTCCTCAACAAAGACATGAGGAGAGGACAAAATAAAATATCCGGTGAAGCCTTGGTTCTAGGCAATAGAGGAAGAACCCAAGATCTAGGAAAACAAAATAGGAGAAGATTTAAATCAGCAAAGAGATCGAAGTCAAGAGGATGGAAAGAAGGTTGCTGGTTTTGCGGAAAAGATGGACATGTCAAGAAGGATTGTTGGTGTTAGAAGAAAGCCCAAAAATAGATGAAAGAAGATGAGATTAACACGACTCTTGAAGATGATGGAGGAGCTCTTGTCTTGGTAGCAAGTGAAGCTGAAGCTAACTCATGGATTTTAGATTCTGGTGCCTCCTTTCACGCAACTTCAAACTGGGATGCCTTCCAAACATATCAAGAAGGAAAATTTGGCAAAGTTTATCTCAGAGACAATGAGCTGTGCGAGATTGTCGGCAAAGGTGACATATTGCTACAACTAAAAAATGGAAGCAAGTGGCTACTAAATGATGTAAGACATGTTCCTAAACTTAAGAGGAACTTGATCTCAGTTGGACAACTTGATGCGCAAGGCTGTAACATCACTTTCTCTTCCAAAATTTGGAAAGTAACTAAAAGTGCTTTAGTTGTTGCAAAAGGTAGTAAATCAGATCTCTTTATGTGCTTGAATGTACCGCTGAAGTGGGAGCGGTGATGGCCGTAGTTGATAGCGGGACAGAACTATGGCATAGGAGACTTGGCCACATGAAAAAAAAAGGGAATGGAAGTATTGCTCAAAAGAAGCCAACTTTCTGGTTTACAATCAGTAGATTTACAACTATGTGAGCATTGTATTTACAGGAAACAAAGGCGGGCTAGCTTCTCCAAAACTAGACACGACAAGAAAGCAAGACCCTTGGAACTCGTGCATTCGGATGTCTTCGGTCCCACAGAGGTAACCTCCATTGGAGGAGAAAACTATTTTGTAACTTTTTTAGATGATTGCACCCATAAACTTTAGGTCTATATGCTCAACAGAAAGTCAGAAGTGTTTGCAAAATTCAAAATTTTTAAGGTTGTTGCTGAAAATCAAATTGGGAGCAAAATTAAATGTCTTAAAACTAACAATGGGGGGGAGTTTTGCTCTTTAGATTTTGATACTTACTGTGCAGATAATGACATTCAGCACATCAAGGTTGTACCATTTACACCTCAGGAAAATGGTGCAACCGAAAGGATGAATCGCACGATTCTAGAGACGGCACGTAGCATGCTCTCAAATGCTAGTTTGAGTAAAGAATTCTAGGCTGAGGCAGTTAACACAGTAGTTTATTTGATCAACCGAAGTCCTTCCACCAAACTGGACTTTGATAATCCAGAAGAAGAATGGTTTGAAAGGAAGATCTCCTACAATCACCTTCAAGTCTTTGGCTGCGAGGCATTCACTCACATTCCAAAAGAAAAGGAAACAAAATTGGATTTCAAATCCAAATGATGCATCTTTATCAGTTATGGGGAAGAGCAATACGATTTCAAATTGTGGGATCCTATTGCAAAGTAAATCATTCGCAGTTGTGATGTGGTTTTCAATGAAAAAGTGTTTCCAGCCCTGCAAGCACAAAAAACACAAGAAAAGGAGTATATATTAGTTGATGATTTTGGGAGTAATATTCAGTCTTCACAGCCAAGTGTGGCATCACATACAGATGGACATTCAAATCTAGGTAACCAAATTAGTCTCCCACCACTTAATTTTGGTTTGCATTCTGGAAATGTTGAAATTAGCCAGTGCTCTGGCTCTTATCTTCCGTCAAACTCCCTATCACCAAATTCAGTAGGAGTAATTCCCACAAGGGATGAGGATCAAAGGTCAAAAAATCACCAAGTGTTGTCTCTGCCCTCTCCATATGAAATGCAGCGTATGGATTCTCCTCTCCAACCAGCGACCCCACCTTCAGATGCCATGTCCACTTTTAATAGTCAAAATTCAAGCCAATTACCTCCTACGCAGCCTAGAGGAAGTCTCACACCATCTGGAAATCATGAGTCAATATGCATACAATCTAATGCTATTACCCTACCTGACCCGCAGCCTCAGAAAGAAGGTGGCAATTTTCACAAAAATGTACAAGACACTTCTACGTAGCCATTAAATATTCAATCGCTGCCAGTTAGAAATGATTCACATCTATACGGTGGGTGTTCAAATGTGTTTAATCTGCCAGTTTACTCCTACCTGCGGCCCCAGGAAGAAGGAGAAAGTTTTACAAAAACTAGCAAAGATCTTTCTAACGCAGTCTCAAAAGTTACTCTACCATCCCCTATGGACCCACTCTACCAGTCTACGCAGTCTATTAACTGTCCCACACAACCTTTAGAAAGAAACGATGACACAAATGCCGCGCAGCCTTCATAATCTTACCCACGACATCAACAAGAAGGTGGATGTTTTAAAAGGAATGTGCAGAAAATTCAAAGCAGCCAATAAATTTTGAAATACAACACTCAATTTCTCCCATGCAACTAGTAAGGGAATCTCTAGCAGTGAGGGAGCTGCAGGAAATACAAAGTGGAAATAAAGAGATACAGGGCATTGACAATCAAAGACAAAGGAATGTTGCAATTGAACAAGGCGTTGCACATGAACTAGGCAAATTTCAAGATCAAATTCCTCCATTGAGGAGGTCTACCAGGGAGAGGAAACCTCCTCCAAAATTTGATGATTATCAATTACTTGTTGCTGATCTATCAGAACCAAATACTTTTCGAGAGGCTTGCAATGATAGGGATAGTGAGAAGTGGATGACTACAATGAAGAATGAAATGGAGTCACTAATGGCAAACCATACATGGGATCTGGTTTGGCTTCCACCTGATCGCAAAGCTTTGAAGAATCAGCGGGTCTATAGAATCAAAGAGGAAGAAGGCAGCACAAAACGCTACAGGGCCAAACTTGTTGTGAAAGGATATGATCAACAAAAGGGAGTAGACTTCAATGAGATTTTCTCACTAGTCGTGATGATGAACACAATTCGAGCCGTTTTGGGTTTGACAGCAGTTTATGACCTTGAGCTTGAGCAACTCGATGTCAAAACCTCTTTTCTCCATGGTGATATAGAAGAGGAATTGTACATGCATCAGCCAGAAGGTTTTGTCAAGCAAGGGCATGAAAATCTATTTTGCAGATTAAGGAGGAGCTTGTATGGGCTGAAACAAGCCCCAAGGTAGTGGTACATCAAGTTTGATAACTTCATGATGGAAAATTAGTTTACACATTCTGAATCTGATCCATGTTTATACTACAAGGTCTTGCCAAGTAGTGAATTTTTTTTATTGCTACTCTATGTTGACGACATGCTCATTACCGACACTAACATGAGAGTCATTGCTGATCTAAAGCAACTCCACTTGCCGATCATTTTCACTTGTCTTTAGCATTGTGCCCCAAGACACAAGAAGAACAAGATTACATGAAGAACATTCCATATTCTTCAGTTCTGGGAAGTCTTATGTATGCAATGATATGCACCCGTCTTGATATTTCCCAAATAGTGGGAGTTGTGAGCTAGATCATGAGCAATCCCAGAAAAACTCATTGGGAAGCTATGAAGTGGATATTGAGGTATCTAAAAGGCACTTTAGATTATGCCTTATGCTTTGGTGTGAAAGTTGCATAGCTACAAGGTTTCGTGGATGCTGATATGGCGGGTGACTTGGATAAAAGAAGGCCTACATCAGGTTATGTTTTCACTTTTGTCGGGGCAGCTATCAACTAGGTCTCAAGATTGCAACAAGTAGTTGCTCTTTCTACTACTAAGGCTGAGTACATTGCCCTCACTGAAGGAGCAAAAGAAATGGTTTGGTTGCAGCGTTTGTTTACTGAATTGGATTCCAAACAGCAAGCTTTCACACTCTTTTGTGATAGTAACAACGCTATTCATTTGGCCAAGAATATGACATTCCACAACAGAACCAAACATATTGAGCTGAGGTATCATTTCATCCGTAGCATGATTGAAGAAGGCAAGTTGCAAGTTCAAAAGATCGACACCGAGATCAATCCGGCTGATGCATTGACCAAGGTTGTACCTTGAGAGAAGTTTGAATTTTGTAGGACTTCTCTCGGCATTGTCAAACTCTAACAATAGGCTTAAAGTGGGGGAATAGCTCTGAAAGTTTGCAGCAGTCGTTGGGTTTCAAGTGGGAGATTGTTGGATATGAAACCCAACGGTCACCTCGTCCTTTTGTGGTGACTCTTCATTGTTCGGCTCCTTCTATTGTAATCTATATAAGCATAAGTATATGCTGCTGTAAATATATCTGAGAACACATAAATAAAAGAGTTTTCCCCTACTTTGTGGATGTAGCCATACATATGGTGAACCACGTTAAATAGCTTTGCATCTTGTGATTGTTTAACTGTTCTTTTGTTTTTCATTGTTCCATTGTTTTAACAGTAGTCACATAGGTGAACTTGATCAGAGAACAATTAGTTTGCAAAATCTAAGATCTTAATTTGAACAAGCTCTAAAATTCCTACACCTTGTCAAATCAACTTCTTACTCTCTTAAAACACATCTCTATCATCAGATTTCAAATTAAATTCACATTTAATTTATTTTTATTACAAATCTACTTTATAAATAATGTATATTTTTAAAATTACATAAGTTTTTGAAATAAATAATGATACAATATAAAAACGGATTAATAATTTTTTATAATTTTATCATAATGTAAAATTATTCAGATTTTAATTGTAATTTTCATTTCTCTCATAAGCTCCATCAAAGAGCCCGTCGGATTTTCTATCAGATACAGTGTTGAATGGACCTATTAAAATTTTTACGACCTCTCTACAAGTTTTCATCCTATAATAAGACAGCAGCCTCCATAGAATCTCAGGGGAATTGTTGATCTACGGAATTTCTTTTTCCAGACGGAATAAACTTAATTTCTTTTAAAAAACAGAACATCCATAGAAATGGACTGTAATCTAATAGTTATAAACCAATAAACTAATCAAATCTAAACTTGATTGAATTACTTTCAACAAAATTAATTGCAGCAGAATAGATAAGGTACCCATGAACATTAGATTCCGACCTGATGAACATAAAATCAATAGTCATGATTACTAAATCCAAGAAAATATAAAAAGTAAATGGGAAGAGTTTAAACAACACAATGTGATTTAAATGTGATTTGGATTCTACTCTATATTGATTACAACATATATATAAATGTGATTTGGATTCTATTTTATATTTGATTATAACATGATTTAAATTTTACTCTATATCCAACTATTTCTGTACAAAAATATTTACTAGTATAGTTATATTTAAATAAAATATATCTAAAGTAGCCGAGATGGATCCAATGCCTCATTTATTTAAATTTTTTTAAGTTATAATTGTAATTATTGTATACTTTAATAATTTTAATCAAAATAATATATTAAATGAGAATAACTAGATATATTTTTAATGACACTAATTAATTTAAATATAAATAAGGTTGGGATTACGAGTATGGTAAAAAAAATAAAAATAAACAAAATGAAATTTCTTCTAACTGCATTACTCTAGCATAGATGTGGCAAGGTTGTGATATGACTAATTTGAGATACATTTGAACATAACCCATAGTAAGAAAACATTTTTTGGTAGACACTGTGTATCTTACACAAAAGGTACAGCCTGAGTTTGCCTAATTATCTCTTAATGCAGAAGCCCCAACAGAGGAATGTGCGCTACAATTGTAAGAAAGAGCTACAAACATTAGGAGGGATTTTTCAATTAGGATCAAGACCCCTATCAATTATCCCTTAATCTCTTTCACTAATAGAATCCATGTGAAGGAGAAAACTAACTCTATTTTTTAAGAACGATTTTTTTACTTTTATATAATCTATTGTTAAAATATTTGATTTGTAGATTCAGAGCTCTCTTAATGGTGAAAAGGTCAATCTTGTTAAATGCAGAAGTCCAATATACTCCTAAATTCTTAACACTAAACCAAAAAAATTCAAGATGTCTATCCTATGAAATAGGAAAACTTAAAGAACTAATTTTTAGGACAGACCACTGTAAATGGAGAAGAGCTAAGCTCCCAACCCATTGATAGGCGATCTTTTTCAGTTGTATGGCTTCCTTTACCTGCAAGACAGAATAATATATTCGTTATAATAATAATGATAACTATTTTAAAACACAGAACACACACCTCAGCTTTTAAAAGTGTGTAGTTTAATTTTGGCCGGTCGCTCATACAGACATATGCCGACCTCACACTTAATTTCGATTGTGAGCCCAAGTAAAAATCTATTCAGTCTTGGTCAATCCATCGATTTCCACACCAGAATCAGAATCTAAGTCTTTAACAGTCTGGACAAATTCCAAATTAGTTACTTTAATGGTAGCCGTTGTGATAATCTGGCCGTTGAATTCTAAAACCCTCACTTTCTTTTGGGTTTCAAAATTCTCTCCAATTACAACACCAAATGAAGCGAAAAGAAGCTCGCTACATTCATCTCACAATCCTCCAATCAATGTGGAGAGTGAAAAACCAATACGAACAACGACATCGCCAAGAAAATTCGCTTGCAATTATTTCTGAAAGCACGGTAGAAATTAACAGAGTCCCCCAGTGGATTCGGCATGCCCTGCCCACCCAAATAACTACCCACTAATGGTGCAAGCCTTCCCATATTCCCTCCTACAATATTTTATTAATAATTAATATTCTCTCTTACAATATGACAGTTGATTAAACGTGGGAGAATAAAATTTGCAATCGTGCTGTGACTGTATAATGCCTCTAGGCTTCACCTTTCCGCGTAATAAAAAATTCTAAATGACTTTCAACTTTTGCCTTCAAATTTTATATTCTAATTGCCAAGCATGAAAAAGATTTCTTCGGCCTATAAAGCAGAACTTTGCTTAACGTGCACGCAGTTTGCAGTTTTTCTTCTGGAAATTTCTCAAAGTAAACATTTCAAATGTGAATATGAAATATTCCATGTCCCATTTAGCCTTCAATAGCTGCAACATGCTTTTCAAGGTATCAAAAAAGAGAGTTATTCTTATCGTCAAGTTCAAATCAGTTAATCAAGTCTCTAGAATAAGAATAACAATTGTAATAGTCGAAGAAGACTAGCCATCAGCAAGATATTCAACCTCAGAAATAAAGGAGATTTCATTTTGGAATTCACATCAACAATGGAATTCCATAATAGAGCATCTGAAACAGTGGGAAAGCGTAGCTTATTTAGATATTCGGTGTACCTTTCATTGCATCTCAGAAATCTAGTAGTCATACCACTTTGTTTACATTTGGATATACAATATGACAAGCTTGAAATTTAAGTAAAAGCTAAAGCCATTGACAAGATATTCAGCCTAAAAAATAAAGGAGATTCCATTTTGGAATTCTCATAATGAAAGGCTTGAAATTTAATTAAAAGTTAAAGCCAATGGATCAATTGTTATAGTGACACTTCGCTTTCTTGAAAAAAGAGTTAATCCATACATCATGAACAATTGATTGAATTTCCTAGTTTAAATAAGGCTGTATAGACGGTTGTTTTAAACATCATCCACTTCAACATTCAAATGTCAATTTTGGCCAATAAAAATGGGACAAATATTTAACCACTTTTTGTTATAGATGAGGTGTAAAATTACTATTGACTAGTTGACCATTGAAGTGGATGATGTTTAAGTAGAGCTTGTATAGACAAGCACGACATCTCATCTTGCACGTCAAAATTATGCCCTACCATGGATTGATCCACAATATTATCATAGTTATTCAATAAGTCAAGGTTGTTTAATAGTTAAAGGTAAATTTTGTCCAATAAAAGCAAGATAACTATTTACCATTTTTCTGTAAGCATTATCATGAACCACAATCATCTAAGCGAATGTTGATTACACAATGGAGTGAAAGCAATAAAATTGCAATACATAATCTATGCACAAGATGAGTACAAATAGTGAGAGAGGTTGAGTCGACTCAGAAGTCGACTTCAACACTCAACTAGAGGTGGAAGAAGGTTTCCACTAAGTGTTGTAAGAGTGGAGACACATATCTTGGAGAGTTGTGTCAAACACTCCAAGTCGTCACACAACCCACCTAAGTAGGCTTACAACACATGTATTTTACCCATGTGAGGTAAAATATACACTAATAGGGATGACGTGTAAAATTGCTATTGATTGTTGAAGAGTGTGGTATTTAAATAGAGTTTTCAAGGAGGACCATTGAGTTTTCAAGGTAGCAATAAAATCTTTTAAGAAAAAACACATCTATGATGTTTGAGTGAAATTGGATAATATGTAAAATGATGAGGTGTAGTGTACTTGATGGTATGTAAGAATTTAACTAAGTTGAACCCCAAAAAGTATACACATAGTGTTAGGTGTAAGCAATTAATGATGATTATTAAGTTGGCTTCCACAACACATGTAAGCATATTTTTTAATAAAACATGTGTGTTTGAATGGAATCATGATGTGTGAGGAAGTTATGGAGTTGTGATTTAGTTGGTTCATGTGATACATATAAAGATGAAGCTATGTAAAATTGAGTGGAAATGGGATTATGCTACATAAGGCAATCATGGAGTGGTGACTAAGTTGCTCCTCATAATGTATGCAAGCATAAAAGTATGATTAACTAAGAATGGAGTCATAAAGTGTAAAACAATCATGATATTGTGACCAAGTTGTTCCCCATAACATATACCCTCTCAAATTGAGTGGATATTAAATATTGTTGTGGATTCAATTTGAAGAGAGGATGAAGTCTCCCACTTGTTTCATATTCTTGTTCTAGAGCAATTACATCCATCGAAGGTGAGCCTTATCATTGAAGTCTTGTTTTAACAAAATTATGAATTGATTAAGGCTTTGTGCTCCTGATTCTGCTAACCCTAATTTGGATAATTTGGTTGTGGATAACTTAAAGGATATGTTTATATTCTAATACCTTGGTTATTTATGATTAAACTAATAATTGATAATTTATTTATATTAACTACATGGTGTCATGATTCCATGTAAGTGCATGTGTGCATGTCATAGGTACATATAATTATCAAAATAAAGTTAAGTAGAAGGAGATGTGATTGGTTCCATGGAAGGTATTTTTTAGTGCTTATATGTCTCCATTTGAATTCTTTGCAATTGCTATCTCCTAGATTTGGTTATTTCTAAGTTCTTCAAAAGTGTTGAATTTGTGCACATTTGTTAGATTCTTCTCAATCTTAAAGCAAAACAACCTCTCAAGTTAGAAAGTTTAATTTTTTAAGATAGACACATATCATGCTATTATAGACAAGAATTTGGATTATGTACCTAGGAATATGATAGTATAATGTATATTTATTGATGGAGATGTTGACATGTTGTGCACATCCCTTAAGTTAGTTATATTGAGTAACTAATTATATTAGGTAATGAGTCTAGGGCTACACAAGTTTTGTGGTTTACCCCTCCATTATTTTGTTAGGAGGTGGTCTATATAAATGATGTGAATATCAGTGTAAGGATATGTGTAGAGTATGTTATGTATTTGGGATCTCTTGAATATATAGTGTGGAGTGGCTTCTTCCAAAAGGAGTATTGTATGGTGTTACCCTACCTTAAGGGGTTTATTCTATTTATGCATATATTAGATATCATGGTATCTTGGCTCATGAGCATCTCTCATGTTATGTGTGGTATATCTTCTACATTGTCCTATTTCCATTATTATGTGTGGATATTATCAAGTGGTATCATAGATGTGATTTGGGCAAAGGTGAGGTTGATATTTGTCTATATCTCACAAATGAATTCAATTTTTTTGATAATATTTTTATTAAATTTTGAGAACCAAATAAGAAATACACAATCTAAAATTCAACTTCTGATCATAAAAGTTGAGTGAGTTATTACAATTTTAGTTTTTTTAGAATTTTCTTCTATATGTTACAAATAATGATTTTTTTTTTGAGTATATATTTTGGGAAGGATCATCAAAATTCATTAGGGGTCTGTTATTGGAATTTTTAGTTTTGAGACTCACAACATCATGAAATGATCTGGTCAAAGTTGGGTCATTGATATGGATAGAAAGATGATCTATTCATGGAAGTGGAGATTAATTAGAATGGTGGCACCAATATAAAAGATCTTAAGGTCAAAATATAATATGGAAAGCATGTTTTTCTATATAGCTAGAAGGTGAAGCTAAACATTGGTATGTGCCATTGCATAATGACATCTGTTCCTTGAATGTACTAGAACAAGATTTTTTAGATAGATGGGAACCAAAAGAAATAATAGAAGAATAAGGAGAATAGGATGTTGAAGAGAAAATTAAGGATAAAATTATATGCATTTTAGCTACAAGGGAGATTAAATTCTTCAATTCCTTGGATGTATTCAAAAGGCAAATGTTATTATTTCTATAAATCTTAGTAGTGTGTATAATTTAATCAACATGGAATTAGACAAGAAACTATAGGTACAAGTAAAGAAAATCAAGAATAGTCAAATAAATGGTAAGGATATTCAAATTTTTGAATATTTGAAGTCCTTGATGGATAAATATGTTTTGCATTCAAAGTTTTATGATTTGGATATGGATGGGTTATATCTTGTTCTTGGATTTCCTTGGTTAGAATCTTTAGGGACAAAAAATTTTAATGTGCAAAAGAAGTTCATAAAGCTTTGGCATAGAAATAAAAAAGTTACATTACTAGATATTGCACATAATGAATACCCAATAAAATTGAAGGTAAAGAAAGTTAGAGAATTTACTAAAGATTGTATCAAAGAATCAAAGGACAAACAAGAGGAACGTGATGTAGATAAAAAAGAGATATATACTATTTCTCTTCATGAGCCAAAAAAAAAGTGGCAACAAATGGTCAAGAACCAAATAAGGTTCTCGAGATAAATCCACATCATTGTGAGAGGAAAGAGTCATGGAGGCATGATAATACATGGAATTAGGAGGCCAATCACTATGAATCTACATTAAATGAAAGAAACAATTATAATAAAAAACTTGGAATCATAGAAGTAATTGAGCCTATTCATGGTAGAAAAGGAGGATTTACTATGATGACAAATGGAATCAAGTGGGTGCAACAAAATATGGATCAAGAATAGGATCTAGGTACTATCAAGCTAAAGCCACTATGAAGATTTCCTATGCATAGTTGGATGATAGGACATGGTGTGATATTGTAATTACTTAGAGTGGTCTTACTATTTGGCTTCTTCTCATGTTTCAAGGATGAAAAATGTCAAGGAATTTGGATGAAATGTTATGTACACCGAGTGATATGATATTATAATGTATATAGGTTGATGGAGATGGTGACACATGGTACACATCTCTTAAGTTAGTTATATTGAGTAATTAATTATATTAGGTAATGAATAGGGTTACATGGGTTTAGTGGTCTACCCCTCCATTATGTTATTAGGAAGTCTATATAAAGGAACCTATGAACATTATTATAAGGATAGTGAAGAGTATGTTATGTATTTAGGATCTCTTGGAGATGTAACATGGAGTGGATTCTTCCATAAAGAGTATTGTATAGTGTTACCCTACCTTAAGGGTTTATTCTATTTGTGTATTTATTTGATATTAGGGCATCTTGGCCCATGAGCATCTTTTGTGTTGTACGTGATGTATCTTATACATTATCTTATTTCCATTATTATATATGTGTATCTTATCATGGATCGTAATCACCCTAGCTTATTATGGTCCATTTTTTGTTTTCTATTTTTGCCTTATTTTAACATATTTATTTAAAAATTATATATATTTAAACAAGAAATTTAGACATGAATTACCATATAAGTAATATATTAATAGGATAAATTAGTGTTAGAATCGCACAATAATGGTACATGGAAAAATCATTACCATGAAATTTAAAATTTAATTTCTAATGTATATATAAAATATTTGGGATATTATGATTCTTTATAGTGGATTCACTTATATTTCTATAGAATTTTTGAAAGGCCACTTCTTAAGGTATACCCTAGAACTTCTAGGGGGTGGTTTAACTAAGTTGATCTATTATAGGTGACTCATGTGTTGGCTCAAATGATATCAAAAAGTTAGAGGAGACTATTACATCAATGTCTAAATCAAAGTGGTGCAATGGAAGTTAGAGATATTTAATGAGGTATGAACCACAAGAAAAACCAATTTCTAATGATTACAAAAACCTAGATTTATAAATCTCTTAGTAAGAAGCATGAACCACTTGGATGAAACCTGATTAAATATATAATGTGGATAGTGTAGAAAATAAAAATCATGAATAATTAAATGTAGGTGATGACATTGACTACAAATAAATTAGGGACAAAGACTAGATTTGGAAGAAGGAAATATTGACAAGAATAAATGAGAATGTTTGGTGAAAACTAGATTCCAAGAAGATAAATTGGCACATTGACTAAGGAAAAATGAATGAACTCTAGGTGAGAAATAATGGTAGGGAATGGTATGTGGATATATTAGAATGATATTTAATTAGTTGAGGGAAATTATTTCTTGTGAAACTCAAGGATGGGAGAAGACCTCTCATGGAAAATTAACAAATACATTTATCAGCTAGAAAGATGTAGATCCTATGCCAAATTTAATAAAATATTTATATTTATCTAGGGAAAAGGAATTGGTGGTGAAACCTTTTATCAAAGGGAGAAAAAATAGATGAAGTGAGTTATTGACACTCAAGAGAATTAGTGGAGGAAATTGGCTAGAGAAGCACATAGTTACTACTAGAAGTTGTGGTGACCAAGTTGAGAGGGATAACTATATCACTAAAGATAGGTTTAGTATTTGAGTTAAAACTATGTTTTAGGTATTGTTGTTAATCTAATACTTATTTTTGATATTTTCCACAATATTCTAGAGATAGTATCATAATATGTATAATTATGTTCTAGTTGTGTCTTTGAATGCTTATATTCAACCCCATGAAACTCTATAGCTTGATTATCGATTATTTAAATTTTGTGTTGATCAATGAGAAATGTAAGTCAATAGTAGATAAAGTAGGTTTTGTGACCCCTATAATTAAGTCAAGTGGCACCAAGCACAAATAGGGAGAAAATCCTAGCTAATGGTAAATGTTTAAATATGAATTTGTGATGTTCCTCTAACTAGTCCAATATCTTGTTTTGTGATTATGTGTTTCTGGGATTTCTTTGAATAATTATATTTTCTTAAGTGGTTCTCCATGAATGAGATTGAATGAAATGTGTGTGTGTTCATGTTGGTGTGTTATCCTTGAACCTGGTTGGCTTCCTAGTGAGAAGAGGAGAATTGTAGAAGGAAAGAAGTAGAGTTTAATCCTAGCTTTGTTTAGAGTAGAGTCAAAATATTCAAGGCATCAATACTCCTCATTACCCCTTACGGAACATGCAATGCTTAGTTACTTTGTCACCCTTGCCACACTTAATGTACCTATTATTTCTTTTCTAGTGACACACATTTTAGACATGTGACATATCGATTATTATCCTTGAGTTAAATATATATCACGTACATTGATTTACTTACAAACAGTTCCTTATGGGTGATTGACATCATGGGACACCTAAATCTATATGTTTATTTAGCTATATGATTATTGGATAATGTTAATAATTTATAAAATACTATGATTATTATGTTTTTTAGAGTTTTTATGAGATGTATTTACATTTGGTTTCCATGTTCCAATAGGAATTAGGCATATGTGCATGCTAGGGTTAACAACATTTTCTTCTTTGTAATTGTTGTGATTAGGCATGTTGTGGTAGGTTGTGAGCCATCTCTTAAACCTTTTATGCTCTTGTGACCCCTATGATTTACTTTGGTTAATTTTGTCATGTGTTTTATTTTTTTTTCACAAAATATATTCTACCATGACTTGTGTAGCTATATTTTACTATGTGATTAGAACTAGATAATTTTCAACTCACATGCATAATTATAATTATAATTGGAGAGTACTTACATCCTTTTGTTAGTCTAATTATTGTGATCAATGATTTAATTAACGTAGTTTGTAATGTTGATATAGATTGACTTTCTATTTGATTAGATAATCAGATAATAACTAAGTTGAATATCATGCTTCTATATAAATTACCAACTTATTCTGGTCAAATTATATGTTATCTTGAATGATGTGTGATAATGTTGCTTCAAAAAAATTGTGTGGGTGTATTTGATGTGTGAATTGAGTGTGCAAGGCATAGATTTTGTCAAACAAGAAATAAGAGGGTTTCCAATTGTCAAGTCACACATATCTCTAATTACTTTGAGTGATACCTTATTCAATGTGACTAACGGGTAAAAGTTCAAGGTAAAAGTTCAAAACCGTGTCACACTTTTATAAAGGAATCAACCAACACAAATATATTTTTCCAACTTAAATGATGAAAAAGTCATATGTATGTTTTTAATTTTAAAATGACATAAACTAATGAAATGTATAAATTTTAATGTAGTTTATGCTTATAATTTTTTAAAAAAATTGTGGGATATTTTTTTATGAATTTAATAGATGAATTTTAATTGTTGTTTTTTTTTTTTTTAAAAGTGATGTTGATGGGATATCAAGAAAAATATAATAAAATTAACATTCTTTCATTAATTTTTTCCCTAATTAAACAACTCAAATATCTAGTGCATGTAAATTTTTTTTAATGAATAATCATTTTTTAATAATTTTTTAAAGTCAAATTTGACGAGAACATTATAGTTTTCATGGGATGTCAACTTTCTATATATTTTTTATTTTTAAAAATCCCTTAGAGAAGATTCTCTCCTCTAGTATCTCGTATATTTTTTTTAATTTTTAAATATATTTTACCTATTTATTTTTAATTTCTAATCAACTGCATGTTTTATTATAATAACCTACTTGCAATAAATTTAAAAATAATGCTACTATAACTAATCAAAATATAAAAAAATAAAATTCTAAGTTATTTTAAGATATACAAAAGGGTATTTTCAGATTTTCATGAAAATACCTTTTGGTTGAAGGAATTTGGAGTTGAACTTGAAGTTTCCTTCAATTTTTTTCAAAATGGAGGATTAGCTGCCATATGGGATGCCACATAGACAGTTTTGGGTGAGACAATATCACTCATTTGAAAAAGTTTTGGGGGAAACACTCACCTGAAACTTTATATGCAAATAAATACTATTTTCAAAGTTGAAATCAAATTTTATAGATTTAAAAATTTTAGGCAAAAGGGTTTTCGATGAAACTCTTTATGCCACACAATTCCATGTAGATGCTACATGGTTTTAGGTGGAACTATTTCTCTTGAAATGATTTAGAGAAAAACTATTTATATAGAAACTATTTGCTTGGTCGAAAGTGTGACACAAGCTTGAACTTTTACCCTTTAGAACTACGTCACACTTTTATAAAGGAAATGGCCAACACAAATACAATTTTCCAACTTGGAGCGCCTAAAAGTGATGTTTATGTTTTGAATTTTAAAACTATATAAACTAATGAAATGTAGAACTCTTAAAGTTTATTTTTATATATTTTTTTAATTTTGAAAAAATTAGTTGGATATTTTTTTTGTAAATTTAAGAGCATAAATTTAATTGTTGATAAAAATTGAAAAAAATGAGGTTGATGGGATGTCACAAAATTAAAAGTAATTTTTTTTGAATTTTTTCCCAATTAGGCAACTTGAAAATCTAGTGCATGGAGAAATTTTTTTTTTTTTTGATGAATATTTACTCCTTAATAATTTTTAAAGTCAAATTTACTCAAATTGGCATAGTTTTCATGGGACATCAACTTTTGTCTAAATTTTTATCATTAAATAAAACAAATTATACCCTCTTCGAAAGGATTCTCTCCTATAGTGTGTCATATATTTCTAAAAAAAATTATGTTGGAAGCTTGTTGGTGTTGTCATTGATGTTAGCCTCCATCAGATGGTTCACTTAGTTTCCAAGTGCTTTTGAGAAAATTTTAATAAAAAGGTGTGTAGTGTGACAGAGGTTTGTTTAGTTTTGTGCTTTACATTTCTTCATAGTTGAGGTTATGCTTGTGTGGTTTGGAAGTGTTGATTAGAGGTGTTCAAAGGTGTTATATCCAGAATTTTAGGTTCTAGATCGTGCAAAAGTGGAAGATGTGTTTGACAGAGTATTTGCCTGTGTAGAAGGTTATCTAGGAGATATGAGATTGTTTTGTATTTCTCCGCATTGAGGTTTCTTTCTTTGTGGATCTGGGAGCGTACTTAAATTGTTTGTATCTACCTTTCTCTAAAGTTTCTAGTGTTGGTTTACTCCACAAACTCAGTTCTTGTATTGGAGTTCAGTAATAGTGTATCCTATTGTATAGAATGAAGACATTCTTTGTTTCTGGTGGTTACAGAAGTATTATAGAAGATTTTAATGATGTTGAACATTCTCAAAAGATGTGTGATGGTGTGGAGTGTCTCTCTATGGTCCACATGATATTTTTACTTTTGGAGAGGCGTGTATGTGGTCGCTTGTAATGTTAGTTCAGGTTTGGTTGACCTAGCTTGCTAGCACCATTTGCAGAGGTACTTCATGGATTGTGAATGTGATGAGTAGCATGGTAATATAGATTTGAGTCCTGGTTAATCCTTGGCATGGTCCACTTTCCTTCTTTCCACCACGGAAGTGTTTAGTGTTGACCTATTTTGGTGTTGCACATTTGAGGTGCATACATTTCATTAGGACCAACCTATTGAGATGGTTTTTGGTTGTAGATGGTATAAATGTAAGATGAAATTGAGTGGAGCAAAGTAGAGAATATGATACAAATGCGAATCAAGGGTAGTGAATCAACTGTAAACTTAAATGCTTATGACTTCCGAATGTAGTGAGCAGAAGGTGTCTACATTTCAGTATGCTTGAAGTTGCTGGAGGCAATGAGCCAAAGGTTGCAGGTGGGAAGAATTTGCAATGGTGGATTTCTCCTATTGCTTTGAGATAGTGAATCTCTTTGTAACAACCCTCTTCTATTCTTCTCTCTTCTGGATAGTGAGTCCTTTTGGTAGTGAGCCTTTCTTCTAGGCAGTGAGCCTATTTGTTTTTAGTGTTGCTATTCATATATATATGAGTTAATCCTCACTATGGTTTTTCCCTTCTTGGGGTTTCCATGTAAATTTGGTGTTCTTATGTGTTTGGATGTGTTTGCATTGATGCTTCATATGTTTAAATTATGCCAATGCTTAGTAAGAGTTCAAAATATCATTAAGGGTTTAATGTTTTAATGTACGACTGATTCATTCCCCCTCTCAATTGTCTTGTGCATCTAACAATTGGCATCAGAGTCAAGTTCCTTGAAGAAGCTTAACTGCTTGAGGTAGATCCAGATGGCGCAGAGGAAAGGTTTTGAGGTTCCAGTGTTTGATGAAACAAATTATGCTTTTTGGAAGACCAGAATGGAAAGCTTCCTTATCTCATTAGGGTATGGTGTATGGAAGTTAGTTGAGAAAAAATATACCATACCTACTAATGGTCTAAAGGGTGAAGATGAGATCAAAGAATATGAGAACAATGGTAAGGCAAGGAGTTCTCTTCTGAATAGTCTTCTTTATTCTAAATTAGTGAAGGTAATGAGCTACAAAACTACTCATGAGATTTAGAAGAAGCTGGAAAATATCTATGAAGGAGATGGCAAGGTCAAGCAAGGAAAGATACAAAATTTAAAGGTCAAGTTTGAAACCCTAAAGATGTTAGACAATGAAAATATTGCAAGCTACATGTAGATAGTGGATGAAGTTGTTAACTCCATCAATGGTCTTGGTGGAAAGATGGAGGAAAGTGAAGTGGTAAAGAAGGTACTAAGAACTCTTCCAAAATCTTATAGTGCTAAAGTTTATGCTATTGAGGAAGTTCAAAATTTGGATACTTATACTAGGGATCAACTATTTGGTACTTCAACTACTTTTGAATTAAGAGAGTTTGGTCAAGATGACTTAAGAAAAGAGACTGCTTTTAAGGTTAGAAAAATAGAAAAGAATGATGAATCAAATTCAAATGATTTTGATAAAGTAGAAGAAAATTTTGTAAGCATATTGAAAAAGGGCTCTGGAAAATACAGAGGTAAGTTACCCTTCAAATGTTTTAACTATGGAAAGATAGGTCACTATGCTTCAAAATGTCCAGTCAAAATCTCTAATGACAAAAACAAGGATAACAAAGGAAAATCATTCAAGAGGAGTTACTATGTTAAAGAAGATTCCAACATATCTGATGATGACTCTAACTATCCAGATGATGAAAGTGATGAATGCTTATTCATGGCCTTGAATGCTGGAACTAATTCTACTAATCCTAAAAAATGTATAAAAGAAATTACTCTGGTAATAGGGCACAACATCAAAGGAGCTTTGTTAACTACTTTTCATGCAAGAGAAGAGGAGAACTACTAGTTAATTGACAAGTGTTGTTATATGGAGCCTAATTAGACTTGGAGGTTAAATTTACCCCACTTTTATCGATGCAATTTCCCCCCAAATTCCTATGGGGTCAAGGGGCAGCACCCCTTGCGGTGGTCTTTTATTATTTTATTAAGGCGTTGAGATTTATTTTTTCATTGGCCGACAAAAAAGATTGATAAAAGCGGCTAAGGGTTAGGGTTTTTATTGATATTGTATTGTAGCATTTGCAGCGGTATTGAGTTGTAGGGATTGCTGGTTGTAATCAGTTTGATTTATTGGATAATAATATTGGACTCTGTATTGGTAGATGTAGCCCGAGTTTGGGTGAACTGCGTTAAAACTTGTCTCTCATTGTTATTATTTATGTATATTTTTATTCCTCTATTTAATCTTATTTGCATTTAATTGATATCTTCTGCCGGCTAACCCTAACAAGTGGTATCAGAGCGGGTTATGATTATCGTCTGTAGGAAGGTCTCACAATTGAGTGGGAGCAATGGCGGATGAGGGTAAATTAAAGGTTGATAAATTCAATGGGCAGAACTATTAGTTATGGAAGATGCAGATGGAGGATTACCTCTATCAAAAGGATTTGTGGATGTTGTTGGAAGGAGTAGCCAAGAAACCGGCAACAATGAGTGATGAGGATTAGAATCTTCTTGACAAAAAGGCACTAGGAACCATTGAGTTGTGCCTGGCACCACCGGTGGCATTCAATATAATGGAAGCAAAGACTACAGATGGTCTGATGAAAGCTTTGGCTAAATTGTATGAAAAACCCTCAGCCTCAAATAAGGTATTTCTCATGAAGCATTTGTTTAATCTGAAAATGGTTGAAGGTGGATCTGTGACAAATCATTTAAATAAATTTAATACGATTGTCAGTTGTAAATGTAAAATTTGATGAAGAAGTTAGAGCTCTCTTGATATTATGTTCCTTGCCTGAAAGATGGAATAGTTTTGTAATGGTGGTTAGTAACTCTATTGCTAGTTCAAATACCCTAAAATTTGATGATGTTGTTGGTGTTATTCTGAGTGGAAATTCGTAGGAAAAGCTCAGGTGGATCCACATCAGGGAGTGTTTTTGAATGCAAAAAGTAGGGGCAGATCAAAGGAGAGAGGTAAAGGTTCTAGAGGTCATGGGAAGTCACGAGAAAAATCAAAGGATAAGAGATCCTAAACCAAAGAACAGAAGGATTGTTGGTATTGTGGGAAACCAGGTCATCTAAAGAAAGATTGTTGGTCTCGAAAAAATAAAGGAGACAAACAAGAAGGCAACAAGGAGGTAAATGTGGTAAGTAATAAATCTGAAGATGATGCTTTGATTCTTTCCTTAGATAATGCTGATAATTCATGGGTTTTAGATTCAGGGGCCTCATTTCATGCTAAGCCCCATAGAAGTTATTTTATTGATTATGTCCAAGGGGAATTTCGGCTAGTTTATTTGGGAGATAATGAACTCTGTTAGATTGTTGGAAGGGAAGAATCAAGATTAAGTTACAGAATGGGAATCATTGGCTATTACAAGAGGTAAGGCACGTTCCAAGGCTCAGTAAGAATTTAATTTCAGCAGGGCAGCTAGCTAAAGAAGGTTGCATTGTTACATTTACTGATAAAAATTAGAAGGTTTCAAAAGGTACCTTAATAGTAGCAAAAGGTGTGAAAGTAGGCACCTTATATCTTTGTACAGGTCATACTATTTCTTTTACTTTAGCTGTTGCAGAGAAAAAACAAACAGGTTCAGGAACAATTGCTGCAGGTTTGCAAGAAGAGACTGAAACAGTTGCTACAGGTTCTGAGACAATGCTATGGCATAATAGACTTGGGCATATGAGTGAAAAAGGTATGAAGCTACTTCATTCTAAGAAAGTTTTACCAGATCTGAAATGTATTAATATGAATTTTTGTGAAAGTTGTGTGTATGGCAAACAAAAGAGAGTCAGTTTTCTCAAAGATGGGAAGCAAAAGAAAGATGAAAAGTTGGAGCTTGTGCATACAGATATATGGGAACCAGCTCAAGTATCTTCTCTCAGTGGCTCTCGGTATTATGCTACATTCATAGATGATGCAACTAGGAAGGTATGGATTTATTTCCTTAGGCAGAAATCTGATGTATTTGAAATATTTAAGAAATGGAGAAGCTTGGTTGAGAATGACATGGGTAAAAAATTAAAATGTCTCAGATCTGATAATGGTGGTGAGTATTGCAGCAAAGAATTTGAGGATTATTGTTCCTTTAATGGAATTCATAGGCAAAAAATGGTTCCAAGGACTCCACAGGAAAATGGAGTGGCTGAACACATGAATAGGATAATAATGGAGTGTGCAAGGACCATGAGATTGCATGCTGGGCTGCCTTTGAATATGTGGGTAGAGGCTATCAACACTATTGTATATTTAATTAACAGAGGTCCTTTAGTTCCTTTGGGCTGTGGTATTCCAGAGAAAGCATGGACTTGCAAGAAGGTGAGTTATTCTTTTCTCAAAACCTTTAGATGTGAAGCATTTGCACATGTAGATTCTAAAAATAGAACCAAACTAAATACAAAATCAAAAAAATGTACCTTCATGGATATGGCATTGATGAATTTGGTTATAGGCTTTGGGATTTTGAAAATTAAAAAAATGTTAGAAGTAGGGATGTTGTATTCAATGAGAAGGTGTTGTACAAAGATTAGTTGCGGCAGCATGAGAAGAAAGAAAAGGATTATGTGGTGCTAGATGATACTCCAAATAGCAATGTTCCAGTAGTTCCCCATGCTCTGCAACAGCAACAAGAAATACTACAAACTCCGGTGAATGTTAGACGATCAATAAGGATAAGTAGACCTCCTGAAAGGTTTTCTCCCTCTTTGTATTCTATTTTTTTAATAGATGTTGGTGAACCAGAAGGGTATGATGAAGCTATGCAGGTGGATACAAAGGTTCAGTGGGAGGTTGCAATGAAAGAAGAAATGGACTCCTTACTAAAAAATCAGACTTGGGAATTATGTAAGTTACCTGTAGGTAAAAAGGCTTTACCAAACCAATGGGTTATAGGCTGAAAGAGGAAGATGGAGGTAAGAAAAGATTTAAGGCCAGGTTAGTTGTAAAAGGATTTGCACATAAAAAAGGCATTGATTTTGATGAGATTTTTTCTCCAGTTGTTAAGATGACTTCTATTCGTATTGTTTTAAGTATTGTGGCTGCTGAAGATTTACATTTGGAACAATTAGATGTGAAAACTACCTTTCTCCATGGTGATTTGGAGGAGGAGATATATATGGAACAGCCCCAAGGATTTGAGGTCAAAGGTAAGGAGAAACAGGTGTGCAGATTGAAGAAGAGTTTCTATGGCCTGAAACAAGCACCTCAGCAATGGTATTTAAAATTTGATAGTTTTATGGCTGAGCAAGGCTACAGCTGGTGTAAGTCTGACCATTGTGTTTATTTTAAAAGGTTAGCTAATGAAAACTACATTATTTTATGTTTATATGTTGATGACATGCTTGTAGCTGGGTCTAACATGGATCACATAAGAGAGTTAAAATAGTTGTTAGCACAGTCATTTGCTATGAAGGATTTGGGGGTAGCAAAACAAATCCTTGGTATGAAAATTTGTAGAGATAGGAAGAACAGAAAATTGACTCTATCTCAAGCTGATTATGTTGAAAAGGTGTTGCAGAGATTCCATATGGAGAATGTAAAAGCTATCAGCACAGCTTTGTCTAGTCATTTGAAATTGACTAAGGAGATGTGTCCTAAGACACAAGAGGAGGAAGAGAAAATGTCTAAGGTACCATATGCTTCAGTTGTAGGAAGTTTAATGTATGCCATGGTATACACGAGACCATATATTGCACATGTTGTAGAAGTCATTAGTAGGTATATGAGTCATCCTGGATTGGAGCATTAGACTATGGTAAAATGGATTCTCAGATATTTGAGAGGTACATCCAATATACACTTATGTTTTGGGGGCTCTAATACTGATTTAGCAGGCTATGTAGGTTTAGATTTGATAGGGGATATTGATACTAGGTGGAGTACTATAGGTTATGTCTTTACTGGAGGTAGGACAGTGGTGAGTTGGATCTCACGGTTGCAAAAGATTGTTGCTTTATGCACCACGGAGGTAGAATATGTAGCTGCAACAGAGGCAAGTAAGGAGATGATATGGCTGCAATCTTTCATGGAAGAATTGGGCAAACAATAGGCTAATAGTTATTTGTATACAGACAATCAGAGTGCCATACATCTTGCAATGAATTTTGCCTTGCATTCAAATACCAAACACATATAGTTGAGGTATCACTTTGTTAGGTCAGTGTTGGATGATGGACAATTACAGCTGGAAAAGATACATATAGATGAAAATCCAATGGATATGTTTACAAAGGTAGTGACAAGGGAGAAGTTGAGCTCCTCTTCAACTTCGATTGGTCTTCTAGACTGAAAACAACAACAACAGAACAACAGAGTCCAGGGTGCTTATTTCCAGTGGGAGCTACAGGGTCAGCGGTGTTATGATCAGTCTCCAAATAGGAGATGATATGGTATGGAGTCTGACCAGTCTCCAAGTGGGAGATTATTGTTATATGGAGCCTAATCAGACTCAGAGGTTAAATTTACCCCACTTTTATCGGTGCAGTTTCCCCCCAAATTCCTATGGGGTCAAGGGACAGTGCCCCTTGCGGGAGTTTTTTATTGTTTTATTAAGGCGTCGAAACTTATTTTTTCATTGGCCGACATAAAAAAACCACTTTTTTGTAACTGACAAAAAAGCTTGATAAAAGTGGCTAAGGGTTAGGGTTTCTATTGATATTGTATTGTAGCATTTGCAGTGGTATTGAGTTGCAAGGATTACTGGTTGTAATTGGTTTGATTTATTGGATAATAATATTTGACTCTCTCTTGGTGGATGTAGACCGAGTTTGGGTGAACCACGTTAAAACTTGTCTCTCGTTGTTATTATTTCTGTGTATTTTTATTCCTCTGTTTAATCTTATTTGCATTTAATTGATATCTTCTACCGGCTAACCCTAACAACAAGTAATAAGAATATGTTTGTTAAGATTGAGAAGTTTGATGGAGGTTTTGTTAAGTTTGGAGATGATGCATCTACTCAGATCTATGGAAAAGTCTCAATCAGTTTTTATGGTAAGCACAATACATATGATGTTCTTTATGTCAAGGGTCTCCGACATAATCTTCTAAGTGTAGGAAAAATGTGTAGTAGAGGATATAACCTTGTGTTTTAGGATGGTAGCCGTGAAATCAGAAAAGAAAGTTTCAAAACTTTGGTTGCTACATGAACAAGGACAAAAGGAAATGTATATTAGCTCAAAGGTCCTAATGGTATGTGTTTTATGACTCAAGTTAATGAATACTGGCTATGGCATAGAATAATGTGTCACATTAATTTTGATAGCCTAGTGAAGATCAACTCTACTCATGCTATGAGGGATCTGCCAATAATTAAAAAGCCTATCAATGCAATTTGTAAGGAATATTGGATTGGGAAGCAAACAGGGAGGAATTTCAAAATCAAGCAGTATTCCACCATAGGACCCCTGGAGTTGGTACATACAAATCTTTGTGGACCCACAAGAATAGGAATCTTTCAAGGTGACAGGTATTTCATGTTGTTAATTGATGATTACTCTAGAATGACTTGGGTAACCTTTCTCAAAGAAAAATTAGAAGCTCTAGTTTAGTTCAAAGCATTTAAAATTATGGTTGAAAATGAAATAGATTTGAAAATCAAGTGCTTGAGGTTTGACAGAGGTGGTGAGTTCACCTCCAATGAGTTTAACTAGTTTTGTGAAGATCATGGAATAAAAAGGTATTTGTCAACCCCTAGGAAGCCTCAGCAGAATGGAATTGTGGAAAGAAAGAATAGAACAATTCAGGAAGTAGCAAGGACAATGTTGAAAGAATAAAATCTACCATATATCTATTGGAGAGAAGCTATTCAAACTATAGTCTACATACAAAATAGAGTGCAAGCAAGGGTCAACAATTCAAATACTCCATATGAACTATGGTATGGAAGAACTCCTATAAAATATTTTATAGTGTTTGGAAGCAAGTGCTACATTAGGAGAGATGAAGAAATTTTTAGAAAGTTTGATACAAGATCGGATGAAGGAATCTTTCTTGGATATTCTACAAAGATCAAGGCTTATATGTGCTACAAAAAGAGGCTAAAGAAGATAGTTGAAAGTGCAAATGTTAAGGTGGATGAAAAACCACATCAAAGCTCAATACTAATAGAAGGATATGAATATTATGAGTCCCCTTGTAGAGAAGAAGAAAAGGAAATGCACTTTAATGAAGAAGATGCTTCGGAAAGGGTTCCTAAGACTCCCAAGTTATATGTGTAGAAGAATCATTCTGAAGATCACATCATTGGAGATAAGAACAAAGGTGTATTGACAAGAAGGAAAATTGCTATGGAAGATGAACATGTAAATTTGTGTTTTGTGTCTTTAGAAAATAGAACCCAAAACAGTGACTAAAGCATTCAAAGATGAATATTAGATCAAAGCTATGGAAGAAGAATTGATGTAGATTGAGAAAAATCAAACTTGGGAAATTGTCCCAAGACTAGTAGACAAAAATGTAATAGGAACTAAATGGGTATTCCAGAAAAAATTGAATGTGAATGGAGAAATAGTCAGAAATAAGGCTAGGCTTGTGTGTAAAGGCTACTCACAAGTGGAAGGAATAGATTTTGAAGAAAAATATGCTCCAATGGCAAGAATGGAGGCTATTAGAATGTTCTTGGCCTTTGCAACTCATATGGATTCAAAGTTTATCAGATGGATGTGAAATCTACATTCTTGAATGGAGAATTGGAAGAGGAGTTATACATTCAATAACCAGAATGCTTCCAGTTATCAGATGATCCAAGTATGGTCTACAAATTAAAGAAGGCATTGTATAGACTCAAACAGGTTTCTAGATCTTGGGATGCAAGATTGGATAGATACTTTCTTTAGTAAGAATTCATAAAGGGCACTGCAGACAACAATTTGTACTTTAAATTTGAAGAAGATCAAATCCTGATTATGGAAGTATATGTTTGTTGTCCCCATTTTTTTTAACACAAAAAATTTAAACTTTTTCCTCTATTCTGAGGTATCATGTTGTCTAATCAAAATCACAGTTTGGTTGATCAGTCTTGCACCCTCACAAATTTGAGTTAATTACAATAGATGATGAATCTACACATGATAGTTGGGCCATTTAATGATGCATCCAGATTGGCAAATGTTAGTTTTCTAAGTATGGCATATGAGTTTAGTTGAGAGCAAGGGATCATGGCAGGGTGTGTGCAAGAAGTTGTGTCCACTTATTGGCCAAAAAGTGGAAGTGTTTTCCCTAATTTTTAGAATTTGTCACATTTGACCTAAAAATTTGAAGCACTTAACGGTGGAATCTTGGAAAAATTCATTAAATATGAAATGTAGTACTCGAAGTCTAGTTTCCAAATATGTAATTTTTTTTCAATACCCAGATGACAGAAAGTGATTTTGAATAGGTGTTTCTAAAAACCACTATTTAAAACTCACTTTTTTTTACTATACCATGTACGTGTACGTCATCCATATTTTGACCTAAATAATCATATTTTTCAAAATCCTTTTGGGAAAATATTTGTAACTCACTGAAGCACGTTTTCCATATTTTTTTGTAATTTTTTATTGAATATTTTTTTTTAATTAATTTTTTATTGGCCATTTTTGGTCTTTTAAAAAATCATCGTGTACATCACGCATAAGATGACCTAAACTTAACATTTTTTGAAATTTTTTTTTTTAAAATTGAAAAGAATTGTCTAAAGTATGTTTTCCTAAAAATTTTTTTACAAAAAAATATGTTAATAAAAAGTTATTAAAATACTAAAAACCCTAATAATTCAAGTTTATGGACCTATTTCATCAGAAATTGATTAAAAAATAGAAAAATTAATCCAATTGTAAAAAAAATTACATATTTGGAATCTACACTATCTCATCTATAATGGGTTTTAATTTCGTCAAAATATTCTGCAAAATAGACCTTCAGATATATGCCCAAAGTCACTATTTTGTTGTGAATTGACAGGACCTTCAAGTTGCAGGTCAAACCTGGTCCAGAGGTCAGGTTCGGGTCCCCAAAGCACTTCCCGAACTGGGTTACAAAGCAAAACCTGAGCTTAAAATTCAAATTTTAAATAACGGGATCCCGTTTCATAAGGTTAAAATACCGTTTTAAAACGGGATCCCATTTCATAAAAGGTTAATATTTTAACCTTATGAAACGGGATCCTGTTTTGAAACAGGATCCCATTTTTGAAATAGGATCCCGTTTCATAAAGGTTAAAATATTAACCTTTTATGGAACTCAAAACGGGATCCTGTTTCTTGAAAACGGGATCCCGTTTCTTGATCCGCTTTTGGCTCGGGAACCCGAAGCAAAACGGGATCCCGTTTCATAAAAAGCGGGATCCCGTTTTGGTTAACCCGATTTCGGATTTTTTTCTAACTCTGAAACTTCCACCTTAAGTGGACACAACTTTTTGCATTTACCCGGCATTATGTTTTTATAGCTATGCTAATGTTGATGAATATGATAACCTCCATTTATCCTCTACATCTATTTTAGTTTGTGTTTTCCTCTGCAGTCATTTTCTCCGTGCAAGTTGTAAATTTGAGTCAAGCATTTGATGCAAGTTGAAAATTTGATTTCAAAGTGCATATCCCAAGGAAGAAACTCAAAGATGAACTAGATGTTGTCTTTTTGGATCAGAGATTTGAGGATATAGGTGATACTATTTCAGGCAAGTGGAGTGAAGATGAGAAGCAAAAGTCTTCAGCCTTGGTTTACATAAAGAGTCTCCAGTGAAATCTTCATTAGAGGAGTTGGACTTTATTCACGAAGAGAAACTGAAAGTGAATGAATTTGATCATCTGATAACTATTATAAACATTGAAGAATTTGATGAAGAAATGATTTGTTTATGCCCAAGTTCCTATCAAAAGATTCTAGGTTTGGAAAAAGAGGGATTACAGATAGTACAAAAGGAGTACTATTTGCCAGTTGCCCTGACATTTGGCATTTTTTTGTCTACTTAGCATAGTATACTGCATAAAAGAAGAGCTCTAGCATCATAAATCCATTTTGCAAGACTATACAATTTCCACCGGCTTTGCAAATGCGGTAAGTGTAGACCGAGTATTTTATTTCACAAATGGATCATTGTTTTGGCCTTTGTTACATGCCTTGTAAGAATAGAACAGGAAATTGTTGCTGACAATGACATATATGGAGGCATCAAACAATCAATCAAAATAATAGCAGAAAGGTCTACCTTGCAACATCATTCTTAGAAGGTCAATCCCTGCAGATGGCATTGTTGAAGTGGAGATTGTTGTAGCCAAATGGATGGCAACTATGAAGCAATTCTAAAGGTAAGATTGATTGTTTGATAGAATGCCTTTGGGGTCGTAATGATCACAAAATATGCCACAAATGGACATGTCAGAAAGGAAGTCCAGCGAGGAGATATCAACAAAGGTTCCTTGTTATGAAAATATGATCCAGGTGCATGGTTGTGGGTGCCATTTTTGCAAAAGGATGTTATTGTTGGCTTCTTGCTCCCGGCAATCCCTATACACAGAATAACATGTTACATACATCATTTAATGTTAAGGGTCCATAAATGTTTGCTTTGATCTCTTTCAAAAGGTTTTAGAAGCAGACTAGTTTCATACATACATAGATGATAGAAGCAGTACAAGTGGTGGTGCTTTCATTCTTGGAAGCAGACTAGTTACATACATACATAGATGATAGAAGTAGTACAAGTGGTGGTGCTTTCATTCTTGGAAGCAGACTAGTTTCATAGTTGAGTAAGAAGTAGGATTCAGTGTCATTATCTACTACAAAGGCAGAGTACATTGCAACAACATATTGTTGTACACAGGTGTTGTGGATGAAGCAGACATTGAAAGATATCAAAGTATCATATGATGAACCTATTCCTATCTTATGTGATAATACAAGTGCTATCAACATTTCAAAGAATAGAATAGGAAATTGTTGCTGACAATGACATATATGGAGGCATCGAACAATCAATCAAAACAATAGCAGAAAGGTCTACCTTGCAACATCATTCTTAGAAGGTCAATCCCTACAGATGGCATTGTTGAAGTGGAGATTGTTGTAGCCAAATGGATGGCAACTGTGAAGCAATTCTAAAGGTAAGATTGATTGTTTGATAGAATGCCTTTGGGGCCATAATAATCACAGAATCTACCACAAATGGACATGTCAGAAAGGAAGTCCAGTGAGGAGATATCAACAAAGGTTCCTTGTTATGAAAATATGATCTAGGTGCATGGTTGTGGGTGCCATTTTTGTAAAAGGATGTTATTGTTGGCTTCTTGCTCCCGACAATCCCTATACACAGAATAACATGTTACATACATCATTTAATGTTAAGGGTCCGTAAATGTTTTCTTTGATCTCTTTCAAAAGGTTTTAGAACCTTCGTGCAAATTGCTTTGATATGAATATGGGTGGCAGGATATGTGCGAAGTGGAGTTGTTGAAGAAGCTCTAAATTTTTAAGCAAAAATAATCAACAGTTGTAACACCAACTTCCACGGCCAAAGGATAAGAGTTCAAAGTTGGTATGCATAGAAATTGCAAAGCATAGAGAAGCTGCTCACCAAAGATAGGATCTTGCCAGATATTACAGCCTTGCAGTATGAGTTTACTAGTTGTTATAGCCTGAAATGGCCTGAGTCATCATGGATGTGATCATGGGAATGCTTTGAAACATGCATGCAAAATATGAACGTATTTAATAGGCCACAGTCTAAGCATAAAGATTTGCTATTATGAGATCAAGTTTTATAAACTTTGCCAGCATTCCACACCAGATGAATAGAGAAACTTATACCTGATTTTGAAATGCTCCTATGGATATAATGCACACAGGGTAATTTGTTGAAAATGTTAAATAGTTTTAAAGCAAATGGAATATCATGACATGATGTGAACAAATTGGAATTGTAGAAAGGGCTTTAAAGTTTCAAACAGAAATAGCTAGTGGTTGTAACATCATATTTCACATTTTCGGCCAGCATTTCCCAGCCTGTAAAACTAAAAGCATCAGAAAGTGTTCTTTTCGGCTATATATTACAGCTAGAAACAATTTTGATATGCAAGATGTGGAAGCATTTACAAGGGCGCATAGCCTTTTGGACATTAACACCAACTTATACCAGAAATCAAGATGTTGCTATGCAAAAAATGGATTTCTTGATAAGGCTTTAAAAACTTCTAAAAGGTTAGTGACAGGTGTAAACCCAAATCCTTCAAACTTTATCATCGCACCAACTCAAAATAGAAAATGTGGAATGAAAAGCAGTTTCTGTCAATTATCATCTCTGAAATGCTTAAGAGTAGTGCATGCTAATGTGGAGTCTTATACAAAGTCACAGCCTTGTTTCCAAAAGAAATGGTATTTCTAATACAAGATAACCATTAATTGATGGCCATAAAAATGGATTTGTTGAAGTGCTTTAGAAACTTTCAAGCAAATGCAATTGGCTCATGTGATGCCAAACTCCATAGAGCATTAAGCTTGAAGCTCATGCTGTGAAAAGAACATGAAAAATTCATGCTAAGTGGTCCCCCGTTGTGACGGCAAGATATAGAATGCTACCTGATTTTATTTTGCTAAAAGAGGTTTATGGCGACCTTGCATAAAGACTTGTTGGGAAGTATCCCATAATGTGGCCAATATCTTCTCTCCCCAATCCAGAATAGCAGATTCAGATTTGAAGATGCATTATTTTGTGAGATAATGTAGTTGGAAGTATTCTAGGTTCTGGCTTTTCCAAAAGGTGTGGATATGTTAGTGAAAATTGCTGGCAAAGATTGTGCTATCCCTTTTTCAATAAATCTCATGTTTGTGGCAGATGTAAAGTTTCTACTCAGGGAGGAAGTGTTTGGTTGGCTTCCTGAATGTCCCAGTGTAATTGGTGGGAGCATGAATAAGACTTCAAAGTGTATCAGCTATTAATGTTAACGCAATCTTCAAGCCTACCTAGCAGCTTCAAGAGTAAATTCTATTCTACAGTAGGTCATGGCAACTCACATACCTGATTCTGCAAATGATATTGGAATGCTTAGCAATAAGGGGGAAGGTATACTGTAGAAACATATCAAAGATTCAAAGACTTTTAGTGGTTTTGCTAATGGATGTGACCTAGCTTCTGAGTCTGTACACAAATTAGAGATGATAATTGGAGGACCCTCGTATAAATTGGATACAGATGATCTATCAAGCGCACATAAGTGAATTGGAAAACATCAGATTCATTTTTTTCCTTCCAGGATTGTTCGATCCCTTCATATTGGGGATTCAAGCGGAGTGGCAGTCCCAGCAAATGATTTGCTTTGGTAACAACAATGTTCTAATATCCTACACAATATTCAGAATCCATAAGTTTAAATATCCTCTGAATTCAAACCGACATGCTCTCCTTGCTGCAAGGATCATTACATGGTTTTCTACCAGTGATGATGTCTGAAAATGGGTTGGTGCACTTAATGATAGAAATTCCAGCCAAGTATTGCTTTATAGTATAGCTTTATAGTTGATGATACAGTCACAGGTATCGCTATCATCTTAGAGTTTGTGCAGGACTTTGTAGACCAAAGTGTCTTGTTAAAATATTTTGACTACGTGGCTTTATGACTAGAATACAAAGAATTGGGGGCCACCTGTGAAGTCCAAATATCAAGTGGTGCCAGAGGAAGCATTCCTTTCTCTATTTGTGATTTTTTTATAAACTGATGGTGAAATGCCAAGAGTCAGGAGTGACTCTTTATTTTCTTTCAATTTTGTAATATTTCTGGTGGAAACGTATGGCTTTTGGGCTCCCATTTTTTAGGGAGGAAGTCTTTATAAGCTAAGGAGAAGTTATTGTAGGGATCTTTTTTCTATTCCACCAAGAGCTCCTGTGAGAGCTGTAGGAGTGTAGTAACTAGATGTTTATTTCTATTTTTTGTATCTTCTTGGCCAGCCAGGTTTCTGATCCCCCTTGTACTTTGATGCACGAGTGAGATCAGTCTGGAAGGTGATCAGTCTGGAAGGTGATCAGTCTGGAAGGTGTTTCATTATTTTATTTTCCTATAGATTTGGGAGTTTTGTAAGGGAGTAATAAGGAGACTCTGTACTTCTTTCATTTGGAAATATAGAAGAGTTGTTGTTCTTATGTCTACAATGTCTTCTCATTGGCTAGTTACTCTTGTGTTTAATTAGTTCCCTTTTATAATTATGTGCTCTTTCACTCACCTCTTGATATGCAGGTGTTATTAGAGGCCTTTGTCTCTCTGTGTTAGTGTTTTACTTCTTTCATTGTGGAGATTTGTGTTGTGTGCCTATGTTCACAAGCAGATTTCTTCTCTTTCCCTTTCACCTTTTCTTCTTCCTTTTTGCAACCTTTTTCATACTTTCTGGTTAAAAGTACCTAAAATAGAAAAACCCCCATCATACGAGGGAGCTTCACCTCTCAAACATAGAGGATAATCATTGTACTCACAATGATTACTCCATTTTTTGGTTGCTTTTGTTGATGCCTGTTGGGCAAATCAGAGTGTATTTTTGCAATGACAAAACTGTTAACCAACAATGTTGATGATATAATCTTTGGAGGAAATGAAGGTATGTGTAAAACATTTGTAGAAGAGATGCAAAAAGAGTTTGAAATGTCAATGTGTGGGGAAATGAATTTCTTTCTTGGGTTACAAATCAATTAATCAGAAAAAGGTATTTTCATTTCACAGTCAAAGTATGTTAAGGAAATATTGAAAAAGTTTGGAATCAAAGACTCCAAACCGCTATGTGCTCCCATGACTACTGGTTGTAAGTTGAGAAAAGATGATGAATGTCCTAAGGCTTATCAGAGCAAGTAGATCAATGATTGGTGGACTATTATACCTAACTACTAATAGACCAGATATCATGCATTCAGTTTGTCTTGTGGCTAGATTCCAAGTAGATCCCAGAGAGTCACATGTTTTTAGCAATAAAAAGGATATTTAGATACTTGATAGGCACTCCAGATTTTGGCTTATGGTATCCCAAGGATACTAATTTCTCTTTGAGTATATATACAGATGCAGATTGGATAGGATGTATAGATGATAGAAGCGGTACAAGTGGTTGTGCTTTCATTCTTGGAAGCAAACTAGTTTCATAGTTGAGTATGAAGTAGGATTCAGTGTCATTATCTACTACAAAGGTAGAGTACATTGTAACAAGATATTGTTGTACACAGGTGTTGTGGATGAAGCAGACATTGGAAGATATCAAAGTATCATATGATGAACCTATTCCTATCTTATGTGATAATACAAGTGCTATCAACATTTCTAAGAATCCAGTAATGTATTCAAGAACAAAGCACATTTCAATCTGGTATTGAAAAGGTTGTCGAGAATGAGGTGTAATTGGAGTATCTTCCTAAAGATACTTTTGAGTATCTCTGGCAAAAGTTAGGGGTTATTGCCCCTCCTTTTGATTAGATGCATAAGTATGTGCATCTATATGCGAAACATTTCAAGACACATTCTTAGTCCTAGGCTGATGTTGAAGGTTACCTCTCAGGGGGAGTAGCTAGTAGTACTGTTGGTTGGTACAGTGAGTTGAAACATATCTTATGCCCCTAAGGGGGAGAGTGTAGAAAGTGAAAGTAGTGGAGACAGAGCATGTGCGTGTTTCCCTTTGCCATTGATGTCAAAGGGGGAGAGAGTTGACATGAATGAAAAACCATTGTGTAGGAAACATTTACAAAAAAGTGTCTGAAGAGTAAGAGTTGCTTCAGTCAGGGGGAGTACTACTAGTTGCAGGGATATTGATTGGTTATTTTTGTTGGTGATGGTTTTTTAGAAAATTAATGTTGCCATCAATGACAAAGGGGGATATTGTTGGAAGCTTACTGGTGTTGTCATTGATGTACACCTCTAACAGATGGGTCACTTGGTTTCTAAGTGCTTTTGAGAAAAAATGAATAAAAAGATGTGTAGTGTGATAGAAGTATGTTCAGTGTTGTGCTCCGCATTTCTTCATAGTTGAGGTTATACATGTGTAGTTTGGAAGTATTGATCAGAGGTGTTTATAGGTGTTATATCTAGAGTTCCAGGTTTTGGATAAGCAGAAGTGGAAGATGTGTTTGATAGAGTATTTGCTTGTGTAGAAGATTGTCTAGGAGAAATGAGTCTGCTCTGCATTTCTTTACATTGAGGTTTCTTCTTCTACAGATCTGGGAACATGCGTAAATTGTCTGTATCTACCTTTCCCTAAAGTTTCTAGTGTTGGGTTTCTCCGCAAACTCAATTCTTGTATTGGAGTTCAGTAATAGTCTATCTTGATGTACAGAATGAAGGCATTCTTTGTTTTAGGTGGTTGCGGTAGTATTACAGAATATTTTGATAATGTTGAACATTCTAGAAAGATGTGTAGATGGTGTGGAGTGTCTCTCTATGGTTCTCATGTTGCTTTTACTCTTGGAGAGGCATGTATGTGGTCTCTTGTAGTGTTAGTTCAGGTTTGGGCAACCTAGCTTGCTAGCGCCATTTGTGAAGGTACTTCATGGATTGTGGATGTGATGAGCAATGTGGTGATATAGATTTGATTCCTAATTAACACCTGGCATGGTCCAACTTTACTTCTTTCCACCGCAGAAGTGTTTAGTGCTAACCTATTTTGGTGTTGCACATTTGAGGTGCATACATTTCATTAGGACTGACCTAATTGAGATGGTTTTTGGTTGTGCATGTAATAAATGCAAGATGAAGTTGAGTGGAGAAAAGTAGAGAAGATGATGCGAATGTGAATCAAGGTTAGTGAATTGAGTGCGAGCTTAAATGCTTATGACTCTCGAATGCAGTGAGCAAAAGGTGTCTACATTGTCTGCTTGAAGTTGTTGGAGGTAGTGAGCCAAAGGTTGTGGATGGAAAGAAGTTGCAGTGGTGGATTTCTCCTATTGCTTTGAGATAGTGAATCTCTCTATAACAACTCTCTTCTATTCATCTCTCTTCTAGATAGTAGTCCTTCTGGCAGTGAGCCTTTCTTCTGGGCAGTGATCCTATTTTTTTTTGGTGTTTCTATTCATATATATGTGAGTTAATCCTCACCGTGGTTTTTCCCTTCTTGGGTTTCCACGTAAATCTAGTGTTCTTATGTGTTTGGATGTGTTTGCATTGATGCTTCATATGTTTACATTTTGTTAATGGTTGATAAGAATTTGGAATAGCATTGAGGATTTAATGTTTTAATGTACAACTGATTCACCCTCCTCTCAGTTGTCTTGTGCATCTAACAAAGTATATTTAACTATTTTTTTAATTTATAATCAATTGTATGTTTGATTATAAGAACCTACTTGTAATAAATTTAATAATAATCCTAATAGAACTAATCAAAATATAAAAAATATTTCTAAGTTATAGACTCTAAGATTTACCAAAGGGTATTTTCACATTTTCATGAAAATACCCTTTGGTTGAAGAAATTTGGAGTTGAACTTGAAGTTTTGTTCAATTTGTTGAAAATGGGGGTTAGTTACCACATGGGATGCCACATAGACAGTTTTGGCCGAGACGGTATCTCTGAAAAAAAAATTTGGCTAAACTTTCTCACCTAAAATTTTCTATGCAAATAAACACCCTTTTTAAAGTCAAAATCAAATATTATAGATTTAAAAATTTTGGGTGAAAAAGGTTCAAGTGAAACTCTTTATGCCACGGAATGCCATGTAGGTGTTATGTGGTTTCAAACAAAACTATTTCTACCAAAACCATTTAGGGTAAAACTATTTTTATATAACTGTTTAGTCAGTTGAAAGTGTTACATAGGTTTGAACTTTTACCCTAACCATATGGAATTGAATTGCTTAGTCCTAGCCAAATGTCCACTAGGACCATCCTACTCTAACCTTACATCTTGTCTAGCCTTTCTTAACCTTACCTCCTTGCATGTGATGTATATGTACATTTCTTTATTGTTAGGTTGTAATTGTGTAATGATTTGGGGGCTCAAAATGCCCTCCTCTAATGTATGATTTTGAATAGACTATTTTATGTGTATTTATTAAAATATTATAAAACGTTGATTTTACTCTTTTCTAGGTAATTTTAAGTCTAGATAAAAGTACTAACTAGGGGTGGAGTAGCTATAAGTACACCTTGGAGTCTCGTAGTATTTACATAAGGTTGTTTGGAGCCCTTGGGAATGTATGGTATAAGTTGCATGTGGGGTTGAATGTGGTGAACACCAAGAATTCACATGTAGACCCCTTTCCTTCAATGTATGTAAGAAGTTTGTGTACACTCTAGTTCTCCTTGAATGGGAGTATGTACACCAATGTGAGTGCATGTGGGCTTGTAAGATCAATTATTAATTTTTAACAAGGGGTAGTATATTTTAGATTTCTAAGATTTTACATGGGTTCACACCATCGGTTGTGGGGAGTGACATGGAGCCCCTATTTAGTGTGAATATTTGGCCTTTCAAGAGGTTCATTTATTTATTTTTATGGATTCTTTCCTTGTGAGAGATTGGTTTTTTATTTTCTTGGGAGGGAGAGATTGATAAGGTAGAGTAGGCTACACTAAGGGAGATTATAAATGAGAGGTAATCTCTCAACTAGTGATGAAATTATTGTTTCTCTCTTTGTAATAGTAGTTATATTATTGCATTTGAAGGAGTTAACTTAGCATGTCATTATTATAAATTTAGGTGTGTGTGGTTATGGTAGTGATGCTAATTTTTGAAAGATATCTCTTTTTATATGGTAGCCATTTTCTCTTACTCCTATCAAGGAGTCTTTGGAATGACTCATTATAAATAGCTTGTTCTATCTTCCTTGTTTCAATCCTTGTCCTTTTTGAAGCACTTGGTTTACCCTCTTATCTCAAGGATTGGTTAGAAAAATTGGTTAGATATATGGCACTTGATGATTCCAAATAGGTAGGGTGTTGAGCACTCTCTTGTTTGACTATTTTTATTTGGAGCATGTATGTTGTGAAGAGGATTTCCATTACATGTTTAGTATTGTTGCATAAATTTGTTTGAATATACTCATTGTACTCATATTTGTTTCTCTTTCGACTTATTGTAAGGTTTTAAATATTGTTGATCATCTTTGAAGGCTATGACATTATAATTATTTAGAATGTACGGATTTTAGCTACTCTATCCATTCTTTGTAAAGAGTATTTGAAAGATAATTTTATCTTTGATAGATTTTAGATGTAGTGAAAAATGTTGTTGACACCCGATCTTGCATTAGTACTTTTATGGCTCTCCCTATGTTTTAGTGCTCTATTTTCTATATTGATCTCCATATAGATTCAATAAGACCCATTAAACCATTTATCATGCTTAAATCATTCACTTATATTTGTGTCCTCGATCTCCTCTATTTCTTACCCCTATATGTTAAGATAAGCTTCATTTTTAACAATCTTGGTAGCCCCTTTAATGTTTGTCTAACCCTAGTATAAATCTCCATGATTTATTGTTTTACTTGATCAATGACTTGTTTAGCCATGGGAATATGCTTTAAGTGATGAATATTTGCCTTTTCAATTGGTTGAAAATAGCTCAGTGGATAGTTCTCTTTGCAATAGGGAGTGGGCTAAGATAGTCATCTCCCCACTCTTTGTTGTATTTTATTGTCTCTAGTATGTGCTATGTGTCATTAGTGGAATTTTTTTGTTGATGTGGAAGGCTCCAATTCATTCATAATGTAGTGCAACTAGTAGTGATGAGGACAACATGTATGGGTCCATGGTACATGGAGAAATTATTATATGTCACATGGATATGTGGTAGGATGGTGGGCCTTGCATGATCTTGGTGGACCTAGTTTGTTTTTTCCTTTGTTGTTGATCCATTTGAGTGTCAATTATTGGGTTCTAACTATGGTTATTTTTGTTATGTGTGTCACTAGGCTACCGACTACTAGAGATTGCTTTTCATAGCAAGGAGTTAACTAGGGTAGTCACCCCTTTAGTATATGCTACCTTTATTATGTATCCACTAACATAAATGGAGTTTAGGAAACCTATTCCATATAAGGAAATCAAAACTTCTAAAAACTCACAAAGGAAATCAACATTTTTTATTTTTCTTGAAGCATCAATGGGTTTTAAGAAAACTATGTCATCTAAGGAAAAAAGAAATTTGAAATGATAATATGTTAATAACTAAGTAGAAGTTGGAAATATTAATGTCATGCTCCCTTTACAAAAATAGCACTTACTAAATATTGTAAGTTCCCACTGTCCATAAATAGTAAATCAGGATCATGGGACAACATTGGGAAAATAATATTTATTTAATATTTTCATTTGTGTCGGTGAAATTGTCAAACTTAAGACAAATGAATATTAAATAAAAATGAAATTAAATATTTTATTTGGCCAAGCAAAGCATGGGATATTTTTTAGTCTTCAAGGCAATCTTTGGTAATGGAAAAAATCTCATTATTTATGGCCCCTTGTAGTAACCGACAAACTTGATTGGAGGAGACAACATGCAAATGTTTTTTTTTTTAGTAAATTGTTGATGAAGAATCTATAAGAGGTGTTTGGAATTTGTGATGGCTCATTTTGGAAGCTTTGAGTTTAAAATCTGAAAATGCTTTCATTTTGGGACTATTGCTTTTTTTATCAAATTTCTTCATAGAGCTTATAAGCTTGTATTTTCTTCAATGGGCATTGGACCATTGGAGATGGAGACTCTTTGAAGTTTAAGTAGGGGTTTCAGATTCTAGAGGGTAATCTAATACATTACATTTACAGAGAAAGATTCAGTGGGTATTGAGCAAATTTATTATTTGGGGTTTACAGGTTGCAGAAGTGTTCCAGTTTATGCTTTTGTTGTTCCTTTTCATTTTTTTGTTGTGGATCAGAGTATTTTCTATATGTTTTTATGTTCATGTGCATCCCAACTGCCTGAGATCAGGTCTTGCATGTTTGGGATAATGTTTGTGAAGATTTGACAATGTTGTTTTGAAATACACTTGTGTTTTCTTAACATATTTTGTGTAGTTTTCAATAGACATTAATTTAATTTATTTATCTGATGTTTCTGTTGTAAATCAGAGTTACAGACCTGATTTTATGTCATTTCATCAAGAAAAATTCAAATAAATCAATTTTGTGTTGTTTACAGGAGTTTTGGTAATTTTCGGTGTTGACTAGCTTACTAGTTTTTGTGGGTTTTAGCTATAGTTTTGTGGATTTGTGGAAATAATTGTCAAATCTGCATATTAATTTAAATATTTCAGATTGGAGACATTTCAATGGTATCAGAGCTAATATCTTTCCAACCTATAGGGTGTTGAGCTACTGATGTGAAATATCGGTGGTTTCATTGAACCACTATTTAAGAGAAGGCGAAAGGATGAAAATGCAAGAGATTTGGCTATTGATAAAGCTACTTACAAAAATCAAAATGATGAATTTAGAAACTTAATTCCTTTCAAGGAATATTTAGAGCTTATGAATACTATGTTGCAGAGGAAAGGGTTTAATGAAATTAGGACACAAGAGGAACATTTACATTTAGAAGTCAACAAGGAGGAAAAAATTTTCTTACAAGAGGAAGAAGACTTGGAGCATAATGCAAAGGAAGAACAAAAATTAGAGCCACAAGAGGATGAGAAGGATCAAACCATCGAGGAACCATTAATGAAAGATCAAGGTAAAGAGACCCTACCCAAAGAAAATATTTTAATAACTCCTAGTAAGTTCACTTGGTAGGAAAATAGTTGCCTCAAGGGAGTTATTGAGAAATCATAATTGCTTGTGGAAAATGAAGAAAGAAATGTTCCAACAACTCCTAATGTAGTCCAGGAAGAAGCCCTCAAATTTCTAGATATTGAAGATATTTAACCATGGGCATAAATTGTTATTTTAACAAATGAAAATAGAAACCATGTGGGTGATCTAAGGTATGAAGATTTTGATTTATTATTTCCTTCTTTATCACTACTAAATTTATGTCATCAAGGGATTCATGCTAAAAGGGGTGATAAAATGAGGAAAATAACCTGTAGTATAATCCATGGGGAATCCTTGTTTCAAGTTCTAAAAAATACTTTCGTACAGGATCCGGGTAATTTCTTGAGGATTCAGATAGGTAGAGACATTTGTATCACTATTGGATATTCCATCTCTTGCATGTGGAATGGAAGGAAGTTGGTAACGAATCATATAGGGCTTATTATGCATACCAACGACATTGGGAGAAATCAATGATTAGGGTTCACAGATCATTCCTTGGAGCTAGCCATAGCTACAAACAGGAGCATAAGTGATGGAGAAATTAAGAGGAGCACAATGAGGTGCTTATTATGGGTAACTGGTAAGGAAAATATATATTACTTCGATAATGTTGAGTTTATTATTAAAAGTATGGCATGGTATTGTTGGGATCAAGATAGATGCAGATTTGCTACCCTTGGTTGTATGGAGGAGAGTTTGAGAAGGATGCTCCAACTCAGTCTTATCCTCTTAAGGATGTTCATTATGAGAAAAGAAGTACTACTACAAATTCATCAAGGATCTCCAAATCATCAATAGAAGGTGTGTTCTCTGGTCTAGAATCCTCCACTGCTGGTTGCAACAAAATGGCACAAAGAAAGTTTGGTGGTGAAATCATTATCCATTTGAGGAAAGCACTTGGGAAGCCAAAGGTTGTAATACCACAACACCAGGTATTTAATGAAATAAATGTTTAAGGAACTTACATGGTTATGTGTGTACAATGGTGGCATCTCATGGGTGCTTTACTGCACAATCATCACTTTATAAAAATAAAGATTGCTTGTGATATGAAAGATATGGTGGTTGTAAAGGTAGCTCTATGAACAATGGAAGAAAAGAAAGGTATGTAGGTTTCCTTTAAGGGACAAGTTCTTTGGACAATAGGATATTTGATAAATGAAAGCATGCATACTATCTTATACTACGGTGAGCAAATTCATATCATCCTTAGTGATTGCAAATCTGATTTTTGGATGAAAGATACAATTACCCAAACCATGAGTACATCAACAAATGCATTTATTATCATAATATGCAGCAAATTAGTAAATGGTAAAATTATTTTGGAAGCAAGACACTTATTAATGGAGAGCATTCCAACTATGTCATCAACTGATGAAGAAAGCCAACAAAGCATTACTCAATTGTCAAGGAATGACGTGACCTCAAGCTACCACCATATAGGAGTTTGAAGGGAATATGTACAACATATAAATTTTAAAATCTTGATGGAATACATAGAGTTTGTGGTCATAACATACAAACCTTTGGTTTCTTTCAAATGTATAGTAGAACTGGTGGATAAAAAAGGATTCAAATTCCTCTATTTTGGTTACTCACTATCACACTAAACATTTTTAGAAGGTGTAACCATAATAGAAGGTTGGTTAAGAGAATTTCCTATTTTACAATACCCTGAACTAATATGGAGAAGAAAAGGAGCTTTTACATAGATAAATAGAATGCAAGAAGCATTTGTAAGGTGTGATTAGGTAACTAGTTCATATTTCAAAAATTTTATTTCAGATTCCTCACATCTATTTTTAAAAGGATGTGATGTTCTAGGGAAAGATGATTGGACTTCTTTGATGAAAAAATGCGACTCATTCCGAATGAGAACCAAAAGCTGAAAGTTGTGAGAAATGGATTTTTGGTGTACGGTAAGAGTTTCCAATATGCTCTAGAATTTTCTATGGGTTGTATTGAGAATTGAACCATAACATTTGCTGCACTAAGTTTTTATGAGAAAGCATTCCAAGGAGAAAGGCATGCACGTGAAAAGAATTATCCACTAATTGCTAATGTTAAATTTCATTTTGTCAAAGTTTTCAAGAAAGAAAACCATGTAGGAAAATTCAAATCTAACATACAAGAGCATGTGGGAAATGGTATAAGGGATCACAAGAGATTACATTTATCCCTAAATCATTTGAAGAATGAGAAACAAAATGGGTATGTGCAAATGAGTGGATTCCAAGAGTGCACTATTTACCATCTGAATGAATTATTGTTTGTAGGTTTAATACCCAGAGTTGAGTGGATTGTTTTCTTCTTCTATATAATGATAATGGTTGTTCCTCAACTGAACCAATACTATTCTAGAACAGATGCTAAAGATGTACATAACCTCTTTCAAGTTGAGGTAAAGTTCCAAACAATTAGTGTTGTTTTCAGCAGGATGTGTCATCTTTTTTTGGAGGTAACAGAGGCAACTGTTTCCAAGTTTGAAATTTGTTGTTGTGGAGAGTGCCTTAACTTTTATAACATTCCTATGGACTATAAAAAATATATCTGTAATACACTAAGAAGTTGCAAATATTTCTAGTATAAACTACCTAGTGCTAGTGCATGCATATAATGGTACCAGAATGAACTATTGCTTGTTGAATTAGTTTTTGGGAAATAGTGGTGTAGATGTTGCTTCTACATGATGTTACTTGTTGCTCCTCTAGAAATACTTTGCTGTTATAGATCAACTAATGAAGTTGAAGGTATCATCCCTCAAGTTGAGGTAATGTTTGGGCTTACTAGTGTGTATTTCAGCCATGTATATTTTAGTGTTTTGAAGCTGAAAGTAGTTCTGTAAAAGCACAAAGTTGTATCACACTTTCAACCAACTTATCAGCACAAGTGAATTTAAGTATTTGTAACTAAAAATTATTTTTGGTCAAACATATGATCTTGTAAGATTCATTCTAGCTAAGTTAGATATGTCCACGACTTTTCCAACTAAAATTATTGGCTAAATGTATATGTAGCACGACAATGAGGCCAATTTACCAAAAAAATAAAATTATATGAAAAACTTTTTATTTCAAAAACTTCTACTCATGTAAATAGCATTTTAAAACAAATATAAAAAAGATTAGGTCAATTATTTTTACTAAAAGTAGGTTATTAGCACAAAACATTAGGTCAATTACCATGTCAAGAAAAAATAGTAAAACTTATTAAAAAAGTGAAAAAATATGACGCACTAGATAAAAAAATCTATATCAAGATGATATATTTTTTTTCTATTTTAGATAAATAGTTAATATAAAAGTTGATGTCAAATGGAAACAACTACATTTTAATATTTATTTAAAAATATATATTTATCAAAATTGGAAAAAAAATATATACATGCACTAAAGTTTCAATTTATAAATACACACAAAAAAATTGAAGAAAAAAAATTACTATATAAAGATTGACGTCTCATATAACTTCATTTTTCAGCATTTTATCAGCAACTAAATTATAGTGTCAATTTATTAAGAAATATATTCAAATAATTTTTTAATTTTTTTAAAAACATATAAACATAAAATATACTAAAAAATAAATAATTTATTAGTTTACATCATTTCAAAATTCAAAACATATATGTCACTTTCTACTGATTCAAGTTTAAAAGTTGGATCAATGTTGGTCATTTCCTTTATAAAAGTGTGACATAGCTTTGTACTTTTACCCAGCTTTTGTTTCCTAAAGATGTACTTTCTATTATAGAGAATGCAATAAATGTTATAATAGTCTTAATAGCAGCACAAATCAGATTTACATTATTGGGAGAAATTGCAATTTTGATTTATTACATGCTAGTGCATATATCTAGTGGAAAGCATTTGGTAAGTTGACATAATTTCTTGGAGAAGATATGGTCTAGATTTGGGAAAATAATATTTATTTAATATTTTCATTTGTCAAGGCATGGGATATTTTTTTGGCTTCAAGGCAATCTTTGGTAATGGAAAAAATCTCACTATTTATGGCTCCTTGTTGTAACCAACAAATTTGATTGGAGGAGACAAGATGTAAATGTTTTTTTGAGTAAATTGCTGATGAAGAATCTAGAGCAGGCGTTTGGAATTTGGGATGCCTCATTTTGGAGCCTTTCAGTTTAAAATCTAAAAATGCTTTCATTTTGGGACTATTGCTCTTTTTATCAAATTTCTTCATAGAGCTGATATGCTTGTGTTTTCTTCAATGGGTGTTGGATCATTGGAGATGGAGACTCTTGGATGTTTATGCAAGGGCTTCATATCATTTGAGTTTATTTAGTTTCAAATTCAAGAGGGTAATCTCATATAGGGATTACATTTGCAGAGAAAGATTCGGTGGGTATTGAGCAAATTTGTTATTTGGGGTTTATAGGTTGTGGAAGTGTTCTAGTTTATAGTTTTGTTGTTCCTTCTCAGTTTTCTGCTGTAGATCAAAGTATTTTCTGTGTGTTTTTCTATTCATGTGCATCCCAAGTGCTTGAGATCAGCTCTTGCATGTTTGGGATAATGTTTGTGAAGATTTGGCAATGTTGTGTTGAAATACACTTGTGTTTTCTCAACATATTTTGTGCAATTTTCATTAGACATTAATTTAATTGTTCTAGCTTATATCACTGTTGTAAATCAGAGTTATAGACCTGATTTTATGACATTTCATCAAAAAAATTCAAATAAATCAATTTTGTGGTGTTTACAACAGTTTTGGTGATTTTTAGTGTTGACTAGTTTACTAGTTTTTGTGGGTTTTAGCTATAGTTTGGTGGGTTTGTGGAAATAATTGTCAAATCTGCATTTTAATTTAAATATTTTAGATTGGGGACATTTCAATTAATCAATAAAATAATGGATTTTAGGAAGTGCAGCCACATGAGGAAGAAACAAGGAAATTTTGCAATATCCTATTTCTCCTATCTATCCAACCATTGGTCATGGTTGTGCAACCCTTCCTCCTCCATTTCTCATTCTACTTCTCAATTTCAGCCTTCATATTAACTACCTTTTGAGTCAAAATGAAGCCCTTTATCTCCTCATCATTAGGGGATTTGAGCCCTACCCTATAAATAATAATGGCATTTACCATGTTTTACTAGTAAAGAGACCTAAAACACATAAAATAAAATAAATAAAATATTATAGAATTTAGAGTTTAAATTCTATAAACCCTTAAATTTAAAAATTCAAGAGAAAATGAAATCAAACAACAAATTTTAAAACAAAAATAATAATTAATTATCTATTTGCATGAAATGGAATGGAATAATAAAACTAAAAGTCACCAATATATAGATCTATAATTTCAAGTGATGGTTGAGAACTTGGACTAGTGCGTGGTGCAATATATGAATCTAATTCAGATCCACAAACTCTAGTCCCAACACTAGCAATGCTATTGCCACTAGTGGTTGATCATCTAGGAAATGGAGGAATTAATCAAGAAGAGTCTCCATGAATGGTTTCCATCCCTTCTCTTTGCCTCTTTTTAATTCCTTTTGTTGTTCAAATGTCTCTAATTAACTTTGTACCTCATGCACAACATCAAAAGGTGTAACTTGACACACTTTAACATCTTCACATGGAATTTTTTCCAAGTGATAGTTCAATTGATTAATGTCTCCCCCAGTAATTTTGTCTTGTAGTGTTTACAAACCAACTCTCCCTTCTTTGCCCCTAGCTTGATATGTTTCCAACAAGTGTCCTTTTTAATTGGGGCCAACATTAAAATGATCTAAAAATGTGAAGTGCATTGCAATAACAAATAAATAGAAAATAAATTAACATTTAGGATTTGTAGATAAATTAAGATAAAAATTTTAAAAACATCATAACAATTACAGGTTGCAACTAAAAGATAGATAAAAATTTAGAAAAGCAATTAGTGTTTGTTCATAAAAAGAGATAAAAATAGCTAGGGTTTGTTTCATGAATATAAAATCAAAAATAAAATAAAAATATAAAAGCAAACAAAATTTTAAAAAACAAAAGAAAGATTCAAAATAGGAAAATACCACTTCAAATTTGTTTCAATTTGATGGTGGGATACTCCAAATCAATGGTTGGCTCTTCCAAATGCACTATAGGGTCATTTAGCTATGTTAAGGGCTAATACAAACTTACTAAAGCTATATTTGTTGTCACGTGAAATTGCACCCTGCTTGGAAGGATTCCAAGCATTCCAATGACACAATGGGAATGATCTCTAAGTGTGGGACTTTGCTAAATGAGATCAGCCTCTGGAGAAGGCTGACTTCCTTGCCTGATTATCACCTAAAAACTATTGAATTTGAGGGGAAAGGGGAGAAGAAATTCTTTAAAATGAAAGATGAATCGACAAAACCTGAAACAAAAAGGGGTGATGCACCAGACAAATTTAAAGAAACTTTCACAGAACTAAAAAATGCACAACACAACCAGATATAGCAAGTAGGTATACACAGATTAGATGACTCTAGGAGAGGCAAGAAGCAATATGATTGAGAGGAATAAAGACATTCACAGACAACCATATACAGATTCACACAGAATTAGAAAATCAGTAAAGAGGTAAAAATAACTTGCATATATTTAATAGGAAGGCAAGGTTACAGTGACAGAAAAGCTCTGTTTGGAAAATAGAAAAGCCTTTATGCTAAAAATTTTCCAACCCCCTTTTACATCATATGAATGCATATATATAGCATTCCCAAATTAACTTAGGGCGGTGGGAAGATTTGCTCTAAGAGCTGTCTCAGAAAATATCTGCCCCTGAATGACTGTCCATTTACAGAAGTTATGGCATCAAATACCTGGCATTGGGCAGATAGAAGATATTTTTAATCTTTAATGCAAACAGTTTACTCATCGATCCCCAGCAACTCATATATGAAAATATCTGAAATAGGACGGTGGAGAAGTATCTTTTACCATCAATGCGAGCTACTTCATCATTGTGCAACACTGAATGCAAGAAATATCCCTATCTGCTAAAAAATGTTCGCTGAAACGTCAACTCGACCAAAGTATTAAAAGCCAGATCTAAAAATGGAAAGGTGACAAAACTCCTAAAAACCTTGTCAAATGAAAGAGGGGACCAAAATATGCATCTTTGCCTCTTGCAGCATGTCAAAATTCGCTAGGACAGAGGAGATACAGGCATTCAAAGTTTTGGTCAACCGCCTATATATCGCTTTGCATCTATGTATATATAGGCCTCTGGATATACAAAGCGCCTTGTATATCGGGCTATCGGGATGACCTTTAATCGAGCCATCTATGTATAAGGTCCTGTCGAAAATCCCTTGTATATCTTTCTACTTTTGGCGCCTAAAATAGCCTTTAAAAACGACCTGTGTATATACATTTTGAATCTGCATATACGTGGGCCTTTACCTTTTGAATCGGCCCTGTATCACACATAACATGTGGCACCATCTGATTCGCTGAGCTGGTGTTGAGGAGCATCGCTGAAAACTATATCTGCTTATCGGCGGTCGGAATGACTATGAACTGAGTTGTCGATGCATTCTGTCTAACCGATGACCCTCGTATATGGTCTTTGTATGTGTGCTTTGTATATCGTATGATATACAAACGCCAAATATACAAGCCGTAGACCTCAAAATAACCATTAGCTACTTTTGATCTTCCTTTTGGGTCCGGCTTGTATATGTTCCCCTTGTATATCGGCCTTGTATGTGCGAACATACAATCTGATATACATTCCAATGTAGCATTCTCACTTGTATGTAGAAGACATACAATCTTCTTTGTATATACGCGGGCCCTGCCTCTTGTATCTTGGTGATATACAAATGCCTTTGTATATTTGGTCCTTGTATGTCGACTTGTATATCGGCTTGTATATGCAAACATACAAGGCCGATATACATTTCACTATTGCAAATGACCCTTGCATATTTGCTGATGTACATTGCAAAATGTACATTCACCTTTGCATATTCTAACATACAATCTACCTTGTATGTCTTCCCTTGTATAAAACCCGTTGTATAGATGAATATACAACAACATACAAACCCCTATATGCAAGCGGAAATCTTTGATGGAATATTCCTACAATGTATAACCCAATATGCATATTTTTTCTTGTATGCTTCAAATGTATGTATCTACTCCTTGCACATTGCGAATGTATATTCAAACATACATTGGCGAACGTATATGCAAATGTACATTCAAAAATGCATATAAAATACAAGCATGAAGCAGAAAATTCCCAGTGATAGAAAATGCTTGAAGTCAAAAGATTTCTGGGTTTTTTGCAAGGAATCTTTAGACAAGATCTTGGGAATTTCTAACAAGGAATACATGAGTATTTGAAGAATTTACACCTTGTACATGCATTTTCTAAAGGATTTTCAAGGAAAATACAAGGTGAAATATTTGGCTCTAAGCAGAGGCAAAATAGGTCAACAATTTGGTGACCTCTACGGGATGTTTGCCTGCTAAACATAAGATCAGTGGCCTTAAACATCTATTGAGCATGGGGTCATACAGAGACAAAAAATGTCTTGACAAGGGATCCTAATTTTAGCATCTCAGCATATTAACAGTGAAGAACATTTGGAAGACCAAGCCAAGACAAAAATGCTGAAGGAAACCCCCTCAACTGTGCTAGACAACACTTAGGGAAAACAAAAGGATCTAAACTATTGTGCAGCAGCACTTATTTGAAAACAAGAAATCTAATCTACTGCTTTACAAGGTAAGTCATACCTCAAAATACTTCTTCAAGTGTATCCCATTAACTGGGATAGGGAAATTTTCTCCATTCATATTTGATAACTGAAATGCATTGTGCTCCTTGCATTTAGTAATAAGAAATGGGCCACTCCACATGTTGTCAAATTTGGAGTGCTTTCCTGGTCTGCTTTTCAATTCATCCCATTTGAGCACCATATCACCCATTCTAAAAATTCTGGGTAGCTTTTCTATCAAAATTTATTTTTGTTTGAAGCTGATGATACTCCATTGCCTTCATAGCCTTATCTCTGATTTCTTCAAGCTCTATAAGTTGAGGATATCTGACAGCCATGGGGTCCTCTGCTTCAAACATTTCTAGCTGATTCATAATGTCTAGTGCTGGCAGTTCCATAGACATAGGCAACCTTGCCTTTTTTCCATACACTAGTAGATATGGGGAGTTCCCTATGGGCCTTTTAGGAGTTATTCTATCTACTGATAGAGCAAATTTCAAATTGGTGTGCCAGGTCCTCTGGTTATCCTCCATTGATCTTTTAATAATCCTTATGAGATTTTTGTTTGTAGATTCAGCCAAACCATTACCTTGTGGATAATAATTTGATGAAGTATTCAACTAGATCCCATTCTTAACAGCCCAGTCAATTATTTTCAATCCTACAAAGGCCAAAGCATTGTCTAAGATAATAGACTCAGGCACTCCAAATCTGGAAACAAAATCACAATAAAAATTTAAAATAGCATTCTCATTGGATTCCTTCAGGGCCACTGCTTCAGTCCACCTTGTGAAATGATCTGTAGCTGTAATAATCCACCTATGGCCTACATTTGATGGTGGGTTAACAGGACCTATAAAATCAATGCCCCATCTCATAAAGGGATGCTCTACTTGAATTGGTTGCAAAGGTAAAGCTGGCAGCCTTTCTTTACCGAAAAAATGGCACACTTTATACATTTTCTAGCCCATACATGGGCATCCTTAAATAAGCTGGGCCAGTAATAGCTAGCTCTCATTACTTTCCAAGAAGTAGTCCTTGGGGCAAAATGACCCCTTACTGTTCTATCATGAAATTCATGTAGCACCTTGTCAGTCTGACCTTTATCAATGCACCTTAACAATACACCATTAAAGTCCTTTTCTGAAAAGGATGTCATTTATTAAAACATATGGAATGGATTGTAGTCTAAAATATCTTCTTTTGGTTCTATCTAGACCTACTGGACATTCACCAGTTTGCAAAAATTGAGTCATGTTATTAACCCAACTGGTGCCTACCACTGTTATATCATTCTGATGCTCCTCCTCAATAGTCAGAAGCACCTCCTCTTCTTTTTCTATTTCATTCTCTAAACTGGTAGTGAGTTGTTCACTGAGTCCTCTACCTCTGACAAGCTTGGTTATCTTGATCTCCACATCATATTCCATGACTTTGGTGATCCAACCAGCCCTTTTTTCACCAACATCTTTACTCAATAGGAACTCTTTCACACTAGGATGAGCGGCCATCAAATGTATCTTGTTATTAGAAACAAGATGCTGAAACTTCTTGAGGCTCCTTATCATTGCCAAGACATGTTTTCCAACAAAGCTATATCTCTGCTCATACTCCTCTAGCCCTTGACTAAAGAAAGTGATTGGTTTCTCAAAACCCTCACTCTGCTGCAGTACTAGAATCGCAGAAACTATATCCAGGCTGCCATAAGCATACAAGATAAAGTCTTTGGAGAAATCAGGATTTACCAGTGTTGGCATAGCTGACAATGCTTCCTTTATGGACTCGAAGCTGAGTTTGGCCTTCTTCGTCCAACTGAAAGCTGTATTTTTCTTCAACATAGATGTCAAAGCCTTCAAAAGATTTGCAATGTCAGGGATAAATCTTCACAGAAAATTAATTCTGCCAATAAAACTTTGCAGTCCCCTTTTGTGGCTGGGTAAGGGCAGCTCTAGAATAGCCCTTACCCTTTCAACGTCAATGGTAATGCCTTCCTTTGATACAATGTGCCCTAATAGCTTGCCTTCGTGTACAGCGAATATGCATTTCCTAGGATTGAGAGATATCCCGAAGTCTTTGCATCTCTTGAATACTAGCCTCAGATGGGATAAATGCTCAGATGCATTCTTGTAAAAGACTGTTATGTCATCTAGGTATACCAGCACCAATTTATACAGTAAACCCTTAAAGGCCATATCCATGGCTCTTTGAAAAGTAGAGCCAGCATTTGAGAGGCCGAAAGGCATTCTCCTGTAGGCCATGGTACCCCATTTAGTGATGAAAGCAGTTTTGAACTAGTCATCCTTCTTGACTAACACCTGATTGTAACAAGAAAATCCATCAAGCAAAGAAAATCTCTCTGAGCCAGCCACTACTTGCAGAATTTGCTCCATTGAGGGCAATGGGTAGTGGTCTTTTAGGGAGGCCCTAATGAGGTCTCTAAAATTGACACACAATCTAATCTCTCCATACTTTTTTCTCATAGAGACAAGGTTGGATACCCAAGAAGTATGCTTGATTGGAAAAATAATTTTCCCCTCAATCAATTTGGTTAGTTCTTTAATCATTAGAGGCTCAAGCTTTGGATTTAAAGGCCTTTGCTTCTACCTCACAGGTTTAGTAGCTAGTTCTAATTCTATGGTGTGCTGGGCAATCTGAGGGTCAAATCCCTTCATGTTTGAGTAATCCCAAGAAAACACATCTTCAAACTCTTCACAAAGAGCAACAAAAGCTCTTTTGTCCTCAGCTGAGCAGATTTTACCAATTTTAATAAGCTTACCTTTAAAAATTTCTAGCTCCTCATAATGCTCTTCTTTAACCTGCATGCTATTCTTGATTTTCTTTAGTTGATCATTTGTACTAAAAATAGATTCCAAGGTTACTAATCCCTTAGGCAACTTGTTTGTTCGCAACTAGACAATTTGATCATTGCCATATTGTTGTTTAAGCTTATCCTGATTTATCACAGAAAATTCATCTTCTTCTAACAAGAAATGCGGGATCTGTTCATCACTTTCAAAAACTTGCCAATGAATATTATTATCAGGGATAGAGGGCATGTCCACTATTTTTACATGAGGTTGTGCCTTCTCCCTTTGAATATCACTGGGGATGTCAAACTAAGCCACAATTGTAGCTAACCTATCAGCATGATGGTTCTGATTTCTTGGAATAGAGATCAGATTGAAAGCATCAAATTCTTCAATCATGTCCCACACCCTATGTTTGTTGCATTTCAGAACATCATTTTTTGTAAGATGCAGTCCTCTTACCTGATTTACAATGAGTTCACTATCACCATACACCTATAAACATCCAATTTTCCTCTTCCTTGCCCACTACAAACCTTGAATTAATCCTTCATATTCAGCAGTGTTGTTTGTACATGCAAAGGCAAAATGGAAAGAAGAATAATATTTTTCACCTTGTGGTGACACTAGCATTACACCACCTCCAGATCCATTCCTGCTCCTTGAGCCATCAATGTACATTTCCCACACCTCATTTTGTTGTTCAACATCTTTTACAAGATTTGGTATTGCTGCTTCAGGCTCATGTAGTATATAAACCCCCATACCAGTTTCTTGGAATATCCTTTAGGATCATCCACACTATTTTCTAAGGCCCACTCTCTTAAGAGTACCTCTAGTATGCTTTCAGCTTGTAGTTCTTGAGCAGCAACTAATTCAGGGTCATTAGAAATAATGCAATTTGCATTAACAACACTTGGTGTGTAAGGCTCTATGTGATGATTTGAAAGCAACTCAGACTTTAAAGTTACTTTGGTGCCATATCTGGTCCTAAAAAACATGTGGGACTAGTCTGAGGATAAATATCCTCCTATCTTGGCTATAAATTCTCTTGATAAGCACATAGCAAAATAAGGAGGCAAATCTATGATGAAGACCTCCTGGAAGATGGAAACATTTGGGCAAGTGTGCAGAGTGAGACCTAGGTCTTTGATCACACCCATAGTATTGACAGTCATGCCATCTAATTGAAGTACACCTTTCTCAAGAGGCTGGTATTTAACCCCTAATTGGTCTACAATTTGTTTAGGCATCACAGAACTGCTTGCTCCACTATCCACCATGCAATTATGTACTAACTTATCTCCAATTATCAATGATACATAAAATGGGAGTGTTTTGGCACTTTTGTTTGGCTGTTTGCTGCTATCCTCAGATGAATTGGTAAGGACAGCCCTATTTGGGTCAACAGTTGTATCTTTGGATACTTTCAAATGAGACAAGGCAGATTGTAATATGTCCTTTTGGCCAGGGATGGCTAGGGAATCCCACATGGACATTGTCACATTCATCTTCTTCATATTTTCAATAATATTGAAATGTGGAATGACACTTACCTTCTGATTTGATTTTGTAGTAGCAACCTCTACTTGCAAATGAGGCATCTCCTTTGCTGCTGCTGGGTTAATTCTTTGTAGAATATGGGAAATATGTGAGGTAGAAGCACCGGCATGTCCTTTCTCTTTATTTGCTATTTGGTCTATCTCATAACCCCTCTTCTTGGCTCTTGTATTTGCTGCAACAAAACTCACCTTCATTGTTTATCATTGTTTATGCCACAGAACTCACCTTCTTGCCAATTTATGAAGGCAGAATCATTCTGAGGTTGTCCTTGTTGTTGTGCAGCTCCATAATTTGGTGTAGTTGGCTGTGAGACTGCCACATTTTGCACCATTAAAACTTGATTTATGACTCCATTTGAACAGGCTGCTTGACTGTGTGGCTGATTGCATGGATAGCACCATTCATACTCAGCTGCAAGGTTATTCTGAGTAGGGACAAGGTCCCTTACTACATTAATAGCTGCTGGATTATAAGGTTGAAAAGACCTATGATTCACATTTTGCCTCGCACCTTGGTAATTACTTTGATATGGTGGCCTATTAGCTTGGTAAGGCTGATTTTGGCCTTAATACTGTTGATTTTGCCCTTGAGGTTGTGGTTGATAAGGTTGCCTACTCTGGGATTGTTGCTTTTTAATATTTACCAACTCATTCCCAAAGGTCTACAAGATATTCTCTATTTTTTGCTGGCTATTTTTAATCTCCTTCAACTCTTGAGATGAACTAGAGGTAGCATGCTTAGAATTGGCAGTACTTGGTAATGCTGCCACAGTAGGTAAAGGGGAAAAATATGGGATTGGCAAAGGCATTGGAGCCTGAATCTCAGGAAAGATGGGTACCGGCGGTCTGGGTGCTATTTTTCTAGCCTGAATCAGATTGTTCTCTGCCCTAATGGCTAATTCATAAGCATCAGGTAAACTAGTACCTCCTAGTGATTGAATCATTACTAAAATATCACTATTAAGGGCCTTCAAAAAATACAAGAATGCATATTCAGTTGGAGGTCTTACCATGGTAGGAATTCTATCCCATGTCTTTTGAAATCTGAAGTTAAAATCCATCATTTGCTCCTGAGGAGCTCTTTTCATGGTGGTCATCTACTCAACCAATGATAGATTATCTTATTTGTCTTGGAATTATTTGTTTAATTTCTCTCCTAGATCATCCCAGGTTGTAATAGTCTGCACTGGTAGGATCCTAAACCATTGCAACGCCTTCCCCTTGAATGAAGTAGCTAGTAACCTGATGGCTACATTTTCTTGGGTTATATGATGCACTCCACATAGAGAAGCCACGTCTCTAATATGCTCAATAGGGGTAGTTTGATTCTCCCCTGTGAAATAGGGTAGAAGCTTCAAAGCTGCCATAGGTATAACATCATGTACCATTAAATTCAAAGGGCTGCCTCCATCAAAAGCCATGAATGGCTAATTTCTTACCATCTAAGTAACTGGGGTTAGATTTGCTTCAGTTGCTACAGGAACTATAGAAGCGATTGGTGTGAAATTTGGTGGAGTTGAATGTATCCTTTTAGAGATTAGAGTCCTTGCTATAGCTCTACTCTGTCTTCTAGGTGGAGACAGTTGCAAATATTCAAATGAGCTTGAACTCCTAGTTTGAATCTTTCTCATATAATGTTACAACAGAACTAATCTGCTTGTCCTTCCTCAGTGTGAGTCGCCAAATTGCAGGTTTAACCTCTTACAGGTCTGAAAAATCACTGGTTGCATATCAAAACCAGTAATAAAAGTTGTATTGTCCCACCGAGCGTGCCAGAAACTATTGTCACATGAAATTGCACCCTACTTGGAAGGATTCCAAGCATTCCAATGACACAATGGGAATGATCTCTAAGTGTGGGACTTTGCTAAATGAGATCAGACCTCTGGAGAAGGCCGGCTTCCTTGCCTGATTATCACCTAAAAACTATTGAATTTGAGGGGAAAAGGGAGAAGAAATGCTTTAAAATGAAAGATGAATCGACAAAACCTGAAACAAAAAGGGGTGATGCACCAGACAGATTTAAAGAAACTTTCACAGAACTGAAAAATGCACAACACAACCAGATATAGCAAGCAGGTATACATAGATTAGATGACTCTAGCAGAGGCAAGAAGAAATATGATTGAGAGGAATAAAGACATTCACAGACAACCATATATAGATTCACACAGAACTAGAAAATCGGTAAAGAGGTAAAAATAACTTGCATATATTTAATACGAAGCCAAGGTTATAGTGATAGAAAAGCTCTGTTGGAAAATAGAAAAGCCTTTATGCTAAAAATTTTCCAACCCCCTTTTACATCATATGAATGCATATATATAGCATTCCCAAATTAACCTAGGGCAGTGGGAAGATTTGCTCTAAGAGCTGTCTCAGAAAATATCCGCCCCTGAATGACTGTCCATCTACAGAAGTTATGGCGTCAAATACCTGGCACTGGGCAAATAGAAGATATTTTTAATCTTTAATGCAAGCAGCTTACTAATCAATCCCCAGCAACGCATATATCAAAATATCTGAAACAGGGCAGTGGAGAAGTATCTTTTACCATCAATGCAAGCTGCTTCATCATTGTGCAACAATGAATGCAAGAAGTATCCCTATCTGCTTAAAAATGGTTTCTGAAATGTCAACTTGACCAAAGTATTAAAAGCCAAATCTGAAAATGGAAAGGTGACAAAACTCCTGAAATCCTTGCCAAATGAAAGAGGGGACCAAAATATGCATCTTTGTCTCTTGCAGCATGTCAAAATTTTCTAGGACAGAGAGATACAGGTGTTCAAAGTTTTGGTCAACCACCTGTATATATCGCTTTGCATCTATGTATATATCAGCCTCTGAATCAGCCTCTGGATATACAAAGTGCCTTGTATATCAAGTTGTCGGGATGACCTTCAATCAATCCGTCAATGTATAAGGTCCTGCCGAAAATCCCTTGTATATCTTTCTTCTTTTGGCGCCTAAAACATCCTTTGAAAATGGCCTGTGTATATGCATTTTGAATCTGCATATACGTGGGCCTTTACCTTTTGAATCGGCCCTATATCACACCTGACATGTGGCACCATCTGATTCACTGAGTTGGTGTTGAGGAGCATCGCTGAAAACTGTATTTGCTTATCGGTGGTTGGAATGACTATGAACTGAGCTGCCGATGCATTTTGTCTGACTGATGACCCTCGTATATGGTCTTTGTATGTGCGCTTTGTATATCGTATGATATACAAATGCCAAATATATATGCCACGGACCTCAAAATAACCATTAGCTACTTTTGATCTTCCTTTCAGGTCTGGCTTGTATATGTTCCCCTTGTATATCGGTCTTGTATGTGCGAACATACAATCTGATATACATTCCACTGTAGCATTCTCACTTGTATGTAGAAGGCATACAATTTTCTTTGTATATATGCAGGCCCCACCTCTTATATCTCGGTGATATACAAACGCCTTTGTATATTTGGTCCTTGTATGTCGACTTGTATATCGACTTGTATATGCGAACATACAAGGTCAATATACATTTCACTGTTGCAAATGACCCTTGCATATTTGTCGATGTACATTGAAAAATCTACATTCACCTTTGCATATTCTAACATACAATCTGCCTTGTATGTCTTCCCTTGTATAAAACTCATTGTATATCCAAATATATAACATACAAACCCCTATATGCAAGCGGGAATCTTTGATGGAATATTCCTGCAATGTATAACCCGATATGCATATTTTTTCTTGTATGCTTCAAATGTATGTATCTACTCCTTGCACATTGCGAATGTATATTCAAACATACATTGGCGAACGTATATGCAAATGTACATTCAAAAATGCATATAAAATACAAGCATGAAGATGAAAATTCCCAGCGATAGAAAATGCTTGAAGTCAAAAGATTTCTTGGGTTTTCTGGGTTTTTTGCAAGGAATCTTTAGACAAGATCTTGGGAATTTTTATCAAGGTATACATGAGTATTTGAAGAATTTACACCTTGTACATGCATTTTCTAAAGGATTTTCAAGGAAAATACAAGGTGAAATATTTATCTCTGAGCAGAGGAAAAATAGGTCAACAATATTCAATCAACATTTGTTGCTCAAGTTGTCTACTTATTTTTCTTTAAATAATGGCATGTGATTTTAGCTCCAATACTCTTTTTTTCTTTTTCTTGTGCATAAAAAATGAAATGAGTGTGTTTTGAGGGTCTTAGAGGTCATTTTAAAGTGTTAGGTTTATGTTTTTTTATTTTTTTATTTTATTTTTCTACCTCGCTTAAACAGTTGAGTCCCAATGACAAGACTCACCAAGTTTGATGTGTCTCAGTGAAAAGAGTCATCACATACTTAGGCCTAGGTTCACCTTGCTAGGCTCTGGACTGACTAAGTTTGGGCAAGTCCTATAACTACATATTTCTATATATGTGATAATTGGTTATTGATTTGACCAAATATTGTTATTACATTAGTTATTATTAGTGCAAGAGTTTTGAATCTTGAAAGAGGAGACTGAGTTGTGCTCCATATTTGAAGACATTTTTGTATGTTTCACATTGTAGGTGGTATAGAAGTGAAAGTGGACCATAGAGGAGGTAGAAGAAATAATAAAAATTTTAAAGCACCTTGTTACAATTTGGCTAACATGGTGAGATTCATTCAACAATGAATCAAATCCATTGAGAGCACATAGAGGTGAGGAATGGTTGTGGTTGTGGATGTGAATGATGAAGAGGGACTAGATTAAAGGAACTATGCAAAGATGGTGTATCAAGTTTAGGGGAAGAAATTTTTGTTGAGTGAAAGTTTTCCTTAGTACTAATGAAGGTAGCGAACAAATCAATGTTTGATCTCCCAAGCTACTTGAGAAGCTTAAACCTAGAAGATTTATTGGACATGATCTCACTAAGATAAGTATTTTTAGTTTGAATCCATATACAATATAAAAAATATGAATTAAATCATCATGAAGTTGAAAGAACATGTTGCCTTGTGGTGAGATTTAGTTTAGAAAGGTTGTGTATGGATGGGGAAGCACATGATTACTAGCTGGGATTGTTTGGTCACCAAGTTGAAAGGGAAGTCCATACCCAACAACTATTTGTTGGATTTGTGTAGGCAAACTCCATAATTTATGCCAATGTTAGACCACAATAAAGTAATACATTGAGGTATTCTACAACCTTAGTATTCATGCCAATCATGTGGAGGATGACATGGAGGAGGTCTCAAGGTATATAAATATTTTGCAAATTTCTATTGAAGATGATATTTATTTTCTATATATTTTTTTCTAAAGAGGAAGTCTATCAACTTACTCTCTATGGAGAGGAGAAGTTGCATAGAAAATAGGGTTTGCACAACAAAGGCTAAGGTGGAAAGATCAAATAGGGTGGTGGAAGACAAACCTAAGTACAAAAGGAGACTATTGAGCCTAGCATGTTACACATACCTTAAAGGATGAGAAAACCTCCAAGAAAGGTAGTCAAGGCTATGACAAAGGATTCAATGACTTACTTCATATGAGGTTAACTGAGCACCACACATTTGAATGTCTAAATGCTATATGATAATAAGGTCATGTAGACAAATGCATATGTGTTGTATATGGAGAAGGCATTCAAGAAGTGATATAAAAAGCATAGCTTCAAAGGTTCGAGAAAATTTGATGATGTGCAAGGTGAACTACTTAAACTCATGCTTGATGACAAAGAACCATGGTTGAGGAAGAGCATCTTCCACACTATGTACATATAGAGGAAAGTGTTGTAAGTTGACAATTGATGGTGGTAGCATGAATAACTTAGTGTCCATGGATAAGAAATATGGGTTAAATACTACACCACATGTCATACAAAGTCTCTTGGTCACAAAAGGGACAACAACTCATGGTGAGAGAACAATGTTGACATAAATTTTGTATTGGAGGATACACAAATGAAGTATGTTACAATGTAATTTTAATGGATGCATGCCATTTGTTGTTGGGTAGACCTTAAAAATATGATAAATGTGCAATCCACAAAAAATAATGGATATCTTCACCATCAGTAAGGATGGGAAGAAATTTGGATTGTCACTAATGAAGGTTGAAGAAGACTATGCAGAGGGCAAAGTGATGTTGTGTCACTAAAGTAGTTTATTAAAGATATAAGGAACATGTAGTATTGTTATTTACTAGTAGTTAGGTCTGCATAGAAGGAAGAACATAATATTGAACCTACAACTCTGAAGACCTTGAAGTTGAGGCATTGTTTCAAGATTTTTGATGTAATACAAGAAGGAGCGTTAGGAATTATTTTCTATGGGTAACATATATCACTACATGGATCTAATTCTTAATTCTCATCTAGAAACTAAAGAAACACCCAAGATAACCCTTGACATGAGTGCGAAATTCAATAGACAAGTGGAAGACCTACTCGATTAATATGAACTCTCATTTAGAAAATTATGAGCTCTCATGTAGTGCTTGTGCCAAAGAAGGGTGGGGAATGGAGAATGTTTACAAAATCTCACACCATCAATGATATCACAATCAAGTACAAGATTCCATTGCCACACATAGATTACCCAATGGAATATCTTAGTGATGATAAACACTTTTTGAATACTGCTATTAATAGTAGATATCACTAGATCAAAATTTGAGGAGATGAGTGGAAGACCATGTTCAGGATAAAGAAAGGATTGTACAAGAAAACATAAATTAGGGCATTCACTGGGGATTCATAACTTTTTTACAACCTAGGATCTAGATGAAACAAGTTCTTCATCAACATCTTTGGATGGATGGAATTTCCCATAAGAGGTAACACAACCTCCTAACTATAGGTGGCAACCATTATCAAATGTTCTAGAGTCACAAAGTTTGATTCTTAAGATCATCTCAATGTTGCTTCTTTGTAGCATTGTACAACATTGTCAGATAATATCTTATTGTCCTTAGAGGTCTAATTGTTTTGAAGGAGATTAACATTGATAATGTTTTCCAAAAGGAACCATAGTGCTATCCTTCAACATCTTGTGCATAAATGGGTTAGCAACCATCAGTAATATCCCATGCAAGAGGATCATCAACCTCTTTGGATTGATGGAATTGCCTGGATAAGAGGTAACACAATCTCGTAACTATAGGTGTCAACCATTATCACATGCTCTAGGTTCACAAAGTTTGATTCTCAAGATCATCTCAATGTGGCTTCTTTGTAGTGTAGCACAACATTGATAGAGAATGGTTTCTTGCCCTAAGAGGTCTAATTGTTTCCAAGGAGAAAGTTGATCATGTTTTCCAAAAAGAACCCTATTGCTATCATTTATCATCTTGTGTATAAATGGGTTAGAAACCATTAGTAGTATCCCATGCAAGACGATCTTTGTATGGGATACTATTGATGGTTCCTAACCCATTAAGATTATTCTCTTGCATGTTCAACATACCACCAAGATGCTTTGCATATAAAATAGATTCTAGAAAAATGGCTTGGCATAATTTTCCACAAGATAAACATGTGCGTTCCCTTTAGTGACAATATTCAATTTTAAGGGTCAACACTCAAATCTTTGACAACAACATAGTTTGATCCTACAATACTATTCTAGAATGCATGCAGTAAACACATGGTTGCATATGCATCTTCTCTAGCATGTTTGTTTGGCACCATATGTTTTATAAATTTGTAAATATACATAACCATGCAATACAAACATCAAATTAGTACCATATAGGTCTAAGATTTGTCACCTAATCATACACATGTAAAGTGAACTATACATGGATGACATTTTTCAGCCTTCTATTTGTAGGCCTAGCTGATAGCCACTATATAAGTATAAACTATGTACATAGTTTAGGAAGAGCATTTACAACTCACAATATAGAATACAATCTATTATACATTTACATATGCAACCTTACAAATCCATCATTACTATGAGTTGTACCTCTCCAATATATTTTGGCATATTAGTTGTACATAGTTTCTCATTGTCTTATCACATGTGTCTATGCTTCCCACCATAGTATTTATTTATATATTGTATACATTCAATATCAATGAATATAGAATAATATTCCTCATGCATTTATCATGTCTCTATTTAGCTCTATTCATGACATTATATAGAAGCACTTCCACAACTCAAGCTATGCATTAGAGGTAAGCCTATGTCTATTAGCTTAGTTATAACTTTGACTATGTATGAAGTTGCCCTCTAATCTTAGACATAAATTAGATCATTGGAATCAAAGCATAAAGGCTTTATCTTGTTGAACACACCAGGATATGGAGGGGGGGTGAATCAATATCCAAACAAATCTCAAACCCTTCGAATCAAATTAAAACTTAAACTTTATAGCATTAACAAAACCATAAAAGATCAACACAATGCACAACACCACATAACACTAGATGTATGTGGAAAACCCCAAAAGGAGAAAAACCATGGTGAGGGTTAACTCACAATATATGAAGCTCACTGTTATAAAGATTAAAACTTTTTTTAGGGCTACAACCCAAGGAAGCTACTACTCCCTACTAACTTTGTTTTAGGGCTTCAACCCAAGGAAGCTACTACTCCCTGAAGAAAGGTTTTAGGGTCACTCCCAAGGAAGCTACAACTCATTGCAGACTTTGTTTTAGGGCTACAACCCAGGGAATCAACTACTCCCTGAAATAAGAACAAACTCAGAAAAGATTATAGCATGACAGTCCTACTGTCTGAAACTGATAATGAAGCTCATTCGTTTTGATGATTGCACTTCTTCTTTTTAACTTCTCTCTGACGATTTAATTAGTTAGGAACACTTAATTCCCTTCTATCACAAAAATATCTTCAAGATGAATCTAGAAAGGCTCTATCACTTCTATTCTTTCTTCAGTCACACATCATAATGCATTATACATCCATATTCTGCTCCTTACATTCACATTGCAATCATACCTCATCTAGATAAACTAGGTTTACAATATATACATGATATTACATTGAATACATTGTATGTCGGCCAAAGAAAACAAGATTATTACAATTACAATTCAGTCAGAGCTCAAACAACATGAAACGTGTAGAGGGCAAGTCCTATCATGAACTACATGCAATACCAGGAAGAGAAACACACCTTGTGGATCCTAACACAAGCTTAACCCATTCCTAAACATCCTTCATAGCATCATCCTTCATAGAATAACATCCACACGCTTCCACTAGTAGAAAAAAAGGAAAAAATGATTAAAAAAACTACCAAAAATTGGTCATGTGATTAGTAGTTTGGTCACGTGACCATTGGTAGTTTATTGCTAGTCATTTATCTCGCGACCAAATTTATGACCAAAAAATTTTTAGTCATTAATTTGGTAGTATATTTAGTCATTAATTTGGTAGTATATTTAGTCATAAATTTGGTAGTTTATTTAGTCATCAATTTGGTAGTATATTTAGTCATCAATTTGGTAGTATATTTAGTCACGTGACCATTGGTAGTTTATTGCTGGTCATTTATCTCGCAACCAAATTTATGACTAAACAAATTTTAGTCATTAGTTTAGTCATCAATTTGGTAGTATATTTAGTCATCAATTTCTGTCAGTTGGTAGTATATTTAGTCAATTGGTAGTTTATTTAATTGTTTTTGAGGTTTAAACATAAAACACAAAAAAGCATAATCAATCATTCATTTGCACATAATGAAACAACTATTAAGAAGGCAAAATAATGAAATTTTGTTGAGAAAAGGTGTTTTTACAATAGATACAAGACTTAAATATGTCTTTGGTTTGAAAAATATGTTACAAAGTGTGTTTCTCAATGTTGTGACTGAGAAAACTGAGTTACAATGCTCTATTTTTTTCTTATACAACTCCATAACATGAAAGAACTACTTGCAAAATGAAGCCTAAATATTTCATCATGGGCTTTTACATCTCAAAATATGAATAAATGTATCAAAACTCACTTAATATTGCTAATTGTTGTATTACTTCTTCTTTGCTGCATCTGTTGCATTTGTACAAACAGAACCCAATAATGCAATAAGTAAATTGCCACTTTGTAACAAAAAGCAAATAAGTAACTTACTTTAACATGTTCTTTCAAAGAATATTTACCTTCTTGACTTCACAGATCTTCTTAGATCTATTTAGATAGAGTACGTCAAAATAGACAATATAAATAAAATATGAAATAGTAGTAAGCTGTACAAAATGGACAACATAGATTTATGTGGAAAATCTAATTTGTACCAGGAAAAACCACTGGCAAAGATCTCTCAATAATTTTACTTAAATATTAGCCACTCTACTTAAATATCATCCACTTTAATAGTTAAACAACTAATAGCAATTTTACACCTCATTCACAACAAAAAGTGGTAAATATTTGTCCTATTTTTATTGGACAAAATTAACGTTTGACTGTTGAAGTGGATAATATTTAAGAACAGCCTAGCCTCGCATCCATTCTCACTATTCAACAACTATCCCCAATAATACGAGATATAGTCACTGAGAGAAAACAACAACTCCATAGGGCATTTGAATGGCTCATTTGTTAGAAAATATCTAATCAATGAGCTAAAAATTGATGAGAAAATACTGGTATCTCTTGTACATCCAGAAGACTACGTTAATTCACTTAGGAATGGGACAATTGTTGTCGTAGTTGATGAGATTCCATACATTAACATGGTCATGTCAGAAAATTTTGGTGAATTTGAGATTGTGAGTCGACCATTCTACAGGGGAGGATTTGGATTTGTAAGTATTTATTCCAAGAGATTGTGCATTTTTATTTCTGTTGGGTTGAAATACACTCTTTTAACTCTCTGTAGTCTATGATGTAGTTATTTGCCAAAGGGTCTCTAGTGGTTCCAAAAATTATATCTGCAGTTCTGAATATTACTCAAAACAAATTAGACCTAGACAGTATTCGCAGCAAGTGGTTTAAGCCTTCTGATTCATGCAATGATCAGAACAGTGGTATTTCTGAAGAAGACAAGGTAGATGACAGTGGGAAGTTGAGTCCATGGAGATTTTGGGGTTTGTTCATCATCATATTGGTGTTATATTGAGAACCTCTTGCAAACAATAGCATAGAACCATGAATGAATTAGGACTTCATGAAACTCGAACTTAAACTCGACTATGTAATGTAAAAACAATTTACTAGTATAAATGAAAGAAAACAACCTTTAATATAATGGAATTTAAAAAATAATTGATAACATGAATTAGTAGATTAAATAACTTATAAATTAATAAATAATAAACAAAAAAATCTAACAAATTTTAGAATTTTTCTAAAAATTATCACCCTACCTTGGGCACCTCTAGATCCAATTATTAGTATTATATATACATGTTGCTATGCTATCTATCGAAATGTGTGCAAAATTAAATTGGAATAGACATCGATGGATATGCAATTTTCACCATTACAATTTTGAAAGTAGAATGGAGGCCAGGAGTTTGTATAACTACAGTACCTAAATATGCGGTCAAATAGAAATTCATTATAGTCAGGGCTTAAATTTGACAGTTGTATAGTTGTATTTAGACATTTTAGTTGTAAAATACAACTGAATTTTTGAAAAGACTATATCATATGAAAGGAAAGATTATGGACAAACTGTCAAAATTTATATAGGATTATGATGATATATATATTTGGTCTTTATATAATTTATTTCTACTAATGTAAGTCATAGTATTTTAAAGGAAATATTGAAAAGGCTAAATCAATTTTTATGGTAAGCACAATATAGATGATGTTCTTTATGTCAAGGGTCTCCAACATAATCTTCTAAGTGTAGGAAAAATGTGTAGTAGAGGATATAACCTTGTGTTTTAGGATGATGGTTGTGAAATCATAAAAGAAAACTCCAAAACTTTAGTTGCTATAGGAACAAGGACAAAAGGAAATGTATATCAGCTCAAAGGTGCTAATGGTATGTGTTTTATGACTCAAGTTAATGAATACTAACTATGGCATAGAATAATGTGTCACATCAATTTTGATAGCCTAGTGAAGATCAACTCTACTTAAGCTGTGAGGGATCTGCCAATAATTACAAAGCCTATCAATGCAATTTGTAAGGAATATTAGATTGGGAAGCAAACAAGGAGGAATTTCAAAATCAAGGAGTATTCCACCATAGGACCCCTAGAGTTGGTACATACAAATCTGTGTGGACCCACAAGAATAGGAATCTTTCAAGGTGACAGGTATTTCATGTTGTTAATTGATGATTACTCTAGAATGACTTGGGTAACCTTTCTTAAAGAAAAATTAGAAGCTCTAGTTAAGTTCAAAGCATTTAAAATTATGGTTGAAAATGAAATAGATTTGAAAATCAAGTGCTTAAGGTCTGACAGAGGTGGTGAGTTCACCTCCAATGAGTTTAACTGCTTTTGTGAAGATCATGGAATAAAAAGGCATTTGTCATTCCTTAGGAATCCTCAGCAGAATGGAGTTGTGGAAAGAAAGAATACAACAGTTCAGGAAGTAGCAAGTGTTGGCAAGAGACACATTGTGGCTTTATGATTGTTATCATTGATGGCAACAAAGTTCATCCCACACATCTGCAGGACATGGTGTGCCTATACTGGAAGTCAGATTGAAGAGTGTTTTGGTCTGGTAAGCAAGAACAGAGCAAGTGGCAAGGTCCAACAGTCAGGTCCAGATCTCTCAGAGGAAGTATCTTAGTAAAGTGCGGACTTGGGGAAATCAAGAGGTGTACCTTGACTGATACATTCCAGAGATTGAGCCTCTAGTGATGAAAGAGTGAAAAGATATGAGCACCTAAGTTTTGGGTTCCTGTTTGGTAGAGTTGATAGAGGAAGAACTGACCGGTAGAGCATCAGACCTTAATCCGGATGAGTTATTGATGGCGATCAAGTTTCTTAAGGTATCATTCATGATTGGCTGACATGATTGATGACTTCTATAAGCATCTCCTTGATATGCATCACTTGATAAGGATTCAACTGATAGATCAAAGTTTGGGAAAATATTGACTATTCCAGATGCCGACTAGAAAGATGCTGAAATCATTGGTGCGGATATATATACCAGATGGATTTGGATGTGAAGCTGTGTGTTGTGTGTGGTGACGTGTGAAGAAAAGTAGAAGGGCAATGTGAAGACAATAAAACAAGTCCGGTATGTGACAGGACATCAGCACCAAAGAAGAGGAAGAATGAAGTACAGTAGATCAGTGTATTGAGCCTAACCGGAACTGAACCTCAGCATATGTGGATGCTTCTCATCAGTTCAAGTTTCTTGTTACTCTCTTATAACTTGTAGACAGTGAGTCTCTTGTAGGCAGTGAGCCTCTTGTGAGCAGTGTGCTCAGGTAGTGAGCCCTAATTGGCAAGTTCCATTTTGTATTTCTATTCTTCTAATAGAGAATATATTCTTGGGTTAGTCACCCCATGGTTTTTCCCTTAACAAGGTTTTCCACATCAAAATCATTGTGTTATGTATGTTGACTTTATTTCTGCTTTCATGATTATGAATGCTTATTTGCTTTGATGCTGCACTAGTTGTTAAAGAAGAACAGAAAGTTAAATTAATTAAGATAACTAATTCACCCCCCCTCTCCATTATCAATAGTAAGGACAATGTTGAAAGAAGAAAATCTACCATATATCTATTGGAGATAAGTTATTCACACTGTAGTCTACATACAAAATAGAGTGCAAGCAAGGGTCAATAATTCAAATACTCCATATGAACTATGTGTTAGCATTGGTTACTACATTGTTCAGGTTCAGTTCGTTGTAAGTTAGCGTTGGTTACTACACTGATCAGATAGTTTAGTTCGTTGTAACTATAACTCATTATAACTGTCAACCAACTCCAACTCTCTCAGTATATATACATGGATGTATCTGCACTTTAAAACATCGAATGAATAATGAAACATTTTACTCTTTCTCATTTGGTATCAGAGTGTCAATAGTTATGTTCCTATGAATAGCTTTCGGAGTTAATGCATAAGGCTGTAACAAACTTGCTCCTTTGCTCCCGCAGGCCTAGTCCAATGCCAAGGCATTTCAATCTACCATGAATATTTCTGTGGAGACAATGTATAATCTGGTGGACATAAGACAACGTATAATCTAGTGGACGTAGGAAGTAGGATAGAAGGTGATGGAGTTTTGCTGAGGTGTGCAGGAAACAGTCTTGGAAGGAAGCATTGAGTTTGGAGGCCTTTACAGGGAGATTGAAGTCATTCTCATTGCTTTTGTGCTCTTTACTATAGCAGCTGTTGCCTAGACTAAAGTTTCTCTATCCAAGCCATTTGTAGCACTCTCCATAAGGTATTTGAACGAGGAAGACATAGTCTGCAAAACCCGGCAATCAAAGAAAAGTGGATGTCCATTATCATCTCAAATTGGTATGTATTGAAGTGTGTATTTAAGTCTGAGTAAGAAGTCAATCTTTTGGAGTATTATATAAAGGGAGATTCCATTAGACAAGTATTTTGGTTTCAATTTTCATACTTGGAGAATGAAAATTCAAATGCAACTAATGAATAAAAATTTATGGGCAATAGTAACTGGAAAGGAAAAAGCACCTACAGATGCAAATAAGTTATTAGATTGGAGTAGTCAAGATGATAAAGCCAAGGCTATAATTGGTCTTGCTCTTTCTGACATCGAATTGCACCATATTGATTTGGATAAATCATCAGCCAAAATTTGGGATAATCTGAATAAATTGTTTGGAGCAAAAGTTGTTAATGCAAAGTTTTCTCTAAAACTTCAATTATTTCGGTTTAAGATGGAAGATGGAATCACAATGTCAAATCATATAAGTAACTTGTAGTCTCTCATTAGATAGCTAGTAGAGGTTAAGGTTACAGTAGATCATGATGATGCTAGGGCCATCCTATTAAATAGTTTGCCTTCAAAATACAACAATGTTGTTTTTACACTCAGTCAAATACCTTCACAAACTCTAGAAGGTATGATTTCTGCTCTTCTATCAAAAGAGAAGAGAACAACAGAAGATTCAAAAGATGATCCTCAGGAGAAAGCATTATTTTCAAGAAGAATTACAAGAGATCAGAGAGAATCAAATGTTTTTATTGTAAGAAAAACAGTCACATATCTTGGGATTGTAGAACTTGAGCTAGTGATGTTCTTAAAGGAAAGCTTAAAAATGAAGGAAATCTTTCTTGCATTGAAGAAGATAAGGATCCACTAGATATTGAGGATGAGGATCCACCAGATGGAGCTATTAATTTGTGGATATGCTCTTTAAGCAGGGTCAAATTGGAGGCTAGCAACATCAAAGGATGGAGGATTTTCCATCATCTCAAGTTAGCTTCTCGCTTTGAGATGATGCTTTGCATGAGAAGCATTTTTATTTTTGGTTGTTTTGTTTTTCTTTGTTGATGCTGATGGAGCTGACAGATTTGAAGAATGTATGTTTTGTGAAGATTTTGTTTTGGAGATAGGTTTGGGGTTTGGTGTTGAGCTTAATATGGATTGTTGTCCAGCGAGCTTCAAAGAGTATATGATCTTGAATTATACCCTTTCACAGTCACTAGACAACATGGCAGAGATCTGTCATATCTATTAGAGTCCATTGTCGAATAATTCAAGACTCTGTGATTTGAGAGCTAGGGACTAAAGAGCTCAAGAACATGGCTCAAAGCTACGCCTTTCTAAGGGTAGACAAGACAACATGATGGAGCCTCGCTTGGTTCAGGATTCGTTCTTTGGGAGAAGATCTTCTATAAAATATGTATTCATATTATGTAATAAGCGTTGTTGCATATTTTAGCATTCAGGGGGGGTCCCTTGGTACTATTGCAGGAACAATATAATAAGGGGGGGAATGTTAGCATTGGTTACTACATTGTTCAGGTTCAGCTCCCTACTATGGTATGGAAGAACTCCTACTATAAAATATTTTAGAGTGTTTGGAAGTAAGTGCTACATTAGGAGAGATGAACAAATTTTTGGAAAGTTTGATACAAGATCGGATGAAGGAATCTTTCTTGGATATTCTACAAAGAGAAAGGCTTATAGGTGCTACAAAAAGAGGCTAAAGAAGATAGTTGAAAGTGCAAATGTTAAAGTGGATGAAAAACCACATCAAAGCTCAATACTAATAGAAGGATATGAATATTATGAGTCCCCTTACAGAGAAGAAGAAAAGGAAATGCAATTTAATGAAGAAGATGCTTCAGAAAGGGTTCCTAAGACTCCCAAGTTATATGTCCAGAAGAATCATTCTGAAGATCACATCATTGGAGATAAGAACAAAGGTGTATTAACAAGAAGAGAAATTGCTATGGCATATGAACAAGTAAAAATGTGTTTGGTGTCTTTAGAAAATAGAACCCAAAACAATGACTGAAGCATTCAAAGATGAACATTAGATCAAAGCTATGGAAGAAGAATTGATGTAGATTGAGAAAAATCAAACTTGGGAAATTGTCCCAAGAATAACAGACAAAAATGTAATAGGAACTAAATGGGTATTCTAGAACAAGTTGAATGAGAATGGAGAAATAGTCAGAAATAAGGCTAGGTTTGTGTGTAAAGGCTACTCACAAGTGGAAGGAATAGATTTTGAGGAAAAATATGCTCCAATGGCAAGAATGGAGGCTATTAGAATGTTTTTGGCCTTTGCAGCTTATATGGATTCAAAGTTTATCAGATGGATGTGAAATCTACATTCTTGATTGGAGAATTGGAAGAGGAGTTATACATTCAATAACCAGAATGCTTCCAGTTATCAGATGATCCAAGTATGGTCTGCAAATTGAAGAAGGCATTGTATGGACTCAAACAGGCTTCTAGATCTTGGGATGTAAGATTGCATAGATACTTGCTTCAGTAAGGATTCATAAAGGGCACTGCAGACAACAATCTGTACTTTAAAGTTGAACAAGATCAAATCTTGATAATGGAAGTATATGTTTGTTGTCCCCATTTTTTTTAACACAAAAAATTTAAACTTTTTCCTCTATTCTAAGGTGTCATGTTGTCTAATCGAAATCACAGTTTGGTTTATCAGTCTTGTACCATCACAAATCTGAGTTAATCACAATAGATGATGAATCTACATGTGATAGTTGGGCCATTTAATGATGCATCTAGATTGGCAAATGTTAGTGTTTCTACGTATGGCATATGAGTTTAGTTGAGAGCAAGGGATCATGGCATTATGTTTTTATAGCTATGCTAATGTTGGTGAATATGATAACCTCCATTCATCCTCTACATCTGTGTTAGTTTGTGATTTTCCTCTGCAGTCATTTTCTCCGTGCAAGTTGTAAATTTGAGTCAAGCATTTGATGCAAATTGAAAAATTGATTTCAAAGTGCATATCCCAAGGAAGAAACTCAAATATGAACTAGACGTTGTCTTTCTGGATTGGAGATTTGAGGATATAGGTGATAATATTTCAGGCAAGTGGAGTGAAGATGAGAAGCAAAAGTCTTTACATAAAGAGTCTCCAGTGAAATCTTCATTAGAGGAGTTGGACTTTATTTGCGAAGAGAAAATGAAAGTGAATGAATTTGATCATCTGATAACTATTAAAACATCAAAGAATTTAATGAAGAAATGATTGGTTTATGCCCAAGTTCCTATCAAAAGATTCTAGCTTCGGAAAAAGAGGGATTGCAGATAGTAGAAAAGGAGTACTATTTGGTAGTTGACCTAACATTTGGCATTTTTTTGTCTGCTTAGCATAGTATACTACATAAAAGAAGAGCTCGAGCATCATAAATCCATTTCGCAAGACTATACAATGTCCACAGGGTTTGCAAATGCGGTGAGTGTAGACCGAGCATTTTGTTTCACAAATGGATCATTGTTTTGGCCTTTGTTACATGCCTTGTAAGAATAGAACAGGAAATTGTTATTGACAATGACATATATGGAGGCATCGAACAATCAATCAAAACAATAGCAAAAAGGTCTACCTTGCAACGTCATTCTTAGAAGGTCAATCCCTACAGATGGTGTTGTTGAAGTGGAGATTGTTGTAGCCAAATGGATGGCAACTGTGAAGCAATTCTAAAGGTAAGATTGATTGTTTGATAGAATGCCTTTGGGGCTGTAATGATCGTAGAATCTGCCATAGATGGACGTGTCCGAAAGGAAGTCGAGTGAGGAGATATCAACAAAGGTTCCTTGTTATGAAAATATGATCCAGGTGGATGGTTGTGGGTGTCATCTTTGTGAAAGGATCTTATTGCTGGCTTCTTGCTCCCGGTAATCCTTATACACAGAATAACATGTTACATACATTATTTAATGTTAAGTGTCTGTAAACATTTACTTTGATCTCTTTCAAAAGGTTTTAGAACCTTTGTGCAAATTGCTTTGATATGAATATGGGTGGTGGAATATGCACAAAATGGAGTTGTTGAAGAAGCTCTAAATTTTCAAGCAGAAACAATCAACAGTTGTATTGCTAACTTCCACGGCCAAAGGATAAGAGTTCCAAGTTGGTATGCATAGAAATTGCAAAACATAGAGAAGTTTCTCGCCAAAGATAGGATCTTGCCAGATATCACAGCCTTGCAGTATGAGTTTGCCAGATGTTATAGCCTGAAATGGCCCGAGTCATCATGGATGTGATCGTGGTAATGCTTCAAAACACGCATGCAAAATATGAACACACTTAATAGGCCACAGTCTAAGCATAAAGATTTGCTATTATGAGATCAAGTTTTATAAACTTTACGAGCATTCTAGGCCAGATGAATAGAGAAACTTATACCTAATTTTGAAATGCTCCTACGGATATAATGCGCACAGTGTAATTTGTTGAAAATGTTAAATAGTTTTAAAGCAAATGGAATATCATGGCATGATGTGAACAAATTGGAATTGTGGAAAGGGCTTTAAATATTCAAACAGAAATAGCTAGTGGTTGTAACGTCATATTTCACATTTTCAGCCAGCATTTCCCAGCCTGTAAAACTAAATGCATCAGAAAGTGTTCTTTTTGGCTATATATTACAGCTAGAAATAATTTTGATATGCAAGATGTGGAAGCATTTACAAGGGGCGTAGCCTTTTGGACGTTAACGCTAGTTCATATTGAAAATCAACACGTTGCTATGCAAAAAATGGATTTGTTGATAAGGCTTTAGAAACTTCTAAAAGGCCAGTGACAGGTGTAAACCCAAATCCTTCAAACTTCACCATCACGCCAACTCAAAATAGAAAATGTGGAATGAAAAGTAGCTTCTATCAGTTATCATCTCCGAAATGCTCAAGAGTAGTGCATGCAAATGTGGAGTCTTAGATAAAGTCGCGGCCTTGTTTCCAGAAGAAATGGTATTTCTAATACAAGATAACCATTAATCGATGGCCATAAAAATAGATTTGCTGAAGTACTTTAGAAACATTCAAGCAAATGCAATTGTCTTGTGTGATGCCAAACTCCACAAAGCATTAAGCTTGAAGCTCATTCTGTGAAAAGAACAGGAAAAATTCATGCTAAGTGGTCCCCAGTTGCGACGGCAAGATATAGAATGCTCCCTGATTTTGTTTTGTTGAAAGAGGTTTATGGTGACCTTGCATAAAGACTTGTTGGGAAGTATCCTGTAATGTGGCCAATATCTTCTCTCCCCGATCCAGAATAGCAGATTCAGATTTGGAGATGCATTATTTTGTGAGATAATGTAGTTGGAAGTATTCTAGGTTCTGGCTTTTCTGAAAGGTGTGGATATGTTAGTGAAAATTACTGGCAAAGATTGCGCTGTCCCTTTTTCAATAAATCTCATGTTTGCGGTGGATGTAAAGTTTCTACTTAGGGAGGAAGTGTTTGGTTGGCTTCCTGAATGTCCCAGTGTAATTGGTGGGAGCATGAATAAGACTTCAAAGTGTAACAGCTATCAATGTTAACACAATCTTCAAGTCTACCTAGCAGCTTCAAGAGTAAATCCTATTCCACAGTAGGTCATGGCAACTCACATACCTGATTCCGTAAATGATATTGGAATGCTCAGCAATAAGGGGGAAGGTATACTACAGAAACATATCAAAGATTTGAAGACTTTTAGTGGTTTTGCTAATGGATGTGACCTGGCTTTTGAGTCTGTACACAAATTAGAGATGATAATTGGAGGACCCTTGTATAAATTGGATACAGATGATCTATCAAGCGCACATAAGTGAATTGGAAAGCATCAGATTCATTTTTTTTCCTTCCAGCATTCTTCGATCCCTTCATATTGGGGATTCAAGCGGAGTGGCAGTACCAACAAATGATTTGCTTTGGTAACAACAATGTTCTAATATCCTACACAATATTTGGAATCCATAAGTTTAAATATCCTCTAAATTCAAACTGGCATGCTCTCCCTGCTGCAAGGATCATTACATGGTTTTCTACTAGTGATGATGTCTGAAAATGGGTCGGTGCACTTAATGATAGAAATTCCAGCCAAGTATTGCTTTACAGTATAGCTTTACAGTTGATGATATAGTCATAGGTATTGTTGTCATCTCAGAGTTTGTGCAGGACTTTGTAGACCAAGTGTCTTGTTGAAATATTTTGACTATGTGGCTTTATGAATAGAATAAAAAGAATTGGGGGCCACCTATGAAGTCCAAAGATCAAGTGGTGCCAGAGGAAACATTCATTTCTCTATTCGTGAATTTTTTATAAACTGACGGTAAAATGCCAAGAGTTAGGAGTGACTCTTTATTTTCTTTCAATTTTGTAATATTTCTGGAGGAAACGTATGGCTTTTGGGCTCCTATTTTTTCAGGGAGGAAGTCTTTATAGGCTAAGGAGAAGTTATTGTAGGGATCTTTTTGCTATTACACCAAGAGCTCCTGTGAGAGTTGTAGAAATGTAGTAACTAGATGTTTATTTCTATTTTCTATATCTTCTCAGCTAGCGAGGTTTCTGATCCCCCTTGCACTTTGATGCACGAGTGAGACTTGATTAGTCTGGAAGGTGTTTTATTATTTTATTTTCCTGTAGATTTGGGAGTTTTGTAAGGGAGTAATAAGGAGACTTTGTACTTATTTCATTTGGAAATATAGAAGAGTTGTTCTTATGTCTGCAATGTCTTCTCATGGGCTAGTTACTCTTGTGTTTAATTAGTTCCCTTTCATGATTATGTACTCTTTCACTCATCTCTTGATATGAAGGTGTTATTAGAGGCCTTTATGTCTCTGTGTTAGTGTTTTACTTCTTTCATTGTGGAGATTTGTGTTGTGTGCCTATGTTAATAGGCAAATTTCTTCTCTTTCCCTTTCACCTTATCTTCTTCCTTTTTGCTACCTTTTCATAATTTTTGGTTAAAAGTGCCTAAAATATAAAAACCCCCATCATACAAGGGAGGTGCCCCTCTCAAATGTAGAGGATAATCATTTCACTGACAACGATTAAGCCATTTTTTGGTTGCTTTTGTTGCTGCTTGTTGGGAAAATCAGAGTGTATTTTTGTAGTGACAAAACTGTTAACCAAAAATGTTGATAATATAATCTTTGGAGGAAATGAAGGTATGTGTAAAACATTTGCAGAAGAGATGCACAAAGAGTTTGAAATGTCAATGTGTGGGGAAATGAATTTATTTCTTGAGTTACAAATCAGTTAATCTGAAAAAGGTATTTTCATTTCACAGTCAAAGTATGTTAAGGAAATATTGAAAATGTTTAGAATCGAAGACTCCAAAAGGGTATGTACTCCCATGACTACTAGTTGTAAGTTGAGAAAAGATGATGAATGTCCTAAGGCTTATCAGAGCAAGTACAGATCAATGATTGGTGGACTATTATACCTAACTACTAATAGACCAGATATCATGCATCCAGCTTGTCTTGTGGCTAGATTCCAAGTAGATCCCAAAGAGTCACATGTTTTAGTAGTAAAAAGGATATTTAGATACTTGAAAGGCACTCCAGATTTTGGCTTATGGTATCCCAAGGATACTTATTTCTCTTTGAGTATATATATAGATGTAGATTGGACATGATGTATAGATGATAGAAGAAGTAAAAGTGGTGGTGCTTTCCTTCTTGGAAGTAGACTAGTTTCATAGTTGAGTAAGAAGCAGGATTTAGTGTCATTATCTACTACAAAGTCAGAGTACATTGCAACAACATATTGTTGTACATAGGTGTTGTGGATGAAGCAGACATTGAAAGATATCAAAGTATCATATGATGAACCTATTCCTATCAAAGTATCGAAAAGGTTGTAGAGAATGAGGTGAAATTGGAGTATCTTCCTAAAGATACTTTTGAGTATCTCTGGAAAAAGTTAGGGGTTATTTTCCCTCCTTTTGATTAGATGCATAAGTATGTGCATCTATCTGGGAAACATTTCAAGACACATTCTTAGTCCTAGATTGATGTTGAAGGCTACCTCTTAGGGGGTGTAGGTAGTAGTACTATTGGTTGGTGTAGTCAGTTGGAGTATATCTTATGCCCCTAAGGGGGAGAGTGTAGAAAAGTGAAAGCAGTGGAGTGAGAGAACGTGCGTGTTAGTGTTACAAGTGTTGCCCTTTGCCATTGATGTCAAAGGGGGAGAGAGTTGAAGTGAGTGAAAAATCATTGTGTAGGAAACATTGTACAGAAAAGTGTGTGAAGAGTAAGAGTTACTCTAGTCAGGGGGAGTACTACTAGTTGTAGGGATGCTGATTGGTTGTTTTTGTCGGTGATGGTTTTTCAAAAAATTGATGTTGCCATCAATGACAAAGGAGGATATTGTTGGAATCTTGTTGGTGTTGTCATTGATGTCAACCTCTAACAGATGGTTCACTTGGTTTCTAAATGTTTTTGAGAAAATTTGAATAAAAAGATGTGCAGTGTGATAGAAGTATGTTGAGTGTTGTGCTCCACATTTCTTCATAGTTGAGATTATGCTTGTATAGTTTGGAAGTATTGATCAAAGGTGTTTAGAGGTGTTATATCTAGAGTTTTAGGTTCTGGATTATGCAGAAGTGGAAGATGTGTTTGATAGAGTATTTGCTTGTATAGAAGATTGTCTAGGAGAAATGAGATTGCTCTGCATTTCTTTGCATTGAGGGTTCTTGTTCTGCAAATCTAGGAACATGCTTAAATTGTCTATATCTACCTTTCCCTAAAGTTTCTAGTGTTGGGTTTCTCCACAAACTCAATTCTTGTATTGGAGTTCAGTAATAGTCTATCCTGATGTACAGAATGAAGGCATTCTTTGCTTCAAGTGGTTACGGTAGTATTGCAAAATATTTTGATAATGTTGAACATTCTAGAAATATGTGTGCATGGTGTAGAGTGTCTCTCTATGGTTCGCATGATGCTTTTACTCTTGGAGAGGCGTGTATGTGGTCTCTTGTAGTTTTAGTTCAGGTTTGGCCAACCTGGCTTGCTAGTGCCATTTGTGAAGGTACTTCATGGATTGTGGATGTGATGAGCAACATGGTGATATAGATTTGATTCCTAGTTAACCCTTGGCATGGTCCAACTTCACTTATTTCCACCGTGGAAGTGTTTAGTGCCAACCTATTTTGGTGTTGCACATTTGAGGTGCATACATTTCATTAGGACCGACCTAATTGAGATGGTTTTTGGTTATGGATAGTATAAATGCAAGATGAAGTTGAGTGGAGAAAAGTAGAGAAGACGATTCGAATGTGAATCAAGGTTAGTGAATTGAGTGCAAGCTTAAATGCTTATGACTCTCGAATGCAGTGAGTAGAAGGTGTCTACATTGTGTGCTTGAAGTTGTTGGAGGTAGTGAGCCAAAGTTTGTGGATGGAAAGAAGTTGCAGTGGTGGATTTCTCCTATTTCTTTGAGATAGTGAATCTCTCTATAACAACTCTCTTCTATTCATCTCTCTTTTAGATAGTAGTCCTTCTTGGAGTGAGCCTTTCTTCTGGATAGTGATCCTATTTTTTTTGGTGTTTCTATTCATATATATGTGAGTTAATCCTCACCATGGTTTTTTCCTTCTTGGGTTTCCACGTAAATCTAGTGTTCTTATGTGTTTGGATGTGTTTGCATTGATGCTTCATATGTTTACATTTTGTTAATGATTAATAAGAGTTTGGAATAGCATTCAGGATTTAATGTTTTAATGTACAACCGATTCACCCCCCTCTCAGTTGTCTTGTACATCTAACAAAGTATATTTAACTATTTTTTTAATTTATAATCAATTGCATGTTTGATTATAATAACCTACTTGTAATAAATTTAATAATAATTCTAATAGAACTAATCAAAATATAAAAAATATTTCTAAGTTATAGACTCTAAGATCTACCAAAGGATATTTTCACATTTTCATGAAAATACCCTTTGGTTGAAGAAATTTGGAGTTGAACTTGAAGTTTTGTTCAATTTGTTGAAAATGGGGGGTTAGTTACCACATGGGATGTCACATAGACAATTTTGGCCAAGACAGTATTGCTCAAAAAAAAATTTGGCTAAACTTTCTCACCTAAAATTTTCTATGCAAATAAACACCCTTTTTAAAGTTGAAATTAGATATTATAGATTTAAAAATTTTGGGTGAAAAAGTTTCAAGTGAAACTCTTTATGCCACGGAATGCCATGTCGGTGTTATGTAGTTTCAAACAAAACTATTTCTACCAAAACTATTTAGGGTGAAGCTATTTTTATATAAACTATTTAGTTGGCTGAAAGTGTTACACATGTTTGAACTTTTACCCTAACCATATGGAATTGAATTGCTTAGTCCTAGCCAAATGTCCACTAGGACCATCCTGCTCTAACTTTACATCTTGTCTAGCCTTTCTTAACCTTACCTCCTTGCATGTGATGTATATGTACGTTTCTTTATTGTTAGGTTGTAATTGTGTAATGATTTGGGGGCTCAAAAGACCCTCCTCTAATGTATGATTTTGAATAGACTATTTTATGTGTATTTATTAAAATATCATAAAACTTTGATTTTACTCTTTTCTAGGTAATTTTAAGTCTAGATAAAAGTACTAACTAGGGGTGGAGTAACTGTAAGTACACCTTGGATTCTCGTAGTATTTACATAAGGTTGTTTGGAGGCCTTGGGAATGTATGCTATAAGTTGCATGTGGGGTTGAATGTGGTGAACACCAAGAATTCACATGTAGACCCCTTTCCTTCAATGTATGTAAGACGTTTGTGTACACTCTAGTTCTCCCTGAATGGGAGTATGTACACCAATGTGGGTGCATGTGGGTTTGTAAGATCAATTATTAATTTTTAAGAAGGGGTAGTATATTTTAGGTTTCTAAGATTCTACATCGGTTCACACCATTGGTTGTGGGAAGTGACATGGAACCCCTATTTAGGTGTGAATATCTGGCCTTTCAAGAGGTTCATTTATCTATTTTTATGGATTATTTCCTTGTGAGAGATTGGTTTTTATTTTCTTGGAAGGGAGAGATTGATAAGGTAGAGTAGGCTACACTAAGGGAGATTATAAATGAGAGGTAATCTCTCAACTAGTGATGAAATTAATGTTTCTCTCTTTGTAATAGTAGTTATATTATTGCATTTGAAGGATTTAACTTAGCATGTCATTATTATAAATTTAGGTGTGTGTGGTTATGGTAGTGATGTTAATTTTTGAAAGATATCTCTTTTTATATGGTAGCCATTTTCTCTTACTCCTATTAAGGAGTCTTTGGAATGACTCATTATAAATAGCTTGTTGTGTCTTCCTTGTTTCAATCCTCATCTTTTTTGTAGAACTTGGTTTATCCTCTTATCTCAAGGATTGGTTAGATATATGGCACTTGTTGATTCCAAATAGGCGGGGTGTTGAGCACTCTCTTGTTTGACTATTTTTATTTGGAACATGTATGTTGTGAAGAGGATTTCCATTACATGTTTAGTATTGTTGCATAAATTTGTTTGAATATACTCATTGTACTCATATTTGTTTCTCTTTGGACTTATTGTAAGGTTTTAAATATTGTTGATCATCTTTGAAGGCTGTGAAATTATAACTATTTAGAATGTACAAATTTAATCCACTCTATCCATTCTTTGTAAAGAGCATTTGAAATATAATTTTATCTTTGATAGATTTTAGATGTAGTGAAAAATGTTGTTGACACCCAATCTTGCATTAGTACTTTTTTGGTTCTCCCTATGTTTTAGTGCTCTATTTTCTATAATTGATCTCCATATAGATTCAATAAGACCTATTAAACCCTTTATTATGCTTTAATCATTCACTTATATTTGTGTCCTCGGTCTCCTCTATTTCTTACCCCTATATGTTAAGATAAGCTTCATTTTTAACAATCATGGTAGCCCATTTAATGTTTTCTAACCCTCGTATAAATCTCCATGGTTTATTGTTTTACTTGATCAATGACTTGTTTATCCATGGGAATATGCTTTAAGTGATGAATATTTGCCTTTTCAATTGGTTGACAATAGCTCAGTGGATAGTTCCCTTTGCAATAGGGAGTGGGCTAAGATAGTCATCTCCCCACTCTTTGTTGTATTTTATTGTCTCTAATATGTGCTATGTGTCATTAGTGGAATTTATTTGTTGATGTGGAAGGCTCCAATTCATTCATAATGTAGTGCAACTAGTAGTGATGAGGACAACATGTATGGGTGAATGATACATGGAGAAATTATTATATGTCACATGGATATGTTGTAGGATGGTGGACCTTGCATGATATTGGTGGGCCTAGTTTGTTTTTTTCTTTGTTTTTGATCCATTTGGGTGTCAATTATTGGGTTCTAACTATGGTTATTTTTGTTATGTGTGTCACTAAGCTACCGACTACTAGAGATTGCTTTTCATAGCAAGGAGTTAACTAGGGTAGTCACCCCTTTAGTATATGACACCTTATTATGTATCCACCAACATAAATGGATTTTAGGAAAACTATGCCATATAAGGAAATCAAAACTTCTAAAAACTCACAAAGGAAATCAACATTTTTTATTTTTCTTGAAGCATTAATGGGTTTTAAGAAAACTACGTCATCTAAGGAAAAAAGAAATTTGAAATGCTAATATGGTAATAACTAAGTAGAAGTTAGAAATATTAATGTCATGCCCCCTTTACAAAAATAGCACTTATTAAATATAGTAAGTTCCCACTGTCCATAAATAGTAAATCAGGATCATGGGACAACATTGGGAAAATAATATTTATTTAATATTTTCATTTGTGTTGGTGAAATTGTCAAACTTAAGAGAAATGAATATTAAATAAAAATGACATTAAATATTTTATTTGGCCAAGCAAAGCATGGGATATTTTTTAGTCTTCAAGGCAATCTTTGGTAATGGAAAAAATCTCATTATTTATGGCCCCTTGTAGTAACCGACAAACTTGATTGGAGGAGACAACATGCAAATGTTTTTTTTTTTAGTAAATTGTTGATGAAGAATCTAGAAGAGGTGTTTGGAATTTGTGATGGCTCATTTTGGAGCCTTTGAGTTTAAAATCTGAAAATGCTTTCATTTTGGGACTATTGCTTTTTTTTATCAAATTTCTTCATAGAGCTTATATGCTTGTGTTTTCTTCAATAAGCATTGGATCATTGGAGATGGAGACTCTTGGAAGTTTATGCAGGGGTTTCAGATTCTAGAGGGTAATCTCATACATTACATTTATAGAGAAAGATTCAGTGGGTATTGAGTAGATTTATTATTTGGGGTTTACAGGTTGCGGAAGTATTCCATTTTATTGTTTTGTTGTTCCTTTTCATTTTTCTGTTGTGGATCAGAGTATTTTCGATATGTTTTTATATTCATGTGCATCCCAACCACCTGAGATCATCTCTTGCATGTTTGGGATAATGTTTGTGAAGATTTGGCTATGTTGTTTTGAAATACACTTGTGTTTTCTTAACATATTTTGTGCAGTTTTCAATAGACATTAATTTAAATTATTTAGCTGATGTTTCTGTTGTAAATCAGAGTTACAGACCTGATTTTATGTCATTTCATCAAGAAAATTTCAAATAAATCAATTTTGTGTTGTTTACAGGAGTTTTGGTGATTTTTAGTGTTGACTAGCTGACTAATTTTTGTGGGTTTTAGCTATAGTTTTGTGGATTTGTGGAAATAATTGTCAAATCTGCATATTAATTTAAATATTTTAGATTGGGGATATTTCAATGGTATCAGAACTAATATCTTGCCATCCTATAGGGTGTTGATTTGTTGACGTGAATCATGGGTGGTTTCATTGAACCACTATTTAAGAGAAGTTGAAAGGATGAAAATGCAAGAGATTTGGTTGTTGACAAAGGTACTTACAAAAATCAAAATGAGGAATTTAGAAACTCAATTCCTTTCAAGGAATATTTAGAGGTTATGAATACTATGTTGCAGAGGAAAGGGTTTAATGAAATTAGGACACAAGAGGAACATTTACATTTAGAAGTCAGCAAGGAGGAAGAAATTTTCTTACAGGAGGAAGAAGACTTGGAGCATAATGCAAAGGAAGAGCAAAAGTTAGAGCCACAAGAGGATGAGAAGGATCAAACCATTGAGGAACCATTAATGAAAGATCAAGGTAAAGAGACCCTACCCAAAGAAAATATTTTAATAAATCCTAGCAAGTTTACTTGGTAGGAAAATAGTTGCCTCAAGGGAGTTATTGAGAAATCAGAATTGCACATGGAAAATGAAGAAAGAAATGTTCCAACCACTCCTAATGTAGTCCAGGAAGAAGCCCTCAAATTTCTAGACATTGAAGATATTGAACCATTGGCATAAATTGTTATTTCAACAAACGAAAATAGAAACAATGTGGGTGATCTAAGGTATGAAGATTTTGATTTATTATTTCCTTCTTTATCACTACTGAATTTATTTCATCAAGGGATGCATGCTAAAAGGGGTGATAAAATAAGGAAAATAACCTGTAGTATAATGCATGGGGAATCCTTGTTTCAAGTTCTACAAAGTACTTTCATATGGGATCCAGGTAATTTCTTGAGGATTCAGATAGGTAGAGACATTTGTATCACTATTCGATATTCCATCTTGTAACACCTAGTTCTGATTTTACTCTAAAAACTAAGTTTTAACCAAAGGTGATATTATTCTTTTTTAAATTTAAAATAGAAAAATAATTACTCTAAACAAGTAATTCATCCATCGACTTAACAATAATCATGAATATATATTTGTAAAGAAAATGGAAATAATCATCCAAAACATTTAAACAATATGTTGTTAAAAATTACTTAAATCCAATCCAAAATAGGAACTTACCAATGTTACTGCATCTCGATTGTCAACCATCCATATTCAAGTCTCGGCAATCCTTAAGAATTAAGAAGAGAAAGTATCTTCAAGGAGTTTAACCTCCAACCATAGACTGTCGGTCGTCTCCCGCACTCCTTCCTAACCAGAAGTGGCCCTACCCTACTCAAGAGGATAGACTTAGGATAACCAATGGTGTTTACCATCTGAGCTCTGGTGTTGTGACCTACGTGACTTGTTATCATGCAATCCCCTAGATACCCTCTAGTCATGCATGACCACTCCACAAGGTCCATCATCCAGTCACAGTGAACGTTCAATGCACTTGAGGGGGTCAGTGCAAAAAGTTGGGTCCACTTTTTGGCCAAAAAGTGGAAGTGTTTTCCTTGATTTTTAGAATTTGTCACATTTGACCTGAACATTTGAGGCACTTAAAAATTGAATCTTAAAAAAAGTTAGTAATATGAAATGTAGTACTTGGAGTCTAGTTTCCAAATATATAATTTATTTTAATACCCAGATGATACAAATTGATTTTCAATACGCATTTCTAAAAACCACTGTTTAAAAGTCACTTTTCTTTTACCATACCATGCATGTGTATGACCAACATAATTTGACCTAAATAAAAGTATTTTTCTAAACTCTTTTGGGGAAAGATGTGTAGTACAGTGAAGTTTGATGAGGATATTTTTTTATAATTTTTTTCCAAATATATTTTTTTTAATTAATTTTTTATTGGCCCTAATTGCTATTTTCAAAAAACCTCGTGTACGGCCAGCATAATTTGAGCAAAACCAATCATAAAATAATTTTTTTTTGATTGTGTAAAGAATGATGTGTAGATTGATGACATATAATTTGTTTATGCCCTACATGACTTGTTATCATGCAATCCCCTAGATACCCTCTAGTCATGCATGACCACTCCACAAGCTACGCCATCCAGTCACAGTGAACATTCAATGCACTTGAGGATCATGCATTACCTTGGCCAAAGGATTTGAATTTAATTAGCGTTGTATCAATGCATGAATTAAGTTCACCCACCCCACTCGACTTCAATTAATCGCAATCCTACAGTTTCCTATTTATAAGTTCTAAATATCAACCTCGATGACCTCAAGGTGTTTGAATTTCTTCATGCATTAATGCATGGTATTGAGATTTGCTCTTTCTCCAAACTCATGGAAACCTCTCTGTCTTCATCATATAAGAATGGTTTCCTAGCACATTGATTATACAGATAACATTTTGCGTTGCTACTATGATCTCTATAATTAGCCCATTGTTTAAATTATCCACTCATAACTGGTTACTAAACTTGTCTATATTATTTCAGAAGGGTTTCACAATAAATCAAACTATAGAATACAAAGGCCCTGATTTAAAGTTTGAGGAAACTTGAAGGTCTTCTATGAACTATCAAATTTTTGACACCGCTTAAATCTTTTATCATACTAGGTATGTAGAAATATTTCAAATTGTTTCAAAATGCAAGGAAAATGCATGCAAGTTAAATAACTATAACTCATTGTGTCCCCCCCCCTTTCTCATCATTATCTTACATGTATGATAGTTTAGACCAAAAATAACTATATATACTTCATATCTCTATCTTTTCCTTAACTCTATATCTTCCTTCAAAAACCAAACAGTTTGAATGATTTAAAGTGGAAAGAGTTATATAAAAAAAATAATGATTTAAAGAACTTAATAAACTATCACTCACAGCTAGAGAAGAATATTCTCAATAACCGACTACCAACTTAAGAACCAGTACCGGAGAAATGACTAAGTTATTTACATTCATCAGCATACATTCCACACTAAAACTTCTTACTTACCAATGGTTATCACACCTCCAAATCTTAATGAAACAATTTATTAATATATAAACAACAAAGCCAACTAAGCTCATATCCTATGTCGACAAAGTTAAACCTCTGTGGGTTTTGGAATGGACAATAGCTAAATCTTTGACTCAACACAGCCTACCAAGAGCTCACCACGTTATTCATAATTCTTCAGACAATAGCAAAACAACGTCACAGTTTGTAATCTTTCTACCTATAATGCTATCGTGGTTCAACAGTGCTTTGGCTATGAGATCAAAATCTGAGGTGAAGTTCAAAACACAATGCGTCCTTACTATTTTGAAAGAGTTGACACTCTGCAAGTTTTGGAGTTACTAATCGACCCATTCAAAACATTATCAAGACAAAATTGAAATCCTTAAATAATAACTGATGCCAATCCTAGCTTAGTCATTCTTGGTTTAGCCAAATAGTGTAGAGGTGAAAGAAAATAAAAACCTGCAGGTAATCTCCAATAACAATTTTCAAGCTGGTCCAAGAGCTCCTCTCCTCTTGCTTGATCACACCTACATTATTCACTTAGTCCCCTCCTCAGAACTGACTCCTCTATCCCACAACAAATGACTCCTATTCTCCTATAACACCCCCGCTTACTACGAAGGAGTAATCGACTCCCACTCACGGGCCATGCCTAAACAAAAGGATTCCACCCACACATGCATAACATCCTCCTCCAAAAATGACCACTACAAGAATACAATTACCCTCTCCACTCAGTCAGCGGTTAATCTCTAGGATGGAGTTCTAAACTAGTGAGGTGGCGGCTACCAGATAAAACTATTTGACCCACTACTCATAACCGTTTATCTGATTTAACAAATGCAAACATTATAAAAAAGGTTAGACCGATGACCAACTTGTGGTCTTAAACTAGAAGGCAAAAAGACTTATTCGGAAAGAAAGACATCATAAAAAGAACTTAAATGTGTCCCTCTTCAAGCTTCGACTTGATTACCGACATCATTCAAGAATAAAGGAATACCTAAATGACTACTTAAATATTACTTATATAATTTAGAATATTCCTTTATAATTCAACCAAAGTTATTACACACCATGGTCTCTAATTCAACATCCATCAAATTTTGCAAAAGGAGTTTACGACATACACTTGAAGCATTTTACGACAATAACGACGGATTGGACGCAAACGTAGAACAAGACTTGAGATCGATTTACGCACAAATTCAACTCTTGCGCCAATCGACAACAAGACGTGACTTACAACTCAACCATAAGTAAATACATATATTTACATATAATCAATATATCAGTCATTCCTATTAGACAACACATTTTAGAGTTAATGTCGATTTCCCATTCTCTAAATGACAACTTACGAAAGGAGAAAGACCTATACTTCAGACGTTGATATCTCGACTAAAATTGACTTAGTCGAATACAAGGCTTAATTCAAGGCATCAAGGTTTATCTACCTAATATGCATTTTCAGTGACAAGCACCCATGGTTAATTCCAGAGTCTATTCTCTCTTTCTCAAAGATACTCTCTTCTTCTTTCTTCCTGGTGAACATAATCCATCTATTCCTGCAATGACAATCTCACATACAATTTTGTGGTCAAAGCACCAATTTTCTGATAAATGCACAGTATATCAAATCATTTCATTTTCATAACAAAAAGACATTCCAGTTCATAACATATTGATCATAATCAAATAGATTCCATAATTTCATAAAATTAACTTTCTCTATCTACATCATCAATTCCTATGATGTTAATAACATATCCACATGACTGTATTATTTAGGAAAAAGTAAATAGTAATATTGAATCCAAAAAGGGGATGTAACATATCTTTCCCCTATAGAATCATCGTCCATGATGATTGAGTTTACCAAGCAAAATTTGAACATAAAACAAACTTTTATAGTTTAACATTAATGTTTTTGAAAATATTAGGAAATCTTTGGTAGATGTCTTTATAGTCTTCCTAAGTGGCGCTATCCTCGCCATAGTGGTCCCATTGAATTTTGCATTGTAAAACCTCTTGATTACGTAAATGAAGTTTACGCATTTCGAGGACCTTGAGTGGCTCAATCACAACCACCCCTGGTTCTTGTATCTATAAAGAATTCCATTTAAGAATGTGGTCATTATCTACGAAATATTTCTTTAGGTATGAAACATGAAAAATATTATGCATTTTGGACAAGACTGGAGGTAGAGCAATTTTGTAGGCCACTGGATTGATAATCTCAAGAACTTCAAAAGGTCTGACATATCAAGGAGCCAACTTTGATGATTTACCAAATTTGATTGAGCTTTTATGGGGTTTCACTCGCAAAAGAACTTTCTCACCAACAGAGAAATATCTAGGCACCCATTTGCGATCTGCATAACTTTTTTACCTGTCGTTGGCTTCTGCCAACCTCTTCCTAATCATTTTCACTTTTTCTTCCATATCCGCAAGCATTTTAGGTCCAATGCTTATCCTATCTTCCAGCTTATCCTAGGTTATAGGAGTTTTGCATTTCCTTCCATATAATGCTTCAAATGGTGCCATCTTAATGGCAGAATGATAGGAATTGTTATAGGCAAATTCAATAAGAGGTAAATATTCCTCCCATCTGTATTGCTGATCCATGCAATACATTCTTAAAAGATCTTCTAAGACCTAATTAACCCTTTCTGTTTGTCCATCAGTTTCAGGATGATAAGCGGTGCTCACATTGAGTTTAGTCCCTAATGCAAAAAAATAAGGTTTGCCAAAACTGAGAGGTTATCCAAGCATCTCTATCAAATATAATCTTTTCAGGTACCCCATGCAATCTGAATATTTCTTGCACAAATTTCTGAGCCAAAATATGAGTTCCATTTGTCAAATTTCCAGATATGAAATGTGCTACCTTGGTTAGTTTATCTACAACAACCAATATTGCATCATGGCTATTCTTAGACATTGGTAACCCCTGAACAAAATCCATACTAACAACCTGCCATTTCCATTCTAGAATATCATGCGAGTATAACAATACAACAGGATGTTGGTGTTCTTCCTTCACTCTCTGACACTCCAAACAACTTGCTACAAACCTTGCAGCATTGCTTTTCATTCCTTTCCAAAAATATAGCGGCTTGACATTAGCTAAAAGTTTTGTTACCCCTAGGTGTTTGGAATAAGATGCACAATGAACTTCCTTCCAAACAAGGTTTCTAAGTTCTATAGAATTAGAAACATAGATTCTTCCCTTAAATCTCATCAATCCATCTTATTCAAAACAGAATCTGTCATATCTTGGATCCTTAGGGTTTAATTGTAGAGCTTGTTTCACCTACTCATAATATTCATCTCTAGATAAACTTTGCAATAGTAAATCTTTAAAATTAGCATGAATAGAGATTATAGAAGCTATATGTCTTCTTCTGCTTAAAGAATTAGCTACTTAGTTTTTCTTTACCTTTGATATAAGAAATCTCAAAGTCATAATCTGATATTAATTCTAACCATCTCCTTTGTCTTGCATTGAGATGAGGTTGTGTAAATATGTAGCGAAGACTTTGATGATCTGATTATAGTATAAATGTCTTTTCCAACAAATAATGTCGCCACATCTGAAGGGCGTGAATCACTGTTGCCAGTTCTAAGTCATGAGGAGCGTAATTTTGCTCATAGTTTTTCAACTTTCTTGATTCATAGGCTACTACATGCCCATCTTGAATAAGCACACCTCCTAACCCTTCTCCTGAGGCATTAGTAATAACTTCAAAATGTCCTTCAGGATCAGGAACTTTCAAGATTGGTGCGGTTGTTAACTTTTCCTTTACCAAATCAAAAGCCTTTTGACATTCTTCAGTCCAACCAAACCTTTTTCCTTTTCTCTACAAGGAAGTAATTGGACTAGCAATGCTTGAGAAATTCAAAACAAATTTTTTGTAATATCCAGCCAATCCCATAAAACTTCGTACCTCTGAAACATTGGAAGGTACAGATCATTCCATAATAGCCTTAATTTTGGTAGGGTCAACTGATATCCCTTCGGCTGATATTATATGTCCCAAATACTACACTTCTTTCTGAAATAAAGTGCACTTCGAGAGTTTCGCATACAATTTATGTTCTCTTAATCGTTGCAAAATAATTTTAAGATGCTGTCTATGCTCCTCCTCATTTTTGGAATAAATCAGAATATCATCTATGAAAACTAGGACAAATTTATCAAGACAATCTCTGAAAACACTATTCATGAGATTCATGAAAGCATCAGGTGCATTGGTTAATCCAAATGGCAACACAGTAAACTCATAATGACCATATCTTGTTCTAAATGTCATCTTGTAAATATCTTCATCTTTCAACCTTAACTGATGGTATCCAGATCTCAAATCTATTTTAGAAAAGACTGATGCACCATGGATTTGGTCAAATAAATCATCAATACATGGCAATGGATACTTATTCTTTATTGTTGCCTTATTTAGCATCTGATAATCTATACACAGTCTAAGGGTTTTGTCTTTCTTCTTGACGAAAATAACTGAGGCTCCCCATGGTGATACACTTGGCCTAATTAGATTCTTAGACAATAACTCCTGCAATTGAGTGTTCAATTCCATAAGTTCAATGGTGGTCATACAATATGGAGCTTTAGATACTGGCTCAGATCCTGGTTTAATATCTATGCCAAAATCAAAGGTTCTTTTTGGAGGCAAGCCTGGTGGTTCATCAGGAAATACATCACTGAAATTGTAAAGATATGGATATTTTTCCTCAAATGTTTGCTTCTCTAAGGCTTCCTCTACTAGGTTCATTTTGACTACAAAAAGTTGACATCCCTTACGCCTATCCCGCTTTAATTGTTTTGAAGAAATAGATCTGATCCTTATTTCCCTTTGAATACCTTGAAAATTTACAATATTTCCTTTATCATCTAGACACTCAATTGTTTTATGAAAACAATCTACCTTGGCCCTATGTCTCCACAACCAATTCATTCTTAAGATGACATCGTAGGACCCTAAAGGTGCTACGTATACATTTACCTCAGTGGAGAAGTTTGAAATATCAATCTTAGCTTCGAACAAACATTGCTCTACCTAAGCCTTTGAGTGATTTGCATACTCAATTGTCCATGGTTTTGACATAAAACCAACTCTTCTAGGAAATTTACTTAATACTCTAGATGACACAAAATTTTCTGTTGCACCAGTATTAAATAGAATAGAAACAAGAACTCCAAATAATGTATCTATCATCTCAATGGGAGTAATCTGATACTCAGCTTGTCAATTGTCAAGGGCAGCATGAATCCTTTGTTGAAACACTTCCTGCTGCGAAGGATGTATCGTATTCCTAGGCTGCCCATTCTTCTTTTTATTAGGACAATGGTTAGCATAATGATCTCCACCACAAGAAAAATATCCTCTAATTGGTCCTCTCTTCTCGGATGGTCTACTCATAGCATCATCATTCTTCTTAAAATTGTCATTTTTATTATAGTCTTCATTTCTACGTTCATTACCAAATCCCCCTTTGATTTTCTGATTTCCTTTCTCAAACCTCTTGTTTCCATATCATTTTTCATTCTTCCTTTTATACATCTGATCATTGTAGTTCTTATCAAATCTCTTACGTTTCTTTTCACGGTAAGCAGAAATAAATTTGATGTTCTATTCCTGCTTAATTACTTTCTCATACACCTGGTCCATTGTGTTTGGACCATATACCTCCACCTCACCGCCAATCTAAGGATTGAGTCCCATGATAAATTTATTATCAGAAATCTTTCATCCTTTTGGTATTGAGGAACATACTTCAACAATCTAGTAAATTTTTCTACATATTCAACCACAGACAGATCACCTTGCCTGAGGTTTTGGAAATCTATTAGCTTTTGATCAAAATATAGCTGTGGTAACAATCTCTTTCAGAAAAGGTCCACAAATTCATTCCATGTCACCTTCAAGGGACTTAATTCCAGTTCCATTTTCTTGTTCATCCACCAAGTGGATGCTTCTCCAGATAACTAATATGCTCCCCACACTGCCTTTGTAATCTCAGAGTAATTTTAGATTTCAAAGTATTTCTCCATTTTTGTTAACCATGCTTCTGCTACATCACTGGTTTTTGTTCCATCAAATTTGGGAGGGATAATCTTTTTCATATCCTTCGATAGTTCCAGTGCAAGTTTGTCCTTGGTCTCCCTTTGAACTTCACTATCATCTTGGTTTTCACTTGACATGCCATGATCCCGTTGTTTACTTTTACTTGCATTATTAGAATTCTCATTTTCACCCTCCGTATTCCCGGTTTCATTCACTTTCTTTTCCAATTTGCCCAACCTTTCCTTAGTTTTAGTAAGCATATTAAGAATTCTATCCAATTTATCAGTGGAGTTTTCCTGAGAGTTGTGACCTTCTCGATCTTCCCCCTCGTTAAACTCTGATTGATCCATGATTGTTTGTTTTCTCACCTGATTAAACAAATACTAATCAGTTCTATGATTTATCATTTTGTATATTATCAAAACATAACAATTGCTCATAACCATAATTGTTCTCAAACCAAAATTTGTCTTTATTATACTTTGCAAAATTGTATATACATTCTTTAAAGATAAACATATCTCATGTTTTCACTCAGTATTTACAAGTGGGGTGTAACCTTTAGATTCATTGTCCAACACATAATCATGAGGTGTATAACCCTCAGACTCGCTATCAGATGATAGTACAATGATTTCAGCTCTAGGTGCTATACGGGGATCCCTAGTGATCATTGGTACACTAATAGGTACACTCATAGGTACACTAATAGGTACACTAGTAGGTACACTCATAGGTACACTAATAGGGCAGCAATTGACCATGATTCGAGCTACCATCCTAGCTGTCTCTAGGAGTTCTCTTTTCATTCTCTTAAATTGTGACAAAGCATTGGCAAAATTTTCCACATCATCTAGCCAAATGTCATTTTCATCATTCATTTTCTCAATAGTCTTGATCATCGCAAGCCATTTCTGCTTAGCTTGTAGATAACGTTCCTTACCCGCGAAGGACTTCCTTGCAGTTTTCTTGATACGTACCATCCTAGCACAGTAAATCAAATCATTAGCTACCCGCATAATGTTGATTCCTAGTCAGGTTAGTGGACTCATCATCTCTAGTGCTGAACCTGGTTAGCTGTGATACCATATGTAACACCTAGTTCTTATTTTACTCTAAAAATTGAGTTTTAACCAAAGGTAATATTTTATTTTTTAAATTTAAAACAAAAAAATAATTACTCTAAACAAGTAATTCATCCATTGACTTAACAATAATCATGAATATATATCTGTAAAGCAAAAGGAAATAATCATCCAAAACATTTAAACAATATGTTGTTAAAAATTACTTAAATCAAATCCAAAATAGGAACTTACCAATGTTACTGCATCTCAATTGTCGACCATCCATATTCAAGTCTTGGCAATCCTCAAGAATTAAGAAGAGAAAGTATCTCCAAGGAGTTTAACCTCCAACCACAGACCGTCGGTCTCCCACACTCCATCCTAACTAGAAGTGGCCCTACCCTACTCAAGAGGATAGACTTAGGATAACCAATGGTGTTTACCATCTGAGCTCTGGTGTTGTGACCTACGTGACTTGTTATCATGCAATCCCCTAGATACCCTCTAGTCATGCATGACCACTCCACAAGGTCCATCATCCAGTCACAGTGAACGTTCAATGCACTTGAGGGGGTCAGTGCAAAAAGTTGGGTCCACTTTTTGGCCAAAAAGTGGAAGTGTTTTCCTTGATTTTTAGAATTTGTCACATTTGACCTGAACATTTGAGGCACTTAAAAATTGAATCTTAAAAAAAGTTAGTAATATGAAATGTAGTACTTGGAGTCTAGTTTCCAAATATATAATTTATTTTAATACCCAGATGATACAAATTGATTTTCAATACGCATTTCTAAAAACCACTGTTTAAAAGTCACTTTTCTTTTACCATACCATGCACGTGTATGACCAACATAATTTGACCTAAATAAAAGTATTTTTCTAAACTCTTTTGGGGAAAGATGTGTAGTACAGTGAAGTTTGATGAGGATATTTTTTTATAATTTTTTTCCAAATATATTTTTTTTAATTAATTTTTTATTGGCCCTAATTGCTATTTTCAAAAAACCTCGTGTACGGCCAGCATAATTTGAGCAAAACCAATCATAAAAAATTTTTTTTTTGATTGTGTAAAGAATGATGTGTAGATTGATGACATATAATTTTTTTTTTTAAACTTTAAAAATTAAAAGTTATTAAAAAAATACAAACACCTGTCATTTCAAGTTTTTGGACTAGTTTTCTCATAAATTAAGTAATAAATAAAAAAACAAGTCCAATAAAAAAAATTACATATTTGAAAACTAGACACTGTCATCTGTAATGGGTTTTAATTTTGTAAAAAAATTTAGAAAAAAATGTCGTCAGCCATATAGGTGAACTCAGTCTTTTCTCTTGTTTTGTACTTAGAAAAAAACTTGCAGGTGCAAGGCAAGGGGTTGGCTTACCATGCCTTTCCCAAGCCTAAGCTTTTAGGAATGGGTGCCCGTTCTAAATGTATGGGAAAAAAAAGCATAGGAAAAAAAAGCACGCATGCTTTTTTTTCAAATTCAAATATCTTTATAGAAACGGGTACCCGTTTAGGCTCGAGCACCCATTTCTGTTGGGATGTTTTTTTTACCCATGACTTCCCCTTTATGTGGACCCAACTTCTTGCACTTACCTGAGGATCATGCATTACCTTGGCCAAAGGATTTGAATTTAATTAGCATTGTATCAATGCATGAATTAAGTTCACCCACCCCACTCAACTTCAATTAATCGCAATCCTACAGTTTTCTATTTATAAGTTCTAAATATCAACCTCGATGACCTCAAGGTGTTTGAGTTTCTTCATGCATTAACGCATGGCATTGAGATTTTCTCTTTCTCTAAACTCATGGAAACCTCTCCGTCTTCACGATATAAGAATGGTTTCCTAGCACATTGATTATACAGATAACGTTTTGCGTTGCTACTATGATCTCTATATTTAGCCCATTGTTTAAATTATCCACTCTTAAGTGGTTACTAAACTTGACTATATTGTTTTGGAAGAGTTTCACAATAAATCAAAATATAGAATATGAAGGACCCTGAGTTAAAGTTTGAGGAAACTTAAAGGTCTTCTATGAACTATCAAATTTTTGACACCGCTTAAATCTTTTATCATACTAGGTATTTAGAAATATTTCAAATTGTTTTAAAATGCAAGGAAAATGCATGCAAGTTATATAAGTATAACTCATTGTGTCGCCCCCCCTCTTTTTCTTCCTTATCTTACATGTATGACGGTTTAGACCAAAAATAACTATATATACTTCATATCTCTATATTTTCCTTAACTCTATATCTTCCTTAAAAAATCAAACAGTTTGAATGATTTAAAGTGGAAAGAGTTATATAAAAAAAATAATGATTTAAAGAACTTAATAAACTATCACTCGCAGCTAGAGAAGAATATTCTCAATAACCGACTACCAACTTAAGAACCAGTACCGGAGAAATGACTAAGTTATTTACATTCGTCGGCATACATCCCACACTAAAACTTCTTACCAGCCAACGGTTATCACACCTCCAAATCTTAATGAAATAGGTTATTAATATATAAACAACAAAGCCAACTAAGCTCATATCCTACGTCGACAAGGTTAAACCTCTGTGGGTTTTGGAATGGACAATAGCTAAATCTTTGACTCAACACAGCCTACCAAGATCTCACCACGTTATTCATAATTCTTCAGACAACAGCAAAACAACGTCACAATTTGTAATCTTTCTACCTACAATGCTATCGTGGTCCAACAGTGCTTTGGCTGTGAGATCAAAATATGAGGTGAGGTTCAAAACACAATGTGTCCTTACTATTTTGAAAGAGTTGACACTCTATAGGTTTTGGAGTTACTAATCGACCCATTCAAAACATTATCAAGACAAAACTGAAATCCTTAAATAATAACTGATGCCAATCCTAGCTTAGTCATTCTTGGTTTAACCAAACAGTGTAGAGGTGAAAGAAAATAAAAACCTGCAAGTAATCTCTAGTAACGGTTTTCAAGCTGGTCCAAGAGCTCCTCTCCTCTTGCTCGATCACACCTACATTATTCACTCAGTCCCCTCCTCAAAACCAACTCCTCTCTCCCACGACAACTGACTCCTATTCTCCTATAACACCTCCACTTACTGCGAAGGAGCAACTCCCACTCATGGGCCATGCCTAAACAAAAGGATTCCACCCACACATGCATAACATCCTCCTCCAAAAATGACCACTACAAGAATACGGTTACCCTCTCCACTCAGTCAGCAGTTAATCTCCATGATGGAGTTCTAAACTTAGCGAGGTGGCAGCTACCAGATAAAACCATTCGAACCACTACTCATAACTGTTTATCTGATTTAACAAATGCAAACATTATAAAAAAGGTTATACCGATGACCAACTTGTGGTCTTAAACTAGAAGGCAAAAAGACTTATTCGGAAAGAAAGATATCATAAAAAGAACTTAAATGTGTCCCTTTTCAAGCTTCGACTTGATTACTAACATCATTCAAGAATAAAGGAATACCTCAATGACTACCTAAATATTACTTATATAATTTAGAATATTCCTTTATAATTCGACCAAAGTTATTACACACGATGGTCTCTAATTCAACATCTGTCAAATTTCGTAAAAGGAGTTTACGACATACGCTCGAAGCATTTTACGACAATAACGATGGATTGGGCACAAACCCAGAACAAGACTTGAGATTGATTTACACACAAATTCGACTCTTGCACCAATCGACAACTAGACGGAACTTACAACTCAGCCATAAGTAAATACATATATTTACATATAATCAAAATATCAGTCATTCCTATTAGACGACACGTTTTAGAGTATTACGACGCTAATGTCGATTTCCCATACTCTAAATGATGACTTACAAAAGGAGAAAGACCTATACTTTAGACATCGATATCTCGACTAAAATTGACTTAGCCAAATACAAGGCTTAATTCAAGACATCAAGGTTTATCTACCTGATATGCATTTTCAGTGGCAAGCAACCATAGTTAATTCCAGAGTCTATTCTCTCTTTCTCAAAGATACTTTCTCTTCTTCTTTCTTCTTGGCGAACATAATCCATCTATTCCTGCAATGACAATCTCACATACAATTTTGTGATCAAAGCACCAATATTCTGATCAATGCACAGTATATCAAATCATTTCATTTTCATAACAAAAAGACATTCCAATTCATAACATATATTGATCATAATCAAATAGATTACATAATTTCATAAAATTAACTTTCTCTATCTACATCATTAGTTCCTATGATATTAATAACATATCCACATGACTGTATTATTTAGGAAAAAGTAAATAGTAATATTGAATCCAAAAAGGGGATGTAACACATCTCTTGCATGTGGAATGGAAGGAAGTTGGTAATGAATCATATAGGGCTTCTTATGCATACCAACCACATTGGGAGAAATCAATGATTAGGGTTCACAGATCATTCCTTGGAGCTACTCGTAGCTATAGACAGGAGCATAAGTGATGGAGAAATTGAGAGGAGCACAATGAGATGCTTATTATGGGTAACTGGTAAGGAAAATATATATTATTTCGATAATGTTGAGTTTATCATTAAAAGCCTGGCATGGTATTGTTGGGATCAAGATAGATGTAGATTTTCTACCCTTGCTTGTATGGAGGAGAGTTTGAGAAGGATTCCCCAATTCAGTCTTATCCTCTTAAGGATGTTCATCATGAGAAAAGAAGTACTACTGCAAATTCATCAAGGATCTCCAAATCAGCAATAGAAGGTGTGTTCTCTGGTCTAGAATCCTCCACTACTAGTTGCATCAAAATGGCATAAAGAAAGTTTGGTGGTGAAATCATTATCCATTTGAGGCAAGCACTTGGGAAGCCAAAGGTTGTAATACCACAACACTAGGTATTTAATGAAATAAATGTTGAAGGAACTTACATGGTTATGTGTGTGCAATGGTGGCATCTCATGGGTGGTTTACTACACAATCATCACTTTATAAAAATAAAGGTTGCTTGTGATATGAAAGATATGGTGGTTGTAAAGGTAGCTATATGAACAATGGAAGAAAACAAATGTATGCAGGTTTCCTTTAAGGGACAAGTTCTTTGGACAACAGGGTATTTGATAAAGGAAAGCATGCATACTATCTTATACTATGGTGAACAGATTCATATCATTCTTAGTGATTACAAATCTGATTTTTGGATGAAAGATGCAATTACCCAAACCATGAGTACATCAACAAATGCATTTATTATCATAATATGTAGCAAATTAGTAAATGGTAAAATTGTTTTGGAAGCAAGACACTTATTAATGGAGAGCATTCCAACTATGTCATCAATTGATGAAGAAAGCCAACAAAGCATTACTCAATTGTCAAGGAATGATTGACCTCAAGCTACCACCATATAGAAGTTTGAAGGGAATATGTGCAACATATAAATTTTAAAATCTTGATGGAATACATACAGTTTGTTGTCATAACATACAAACCTTTGGTTGCTTTCAAATGTATAGTAGAACTAGTGGATCAAAAGGATTCAAATTCCTCTATTTTGGTTACTCACTATCACACTAAATTTTTTGAGAAAGTGCAAACATAATAGAAGGTTGGTTAAGAGAGTTTCCTATTTTACAATAACCTTTACTAATATGGAGAAGAAAAGGAGCTTTTACATAGATAAATCGAATGCAAGAAGCATTTTAAAGGTGTGATTAGGTAACCAGTTCATATTTCAAAATTTTCATTTCAGATTCCTCACATCTATTTTTAGAAGGATATGATGTTCTAGGGAAAGATGATTGGACTTCTTTGATGCAAAAATCGGACTCATTCTGAATGAGAACCAAAAGCTGAAAGTTGTGAGAAATAGATTTTTGGTGTATGGTATGAGTTTCCTATATGCTCTAGAATTTTCTATGGGTTGCATTGAGAATTGTACCATAACATTTGCTGCACTAAGTGTTTATAAGAAAGCATTCCAAGGAGAAAGGCATGCACATGAAAAGAATTCTCCACTAATTACTAATGTTAAATTTTATTTTGTCAAAGTTTTCAAGAAAGAAAACCATGCAGGAAAATTCAAATCTAACATACAAGAGCATGAGGGAAATGGTATAAGGGATCACAAGAGATTACATTTATCCCTAAATCATTTGAAGGATGAGCAACAAAATGGGTATGTGCAAATGAGTGGATTCCAAGAGTGCACTATTTACCATCTGAATGAACTATTGTTTGTAGGTTTAATACCCAGAGTTGAGTGGAGGGTTTGCTTCTTCTATATAATGAAAATGGTTGTTCCTCAACTGAACCAATACTATTCTAGAACAAATACTATGGACTGTAAAAAAATAGATGTGTAATACACTAAGAAGTTGCAAATATTTATAGTATAAACTACCTAGTGCTAGTGCATGCATATAAAGGTACCAGAATGAACTATTGCTTATAGAATTAGTTTTTGGGAAATGGTGCTATAAATGTTGTTTCTACATGATGTTACTTGTTGCTCCTCTACAAATACTTTCCTGTTATAGATCAACTAATGAAGTTGAAGGTACCATCCCTCAAGTCGAGGTAATGTTTGGGCTTACTAGTGTGTATTTCAGCCATGTATATTTTAGTGTTTTGGAGCTGAAAGTAGTTCTGTAAAAGCAAAAAGTTGTGTCACACTTTCAACCAACTTATCAGTATAAGTGAATTTAAGTATTTGTAACTAAAAATCATTTTTGGTCAAACATATGATCTTGTAAGATTCATTCTAGCTAAGTTAGATATGTCCACAACTTTTCCAACTAAAATTGTTGCCTAAATGCATATGTAGCACCACAATGAGGCCAATTTACCAAAAGAATAAAATTATATGAAAAACTTTATATTTCAAAAACTTCTACTCATGTAAATAGCATTTTTTTAAAAATATAAAAAATACCCTTCTGTAGATCTATAAGTTTAGTTTTCAAATATATATATATACAGTTTAATTATTATTTATATTTGCCTTTTTATTTTTACTAAAAGTAGGTTATTAGCACAAAACATTAGATCAATTACCATGTCAAGCAAAAATAGTAAAACTTATTAAAAAAGTGAAAAAAATATGATGCACTAGATAAAAGAATCTATATCAAGATGATATAATTTTTTTCTATTTTAGATAAATAGTTAATATGAAAGTTGATGTCAAATGGAAACAACTACATTTTAATAAACACATTTTAATATTTATTTAAAAATATATATTTATCAAAATTGGAAGAAAATATATCCATGCACTAAAGTTTCAAGTTATAAATACACACAAAAAAATTGAAGAAAAAAAAATTTACTATATAAAGATTGACGTCTCATGTAACTCCATTTTTCAGCATTTTATCAGCAACTAAATTATAGTGTCAATTTATTAAGAAATATATTCAAATAATTTTTTAATTTTTTAAAAAACATACAAACGTAAAATATACTAAAAAATAAATAATTTATTAGTTTACGTCATTTCAAACTTCAAAACATATATGTCACTTTCTACTGATTCAAGTTTAAAAGTTAGATCAATGTTGGTCATTTCCTTTATAAAAGTGTGACATAGCTTTGTACTTTTACCCAGTTTTTGTTTCCTAAAGATGTACTTTCTGTTATAGAGAATGCAATAAATGTTATAATAGTCCTAATAGCAGCACAAATCATATTTACATTATTGGGAGAAGTTGCAATTTTGATTTATTACATGCTAGTGCATATATCTAGTGGAAAGCATTTGGTAAGTTGACATAATTTCTTGGAGAAGATATGGTCTAGATTTGGAATTGGCGAGAATGTATGAAAGAATTGCATGAATATTCTTGGTTTCATGGTATTGTCACAAATAAATTTGAGCAATCAAGTTTGTACAGTGTTCTATGGTAGATTTTGAATCATCTCATAGGTACAAGATCAAGACTTTCTATGCAGTATAGCATAATTTTGAAGCATATGCATTTATATTGCTTGAGGACAAACATTCTTGAGGAGGAAGGACTTGTTATGTCCCCTTTCCAAAAACAACACTTGCTAAATATAGTAAGTTCCTAGTGTCCAGAAACAGTAAATCAAGATCATGTGACAACATTGGGAAAATAATATTTATTTAATATTTTCATTTGTCTAGGCATGGGATATTTTTTTGTCTTCAAGGCAATCTTTGGTAATGGAAAAAATCTCACTATTTATGGCTCCTTGTTGTAACCGACAAATTTGATTGGAGGAGACAACATGTAAATGTTTTTTTGAGTAAATTGCTAATGAAGAATCTAGAACAAGCATTTGGAATTTAGGATGCCTCAATTTGGAGCCTTTGAGTTTAAAATCTAAAAATGCTTTCATTTTGGGACTATTGCTCTTTTTATCAAAGTTCTTCATAGAGCTGATATGCTTATGTTTTCTCCAATGGGTGTTGGATCATTGGAGATGGAGACTCTTGGATGTTTATGCAAGGGCTTCAAATCATCTGAGTCTATTTAGTTTCAGATTCGAGAGGGTAATCTCATACAGGGATTACATTTGCAGAGAAAGATTTAGTGGGTATTGAGCAAATTTGTTATTTGGGGTTTACAGGTTGTGGAAGTGTTCCAGTTTATAGTTTTGTTGTTCCTTTTCAGTTTACTATTGTGGATCAAAGTATTTTCTATGTGTTTTTCTATTAATGTGCATCCCAAGTGCCTGAGATCAGCTCTTGTATGTTTGGGATAATGTTTGTGAAGATTTGGCAATGTTGTGTTGAAATACACTTGTGTTTTCTTAGCATATTTTGTGCAGTTTTCATTAGACATTAATGTTATTGTTCTATCTGATATTGTTGTTGTAAATTAGAGCTATAGACCTGATTTTATGACATTTCATCAAGAAAATTCAAATAAATCAATTTTGTGGTGTTTACAACAGTTTTGGTGATTTTTGGTGTTGACTAGCTTACTAGTTTTTGTGGGTTTTAGCTATAGTTTAGTGGGTTTGTGGAAATAATTGTCAAATCTGCATTTTAATTTAAATATTTTAGATTGGGGACATTTCAATTAATCAATAAAATAATGGATTTGAGGAAGTACAACCACATGAGGAAGAAACAAGGAAATTTTTGCAATATCCTATTTCTCCTATCTATCCAACCATTGGTCATGATTGTGCAACCCTTCCTCCTCCATTTCTCATTCTACTTCTCAATTTCAGCGTTCATATTAGCTACCTTTTGAGTCAAAATGAAGCCCTTTATATCCTCATCATTAGGGGATTTGAGCCCTACCCTATAAATAATAATGGCATTTACCATGTTTTACTAGTAAGGAGACCTAAAACACATAAAATAAAATAAATAAAATATTATAAAATTTAGAGTTTAAATTCTATAAACCCTTAAATTTGAAAATTCAAGAGACAATGAAATCAAACAACACATTTTAAGACAAAAATAATAATTAATTATCTATTTGCATGAAATGGAATGGAATAATAAAACTAAAAGTCACCAATATATACATCTATAATTTCAAGTGATGGTTGGGAACTTGGATTAGTGCGTGGTGCAATATATGAATCTAATTTAGATCCACAAACTCTAGTCCAAACACTAGCAATGCTACTACCACTAGTGGTTGATCATCTAGGAAATGGAGGAATTAATCAAGAAGAGTCTCCATGAATGGTTTCCATCTCTTCTCTTTGCATCTTTTTAATTCCCTTTGTTGTTCAAAGGTCTCTAATTGACTTTGTACCTCATGCACAACATCAAAAGGTGTAACTTGACACACTTGAACATCTTCACATGGAATTTTTTCCAGGTGATATTTCAATCGATTAATGTCTCCCCCACTAATTTTGTCTTGTAGTGTTTGCAAACCAACTCTCCCTTCTTTGCCCCTAGCTTGATATGTTTCCAACAAGTGTCCTTTTTAATTGGGGCCAACATTAAAATGATCTAAAAATGTGAAGTGCATTGCAATAACAAATAAATAGAAAATAAATTAACATTTAGGATTTGTAGATAAATTAAGATAATTTTTTTTAAAACATCATAACAATTACAGGTTGCAACTAAAAGATAGATAAAAATTTAGAAAAACAATTAGTGTTTGTTCATAAAAAGAGATAAAAATAGCTAGGGTTTGTTTCATGAATCTAAATGAAAAATAAAATAAAAATATAAAAGCAAACAAATTTTTTTTTAAAAAAAGAAAGATTCAAAATAAGAAAATACCTCTTCAAATTTGTTTCAATTTGATGGTGGGATACTCCAAATCAATGGTTGGCTCTTCCAAATGCACTATAGGGTCATTTAGATATGTTAAGGGCTAATACAAACTTGCTAAAGCTATATTCAATCAACATTTGTTGCTCAAGTTGTCTTCTTATTTTTCTTTAAATAATGACATGTGATTTTAGCTCCAATACTCTTTTTTTTTTCTTTTTCCTGTGCATAAAAATGAAATGAGTGTGTTTTGAAAGTCTTAGAGGTCATTTTCAAGTGTTAGGTTTATGTTTTTTTATTTTTTTATTTTATTTTTCTACCTCGCTTAAACAGTTGAGTCTCAATGATAGGACTCACCGAGTTTGATGTGTCTCAGTAAAAAGAGTCATCACATACTTAGGCCTTGGTTCACCTTGCTAGGCTCTAAACTGACTAAGTTTGGGCAAGTCCTATAACTATAGATTTCTATACATGTGATAATTGGTTGTTGATTTGACCAAATATTGTCATTGCATTAGTTATTATTAGCGCAAGAGTTTCGAGTCTTCAAAGAGGAGAGTGAGTTATGCTCCATATTTGAAGACATTTTTGTATGTGTCACATAGCAGGTGGTATAGAAGTGGAAGTGGACCATAGAGGAGGTAGAAGAAACAATAAAATTTTTAAAGCACCTTGTGACAACTTGGCTAACATGGTGAGATTCATTCAATAATGAATCAAATCCATTGAGACCACATAGAGGTGAGGAATGGTTGTGGTTGTGGACGTGAATGATGAAGAGGGACTAGATTAAAGGAACTATGCAAAGATGGTGTATCAAGTTTAGAGGAAGAAATTTTTGTTGAGAAAAAGTTTTCCTTACTACCAATGAAGGTAGGGAACAAATCAATGTTTGATCTCCCAAGCTACTTGAGAAGCTTAAACCTGGAAGATTTATTGGACATGATCTCACTAAGATAAGTATTTTGAGTTTGAATCCATATGCAATATAAAAAACATGAATTAAATCATCATGAAGTTGAAAGAACATGTTGCCTTGTGGTGAGATTTAGTTTAGAAAGGTTGTGTATAGATGGGGAAGCACATGATTACTAGTTGGCATTCTTGGGTCACAAAGTTGAAAGGGAAGTCCATTCCCAATAACTATTTGTTGGATTTGTGTAGAAAACTCCATAATTTATGCCAATGTTAGACCACAATGAAGGAATACATGGAGGTATTCTACTAGTTAGAATTCATGTCAGTCATGTGGAGGATGACATGGAGGTCTTAAGGTATATAAATATTTTGCAAATTTCTATTGAAGATGATATTTATTTGCTATATATTTTTTCTAAAGAGGAAATCTATCAACTTATTCTCTATGGAGAGGAGAAGTTGCATAGAAAATAGGGTTTGCACAACAAAGGCTAAGGTGGAAAGATCAAATAGGGTGGTGGAAGACAAACCTAAGTACAAAAGGAGACTGTTGAGCCTAGCATGTTGCACATACCTTAAAGGATGAGAAAACCTCCAAGAAAGGTAGTTGAGGCTATGACAAAGGATTCAATGACTTACTTCATATGAGGTCAACTGAGCACCACACATTTGAATGTCTAAATGCTATATGATAATAAGGTCATGTAGACAAATGCATATGTGTTGTATATGGAGAAGGCATTCAAGAAGTGATATAAAAAGCATAGCTTCAAAGGTTGGAGAAAATTTGATGATGTGCAAGGTGAACTACTTAAACTCATGCTTGATGACAAAGAACCATGATTAAGGAAGAGCATCTTCCACACTGTGTACGTCTAGAGGAAAGAGTTGTAAGTTGACAATTGATGGTGGTAGAATGAATAACTTAGTGTCCATGGATAAGAAATATGGGTTAAATACTACACCACATGTCATACAAAGTCTCTTGGTTACAAAAGGGACAACAACTCATGGTGAGAGAACAATGTTGACCTGAATTTTGTATGGGAGGATACACAGATGAAGTATGTTACAATGTAATTTTAATGGATGCATACCATTTGTTGTTGGGTAGACCTCAGAAATATGATAAATGTGCAATCCATAAAAAAATAATGGATATCTTCACCATCAGTAAGGATGGGAAGAAACTTGGATTGTCACTAATGAAGGTTGAAGAAGACTATGCAGAGGGCAAAGTGATATTGTGTCACTTAAGTAGTTTATTAAAGAGATAAGGAACATGTAGGATTGTTATGTGCTAGTAGTTAGGTCTGCATAGAAGGAAGAACATAAGATTGAACCTACAACTCTGAAGACCTTGAAGTTGAGGCATTGTTTCAAGATTTTTGATGTAATATAAGAAGGAACATTAGGAATTATTTTCTATGGGTAACATATATCACTTCATGGATCTAATTATTAATTATCATCTAGCAACCAAAGAACCACCCACGATAACCCTTGACATGAGTGCAAAATTCAATAGACAAGTGGAAGACCTACTAGATTAATATGAACTCTCATTTAGAAAATTATGAGCTCTCATGTAGTGCTTGTGCCAAAGAAGGGCGGGGAATGGAGAATGTTTACAAAATATCACACCATCAATGATATCACAATCAAGTACAAGATTCCATTGCCACACATATATTACGTAATGGAATATCTTAGTGATGATAAACACTTTTTGAGTACTGCTATTAATAGTAGATATCACTAGATCAAAATTTGAGGAGATAAGTGGAAGACCATGTTCAGGATAAAGAAAGGATTGTACAAGAAAACATAAATTAGGGCATTCAATGGGGATTCATAACTTTTTTACAACCTAGGATCTAGATGAAACAAGTTCTTCATCAACATCTTTAGATGGATGGAATTTCCCATAAGAGGTAACACAACCTCCTAACTATAGGTGGCAACCATTATCAAATGTTCTAGAGTCACAAAGTTTGATTCTTAAGATCATCTCATTGTTGCTTCTTTGTAGCATTGTACAACATTGTTAGATAATATCTTATTGTCCTTAGAGGTATAATTGTTTTGAAGGAGATTAACATTGATAATGTTTTCCAAAAGGAACCATAGTGCTATCCTTCAACATCTTGTGCATAAATGGGTTAGCAACCATCAGTAATATCCCATGCAAGAGGATCATCAACCTCTTTAGATTGATGGAATTGCTTGGATAAGAGGTAACACAATCTCATAACTATAGGTGTCAACCATTATCACATGCTCTAGGTTCACAAAGTTTGATTCTCAAGATCATCTCAATGTGGCTTCTTTGTAGCATAGCACAACATTGACAGAGAATGGTTTCTTGCCCTATGAGGTCTAATTGTTTCCAAGGAGAAAGTTGATCATGTTTTCCAAAAAGAACCCTATTGCTATCATTTATCATCTTGTGCATCAATGGGTTAGAAACCATTAGTAGTATCCCATGCAAGAGGATCTTTGTATGGGATACTATTGATGGTTCCTATCCCATTAAGATTATTCTCTTGCATGTTCAACATACCACCAAGATGCTTTGCATATAAAATAGATTCTAGAAAAATGGCTTGGCATAATTTTCCACAAGATAAACATGTGCATTCCCTTTAGTGACAATATTCAATTTTAAGGGTCAACACTCAAATCTTTGACAACATAGTTCGATCCTACAATACTATTCTAGAATGCATGCAGTAAACACATGGGTACATATGCATTTTCTCTAGCATGTTTGTTTGGCACCATATGTTTTATAAATTTGGAAATATACATAACCATGCAATACAAACATCAAATCGGTACCATATAGGTCTAATATTTGTCACCTAATCATACACATGTAAAGTCAACTATACATGGATGACATTTTTCAGCCTTCTATTTGTAGGCCTAGCTGATAGCCACTATATAAGTATAAACTATGTACATAGTTTAGGAAGAGCATTTACAACTCAAAATATAGAATACAATCTATTATATGTTTACATATGCAACCTTACAAATCCATCATTACTATGAGTTGTACCTCTCCAATATATTTTGGCAAATTAGTTGTACATAGTTTCTCATTGTCTTATCACATGTGTCTATGCTTCCCACCATAGTATTTATTTATATATTGTATACATTCAATATCAATGAATATAGAATAATATTCTTCATGCATTTATCATGTCTCTATTTATCTCTATTCATGACATTATATAGAAGCACTTCCACAACTCAAGCTATGCATTAGAGGTAAGCCTGTGTCTATTAGATTAGTTATAACTTTGACTATGTATGAAGTTGCCCTCCAATCTTAGACATAAATTAGATCATTGGAATCAAAGCATAAAGGCTTGATCTTGTTGAACACACCAAGATACTGAGGGGGGGGTGAATCAATATCCAAACAAATCTCAAACCCTTTGAAGCAAATTAAAACTTAAACTTTATAGCATTTACAAAACCATAAAAGATCAACACAATGCACAACACCACATAACACTAGATGTATGTGGAAAACCCCAAAAGGGGAAAAACCATGGTGAGGTTTAACTCACAATATATGAAGCTCACTATTATAACGATTAAAACTTTGTTTCAGGGCTACAACTGAAGGAAGCTACTACTCCCTACTAACTTTGTTTTAGGGCTTCAACCCAAGGAAGCTACTACTCCCTGAAGAAAGGTTTTAGGGTCACTCCCAAGGAAGCTACAACTCCTTGAAGACTTTGTTTTAGGGCTACAACCCATGGAATCAACTACTCCCTGAAATGAGAACAAACTCAGAAAAGATTACAGCATGACAGTCCTTCTACTATCTGAAACTAATAATGAAGCTCATTCCTTTTGATGATTCTTTTTCAATTCTCTTTGATGATTTAATTAGTTAGGAACACTCAATTCCCTTCTGTCACAAAAATATCTTCAAGATGAATCTAGAAAGGATCTATCACTTCTATTCTTTCTTCTTCGGTCACACATCATATTGCATTATACATCCATATTCTGGTCCTTACATTCACATTGCAATCATACCTCACCTAGATCAACTAGGTTTACAATATATACATGATATTACATTGAATACATTGTATTTCAGCCAAAGAAAATAAGATTATTACAATTACAAGTTGGTCAGAGCTCAAAAAACATGAAACGTGTAGAGGGCAAGCCCTAACATGAACTCCATTCAACACCAGGAAGAGAAACACACCTTACATATCCCAACGCAAGCTTTACCTAGTCATAAACATCCTTCACATCATCATCCTTCATAGAATAACATCCGCACACTTCCACTAGTAGAAAAATAGGAAAAATGACTAAAAAAAGTACCAAAAATTGGTCATGTGATCAGTAGTTTGGTCACGTGACCATTGGTAGTTTATTGCCAGTCATTTATCTCATGACCAAATTTATGACCAAAAAAAATTTAGTCATTAATTTGGTAGTAAAATTTGGTAGTATATTTAGTCATAAATTTGGTAGTATATTTGGTAATTTGGTACTATAGTTAGTCTTTAATTTGGTAGTATATTTAGTCACATGACCATTGGTAGTTTATTGCCAGTCATTTATCTCATGACCAAATTTATGACTAAACAAATTTTAGTCATTAATTTAGTCATCAATTTGGTAGTATATTTAGTCATCAATTTAGTAGTATATTTGGTAATTTGGTAGTATATTTAGTCATCAATTTCTGTCAGTTGGTAGTATATTTAGTCAATTGGTAGTTTATTTAATTGTTTTTGAGGTTTAAACATAAAACGCAAAAAAACATAATCAATCATTCATTTGCACACAATGAAATAACTATTAAGAAGGCAACATATTGAAATTTTATTGAGAAAAGGTGTTTTTACAACAGACGCAAAACTTAAATATGTCTTTGCTTTGAAAAATGTGTTACAAAGTGTGTTTCTCAATGTTGTGACTGAGAAAACTGAGTTACAATGCTCTATTTTTTGCTTATACAACTCTAAAACATGAAAGAACTACTTGCAAAATGAAGCCTTAATATTTCATCATGGGCTTTTACATCTCAAAATCTGAATAAATGTATCAAAACTCGCTTAATATTGCTAATTGTTGCATTACTTCTTCTTTGTTGCATCTCCTGCGTCTGCACAAATAGAACCCAGCAATGCAATAAGTAACTTACTTTAACATGTTCTTTGAAAGAATATTTACCTTCTTGACTCCACAGATCTTCTTAGATCTATTTAGACAGAGTAAGTCAAAATAGACAATATAAATAAAATATGAAATAGTAATAAGTTGTACAAAATAGACAACATAGATTTACGTGGAAAATCTAATTTGTACCAGGAAAAACCACTGCCAAAGATCTCTCAATAATTTTACTTAAATATCAGCCACTCTACTTAAATATCATCCACTTTAATGGTCAAACAACCAATAGCAATTTTACACCTCATTCACAACAAAAAGTGGTAAATATTTGTACTATTGAAGTGGATAATATTTAAGAACAACCTAGCCTCACATCCATTCTCACTATTCGACAACTGTCCCCAACAATATGAGATATAGTCACTGAGAGTAAACAACAACTCCATAGGGCATTTGAATGGCTCATTTGTTAGAAAATATCTAATCAATGAGCTAAAAATTGATGAGAAAAGACTGGTATCTCTTGTACTTCTAGAAGACTACGTTAATTCACTCAGGAATGGGACAATTGTTGTCATAGTTGATGAGATTCCATACATTAACATGCTCATGTTAGAAAATTGTGGTGAATTTGAGATTGTGAGTCGGCCATTCTATAGGGGAGGATTTGGATTTGTAAGTATTTATTCCAAGAGATTGTGCATTTTTATTTCTGTTGGGTTGAAATACACTCTTTTAATTCTCTGTAGTCTATGCTGTAGTTATTTTCCAAAGGGTCTCCAATGGTTCTAGAAATGATATCTGCAGTTCTGAATATTACTCAAAACAAATTAGAGCTAGACAGTATTCATAGCAAGTAGTTTAAGCCTTCTGATTCATGTAATGATCAGAACGGTGGTATTTCTGAAGAAGACAGGGTAGATGATAGTGGGAAGTTGAGTCCATGGAGATTTTGGGGTTTGTTCATCATCACATTGGCATTATATTGAGAACCTCTTGCAAACAATAGCATAGAACCATGAATGAATTAGGACTTCATGAAACTCAAACTTAAACTCAACTATGTAATGTAAAAAAAAATTACTAGTATAAATGAAAGAAAACAACCTTTAATATAATTGAATTTAAAAAATAATTGATAACATAAATTAGTGGATTAAATAACTTATAAATTAATAAATAATAATAAAATAACTAACAAATTTTAGAATTTTTTCTAAAAATTATCACCCTACCTTGGGCACCTCTAGATCTAATTACTAGTATTATATATACATGTTGCTATGATATCTATCGAAATGTGCGCAAAATTAAATTGGAATAGACATGGATGGATATGCAAATTTCACCATTACAATTTTGAAAGTAGAATGGAGGCCAGGAGTTCGTATAACTGCGGTACCTAAATAAGTGGTCAAATTGAAATTCATTATAGTCAGGGCTTAAATTTGACAGTTGTATAGCTGTATTTAGACATTTTAGTTGTAAAATACAACTGAAATTTTGAAAAGACTGTATCATATGAAAGGAGAGATTTTGGACAAAATGTCAAAATTTATATAGGATTATGATGATATATATATTTGGTCTTTATATAATTTATTTATACTAATGTATGTCATAGTATTTTAAAGGCAATATTGAATAGATAACTATCATAAAAAAACTGCTTGATAGGCAAGGTTGATAGTCAAATTTAAGCCCTAACTATAGTCACAAAACCCCCTCTCAAATAACCAAATTCACGCGCTTGTAGAACTAAAACTCCCCAAACACCATTCAATTTTGTTTACAGACAATGGTTACAGAGTCCCAAAGGTGAGTGAGGCAAAACCTTTAAAGAAAATCTTGTCTGCCTAGCCATGCAGGATGAACCTGGTTACAAATTTAGGGAAGACATCTGTTGAGTATTTCATATGGTGCGATTGCTGCCTCACCTACTCCCCCTCAAGGACCAGGGCATGAGAACTCGGGATGGTGGGCTCTCCCCGTATCCCCGCAAAGGAACTTTTGTGTGTGCACAGAGATGCGGGGAGAACTGCCATCCCGCTCTCTTATGCCTTGGTCCTTGCAGGGCTATGGTGGAGTAGGTGAGGTCCATTTTCTAGGTCACCATTTTCGTGGAGGCACTAGCTCACACACATTCTAGCTTCACTATGCAAGTTGAAGGACATTTTTGGTTGTTGTTTGTTCTCACCTAGATGGGTCGTGGTCTTCAGACTAGTTATTGTTTGGTTGGATTTGCTTGTTGTTTTGGAGGCTGTGGGCTTTGTTTTTCATAGTTTACCCTCCCCAACTTCATGCAGAGGCATGTAAAAGCATTTACAAGGCATGTGAATTGTTTGGCAGAATGCCTCAAAGAGATGTCATCTCATGGAATGCAATGATTGCAGGATATGCACAAAATGGATTTTTTGAAAAGGCTTTAGAAACTTTCAAGCAAATGCAATTAGTAGGTGTAAATTCAAATTTGACAACCTTTTCCAGCATCCTACCTGCCTATGCCAAAATGGGATCTTTGGAACAGGGTATGGACATCCATCATAACATAATGGAAGGGGGATTTTTGTCAGATATTATAGTTGGAAATGCTCTGGTAGACATGTATGCAAAATGTGTAAGTATAGATAAGGCACATGAACTGTTTGATGGAATGGCTCAAAGAGATGTCATCTCTTGGAATGCAATGATTGCAGGATATGTGCAAAATGGATTTGTTGAAAAGGCTTTATAAATTTTAAAGAAAATACAATTGGCTAGTGTAAAGCTAAATTCCACAATGTTTGCCAGCATCCTCCCTACCTGTGTCAAAATAGGAACTTTGGAATAGGGTATGGACATCCATCAAGACATAAAGGATAGAGGAATTTGGTCAGATGTTGTAGTTGTTACATCCCTCCTTTTGAAAACAATGATGCTATTTACTTTCTTTCAAATTTCAGTAAATTACTATGTTGTGAACGACTTGAAAACTGAAAATTTATCTTACAAAGTTGTTTTATGAAATTGTGGAATCTATTGATTACGATCAAGTGATATGTAGACTAAAAGTCTTTATATTAAATGCAATGATGTTCGAATATGTTATATTTAGATCATAGATGCTTTGACCACAAAAATTGTATGCGAGTTTTGTTGATGCAGGAACAGGTGGACCGTGTTCGATGGAAGAGAAAGTATCTTCGAGAGGGAGTATAGACTCTGGAAATTAACCACGGGTGTTTGCCACTGAGATCGCCAAACAGATAGATAAATCTGTGAACCAACAAGTAATTCTTGTTTGTCAGTTTGGGTAGTATAATTGATGTCGTCGACAAAGGATAAAGTAAACATCCTAGTCGAAAGTCGTCTTGTAGAATCTTGGAGTCATCTATGGCGTCGTAAGTTCCTAATAGTAAGTCGACGTATTTGAGATGTTTAATATTTACGTCTAGAAGTATTTATTGAGTCCTCTTGTGGCGAGATTGCAAATCTTGTCTCGAAGTTGAAATTGCGAGAAGTTGGCCTTGTGCGTCTAACGTTGTTAGAACTTGTTGGCGTTACGATCAATCCGTCACGATTGACATAAAACGTGTCGAACTCGTGAATTTCTTCTATTCTGGTAGATCGACGAATGTCGAATAGATGCCATAGCGTGAAATAATTCATTTTAGTTGTCGTTTAAACATAAGTCTCTTCCTTCAACTTTGACCGCGAGTTGTTATTAATCTGACCTTGAGTTTCTAAGTAAAATGGTCTTTGTCCTCTCTCCATCTCGACCCCAACGATGCTCAAACCGTTTCGTAACCTTCACCGTGACGAGCTTTAGCTCTTCAATTAAATATTTAGCTAGTCTTGGAAGGTTGATGCTTTTGTCCTAGTTAAGTCGAGCAGTTATGTTCTTCGGCAAGCTTCATCACCCAAGGGACTTAATCTTTCTTATGGTCGTAATAAGTAATGAGGTCGGTTAAACTTCTTGTGATCATGTTAAGTGAAGTAGGTAGAAGATTGTTATGTTGACTCAAGTACTTGAGAGTGTGACAATTGTGTGTTTGTAAAAGAATCCTCTTCTTCGTAGACTTTAGTAAATGAAGCATTGGCGGTTAAGTTCGGTGTAATGGCTATATTTTGGGATTGCCATCATCAAGACAGTGAAAGGCATCAGTTACTACGATGGTGGGAAACTTTAATTAAATCACCGTTGGGTCGGAGGTTTTCCGGCGCGGGACGTTCGATATATGAGTGGAAGTCCTTGAGAGAAGGAAAATCATTAATGAAAGATCCTTTATCTCGCGTAGAAGAGAGAGGGAGTGTAAGTTAGAGGCCGTCGTGGCTCTGCAGAAGGGAGATTTTGACGGTGGAGATGGGCGTAAGATCTGCGAAACGTGGGGAAGTTAAAACTGTTTCAGGAGTTGTGGACGGAGGGCAGTTAGGACTGCGAAGTAAGAAGAGTATTTTGCATGTGGTGAGGTCATTTTTTGGAGGGAGCGAATGATGGGAATTGGGCAGTGAAGAGGAGCACGAGTGAGGATTGGAGGGGGCAGAGGCTCGCGTGGCCGTGGTTTTATCTGATGTTTGCGAATAGAATCCTGCAGCAGAGTTCATGATTTGTGCATGGCTTGTATTTGGCCGCTTGGTAGAGACTTTGGAGAAAGGAGCACAGGAGAGAAATTGAGTGGTAAGGCAGTGTGAGATAGTATTTGCGAAGGGAAGGAAAGAGGTCGTGCTTTTAGGAAAAGGCAGTAAGAGTTGAGAAGGAAGGAGGAGTGAGAACTGTGTTGTGATTAAGATATAGAATGGGGTTGTGAGTAAGAAAGAGAACTGTGTCTTGAGTAAGAGAGTATAAACTGTGTTGTGAGGAAGAGATAGAACTGTGTTGTGAGTGAGAGTTTAAACTGTGCTGTGAGGAACGAAAAGATCAGTGAGAGTTTAAACTGCGGAGAGAGAAGCGAAATGGAGTAAGAATTGAGACTGTGTAGTGAGGAGTAAAAAGGCAGTAAGGGTTTAGAACTGTGCAGTGAAGAAACGAGAGGCAGAGAGCCCTCGGTGTGAAAGAACACTCCAGCAATCTCCATTTTTAATAACAGGTTCTTTTTCTTTACCAATTGTCTCAGTTTTTGAAACAGTAAGGAAGAGAGTTTCATAGTTATGGAAGATAATTACGTTTAAAGATGAGTAGAATAGAATCATAACGCAAGTTTAATACGATTTCAGCGTGCGGTTAAAACCTTGAAATAGCTTTATTGCTGTGTAGAACATGTGATAAACTCAGAAACTAATGTATGCGGTCACATTACTGTGTTTTAAGATTAGAAAACTCTGAAAAAGAAGTGTTACTGTCTTCTAGGAAATGTAAACTCTGAAACTGTAGTTGTTCTCGTCATAAATGACGATGTATAGCAGAAGAACGCTGCTCACTAAAGTATATGCATTTAGGAATGAATTTGTCTGGATGCAAGACGTAATTTACCTTCTGTGAATGATAAACAATGACGTAAGATAGAAGAATTGCCTTTAGGTCTATGTTATGAACATAAAACTGCCTTGGAGGTTTTGAACGATGCTCCACGTGCATGTTATGCAGGAGTCAAACCGTAGTTAGTAAGCATGTTCGACTTATAGCTGGAAAATGCATTTGTAAACGGCCGATGTCTTATCCGTTTAATATCTTTATCTACATTTGTAAGATTCCCAAACCTTTTAGATTTATTTACAGCTCTCAGCTATTTTAAACTTGTGAAACTAATGACTCGGAAAGAGGAGTAGGAAGATAAAAGTGTTGGTAATGTTTAGGAAACCGTCTTGGATTCTGAAATTATCAATTTGAGCTGAAAACCTGCATGTGAGTCGAGATTGCGAAGATGTTAGAATCACTTAACCTTGTAGACCATTTGAGTCTAGAACCCTAGAATTTTGGGATAACAGAAAATGATTTAGATACTTGTGTATGTTGTGTTAACATGGGAACCAAGTAAACAGATTTTAAACCACTTAGGAGTGGACGTGTCTAAATAATATTTTTCAGGATAATGGGATTGTGAAAGTCTGAATTCGAGATTAGAATAATATTGCGCAATGCGCTATTATAGGGGGATACCCTAAGCCTTGAGGTCATCAAGGTCGGCAAAATGAGTTCAAACTATACAAATAGGAAACTGTAGGATTTCGACCAGTTCAAGTCAAGTAGGGTGGGTGAACCAAGTTCATGCATTTATAAAACGCTAATTAAATACGAATCCTTTGGCCAAGGTGGTGTACTATCCTCAAGTACATCGAACGTTCACCGTAACTGGATGGCGTTTCTTGTGGAGGGTCGTGCATGACTAGAGGGTATCTAGGGATCTGCACGATAACAAGACACGTAGGTTACAACACCAGAGCTCAGATGGCAAACACCTAAGGTTATCCTAAGTCTATCCTCTTGAGTAGGGTAGGGCCACTTCCGGTTAGGAAGGAGTGCGGGAGACCGACGATCTGTGGTTGGAGGTTAAGCTCCTTGAAGATACTTTCTCTTCCAAATACTGAGGAATTGCCGAGTCTTGAACGTGAAAAGGTTGACAATCGAGATGCATGATAATGGTATGTTTCTGATATTTGTTATTTCAAGAAAATTTTATTTGTTAGGAAAACAAAGTATTTTATGAATATCATTTCTTTCAGTCTTTATGAGAATGCATTCATGTTTATGATAAATTGAAAAATGTTGTAATGGTTTAGAGATGAGAAACTTTTGTATTTGATTACTATGTTTAAAAAAAAAATTACCGTCATGAAAATTTAGTTACTTCTTGTCATTTTGGTTTTGGTTGTTACAGTAGTTGCAACTGCCCTATTAGACATGTATGCAAAATGTGGAAACATAGACAAGGCACGTGAACTGTTTGACAAAATGCCTCAAAGAAATGTGGTCTCATGGACTGCAATGATTGCAAGATATGCACAAAATGGATTTGTTGAAAAAGCTTTAGAAATTTTAAAGCAAATGCAATTGGCTGCTGTAAAGCCAAATTGTACAACCTTTACCAGCATCCTCCCTACCTGTGTCAAAATAGGAGCTTTGGAATAGGGTATGGACATCCATCAAAACATAAAGGATAGAGGAATTTTGTCAGATGTTGTAGTTGCAATTGCCTTGTTAGACATGTATGCAAAATGTGGAAGCATAGACAAGGCATGTGAACTGTTTGACAGAATGCCTCAAAGAAATGTGGTCTCATGGATGCAATGATTGCAGGATATGCACAAAATGGATTTGTTGAAAAGGCTTTAGAAATTTTAAAGCAAATGCAATTGGTTGGTGTAAAGCCAAATTCCACAACCTTTGCCAGCATCCTCCCTACCTATGTCAAAATGGGAGCTTTGGAATAGGGTATGGACATCCATCAAGACATAAAGGATAGAGGAATTTTGTCAGATATTGTAGTTGCAACTATCTTGTTAGACATGTATGCAAAATGTGGAAGCATAGACAAGGCATGTGAACTGTTTGACAGAATGCCTCAAAGAAATGTGGTCTCATGGACTGTAGTGATTGCAGGATATGCACAAAATGGATTTGTTGAAAAGGCTTTAGAAATTTTAAAGCAAATGCAATTGGCTAGTGTAAAGCCAAATTCCACAACCTTTTCCAGCATCCTCCCTGCCTATGTCAAAATGGGAGCTTTAGAATAGGGTATGGACATCCATCAAAACCTAAAGGATAGAGGAATTTTGTCAGATGTTGTAGTTGCAACTACCCTATTAGACAGATTGTAGAATGCAACAGTTTGTTTGACTTAGGTGTATTGATGAAGGGTACACAAAATGGTACATTTGAGTTTCAAGTGCTTCATCAAAATGTAGTTCCACTACTTGAAATCTTTGCCTGATTGGCACAAATTTGGCTTACTGATAATGCCATTAATGTTTTAAGTTAATGCAATTCGCAGGTGTTGAGCCAATTTTGACCATGAACTTATATCTGAGCCCTGTCATTTAAAACTAAAGAGCATCACTACTGCAAAGTTGTCAAGATGAAACATGTTCCCCTTAAAAAAGAGAATCGTGACCACACCAATACTATGACTTTTCAAACTTTACAAATAGAAAATAGCAAATCCAGATGAATTTTGGTCCACCACAAAACAAAATGACCAAATGAACCCTTTATGCTTATATATCAATTTGAAATGAAATCTTGGACACCATGACGAGTTTGAGATCATCAAATGTTGCAGAGTTTGATATACTAATGCTTACCGTCAGCATTGAACTGCTATATAATATAAGCAATTTTGCATCAAAATGATTTGCCAATGCCTTCACCAACATTTCTTGATATACCTCAGACCCTATGGAAATGATAAAACATAGATTGAATCAGATTGAAAACATTGTTAATCACATTCATGTTCCATGTAACCATTCAGGCTTGCACAAAAGAATGGATAATAGACCTTGAGGACCAATACCAATATTCTAGGGCTCATGCTAGGAAGCTCCTTCGTAAATTTTGTAAATTCGTTTCGTTTCAAATGTATGAATGTTGATGCAATTAGAAGACTTTTTATCTTCTTACTATAGAAAAAAGATGAAACTTTAATCAATCTTCCAATGAAACTAGCAAAGAAAGACTAAAATGACAAAGAATTAGTCTCAAACCACATGTATAGTTTAAATTTATATGAATAAGATGACAAAGAATTGGTATCCTAACCTTTAATAGATCAAAACTCAATGCAAAATATTCTATTGCACATTGTTGTATTTCTAAATCAATATAGCTTTCATACCTGCACCCTTGTTTATGTCAGCACTATCTTAGTTAACTCTTACAACACTGACAAATTGCTTTAAATAGAGAAGAGTTTCTGGTTGTATTCCTAGCAAAAATCTGAGATTATTATAACTTAATAAAAATTAAAAACAAAATTGGGCTGAAAATTGTTTGAAAATAAAGTTTTATTTACTTGCTAAAAATTGCCCATATATGTTCTTGTAATTCTTGATCTGATCTAGAGGTCGAATGTGCATCAGTATCTTTGCATAGGTGTTCAAAAGAAGAGCAACAATCATGATTCTATAGCCACCATTCTAAATGTTAGAAGCCCAAGATCAATATATGTTTTGGTGCTTAAAAACAAATTTAAATAATCACGTAAATATGCTCAGAATATCTTACAACACAGGAGGGAGTTTGTCATGAATGACAACAAATATTTCCTTTAGGCTACAACCAGGCCTTCTAGCCAAAAGATGACTGTACTCTCCAAGCAGATAGGGACTGACCTATAAGCACACATGAAATTTTGGTTAATGGTACTAGAATAGCTCTTGAAAGTAGATTTCATAGGCAAGATTTTAAATACTCCTTTTGTTCCATAACAATCATTAGCAATTTAGCACCTCCAATGAAGATATGGAACCAAAAGGTATACAATAATATTTCTCAACTACATTTTCATAAAGCACTATCCCAATAACACAAAGGCATCAAAAATAAGTCTAGAATCACATTTTTTTCTACTAAATGATGCATTTATCATTTGTTTCCATTCAACCTTGAAGCTTATAAATTGAAAGTGCTTATTCAAATAACAGAGCTCTTTTCATTACAAAATATATCTCTACCTATACTTTTAGAGCATATGGATTTACACTCACTGCATGTATGCACTCAATCTATGGGGACTGCTATGTAAAATAGACTACCATTCAACAATTTTACTAGAATCACTATGAATTCTTAAACTGAGTATCATCAAAACCATTAGAATCAATTTACTTAAACTCCCTGTTCAGAATCCATACCTTTGCCCTGAAATTGGGTATTTGCCATGCATGTAGTGCCAAGAGGAAAAGAGTGGAAGTTTCTGCCCAGTATCAAAAATTAGGTTGTTTAAGATTCAGAAGCATGCATATTCATATACCAATTAACTTGCCAAACATACATTTTTACAGGTATACCAATCCTTGGTTTATATATCCTAACTATGTTACGTTTGCATGACAACTGAATAAACAAGTGCCACACATATCATACTCTTTCATGATTAAAAATCCACATGAATGGATTGCCAAGATAGACATTGTAGGAAAGTATTATAAGGTTTAGAAATCGTAAGCTTTTGTTGACAATAGGCTACCTGAAAAATAGTGTAGTAAGTTGGATTGTGTGGGTACTTAAGAAAAAAACAAAGCAATCATTATGGATAGAGTTCAAGCAAATGTTATTGAAGAAATTTGATAAGGGAGAATCTACATGTTATCTCTTCCAACTCATGGATATTAGGCAACAATACAGAAATTTAGTATTGGTAATGTGGACCCATCAATTGCTCTAACAACATTTAAGAGTGGATTGAAAGATGCAATTCAAGCCAAATTGGAGGTGCATGACTCACAACCTAGATATGTAGTGGGTGTATGAGTGGAGAAAATTTTCTACAAATGGTCTAGAATATCATTATGAGATTTGCAAAGACAAATAACCATTTCATTGCTTGTTGTAGGCTAGTTTTAGTGTTGATGACATGTTGAAGGTCACTTTAGGGTAATGGATTGAGATGAGGGCAATTTTGACCCTTTTCACAATTATTTGACTTTGTAAATGGTCACATGTTTGTTTCTTTTTCTGCATTGGGTGGTGTTAGGGTAGTAAACATCTTTTGGTAGGCAATTTTCCTTAAAAACCACACATGTTTACTTCACCATGGAGACATCATGGCTTCTATCTATCTAGGAGCATCAATCATAGTTTTCTTTGTTAGCAGTCATTAAGGATGGAATGCAAATCATTTGGCTTTCCTATGAGGATGTTTGGATGGTTCGATGGTTATGCAAGACTAGCCATTACCATTCTAGGGCAATCGATCCATCTCCCATCGCTGCTAGGCCAAAGATGAATAAAGGGCAGTTAATGGATCAGATTGTAGGTTCAGTTGGTAGAGGAATCACTCTCATTGTTGTGTGAAGGAGAAAGATAGTGTTTCTTGGTTCTTGTGGAGTGCAAGAGTACAGTGGAGCTAAGGGAGTTGTATTGAGACTCAAATACTATTTTAACGATAGATTTCCCTATGTAAATACACTGAATTGTGAGTGGGATGCCAAAAGCATACCCTTCTTAGAGCTTTTCTACCTTCAAGTGAGAAAGATTAGGGTGCTCTTACTACAAGAAGATGAATCTATCTATGGGTGGAAGCCCCCAAATTTGGAAATAACAAGAAGATTGATTTCACATCTAGTTCTACCTAATCTATAATATATATATGATTTATTATATTGCCCAATGCTTAATTAGATTAATTAGGTTTGAGGGTGCACAATACCCAGTGTGCACCCAAAAGTTTGGGCACAAAGACTATATCAGAATATTCAAAGATAATTGTACCGTTAATAGTAATAGTAATGGTACATGTGTGCACTAGATATAGGCCCATTAGTCCATTTTAACAATGAGTTGCCATGTAATTATGCCACTGCCAAACTAGTTAATACAACTAAGTTCTTCACCTTTATGAGTTTAGGCTATTGTTGGGAGAAAGAAGAGAAAACTTGGATAGTTAACATACAATAACACAAGCAACATTCATAAGGATTCCAAGCTACACGCCCATGAAAGACAAAAGGTTTTCTGATATCAACAAACTAAATATGGGCTTGAATATTCTACTCAAATGGAAAAAAACATATTATTATAAATTTAATAAACAGACATAGAACAATTGTTATATATGGGATTGCGTAATATCATAATCAACTAAAAAATTGAAAATGATTATTAATATATTTGAAAACATACACAAATGTAGGTTTTGCTTTTCAAGCTGTGATCAAAGCACTATCTATATATTCTATCTCACATATGAAAGACAATCGAACATCATCATAGGAAACCTAACAGAGGGTCCATCCCTAGCAACATACTACTTTGAAAAGATACATAATCAACTAGGCTAGTCTATATAATACAAAAAACATAGTCTACAATGTAGAGAGTTCCCCTTTTGCTTTGAATTTCTTGTATCATACCAGTCACTTTCAGCTATGGAGCATTTATTTTGCTAAAAACCTCAAAGATTGTTGTAGATTTTATGAGTAAATCTGAGTAAGATAACTGACAATGGCAGCAATGGCCCAAAATGGTTGTCTTCTCTGTATCCCCCTTGTGGCTCATTCTGTTGAAGAGATGGTGTCTCAAATGCAGCAGGCGCATATTCAAGGTTTAGACTTAGTAGAGCTTCACATTGATCATCTGAAGATTTTTAATCCTCAAGTGGATTTACAAACACTTATAAAATCAAGAACTTTGCCTATTCTTGTTACTTACTGGCCAAAATGAGAAGGTGGAGCATATGAAGGCAATGAAGAGCATCGGCTTAATACACTTTGTTTAGCTCTGGAATGTAAAACGGATACATTGAAAAGGCTTTAAAAACTTTCAAGAAAATGTAATTGGCAGATGTAAGGCCAAATTCCATAGCCTTTGCTAGCATCCTCCCTGCCTGTGCCAAAAATTCCATAGCCTTTGCTAGCATCCTCCCTGCCTGTGCCAAAATGGGAGCTTTGGAACAGGGTATGGACATGCATCAAAGAATAACAGAAGGGGAAGTTTTGTCAGATGTTGTAATTTCAAGTGCCCTGGTAGACATGCATGAAAAATGTGGAAGCATACACAAGGCACATGAATTGTTCCACAAAATGCCTCCAAGAAATGTGGTCTCATTGAATGCCATGATTGCAGGATATGTTTGAAATGGGTTTGTTGAAAAGTCCTGTAATAACATGGCTGGCAGTAATATGTTATAGTTACTCTAAGGTTTTAATAAGAGTTTTTGTTGCTATCTCCATTAACATTAATAAGAGTTTTTGTTGCTATCTCCATTAATAGATGGTTTATAGATTCAAAATTTGGTGACCTACACTTTGCACGACAAAAGCTTGTATACTACTCTTTTTTTGTAGCAGGGATTTACATTTTATTTATGCAATTGGTATTCACCAATCATTAAAATAGTCCAAACAATCCACAAAGAAATTGAAAGCCAGAGAATCAAATGGATGATGTAATAGCCCAAATAGTCCACAAACAAATGGAAAGCAAGGAGTCAAGAGCTTCCATTTTGAAACCAAGTCTTTTCTTGGAGAAAAGAAAAAAAATAAAAGAAATTTTTTTTATAAAAAAATGTGAAGGAAGAAACTCACAATAGCATAGGCCTTCACCACGGTGTCCTTATCCTGTGAAAGACTTTCATGCTTGTCTATTGTAGAAATGAGCACATCAATAAAGTTATTGTGAGCCCTCCGCATTTGATGATGATCATCCACCAACGTCTGAATAAAATTATTTCTTTTCTTTTGTAGATTGATCATAGTCTTTGTGAAGCCTTGCAAATCGAACCACTGGAGAAATGGTAGATAATCTCCCATAACCCTAAACCTCCTTAGCATGCAGGTGTAATGAAAGGCAAAACTGAAACTCACTTTGGCACCTAAGCTTTTTTTGTTTTCCTTTTGATTTTCCCTTTTAAAAAAATGTGCTTGCTTTTAGTGCTTAAAATTTTAAGCAATATGTTTTTTTTTACCTCACGACTAATTAGTCATATGAATAGAAAGGGTGAGCACATAAACTAGTTTTCCTATGACTATTTAGATAACTATCACTTTTGGTGTGAAGAGATGAATGAATATATATACTATGTACATTACACTTACAAAACAAGAGAAGAATATGTAATAGTTTATGTCCTAAATTTTCAAACTTCCATGTTTGAGATTATTGATTGTTGACATTATGTTCCCATGGCTAGAAAGGACTGTTGAAGGTGCCGCACAGGAGCATCAAGCTTCACTATTTTTATCTAACAACGTTTCTTCACTATGCAAGTATAGGAGAAATCATGTTGCTGGTCCATTTCTGAAGACATCATAGCATGTGGTGAAAAAATGGGCACCCACAAGAGTTGAGCCCAGCATGCTACCCCTAATTCTCAAGAGGGGATTGAAATAGGAATTCATGTTCATAATGCTCAAATAGAAATGTTTCAACTAAAGGACAATCCCATCAAGAGCTTTACAGCCTAAGAAGCATCATGGAGCAGCATTTAAATTAGTTGTCTTGTATGCTGGAAAAGAGAACTCATAATGCCATCAAAGAGAAGGTACAACCATTACAAAGACCATAAACATGGAAAAGTACAACATCATGGTGCAGCCACAAGAATAAAGAGTAGTCTGCAATCATGGCCACTATCATGAGAAGCTAAATACAGCCACAAATAATAAAGGGCAGTCATCATATAGCCAATGAACTTATGTAAATAATGGGCAAACTGAGTAAATGCAACATTGGCATCATTTTACTTCATCCAATTGGCTTCCATATCTTCATTTCTTGTTGTCATAAAATTCATACATTTGAATTGCTATACATACTAGCATGACTGTGACGAATTATAGCTCCAAATGGAATAGAAAATAACAAGGATGCAATAGTTGTATCAATGATCTTAAAGAATATCATACAGGAATAGGCTATAGATAGAGTGCATGATAGAGAACAGCTAGTATGAGTACAAGAAGGGCAGTGAAGAAGAACATAATAGCCATATAATACTTGCATCCACAAAGTGTGAGATAATCAACCATATATAACATGCCACGTCAAGTATGCATTTGAATCAAGGAGATAAGTGTACAAGTCAAGGAGAGGCACCATTCACAGCTATGCAAAGAAGGATTCACAGCTATGCAAAGAAGGACAGCCACCTAAGAGAGCAGTTCACAAGGAGTTCATGATAACATTCCAAGCATGTGGAACAACCTTAGAAGGAGTACAGTCATAGATGCTATAGCAGAGATCAGAAGGTACCATAGCACAACCATGAATGAGGAATTCACTTAAGATATAAGAGCATCCATCATGATAAGAAAATAGTATACAAGAATCTCCATGTATGAGTAAGTGTATGTGTGAGGACAATCTATATACAAGAGATTTAAAGAGTGTATCAATGAACCAGCAACAACAAGAAGAGGCCAATATCCAATGAGACAATTGGTAAATGCCCTACATAGTCAAGATACAGTCAAGATGAGAGAGCTATAAGTGCAGTGAGCATTTAGAAGGTACAGTGAGCTTGAGAGGCCATTTATAGGCCACTGTCACAGTCATTAATGAAGAGTTTGAACATCCAGATACATACACTATCATATGGAACGACAGAGGATAGAAGTTTCATCATGGTCATTTAAAGAAACTTACCAGTGTACTGTCTTAGAGCAATAGAGTATAGAAGACATAGAAACCTTCAAACCAATGATATCACTAAGAAACAGTGATAAGAGCATGCAAGAAGTTATGGGAACATTCACCCAGAAGCATAAGGAGCAGTCCATAACATTCTTTGATAAGTGACTATGACAATGTAGAGAAAACAACTATGCATCTTTCCTAATGAGGGTTTGTCTGAGCTTTTGTCATTAGAGGTTTTTTAAGCTTTCAATCTTTCACAAAAGTAGAAGAAGAAAATATTGAGGTAGCAAAAGAGAATATGGTGCAGCTAGTCAAAATTGATGGTTCCATCATAAGCCTTTCCATGCAGCTAAGCACTTAGTATTGATAGTCATGGTGAAGTATTCTTATCAAAATAATAATGATCTTTGCCCAAATAAGTATGAGTTTCATGACCTTGGCCAAAGGAATTCTTTTTTTTGTTTCTACAGTCAAACCATGAAGGTGTTATATGAACAGGGGTTTTCAAGAGAATGTTTGTGTGCGTAAGGAAAATTAGGCACCCAGAAAGTCAATAGGCCGTGGCCTTGCATAAGAAAGTAATTTCTTTTCTCTTTTAGAAAAAAAAAAGCATTGTCTCTTCTGCCATACAAAAAATAATGAAACTCTCAAGGTTGTTCAGAATAAGAGATACCCAGATTTGCCTTCATAAAGTTGCGGTCCATATATTTTTGAAAACAAAAGGTGTCTCTTCTTTTTGCAATTTTTTTAGCTCAAATTGAGCATTATATTTAGCAAAAAATGAAAGAGAATACAGAGTTCGCGAGATGAGAGCTTACCCAAGTTTTTGCAGTAAAGGAAGTGCAGTCAAAACCATAATGTTAAAGCTTCAAAAAAACTTTGATGGCGGCCTCAATATAGTGAAAAGTCAAGAGGAAGTGAAACAAAATAAAATGCATTAGAGAATAGTCGTGGCTGCAGTTGAGAAAGCCCTAAAATGTTTCAAAATGCAAAACAATATTTTTTTTTATGATAGAGAGAGGCTTACCATACATTCTCCTATATGAATCTCTTAGAAGAATCAACATAAAGTAGCAAAGAATGTTAAAAATGCCCAAGATTCGAGCTCAAACCCTAGCTCAATGGTGGCCAACAGTAGAGCCAACTTCTCCAAAAGTTTAAAGTGCAAATGAGGTCAAAAGTTTAGGGCTTAGGTTTTGTTTTAGGGCTTTTTAGTCACCCTAATTTGAATGGGATTTTTTTATCACATCTTTTAAAAAATCAAATGCCCACTAATACCTTCATGGTATTTTATTCACCTTTGCATATATGCCTAGGCTTTATGCCTTAGACTTGTTTACAACCTTGGGGAAAGATTCAACCTTAGGATATTTTATGATTTTTATAGAAAATCAGAATGCCCAAATAGAAAAGTACTTAATACTTGGCAAAAATTTTATCAAGACCATACTTGCCTTGTAGCTTTTGTAAAAAATCAAATCAAATCCAATTGGTTGTTTCTTTCTATTTTGGAAAATATTGAAACTGCAAAAATCACTTGTGAGGCATTATTTAAACCAATGTTTTATAAATTGCTTTAATAAGTGTTAATTAAAATGCAGTTAGCAAAGCAAATATAGAAAAATCTTCCCTATTTTAAGGTTGAGTTCCTTTGGGCAAAATAGAGAAAGCCTAGGCAAACTGGACTTTCTATTTCAGCTTCCAGCCAAGTAAAGCCTGATTTTTAGTATTTTGTTGGTGGGTCCATTTGATAAGGGAATCTTGACAGCTTTCCCACTCAGTTTGGAGACAGTTTGGGCACTATTTTGGAGGCTTTTCTTTGGAGCTCGAAAATGGCTTAGGAAGTTACTATTTTGGGGAGATTTTTGCTCAGTTTTTCCATTTCTCAAAATTAGAAACATTTTGGAGATATAAGTTGGAGAAAGACTTAGTTTTTCTCAGTTGAGAATATTGTTTCTTCCTCTCTTGTTTATTTTGCAGAGAGCCTTGTAAACATTTTTGTACTTAGGTTTTGATCTAGCATACTGCTTTAGTTTCAATAAAATAGCAGAGCTTTCCTTCTATTTTGTCTCATTTTTACAGTATCAATTTGATGTCATTGTGATTCAAAATATTGAATCCTTTTATGTCTTGTTATTGTAAGTTTGTGTGCAAAATCTCATATAATTCAAGTTGTGTGATTGTGTTCAGTTCGAGCCTTAATACAAATTATTGTTGAGTTGTATGTTTCAAGTGAGATTGTGAGGGTTAAAGTTTTTTGAGAAAGTGTTGTGAGTAAAATTATCAAAATCAATTTAAAGTTCTGGTGCATCATCCCTAGGTTTTAGGATTTCATTTTCAGTTATATTCCTTAACCCTTTCCTCAAAAAGTCATTTAGATTAGGTGATCCACCAAGGGAACCAACCTGCTCTAGAGATTCACTCTCACCATAGGTCACCCACAACGTGAGTGTTTCCATGTTTCAACAGGAGAGTTAAGTCTGACTTAGCTAGGGTACAATCCTGATTGACAATGGTTCTTTTGATAAGGCTTTAGAAACTTTCAAGCAAATGTAATGGTCGAGTGTAAAGACAAATTCCACAACCTTAGATAGCATCCTCCTTGTCTATGCCCAAATGGGATCTTTGGAATAGGGTATGGACATCCATCAAAGCATAAAGGATATGGGAATTTTAACAGATGTTGTAGTTGCAACTACCCTAGGAGATATGTATGCAAAGTGTGGAAGCATCGACAAGGCACATGAACTATTTGACATGATGCCTCAAAGAAATGTTGTCTCATGGAATTCAATGATTGCAAGATATGCACAAAATGGATTTTTCCAAAAAGGCCTTAGAAACTTTAAAGCAAATGTAATTGGCACCTATAAAACCAAATTCCACAACCTTATTGATGCAAGGACTTTTGGAGGTCATAACTTTTGACTCGGATGTGGATTTTCTACGAAATTTTACAAGTGGATGCATTATGAGGTGGCCAATGGTTTCCCAACCTACCTTAGTGGGTTGGACTTCATCTTGGCACTTTTTCGGGGCTTTAAACTTTCATCTTGGCCCTCAAAATGGCAATTTAGTGTTTTTTTCTAGATTTTTAAAAAGTTGCTTTTGTAATCACTTGAAACTCATGTTTCAAATTTTGAATATTAGTTGGCCTTTCATCCTACCTTAGTTTTTGGAAGCTTTTGGGAAAAAATAGGATTCTCAAGATATGATTGTAAAATTACCTAAAATGGCAAAATCTGACAATTGTCAAAATCTGCCAAAAAAGGTAATTTTTTGGTTTTTTTTTTTTCTTGGATATAAGAGAGTTTTCTCTCATTGTAGCAGCAGAGTTGATGAATAGAAGTTTTTTATGTTCCAGCTTCCAAATCTTTAGCTCTCATATGTTTAATGGCACAATTCTATTGAGTGTATGTTGTGTGATGCATCACTTATCCAACATCCTCCTTGCCTATGCCAAAATGGGATCTTCAGAATAGGGTGTGGACTAACCCCGCCATCTACTTCATCATCTAATACACCATCTACCCCACTATCCAATTCTCCTACTAAATCCAAATCATCCTTTCTCCAAGGACTCCTCACTAAGAGTGTTGAGAAAAACATAAAAACAAAATTATGGAGTCACTCCATTCCACTCCTCCCCAAACACCTCAATATGTCATTGATGACCTTGTCGCTAACCTCATCCCCATTAAAACCAAATCACCATATTCCTCCATCCTAGATCCAAAGTCTTATCCAAAGTATCTCCCTCTCCTCCATCTACCCCATCCAAGAGCCCAATCAAACTACATACTCCTCCCCCACCACACCATCCATGCAAACCCACCTATGTCAAGAGCCTAATCCATAGAATGTTGAAACATCCACCCCCATCCTAATTATGATCTAAGCATCCCATCCCCTCACTCTCTCGATCCCATACCATCTATTATTGATCTTGCATCATCTCTGATTGATCCTTTACCATCACCTATCGACCCCATCCCAAATCCATCATGCTATCCCCTCAGTCTAGCTACCTTCCTCCATGGTGGTTCTCTCATAGGAGAGGAACATGATTCTTCCACCATCCATCCCCCTTTATCTAATGATGTGAGTACACACATCCCATCACACATCGTATGCTCCAACACATGAACTATTATGGTAAAGGCCTAGGCCTTCATGAAAATGGTATTTTGGAGCCCATCCATGTCAAAATCCATCCACATGCACATGGACTTGATTATACATCCCAAGGAAAACAATCCGAGCATGTTGGTACCACCCACACACCTTCCAAATTCCACTCCTTTAATCTCAAACCTAGTGCACCTCATCACACCTCCAAATCATATGCCGCCATCCCTCCTCCATCTTATTTCACTCATCAATCCAAAAAGCATGTGACCATACACCTCCCTAAGTCCACACTTCCTCCACTACTGCCAACTCCTAATATCCCCATTCTCAAATTCCCTTATCCCCCCATCCTTAATATCCCCATCCACAAATCCTGATCCCCAAAAATTCCTAATCAAGATCAATGAATGCACACATCATCTAAACATAAAGCTATCAAACACCCCATAGGATTCAAAAATAATAATTTGGATGCCTCCCCACATAAAGCACAAAATCTGCAAAAGCCTAAAGAGTATCATGTCGTAGGGCATCGATACACAACATCCAAGAAAAATCCATCTAAAAGGATACATAAGCCCACACCTCCAAAATCAAAAACATAAATGGTATGGGTCCCCAAGCAAAGAGCCATAAATCTAAGAGGAGCATCCCACTCTCCCTCCATCCCCACATCCCCAAAATCCCACTCCCCATCAAAAAATCATAAAAATCCCAAGTTTGTTTGGGTCCCTAAATTCCCAAATTGGCAATCCCACAATCCCCCATCTCGATCCTATAAATCCATCATGTAACCCAAATCCCCATTACTCCCCACTCCCTCTCCAAATAAAACACTTCAAAATCCATTATGGTGTGAGCAACCATTGGTCTTAGTTCCCCTTGAACCCATGTCATTCCCACATGTCTTCATCTCTCTATCATACATCCTATCTCTTGCATATCTTCCCTATCATTTCCCTATTGTCCATGCTTTTCCATAATCCCCCATTTCACCATCATCCATCCATACAATCCATAATCCACATCATAATCCATTCATATCACTCCATCTCCATCTCATGTCATCCTCTACTAGCATACATGCACGTCCTTACATTTGGCATGGTCCACATGTGACATCTGTCCAACATGGGACACTATTACCTTGCTATGGAAACAAATGTTTGTGTCCCCATCCTCCTCCAATTCTCTTTTCTCCATCCATTCCATCCATCCTTCCCATCCAAATATTCCAAAAATCCAAAAAAGAAAAAAAATCAAAAAATAAAAAAAGTAAGGAGAAATAAATTTGTCCAATGGTGAAAACCACTCCTCGTGCACCTTGGGAAAGTACCATGATGAAAACCCCTTATGGGCGTCATGTGTAATCCCTCCTCCATTTGTACCCTACACTTGGGGGCAAATCTTCCCTAGCCTATCATTTCCCCATCCTATCATCCTATCCATTCCCATCTACTTATCCATTAATCCCCGTCACTATCCCTATCCACTACATCTTTCTATCCATCTATCCTCTTTCCATCCTCCTTCCCCACTTGTGATCCCACTAAGGATTGGGGAAATATATGTAAGAAATTCCTTGGACACACCTTGACCCACCTTCCTTCCAAGTATATCCTATAATGTCCATCCATCCCACCATCATAACACCTGGTCATACACGACACATCTTGAGAGGGGCATCCTCTTCCTAAGCAATGTAGTCCTTGGATATCACCTTCGCACTCCCTATATCCACCTCTCCTCTATCCTCTATCCACCATCCTACCCACTCTCCCATCTCTCATCCACTTATCACAAATCCCCATCCCATCCTCCCCCTGACCATAGTTTTACTAGCTTGAGTCCGATCTGAGCACTCTATTCCCCCCATCTATCACCCAATCACTTCATTACCCTATCCACACCATCCATTAGGATTTCATCCCTCCATCATTTCCTTTTACTTCTTCTCCACCATCTATTATCCATTATCCACTATCACCTATCCATCACCCCCTTATCACTAATACTTCTTATCCATTATCCCCCTATCATTTCATCCAAATCATCCCATCTTGCCTCATCAATACACTTGGCTTTCTCTTGTCATTGGTATCTAGCTAAATGCTACTTACACATGAACCAATGCATTCTTCCCAACAATCCAAATCCCAAAATATGAAAATCTCCCTAACATCCAAAATCACAAGACCATCCTTATCAATGCACATCACAATCTAGCATCATGATCAAAATCATCCAATTGCATACATGATCTTGTTCCTATCCTTGCTACAAGCCTTTGATCCACATCATCCATCATCATCATTGGGATATATCATTGCCACTCCTCGTGTTATTCTTATCATCAACAACACAATCCAACATCATCCATCCACAAATCTTTGGCTTTTCATCTTGACCAAAGGCAACATCATGTTTGTCTTTGAATCTTTTCTATGCATAGATGCTTGCTTGTGTATGTGCATTGTCATTTTATCTTGCAGCAGTCCCTGTAACCTACCTACCACAACGATATCATGGTCTTCCATATCCTAATTCTATATGGGATAGGGTTGATTGAGACCTTATCAGTTGGATTTTATGCATTGGACACATTTTCCCCCTAGTTCCTTATACCTTGGTGCATAACGTCTCATGCCATATCAAATAAAGATGGCTCTCATTTATCAGTACAGCATAACACATAATTCATGGAGTTGAGAAATTAGATTGCATCCATCCCTTTCATCCATTTCCACTTCATCACAGTCTTGAGCCTCTCCACAGAGTTTTTGTATAGGTTATTTCCAAGAAGGTTTGGGTTGACACCCTACATCCCTCGTCATAATTCATGTCCAACATATTTTCTAGAAGGTTTGGTTTGAACCTATCTACACCACTTCCCCATCTTGCATCCATCCATTTTTCCTCCTTAATCTTTTCATCACATCCTTCTATCTCATCATTTATCCCCCATTGTTCCCTTCCTCCAATCCCTTGCATCCACCCTATTTTATCCCCCTAATCCATGTGGTCTTTTAAATTCCACTCTCTTCTTTCTACTCCAACCCTCTTCATCCTTTCGAGAGTGCACCCGTGCTCTTTGAACCTGCATGCCCTCTCAAGGGGACATCATCCTCACCATCATCTCTCCTCGTCACTCTCACTTTTATCTTTCTTTGAAATGATGCTACTTCACAACACCATCTCAAAGAGGGGCAAAATGTAGAAACCTAAAATTGTCCACTTTTCATGTCATCCCTAAACATCTCTAATTCATCCCCAAACTCCTCTAAACCATCACTAATCATCTCTAGACACCCATAAACTACATTTTCTCCACAATTAACTAAATAAACACATGTTTAGATAGTTAACTAATCAAATCCACTTCAATCCGTGATTTTACATTATTTTATTGTCAAAATCACTATTCATATACTATTCACTATTCATCTATACCTGCATTGGTATCTTCATCGATACTTATCCCTAGCCTAAATGATTTATTCATCATTTATCCCCTTCCTCTTTAGTCCAAACATTAGATAAATTCTAATATCCCCTTACCCCATCCTATGAATTAAATAAATATCTATTTCTTACACTTTTGATTAGGTTTTCCTAAACCTAATTAACTAACCTAATTCTCCACTTGCACAACCCAAATACCATCCTAATCTTAGTCAAATCCTCCCCATTCTCCCAAATGTACAAAGGAATGGCCTCTTGTACATGTCCACAAGCCCTTCTTACAAAAGCATGTTCTAGGTCCTTTGTACGAAGGTCCTTTTGTCCTCCATCCCTTTTTTCTCCAATTTTAAATTGGGCATGTACCCATGCTTCCCAATTTAAAATTTAAATAAAATCCAGCCCATACCTTTTCCTCCAATTTTAAATTGGGCATGTACCCATGCTTTCCAATTTAAATTTCAAATCAAATCCAACCCATACCTCCCACCTACCAAATCAATCTCATCCCTCCAATAGATTCCCAAAGCCTAATCTTGACCATTTATTCCTCCTTGATCCAAGGACATCCCTTCTCATCTAATCTCATCATCCCACTTGGCATAATCTCCTTTCTTGAGATCTCTCAACAATCCTCCACCCTTGATCTCCAAGTCCAATCTTGACCATCTAATCCCCATCCAAAAAATCTATAAATTGACCATCAACCCAAGCATTTTCAAGCCTCCATGCATTGTAAAGTTATTCTATCCATATGAGGAGCCACCTACATCAAATCATCCAAGGAGCACATCCACACAACAAGGGTTAGCATGTGAGGTGAATTAGATAGTCTCATTTCATGTTTTATGCTTTCCTTTATGCTCAATCCGAGGTGTATGTGAGGTGAATGAAGTAGGATAACATTAGTTTAGTTTATTTCTTGTGTTCATCTTCACATGCATACAGATATATCTGTTTCACTCTTATTCTATTGCTTCTATTCTTCTTCTCTCATTCTTTCCTTTTAATGTGTTGTTTATATTTGTAGATTGGTTTCTATAAATTTCTCCTCAAAGAGTTAATGTGAAAATACTTAAATGTTTAGTAGTTGAGCTTGGTTTTGACTTAATTGCTAAAGGGTTTGTATGCATCTTTCTCTACACCAATAATTAATATTTTGACATAGACTATGCTCAATGATCAACATCTAGATTCTATTGTTGGATCTACACTGTTTTAACTATCGCATATTTTCTCAAGTGGTTTTGCTCCAAAATTGGATGAGTTATGCCTATAGATTAGTCTTAGGATGCTTTGTTTTTATGTGGATTTGTCATCTATCAATGCTTTGCTCTATTGTAACATACATGTGTTGTAGTATCTATGTGCCAATGAATGTGCCAATATGTGAGATGAGTGGTATTAAAAAGTACACTGGGAGATTTGTTGTTTGCAGAGGAAAGATTTAGAGCTTCCTTAATAACAAGTCACCCCCTTTGCAATGAAAAACAAAAATGCATGCCAAGAAAGTATGCAAGTGCCTAGAATGATGATCATTTTAGTGCAAGATCAATGATAATGCTTGGATGCTATGAGAAGATGTACTTGTCTAATAATATGATGAGTTACAATGACCTTGAATTATCCTTAAATACAAGATTCTAGATGCTTAATTTGTAGTATCTTTGCATATAAGATGATAGATAAATGGTTGGTTTTTTGAAAGGGTCAACTTTAAAGAAGGAAATATGGAATATTAATTAGGACTAGGCTACAAATATGGATCTATTTAGGGGACATATCCACACCCACTATTTTGTCCAAGGTATATAAATAATTGTAAGAACAGCTGGTATACTCAATTAAGAGTTGAATTTTTTTAGTAACTAATAGAATTAAAAAATAAGATCACTTTATGCACATAACAAGACAATTTAAATATTAAAGCACCATAATTATGATATGGAAATAGAGATGAATGAATCTTTTTATAGTCAATGATGTTAGGAAACTTGGTTTGGATTTGCAAGTGGTTGATAGCAATATGAAACTACCTTGTACTACTATTTATGTAGGAGGGACCTTATTATACCTCAAACCATACAAAACACATAAATACCTACCCTTTAAAACAAAATAAAAAATGAATAAATACACTTTTACCCCTCATTTGAAGTGACAAAAATAAGATTCCTTTGTAAATAGGTATAAGATTTTAGTGTATGGTATCTTCTCACATGATCAAGATGTTTATCTACTCTTTCAACTCACTTTCATCCATAAATCCATTCTATATGTTTACTAGGTCTTCACATGTTTTATTAACCCAAATATTGAAACATAGACCCCACTTCTATCTTTTTCTGCGAGGTTTACATGGTTTAGTGGTGAAAGAGACAAGTTTTATTAACCTTTAAAAAAATATTGAACCATGGACCCCACTTCTATCGTTTTCTTTGACGTTTTACATGGTTTAGTGGGCAAAGTCAGTGAAAAAGGACAAAAAGATGCTTTTACGGTCCTTAGTGCAAAGTCGTTGAAAGAGATGGAAAGATGATTCTGCATCCTAATCTGCCCTTTGCCCGCAGAAAGATTATCCACTCATTCTCTGCTATGCACTTTGCTCACTTCTTTCTTTATTAAGATGCAATTCAACTTCATCTTCTCTGCATCATACCATTAGCTTTTTGTCTTTCAAGCATTTCTTATCTGTTTTCCTTGTTCTGTCCGCTTCAAATTTATAGCAAAGACTCAGCCTTAGCCTGGTTTATCAGCATTCTTCTTTGTTTCAATTTGTTTCTATGGCTGTCTCTTCTACCACTGGTGGACAACTGAAGTATGGCCTACGAAATGATTCTGATGGCCTAAGAATTGTCCTACCTACTTCTGCTTTTGATAAATTAATACCATCTGCTTCTACTTCTGTTCCATCCTCATCTGGATCGAAGCACATGCCCTACGATGTATTCATAAATCATTGTGGACAAGATGTGAAACACACGCTGGCCAGCAGTATCTACAATTCCCTAAATGCCACGGGACTGCGAGTGTTTTTGGACAAAGATGAGCTGAAGCATGGGGATTTCTTCCCTAAAGTTCTAAAAGAAGCCATGGCTAGTGCTTCACTTCATATAGCCATTTTTTCTGAGCATTATGCACAATCTCCCTGGTGTTTGGACGAGCTGGGATTTATGCTAAAAACCGGCACCAAAATTATCCCCGTTTTCTATCATGTTCAACCGGCTACTTTAAGATGGGCGATTAAAGGAAAAGGAACGTATGCAGATGCCTTATCTAAGCATGAAAGGAAGAGCAGGTACACCTCAAATACTCTTCCTAAGGCATTTACCTTATCAAATATTCTCAATTACTGTTTATTAATCTCTCCCCCTTTTTGTTTGTCGTATATAGTAGAGCTGAGTTAAATTTCTTCTGTTCTGCTTGTATGCTGTTCCACTTGTTCAGCAATATTGGGAGCCATGCATGGAAAAGGGCACTCCAAAGTGCTTCATTTTGGTTTGGGGGCATCACTAAAAATATTGGGTACGTACCAAAAATACTCTTCCTTCCTGCAAAATTTAACATTAACGCCTGTTTAGACTTTTATTCTTATTTCTAATGGTAATAAACTTGTGATTTTTACTTGTCCTTTTAGATGTAAAGCCTGCCTTCCAATTTATCTTTTGAAATCTTCACTACCATGCAATTCGGTTCTTTTTATTCAACGTCTGTTTCAATTTTTAACGGTGTTCCACTTCTTCAGTGATGAGCAGGAAAAGAAGAGCAGATACACTTCAGAACAGCTTCAACGCTGGAAATGGGCCCTTCATGAAGCTTCCTTTCTTATTGGTGACATCATTAATAATCAGGGGTTAGTTCTAAATAATCTTTCTCTTCTATTTGTTTTTGCACTTCTTAAATATCATCCACTTCCATGATTAAACAGTCAATAACAATTTTACATCTCATTTACAACAAAAAGTTTTAACCTTCTTACCTGCAAAAGAATAAATTTGGAGCAAGTGAAAAAAGACAAATATATATGAATATTTAAAATTGATAGTTAATATTACCATTTATGTGTTTCTATGTATATTCCAAACTATACAATTCTATGAAGGACTATTCTATAGTAAAATAAATAAATAAAAGTCACTCCTTAAATATCATCTACTTGAATGATTAAACAATCCATAACAATTTTACACCTAATTCACAACAAAAGATTTTAATCTTCTTACTACAAACAAATGGATTTGAAGCTAGTCAAAAATGACATATATATGTTTATTTAAAATTGACAGTTAATATTAATATTTTTGATATATATATATATAAAATTGACAATTAATTTTAGTATTTCTGTGTATATTCCAAACTATACAATTATATGAAAAACAACAGTCAAACAAATAAATAAAAATCACTACAAAAAGTGCTTGACAAGCATTGCTGACCATCAAATTAATTTTTCAGATCTTCCCTAGCATGCATTCTGGTTCATTTTATTTTTAGTTTATTCTAGTTATTTAATAGTGTTTCATGTGTTCAGAGACGAGCAGAGGGTGGTAAAGAATGTGGTAAATCATGTAATGAAAGAAATGAACAAAGTGCAATTAGAGGTTGCCAAGCATCCGGTGGGTTTGGAAGAAGCTGTGCAAAACTTTGACAGGATTGCAGTTCAATCTGCTGGGCCAATACAAATTATTGGAATATGGGGCTTGGGTGGTTCCGGAAAAACCACCCTTGCAAAAGAACTCTATAATAAGAAATGCTAGACTAAGAATAAGTCAAGTTTTCTTATCGATCTTCGAGATGCTGCAGTGAAAGGGCTGCTGCATAAGAAACAGAAAAGGCTTCTGAAGGACCTTGACCCTAATAAAGATGTATCTTTTGACAATGTAGATGCAGGCAAAGAGATCCTAAAAAGCCGTTTGAGATCTATTCCCGTGCTTATCATTTTAGATGATGTGGATCATACAGACCAACTTGAAGATCTTTTGCCAGCAAAGGAGAGTCTTGGCCAGGGAAGTTTGATTATTGTTACTACACGGGAGAAAAATATTCTTACATCGTGGGGTGTCTCCACCATCTATAAAATGCCAGCTCTGGAAGCCATTCATGCCAAGCAGCTTTTCTGTTGGCATGCGTTCTTACAGGCCGCCCCACTGCCGGGATTTGAAGGTCTCGTAGAGAAGTTCTTGAATGTCTGCCAAGGACTGCCTTTGTCGCTCAAGGTGTTAGGGGGACAGCTTTATGGCAGGTCTGATAAGGATTATTGGCAGCGTACATTCAATAAATTTTCCCAAATACCGCACAAGGACATCAAAGAAAAGCTTAAAATTAGCTATGATGCACTAGAGAAACAAGACAAGGAGATGTTCTTGGATACAGCGTGTTTCTTCATTGGACAGAGAAAAAGTGTGGCCATTGCAGCATGGGACGCATCGGAGTGGGATGGACTGCTTGGTTGGGAAACGCTTTTCAATAAGTGTCTCGTTGAGGTGGACAAAGATGGTTATATAAGAATGCATGATCACTTGAGAGATTTGGGAAGGGACATCGCAAATGGACAGTCACCCTTTCGCCTTTGGTCCCCAAAGCAGACTATCCAAATCCAGTCTTCACAGGTGAAGTCAAGCACTTTTTTTCATGGCTTCATTAATCATGACATGGGAACCAGCTCCTCCCCAGTTATATTGCTTTAAAATGTTCCTTACTTTTACTGTTGACTATTCAGGAAACAATACAAATCCGAGGAATGGTAAATGCAATTGGAAACATTTGTTATGCTCAGCAAGGGAAGATCATCATACACACAAACCAAGGAGAGAGTAGCCTCGCGCCTCGCTCGCTTGGATTGAAGATTTTTGTTGGTAATGGAGATTCTTTAAGTCAGGAACATAGCGAACTGTCAAGAGAACTGGTCTGGCTTCGGTGTGATCAATTTGAGCACAAAAATATTCCATCATGGCTTTCATTGAAAAAATTAAGAATTTTAGAACTTTTCAACTCTAAGAGTTTAGAAGATTTATGGGAACGTGATGCGGGTGTAAGTATCTTGCTTTATGGTTCTTGAAAAATGTTCTTTGGAAATATTTTTAAATTTATCCTATGCTAATTGTATCAAAAATTGGCTGCAGGCTCCTTTGCAGCTAAGAGAGTTGGTTATTCAGAGATGCCACAATTTGCGAGGATTTCCAAGGTCAATAGGACATCTCAAAAATTTGAAAAAGATATTAATAGGCGCTGAGGGATATTTGAATTGTCCTACATTGAGTGGCCTCCCACAGGAATTTTGTCATCTCCGAGCTCTGGAGAACCTAGAGATACAATGGTGTAGTAATCTGTTGTCCCTGCCGAATAATTTCGGCGAGTTGACAAATCTGCAACACCTAAATTTGAATGGTTGCACCAAGTTGAAGATGCTGCCATATTCTTTTAAGAAGCTGGCACTCCTGGAATATCTTAATTTAGAGGATTGTGGTGAGCTCATCATCAAGTCTGAGTTACACGTTCTGGAAAACATGACAAAGCTCAGGTATTTGAATCTTGCTGGATGCATGAAATTGGAAGAGTTGCGCCTCCCAAATGGGACTTCCTTAACAGAGCTCTATTTAAGAGGAACCAGCTTGAAAGAACTGCCAGCTAACATCTTTCAGCTAACCAAGTTAGCCAAGTTGGAGATAGGGAGTGAGTTCTTTACAACATTGCCAACCTCTCTTGGGAATTTGTCTTCCTTAACTAGACTTGCAATACAAGGGTGTAAGAAGTTGGAATCTTTACCGGATTCTCTGGAGCATCTTAATTCCTTAAGAGATTTAGAAGTTGGGAAGTCAGGAGTGAAGGGTTTACAAAAATCATTTATCCACCTTCAAAGTCTGAATATAGATGACATCCCAATCAGCGAGTTGAGTTTTGGGTTAGGGTGCATGCTCAAGACGATACATCTAGAGGGCACGCAAGTGTCCAAGATTTCAATTTCTGGAGATTGTTGTCCCTTCCTTGAGACTCTTAGTCTTTATCATAATAAGGATTTAAGGGAGTTGGAAACCTTGCCAGCAACATTGAAGACCATATATGTTGGTCACTGTAATGTCTTGAAGGACATCAGAGGTGTCCGTGGCCTGAAAAACCTTCAGAAGCTGGATATAAGGAACTGTGAAGAGTTAGACGGGCTTCCAAGTTTTGCAGAATTAGTGTCTTTAGAAAGTTTCAAATTGGAAGGTAGCAACAGGGTGAAGAAAATAATAGGTCTACAAGAGTTGAGATCATTGCGGGAGCTGAGAACAGAGTTAGATGAGCTTCCAAGTCTTGCAGACTTAACTTCTCTAAAAATATTTAAATTGCAAAAGTGCCACAAATTCGAGAAGATAGAAAGTTTTAGACATTTGAAATCACTGGAGGAGCTCGAGATAAGTGACTGTCCAGAATTGGAGGTGCTTCCAAGTCTTCCAGAAATTAGTTCTCTAAAAAAATTTCAATTGGAAAAATGCCACAAATTGGAGAAGATAGAAGGTTTAGGAAATCTGAGATCACTGGAGAGGCTGTGCATAAGTGACTGTGCAGTATTAAATGGGCTTCCAAGCCTTTCAAAATTAACTTCTCTTAAAGAATTTAATTTGAGATGGTGCCACAAATTGGAGAAGATAGACGGTTTAGAAAGTTTGAGGTCACTGGTGAGTCTGGGTATAAGTAACTGTGCAGTGTTAAACGGGATATCAAGTCTTGAAGAACTAACTTCTCTTGAAGATTTTTTTTTGAGGTGGTGCCACAAATTGGAGAAGATAGAAGGTTTAGAACGATTGAGATCACTGAAGTGGCTGTTCATAATTGACTGTCCAGAATTAAACGGGCTTCCAAGTCTTGAAGGATTAATTTCTCTTAAAACATTTTATTTGAGTATGTGCCACAAATTGGAGAAGATAGAAGGTTTAGAACGATTGATATCATTAGAGAAGTTAGAAGTACATAGCCGCTGGAAAACGCCATGTATAGTCAGCTTGGAGCAGTGTGAGAGATTGAAGTCACTGGTAGTTGTAACAAACGACAGATCAGCTGTTGAACCATTCATCAGTAAGATACAGGTAATAGAAAATAGTTGAATTAGAAATATGAATGTGTATTTATTATTATGACTCATCTCATTTTGTGCTGCCTGTGCCTTTTGCAAACAATGTGAAGAAATGGCCAAGCGAAGTGATAATATGCACGAGGGCAGTGTCTGATGTGGGCTCGCTGAGAAACTTGTTTGAAGAATTGCCAAACGTCTCTGTTCTCGACTACTCTGAAATTCGAACAGACGGATTAATAAGATTGGGGAGGCCGGAGAGTTCCGCCAATGCCAATGCCATTCTGATATGTTATCTTATAGATTGTGATTATCCCGACATAAGCTTCACTACATATGCCAATGCCAATGCCTATTTTAGGACCGAATTGAGTAGAGGAAAATGGGTATGGATGGGTGTATTCACACAAGCTTCATATTGGTATCGGTCAAACAAAGACAGTATTTTTGTAAGAAGTACAAGTGAACACCCCCTTCGTCTTGGCTTGGGATCCAGCGAGGACAAAGTCAAAGTGGAAGAGGCATGGTTAGTGGTGGGCGAAAAGGGGAGCATACGAGAGGCTTTTCATCAGTTTTTCTACAAGGTAATGAGTGCCGAATGAGTTTTATTTATATAAAAAAGTCTGTGTTAATTCTCTAAAATCCATAAGATAGTTTTGCAATTTGAAATAGGGGCACAAGTTTACGTTAGCATCCTCCAAGCATCAAAACCCCATAGCATCCTCCAAGCTGTCATTGATGAACCATTAGCAACCTTCCACTATCCACTTCCACTAAACCATTAGCAGCCTTCCTACGTCTCTGTGTCTCCTGTAACGGTTGGTTTAACTTTGATAAGTTTATCATGGTTTTGACAATTTTGTGGTTTTATTTAATTTTTTTTCTAGGAATTTTATCTTGCCAAACACAAACACACTTGAAACTTCTGACATAGCTTATAAAGATTGGACACTGTAAACGTTCAGATCTGATGCTTATTGTACTTCTAGAAACATGTTTGCTATTTCTTATCAGTTCACTTACTTCTCAAAAGAATATTTTGGTTTTGATTAATCCTTTCTTATTTTCTTTGGTTAAAATGCAGGCTTAACCTATAAATCACTTGAGTGGTCAAGTCTGCCAGATTTGTGGGGATGATGTCAAGCTAACTGCTGACAACAATCTATTTTTACAGTGCACTGAGTGTGCCTTTCCTTTGTGCAGGCCTTGCTATGATTATGAGTGGAAAGATAGTAAACAATTCCAGCTGCAGTGTGAGACAAAATATCAGAGGCATCCAGGTTTGAGTTTTTGTGGATCACTGTCTATTTTGAATACTAAACTTTAAAACTCAAGATTTTAGAAGAGTTAACATAGACAGAGTATTCGGTTTCTAATTATATGCATTCTTTGTGGGGGTCTAATTTAAAGAGGTCTCAAAGATGCATTGCTTTTAGCTAAACTCATTTCTCTCTCTGCCTTGCAAACATATTGACTATGGATTATAATTACCCCCAAACATGGTGTATCTAGGTGGAAGGTGATGAAGAAGAGGGTGCTGGGGACTTGGGGAATGAGTAACATTACATGCTGCCTGGTAGCAGAAATGAAAAAGCAGAGGATTCAGAGGCAATATTGCATTGGAATATGAGCTAAAACTCATGGCCCTGCTCACCAATGATCAAGTGGTTGGTTCAGGTGTGTGTTTGTAATATGCACTGCCACATGGGTTGTTTTTTCCCATATAAGCTCATATCATTCTTTTGGACTTGACTCTTCCATGGCTATGTTTTCTTATAACTGTTAATAAATGGACTGAATTTTATTTAGTCAATTGTAGGTGTCAGGATAATTGACTGAATCTCATTTAGTCAATTAGAGGTGTCTGGATAATTGCCAACTTCATACTTCGGACAACATTATTTTGGTGAACCACCTTCCAGCAGTGGTATTTGTGCCGAGTGTTTTTAAACATCATTAAACATCATCCATTTCAACAGTCAAAAGTCAATTTTGATCAATAAAAATATGACAAATATTTACCAGTTTTTGTTATAAATGAGGTGTAAAATTGTTATTGATTGTTTGACCATTGAAATGGATGATGTTTAAGTAGAGCCGTTTGTGCCTTCTTGCTTCTTTGGTTATCCTGTTTTCTCCACTTGTTGAATGACATTGTTTTTTTCTAATGTATTAAATGAATTAAAAATGCCACTGACATTGGTGTGCAAAACCTATAAAGATTTAATGTCTGCAAAATGTCTTTGTTTTCATATTGATATTCAGAAATACTGATGATTGATGTCTAAATGTGTTAAAGTAATTCTTTAGCTTCTATGTGTTTGGAAATGTTGGCTGGAAGGAAGGAATAGATTGCTGGAAGCCAAAATAGGAAAAAATATGTTGCATATTAACAATGGTGGAGACTTTGTTTCCGAAGGGAAGGGTGTCTTTAAACCGTGTGATTAATAATGGAGTAAACTGTAAATTGCTTTCTTCTACTTGCTTTGGACTATTATTTAGTCCTCTTTTTTTTTTCAATTGACTCTGCTTGCAATAAAATTCTATATATAACATCTTCATGTATTCTGCTCTTGTAGACTAGATTTCCACCATAGTTTGATCTTCACTCCGATAAAAAATTTCTTATTTTGAAATTTGTATTCTGAGCTGGCTTGAACCAAAGCAAAATTTGAGTGTTTCATTTTTGTTTAAAACTAAAAATGTTTATAATGCACCCCTGCACAATCACACCACACCACACTAATGGGTTGTAAGGTGTGGAGATTTGTTATGGGGTTGTGAATATGGGAACAATCACACTAAAGCACCCCTGCACCATTACACCACTAGCATTTGAACTAACTGAATCCTTAGTTAAATGTATCATAAATATAAATAATGCTAATGCTAGGTTCCTAGCATGGATGATTCAAAGTTCAAAGTCAGATAGTAGAAAATGTGGTGGCACTTACACAACTGCATCCAATTTTTTTAATCTTTAAATACAAGAATGAACAAATTTTGTAGATATTCTTCTTCAAGAATAGAAGGAATAGGAAGAGGAAGATTTCTCAGTGCACTGGCTTCAATGTTTTTGAAGTTAATAATACTCTGCCTTCCGTTTCAGGTTATAAATTTTTTGGTACACATCCAACTAAATATCAACTACCACGACCATATTCTAAGTTTAGCTGATAGATGTATTTCAGGTTGGCAAAGTATACTTGAATCAAGTAGGAAGTTTTTTGGGAGGTACCCAGGTCAATGCAAATTCCTGTATATGTGAATATTATAGTGTGTTTTCTATTTTGATCAATTGGTAGGTCATTTGTCATCACCAAGTTAAAATATTATGTTTTATAATGTAAGAAGTGTTGTTCTACAATCAAGTTAAAAGTGTTGCTTTCATAGGAGAGCATTAACCAGGAAAATATGTGGTACATGTCTGATTAAAAGCAATATTTATGTGTTCTTTTTGTGACAGGCTAGTAAACGCTCTTATCATCTTTGTCACGTTGGTATAACAATATCAAATTAAATTCTTTAGACTCTCTCTTCTTCTATGTCAGAGTTTTGTGCCTTGCACCAAATGTGGCACTTGTTTTTGTGTGTGTATATTCCTAGTGTTTATTGTTTCTATAGTGGCTGAGGCCTTCGACTGTTTTTAATTAAGCAAGAAGTGAACATTTAACATGTTATAATTGCAGTGGACCTTTTTTTTTTTCAACATCAGTTTTAACCTCACCAAGGAACTCATAACCTCGTTCAACGTAATTGACAGCTTAGAGAGAGATTTCATTTTAATTTGACTGTGCTAGGCCTATCTGTTCTTTAAATAGAAAAGATACCTGCATGTCACTTTATGTAAGTTTACTGTATACTGCAATATTCTTTATAATCAGGTATTTCTATTTCAGTAAGAAAACAAGATAGTATGCAATTAGTATTAATGAAAGAATTTGTTATTGAAAATTACTTGGAAATACTATTATTATGTTAATTTATTCATCTAGGTAAAAATAACATGTTGACATAAAGATCACATAGTTGGACATAACCATCCACAAAAGATAAGATTGCATATTCCCACATAACATGATGTCTTTCTATACCAAATTTCACATGGTACTTTATTTGTGTATGTGACACCTAGCTTAATTTTATTTTTACCTGTTATTTAATGGAAAAATATACTAGTACAGTTGGCTGCTCTGTTTATAGGTTCTTATTTTAAACTTATAAAAAATTCAATTTTTGTTTTTGCTTGTGTATGATTTTAGAATTTATGATAGTTAAATTGTGAATTTTTGTACATCATCCTTTAGTGGTTTGTCACTTGCTCAGATAGTTTAAACTCCTCCTTCTGTAGGTTTTAATAGCCTAAGAATATACTACAATTCTTAATGCTGAGCATGTTCAATAATAAGAATGAAATTTACATAATTTTTTCCCATGTGGATAAAGTCCTTCCTACTTTGGTAAAAGATTCAAATTATAATGTATTTTCTGTAGATTTTGTAGAACACTCAGGTACATGCTTTAGGCTACCATTGCCTCATGATTTCCATTAAAATAGGACCTTAGGTTTTTATATGTGTTTGAGCAGTTCAACCAGGTTATGCTTGAGAAAGTCATAGTGTTACTTAGAGACTTTTGTGGTTGGCATCTTGTTGAGTTTGGAAGAGGAATTATCTTCAATTAGATGGTAAAGGAGGATAGATATAGTTTACCTAAAGAAGATTGAATCCTTCTTGAAAACACAGATTGAAAAAAAAAGACTGACCATCTTTATGGCCTCATAATAGAAGTAATGTTAATGAAATTAACATGTTCCTCCCTCTATTGATCTTCCCTGAACAATATCTTGTAATGGGCACTTCTTTTATGTTTCAAGAGAGTTTAATATACAATACAATCCGCTGAGCTCATTTCATGACTAGGACTTGAGCAATTGCCAAGTTAGAGTTAGGTCATGACTATTGCTAGAGTTAATTGTTGAATAAGAGTTGTGATATGAGGATCTCTTACTCATAGGATGCACTTTTTCTTAGATTGTCTGACCTAAGCAATGAAACTTCTATATGTCGTAACACGTAGCTTGAAAAATAGTATGTATCGACCTAGTATATATTGCTTCCATTCACATAGGTAAGTGGTATAGTTGGTGTTTTATGTTGTAATATGTATGCATGGGCTCTAAAACATTGAACAAACATCACTACACTCCTATGAGCATGTTGGTCAAATAAATCTAATCATAGCATTGTATTTATTTTAATCTCTAACCATACTTTGTTACCAGAGTTTTATTATGTCAAAATTGAACTATGGGGATTTATGGGCTCTAAAACATTGAACAAACATCACTACACTCCTATGAGCATTTTGGTCAAATAAATCTAATCAAAGCATTGTATTTATTTTAAGCTCTAACCATACTTTGTTACGAGAGTTTTATTATGTCAAAATTGAACTATGGGGATTTGTATCATGTGTTTATGCTAGAACTATTCTAGTGATGTGTGGTTATAAGGATGTTGTATATATGTGAGTTTTAGGAGGTGATTTTGTGGTGCAATAAGATTGGATTGATTAATGGCGACTTTAAGGTTTAAAGTATGTAGGTATGGGATTAGGCCTCTTTAATTTGCATTCTTCATTATTTTTTCTTGTGAGACTAGTTTATATATATTTGTCCATCATTTGTTTGGTTATACATACACAAAGCACTATGCACAATAGGTGGGATAGTCCACTATCAAGCTTGGGAATACTTACGGATGAAAGACATCACCAAAGGGGTTTCTATTATGTCAAAATCAACCTAGATTTGATGTGGCCACATAACTAATGGGGAAATGTGAAACCAAGTCATAATAATCAAAGTTGTTCCTTGCCTAACACCAGGCCATGACACACAAGACTATAAGCTAACCTTCTTTGTACTTTTTTTTGTCTAAATAACTTAAGATTATTGTAACCCTAGCCATTGAAGGAATCATTTGTAGCTCTCTTAACCCTACAATAAATCCTTACTTGAAAATCCAATCTTTTTCTTTGATACATGAGTTTAACATGCTTAGGAAGAAATTAATGGTGCATGATGTTTGAGTAATGTAGGACTTGCAGATCTCGATATTTACATTCTTTGGTGAACCATATTGAACTCTTAGTAATATAGGACTTGCATCTTGATGTTTTGGTAATATATGACTTGCATCTCAATGTTTTGGTAATATATGACTTGCATCTTGATGTTTTGGTAATATATGACTTGCATCTTGATATTTTCTTGGCTCTAGTACACTTGCATGGGTGAGTATTTAGGATGAACATTCTGGTATTGACGTTTGATGTGTTAACATCCTAAATATCTATGATAGTGAAGAAACTCTACACATTGGAATGACTACTTGTAAAGAGTCATGTAGAAAAGCTACATATACAAATGCAATAAATCATATGAAATACATATACTAGATATTAATATATTACTCAAAGACCAAACAACTTTATGACTTGCCCAAACTATTCTCTAGATTTTAGAAGTTATGACAAAATGTTTAAAGTTAATAATTTTAATTTTTAAATATATTGACATGTTTTAATATGAGCATCCAAATTAACTTTTACATTACACAATAGCTAATTAAGTTGTGGGTTTGATTTTTTGAGACCTTTGGCATTTAATTAAAGCCTCAAAGTCTTAGTGTTATGTAGTTGGATGCATTCTTAGGTGAATAGTTATGAATACTTAAATCCTTAAAATCCTCTTGGTCATTCTAAACTCTACACTCCTTGTTCTCCCTAGAGAAAAGACCTTTGAGTCCATTGAATTTTAAGTGTATTATATACTTCTCCAATACTCTTGCCACATAGTATCTATTGAAATGGCTTGTTTGGTTTATGTTGTGTCCTTTTTTGAGGACACATGTTGCATTTTTATTGACACTTTACCAAGCTTAAGATAAGCACAAATAAAAACCTATAAAAAGAGCAACCAACTGTACTGCACTTCACCAGTAAGGTCATCACAAGAAGAAACCTCACTTGCTCAACCTATGAAAAAGAGATGCTAGTCATCCTTCACATAGTCAACAAATGGTGTGAATACCTTGTTGGACGATACTTCTACATTAAAATAAAACATCATAACCTTAAGTAAGTTTTGAACAATACCTCTCTTCCCATAAATAGTAGAAGTGGGTCATAGGATGATGGATTACGACTGTGATTATCTACAAAAGAGGAAAAGATAATGTTGTACCAAATGTGGTCTCTTATCAATATGAAAACCACATAACTCTATGTGCATTATCATTACCCACCATCAAGTGGATATGTAAAGTACACCAAAAATGCTAACAAAATAATTACATTTTATGGCTCATCCATCAAGTGTCCACTAATCCATCTTCTAAGAAAATTTATTCTTGGGACATATGCTATTTAGGGTATAAGGGTTGTCTTGAATTGAACTCCCAGTCAGCTCTAGAATTTTTTTCTTGAGCTACACGCCTCTTCATTATTCAGCCACTCCAGTACCCTAAAAACATATGAAAGGATTCATTAAAATTTTGTCTAGGAGGGTTTGAAATATAACATTTAAAAATTATGGAGGAATGTGAGATCTATCAATGCTATAAAGGAGAAATCATCATGTCCTAGTTCTACTACAACCACTACCTATTTCCCTCTAGGTGTGGACCAACATCTCCATGGATTTTATCAAAGGTCTCCCAAAGTTAGGAAGGAATTCAATTATTCTAATGGTGGTAGATCACCTCTCTAAATATGTCCATTTATGTGCCCTAGCCTATCCTTATACTTCCTCCACTATCTCCCAAACCTTTATTGACTACATCTTTTGCTATCATGGTATTCTTGCTTGTATTGGTAGTCACTTTGATCCAATTTTTAGTAGCCACCACTAGCAAGGAATTTTCACAAGACACAGTACCTGACTTAAAATGAGTTCTATATACCATCTATAAATAGATTGTCAAATAGACATTGTTAATAAGTGCTTAGAGATCAATCTACATTATTTCACTTTAGATCAATAGCATTAGATCAAAGTAGTTATCATTTATAGAATAATGGTACAATACCACTTATCACACTACAAATAGGATGACATAACATATGAATCTATTTATGGTCAACCACCACCATCTCTCTAGACATACATTCCTAGTAGTTCTAAGGTACAAGTTGTTGACTCCACTCTTTGCACATGGGATGATAGTCTTTACACCCTCAAAGCCAACTTGCATGCCACCTAAAACCTCATGAAGTAATAGGTTTATGAGCATCATTCAAAATGTTCTATTGACATTGGATACATGGTCTTTCTCCAACTTTTAGCCTAATAAATAGACCTTCTTGAAGCTGAAAGATCATCAAAAACTAGCCCCCAAGTTTTATGGATCATATAAGTTTTATAGAAAATTGGTTATGTAGCTTACAATTTGGAGCTACCTTCTTCTTCCAATCTCCATATTGTTTTTCATGTCTCTTGTTTAAAGGAATTCCTTGGGCAACATGTTCATGCCTAGACTACCTACCAAAGCTTGACACTGAACAATCTATCCTCATGTAACCTAAGTCTATCATAGACAAGTGATCACAATAGACTCACAATCACACCATCATCAAGGTTATAGTACAATGGCATCATATGCAACCTAAATATGTAGTATGGGAGTAATTACCCTAATTAGAACACCAATTTCCTTGTCTCAAGATTTTAGGATATAGGATAAATCTTTTTGAGTGAGAGAGTATGTTAGAATCCTTCCTCCTAACTATTTACTTTTGTATTAGGCATTATTAATAAAATATTGGATGCATATGTTTTGTTCTAAGTCATCCCTTTAGGTAATTGATATTATGCCACATGCATCGAAAGTGGTAGTTCCCATCAATAGAATTAGTTTAAATAGAGGGGTTAGGAAAGAGGAAAGATCATCTAGCATTTCTTAAATAAGTTTTCCTCCTCAAAGAGGCCCACAATATTTTGTAATGTGATTTTATGATTTGAATACACTATTGCTCTTTTTGTTTCATTTGTAGTGCATATAATTTTTCTATGTTTCTATTATTTAGCTATTTGTTGAAGGATCTAACATATGAATGCATTAACCGAGTAAAATTAGACATTGGAATGTTGTTTGGGGAATATTTTATATATATATATTTATATATATATATATATATATATATATGTGTGTGTGTGTGTGTGTGATCTTGTTGAGCATTCTAGGTACTCACGTTTTAGAGTCAGCGTGGATCAGCCCTAGAAAGTAATTGCTTTCATTGTCTAAATGACTTCTATTTGATCATTTTTACCATACAAATGCATCTTTCCTTAATAGGGTGCTCAATGGGGCAACAATTTTACTATATCCTTTGAAAAATTTCCTATAATAGTAAGTGAGACCCAAGAATCCTTGAATACTTTTGAGAGTTTTGGGTTTTGGCTAATTTGAGCAAAGCTTGGCAAGGGCATCCTTTAAAAATAGGAAATTTTGATGGAGCCTTTCATATGCATCTATTCTTACTTTCCTGCACTATTGATTTCTAGATTAATAAATGAATCCATACTAAGGAAAACAATTTTTAACAGACAATCTTTTTCCTAATCTACTAAAACAAACAAAGCTAAATCTAAATTAAAATAGTAAATCCACAATTGGAGATAAATGTTTCAAATATGAAGCTAGGTTGATAATAATAGTGGATTCCTCAAAATTCCAAATTCCTTCTTTCTTGTTGCTTCTTTTATGATCACCTAACTATGGATCAATAACTAGGGAAATGACAGGCTTAACAAAAGAAGATTGATATGCCAGGACAAGGAGAATACTAGTTTTGCAAGATCTAGTATGAAATCTTGATATCGATGATCTCACAAAACCTTCTTATAGAATTTGGGATGCAACTAGAGGCTTCACAAGAATTGAACCTTTCAAATGACCAAAATATATAGTGACTAGGGATGATTACTACACAAAATATATCTAAATTTATCAAATTGGAAGAATCCAAGTATAAGAGGAAGTCATGTATTTGAATATAATTATGTGTGTGAAGGAAAAGAAAAAGGTTGCCACTTCACTTCAAGTAGCTAATTTTGAAAGTAAAGAAGTCATTGCAAAGGACATACGTTTGCCAAAATGAACACATCACTCATCAAGGTAAACACTTGTTTTCCATCTAAACCAAGTGGTGACCTCATAACTAAATGGAAAACATCAAGTTTTTGGGAAAATCGAGAGTACAACCAATCAACAAATAATAAATGGAACACAAAGGAAACATTTCGAAGTTCTAAATGGTTGACTGGTGCAGCCATCCTGAAAGACACATGTCAAATGTCACACAAACATTTTTCATGCCTTGTAGGCTCAATTTTGGGATACTAATCATCACTCGATTTACCATGTTAGGATGTTCATTTTTGGGCACTTACAAGGTTATATCTATAGGTGCAAACTTGACAATGTCACTTCCATAGTCGTTGAAACCAAAACCTTTAAAATTCAAATTCAAATTTTATTCTATTGACTCTCACCTACTAGGTATTATGAGCCAACCTAGTGCATGTTTGTGTTGATTTGCGTGCTTAGTTGTTGCATTTAAAGACTTTCGTGCTCATTCATTTAAAATCATGCTAGGATGTTGAAGATCACCTAAGAGTTAACACAAACTTGTCTTTGAGCACTTATGAGAACATTCTAGTAGCATTTATTAGAGCACATAATCTTAGGTCTATTGTATGCTTTGTTGATGTATTTGATCCCTCCCTCAAAGCCATAAAGATAGTCTATTAGGGGTCTAGCTAAGGAGGACCTGACCCTCACAAATCAACAAATTCTTTAAAGTTGTTCCTAATCACCATTGTTCCTTATACACATTCAAATATTAAAAATTAAGGCAAGTGATTTCTAACAGTCAATTGCCTATTGGGTGATATTTGTGAGTTACAATTTAGCTCTCCACATATATTCAAGTCTACACTCACAAAGATTAGGTTTGCTGTCACATAGGTGAACTTGATTAGAGAACAATTAATTTGCAAAGTCTATATGATCTTAAGTTGAACAAGCTCTAAAATTCTACACCTTCTAAATCAACTTCTTACTCTATTAAAACACGTCTCTATCATCAAATTTCAAATTAAATTCACGTTTAATTTATTTTAATTTCCAAATTTAATTTCGATTTTCAATTATCAATCCAAACTCTAAATTCTAAACTTTTATTATTATTTAATTATTTAATCTAAATAAATTGTAATGAAAAACATAGTTATCTTCACTACAAATCTACTTTATAAAGAATGAATATTTTTAAAATTACATAAATTTTCCAAAGAAATAATGATACAATATAAAAAATGGATTAATAATTATTTATAATTTTATCATAATGTTAAATTATTCAGATTTTAATTGTAATTTTCATTTCTCATAAGCTCCATCTCAGAGCCCGTCGGATTTTCTGTCAGAGACAGCGTTCAATGGACCCATTAAATTTCAGACGACCTCTCTACAATAAGACAGCAACCTTCATAGAATCTCAGTGAAATTATTGATCTGCGGAATTTCTTTTTCTAGAAGGAATAAACTTAATTTCTTAAAAAAAAAAACTCACAGAACATCCATCGAAATGGACTGTTATCTAATAGTTATAAAATAATAAACTAATCAAATCTAACTTGACAGAATTACTTTCAACAAAATTAATTGCAGCAAAATGGAATGGAATAGAAAAGACACCCATGAACATTAGATTCCGACCTGATGAACATAAAATCAATAGTCATGATTACAGAGTAAATCCAAGAAAAATATAAAAAGTAAATGGGAAGAGTTTAAACCACACAATGTGATTTGGATTCTATTCTATATTGATTAGAACATCTATAAATGTGATTTGGACTATATTCTATATTGATTACAACATATATAAATGTGATTTATATTTTATTCTATATCGATCACAATATACCAACTATTTCTGTACAAAATATTTATAAAAAATTCTAAATGACTTAACAAGCAACTTTTGCCTTCAAATTTCATATTCTAATTGCCCAGTATGAAAAATATTTCTTCAGCCTACAAAGCAGACCTTTGCTTAACGTGCACGCAGTTTGCAGTTTTTCTTTTGGACATTTCTCAAAGTAAACATTTGAAATGTGAACATGAAATATTCCATATCCCATTTAGCCTTCAATAGCTGCAACATGCTTTTCAAGGTATCAAACCAGAGATGTTATTCGTATCGCCAAGTCCAAATCAGTTAAGCAAGTTTCCAGAATATGAATAATAATTGTAATAGTCGAAGAAGACTAGCCATCAACATGATATTCAACCTCAGAAATAAAGAAGATTTCCTTTTGGAATTCACATCAACAATGGAATTTCGTAATAGAGCAGCTGAAACAGTGGGAAAGCGTAGCTTATTTAGATACTCATTCCATCTCAGAAATCTAGCTGTCATACCACTTTGCTTACATTTGGATATGCATAATGACAAGCTTGAAATTTAAGTAAAAGCTAAAGCCATTAACAAGATATTCAGCCTAAAAAATAAAGGAGATTCCATTTTGGAATTCACATAATGACAGGCTTGAAATTTAAGTAAAAGTTAAATCCAATGGATCAATTGTTATAGTGACGTTTCGCTTTCTTGAAAAAAGAGTTAATTCATACATCATATGAAGAGTCGATTGAATTTCCTACTCTAAATAAGGTTGTATAGACAAGCACGGTATCTCAGCTTGCACGTCAAAATTATGCCCTACGGTGGATTGATCCACAATATTGTCATAGTTATTCAATAAGTCGAGGTTGTTTAATAGTTAAAGGCAAATTTTGGCCAATAAAAGTAAGATAACTATTTACCACTTTTCAGTAGGGATGAGGTGTAAAATTGCTATTGATTGTTGAAGAGTGATATTTAAATAGAGTTTTCAAGGAGGACCATTGAATTTTCAAGGTAGCAATAAAATTTTTTAAGAAAAAAACACATCTATGATGTTTGAGTGAAAGTGAAAATGGACAATATATAAAATGATGAGGTGTAGTGTAGTTGATGGTACATAAGACTTTAACTAAGTTGAACCCCAAAAAGTATACACATAGTGTTAGGTGTAAAAAATGAATGATGATTATTAAGTTGATTTCCACAACACATGTAAGCATATTTTTTAATAAAACATGTGTGTTTAAATGGAATCATGATGTGTGAGGAAGTTATGGAGTTGCGATTTAGTTGGTTAGTTGGTTCATGTTGTGGATTCAATTTGAAGAGAGGATGAAGTGTCCCACTTGTTTCATATTATTGTTCTAGAGTGCAATTACATCCATCAAAGGTGAGCCTTATCATTGAAGTCTTGTTTTCACAAAATTATGAATTGATTAAGGCTTTGTGATCCTAATTTTACTAACCTTAATTAGGATAATTTGGTTGTGGATACCTTAAAGGATATGTTTATGTTCTAATACCTTGGTTGTTGATGATTAAACTAATAATTGATAATTTATTTATATCGATTACATGGTGTTGTGATTCCATGTGAGTACATGTATGCATGTCATAGGTACATATAAAATTATCAAAATAAATTTAAGTAGAAGGAGATGTGATTAGTTCCATGGAAGGTATTTTTTAGTGCACATCCCTTAAGTTAGTTATATTGAGTAATAATCATAATAGGTAATGAGTAGGCATACCCTCAAGTGGATATGTAAAGTACACTAAGAATGCTAACAAAATAATCACATTCAATGGCTCATCCATCAAGTGTCCACTAATCCATCTTCTAAGAAAATTTATTCTTGGGACGAATGCTATTTAGGGTAAAGGGTTGTTTTGAATTGTGTAAGGAAGCTAAGATAGCAGAACAACTTCCTACACTAATCTTGAGGGGAGGGATATGTAGAAACTTTCATATCTTTACAATAGTCATAGAAATAAACACAAATAACAATCATACCAAAACACAATAATTATGTGGGGAAATCATTTTGGGAGAAAAACCCGACACTCCAAAGCTGCCCAATATGTTATTTATGAATCAAGAAGATTACAATATACGTGTAGAGCAAGCTTTCATAGGATTATAACTAACTATAGATCCGGAGGCAACTCAACATCTATAAAACTCTTACACACAACCTCCATCTCAAGCTCCTAATATATAGGAGATACAATACAGTAAATCGTCAACGATAATTACAAAACCATGCACCAAAACCACCCAAAAGTGGCACCCAAATTATCTCCAATAAAAGACGCCTTGTTCCAAATCACACACCATCATGTGTAACTCTCCCCTTTACATCTCTTTTAAGTGTCCAACACATTTTCACATTTCCCAAAATAGGAGGTCCAACATCTAGAGGCCATAACTTTTGATCTGAGTGTCTGATTGACGAACCGTTTGATGCATTGGAAAGCTCATGAAGAGATCTATTGAGATATAACTGAATTTATTGGTTACGACAACTTTCAAGGAATTTAGGGACCTCTAAGTGCCTCAAATATGAGTTTAAAACTTTTTCCGGGAGTTTCAAAAAATGGAAACTTTAATATCTTGCATTCTATGTATGATCTTGAGTCAAAACTCACCCAAGATGTTTACTTGGCAGTTCCACACCTTTTGGGAAAAATTTGGGTCCATCCATGCTCAAATGTAGAGTTACTAAAAATAGTAAGCCGTACCATTTTTAACCCCTTTTGGAAACTTTGAAAGTCCTAAACCATTCTTCAAGATAAAGGGTATTCGAAAAGACCAAAATTGGGAAGAATAGAAACCTTTTGTAGTTGTAAGGTTGAGAAACCTTTCCTAACAAATTGAACTCCCAGTCAACTCTAGAATTTGTTTTCTTGAGCTACATGCCTCTTCATTATATAGCCACTCTAGTTTCCTAAAAACATATGAAAGGATTCATTAAAATTTTGTCTAGGAGGGTTTGAAATATAAAATTAAAAAAAAATATGGAGGAATGTGAGATCTACCAATGCTATAAAAGTAAAATGGTCATTTCCTAGTTCTACTACAACTACTACCTATTCCCCTCTAGGTATGGACCAACATCTCCATGGATTTTATCAAAGGGCTCCCAAAGTTAGGAAGGAGATCAATCATTCTAGTGGTGGTAGATCACCTCTCTAGATATTTCCATTTATGTTCCCTAGCCCATCCTTATACTTCCTCCACTATCTCCCAAACCTTTATTGGTTAGATCTTTTGTTGTCATGGTATTCCTACTTGTATTGGTAGCTAGTGACTGTGATCCAATTTTCAGTAGCCACTACTAGCAAGGAATTTTCACAAGACACGGTACCCAACTTAAAATGAGTTCTATATACCATCTACAAATAGATTTCCAAATAGACATTATTAATAAGTGCTTAGAGATCTATCTACACTATTTCACTTTAGATCAACATCATTGGATCAAAGTAGTTACCATTTGTAGAATAATGGTATAACACCACTTATCACACTACAACTAGGATGACATACCATATGAATCTATTTATGGCCAACCACCACCATCTTTCTAGACATACATTCCTAGTAGTTCTAAGGTACAAGTTGTTGACTCCACCCTTTGCACATGCGATGATAGTCTTTGCACGCTTAAAGACAACTTGAATGCCACCTAAAACCTCATGAAGCAATAGGTATATGAGCATCATCCAAAATGTTTTTTTGACATTGGGTACATGCTCTTTCTCCAACTTTCAGCCTAATAAATAGACCTTCTTGAAGTTGAAAGGTCATAAAAGATTAGCCCCCAAGTTTTATGGCTCCTATAAAGTTTTATAGAAAATTGGTTATGTAGCTTAAAATTTGGAGCTACCTTTTTCTTCCAAGGTCCATATTGTTTTTCAAGTCTCTTATTTAAATAAATTCCTTGGGCAACATGTTCATGCCTAGACTACCTACCAAAGCTTGACACTGAACAATCTATCCTCATGGAACCTAAGTCTATCGCGGACAAGTGATCACAATAGACTTGAGAAATCACACTATCATCAAGGTTATAGTACAATGGCATGGCATGCAACCTAAATATGTAATATGGGAACTAAGAAATTTGAGTAGTGCCCTACTATTCTATAGATGCGCTTGCACTCGATAGTTGCAGTGAATCTTGTAATTAATTAGCCTACTAGCCCCCCACCCACCAACTATATCTTCCCACCCACCCCAGGGGGGCTAAAGGGGAGCAGGCTGATTAATTCTTCTAGTAGGTTTCTTAATTAGGCAGTGGGTTACGGGAATTCTAGTTGGGTGGGGGGAACAATTCGCCCTCCCACCCTAAAGTTGCGAAGGTTGGAAGGCCCGGTTGGGCCCTACTTCTCTAATCAGTTTCCTATCCACTTTATCTTCCTCCCACTTGGTTCTCCCACCCACCCCTATAGGGGGGTGCCCCATTAGAATACTCTAATTACAACACCAATTTCCTTGTCTCAAGCTTCATGATAAATCTTTTTGAGTGTGAGGGTATGTCAGGATCCTTCAGGTCCTAACTATTTACTTTTGTATTAGGCATTATTAATAAATTCTTGGATGCATATGTTTTGTTAGTCATCCCTTTAGGTAATCTTTATTATCCCACATGCATGGAAAGTGGTAGTTCTCATCAATAGAATTAGTTTAAATAGAGGGCTTATGAAAGAGGAAAAATCATATAGCATTTCTTAAATAAGTTTGCCTCCTCAAAGAGGCCCACAATATTTTGTAATGTGATTTTATGATTTGAATACAATATTGCTCTTTTTGTTTCATTTGTAGTGCATATAATTTTTCTAGATTTCTATTGTTTGGCTAATTTTTTTAAGGAAGGATCTAACATATGAATGCATTAACCAAGTACAATTAGACATGGGAATGTTGTTTGGCCTAATATTTTCTATATTTATATGATTTCATTGAGCATTCTAGTTACTCAAGTTTTAGAGTTGGTGTGGATTACCCCTAGAAAGTAATTTCTTTCATTGTCTTAATGACTTCTATTTGGCCACTTTTACCATACGAATGCATCTTTCCTTAATAGGGTGGTCAATGGGGCAAAAATTTTACTGTATCCTTTGACAAATTTCCTATAATAGTCAGTGAGATCCAAGAATCCTTGAAGACTTTTGAGAGTTTTGGGTTTTGGCTAATTTGAGCAAATCTTAGCAAAGACATCCTTTAAAAATGGGAAATTTTGATTCAGCCTTTCATATGCATCTATTATAACTTTCCTACACTATCGATTCCTAGATTAATAAATGAATTTATACTAAGGAAAACAATTTTTAATAGACAACCTTTTCCTAATCTACCAAAACAAACAAAGCTGCATCTAAATTAAAATAGTAAATCCACAATTGGATCTAAATGTTTCAAATATGAAGCTAGGTTGATAATAATAGTGGATTCCTCAAAATTCCAAATTCCTTCTTTCTCGGTTCTTCTAGTATATGATCACCTAACTATGGGTCAATCTCTAGGGCAATGATAGGCTTAACAAAAGAGGATTGATATGTTGGGACAAGGAGAATACTAGTTTGGCAAGATCTAGTATGAAAATTTGATAGCAATGGTCTCACAAAACCTTCTTATAGAATTTGGGATGCAACTAGAGTCTTCACAAGAATTGACCCTTTCAAATGACCAAAATATATAGTGACTAGGGATGATTACTACATAAAATATATCTAAATTTATCAAATTGGAGGAATCCAAGTATAAGAGGAAGTCATGTATTTGAATATAATTATGTGTGTGAAGGAAAAGAAAAAGGTTGCCACTTCACTTCAAGTAGCTAATTTTGAAAGTAAAGAAGTCATTGCAAAGGACATACGTTTGCCAAAATGAACACATCACTCATCAAGGTAAACACTTGTTTTCCATCTAAACCAAGTGGTGACCAAAATATATAGTGATTAAGGATGATTACTACATAAAATATATCTAAATTTATCAAATTGGAAGAATCTAAGTATAAGAGGAAATCATGCATTTGAAGTTAAATTATGTGTGAAGGAAAAGAACAAGGTTTCCACTTCACTTCAATAGCTAATTTTGAAAGTAAAGAAGTCATTGCAAAGGACATGTGTTTTCTTAGGTGAACACATCACCCATTAAGGCGAACACTTGTTTTCCATCTAAACCATGTGGTGAGCTCATAACTAAATGGAAAACATCAAGTTTTTAGGAAAATTGGGAGTACAACCAATCAACAAATAATAAATGGAACACAAAGGAAACATTTGGAAGTTCTAAATGGTTGACTGGTGGAGCCATCCCTGAGAGACACATGTCAGATGTCACACAAACATTTTTTCATGCCTTGTAGGCTTAATTTTAGGATACTAACCATCACTAGATTTACCATGTTAGGATGTTTATTTTTGGGCACTTACAAGATTATATCTATAGGTGAAAACTTGACAATGTCACTTCCATAGTCATAACTAGATGAAACCAAATCCGTTAAAATTTAAAATTAAAATTTATCCTATTGACTCTCACCTACTAGGCATTATGAGCAAACCTAGAGCATGTTTGTGTTGATTTGTGTGCTTAGTTGTTGCATTTAAAGACATTCACTCTTTCATTTAAAATCATGCTAGGATGTTGAAGATCACCTAAGAGTTAACACAAACTTGTTTTTGAGCACTTATGAGAACATTCTAGTAGCATTTATTAGAGCACATAATCTTAGGTCTATTGCATGCTTGTTTGATGTATTTGATCCTTTCCTCAAAGCCATAAAGGTAGTCTATTAGGGGTCTGGCTAAGGAGGACTTAACCCTCACAAATCAACAAATTGTTTAAAGTTGTTCCTAATCACTATTGTTCCTTATGCACATTCAAACATTAAAAATTAAGGCAAATGATTTCCAATAGTCCATTGGCTATTGGGTGATATTTGTGAGTTACAATTTAGCTCTCCACATAGATTCAAGTCTACACTCACAAAGATTAGGTTTGTAGTCACATAGGTGAACTTGATCAGAGAACAATTAGTTTGCAAAATCTAAGATCTTAATTTGAACAAGCTCTAAAATTCCTACACCTTCGCAAATCAACTTCTTACTCTGTTAAAACACATCTCTATCATCAGATTTCAAATTAAATTCACATTTAATTTATTTTAATTACAAATCTACTTTATAAATAATATATATTTTTAAAATTGCATAAGTTTTTGAAAGAAATAATGATACAATATAAAAACGGATTAATATTTTTTTATAATTTTATCATAATGTAAAATTATTGAGATTTTAATTGTAATTTTCATTTGTCTCATAAGCTCCATCAAAGAGCCCGTCGGATTTTCTATCAGATACAGTGTTGAATGGACCTATTAAATTTTTGACGACCTCTCTACAAGTTTTCATCCTATAATAAGACAGCAGCCTCCATAGAATCTCAGGCGAATTGTCGATCTACGGAATTTCTTTTTCCAGACGGAATAAACTTAATTTCTTTTAAAAAACAGAACATCCATAGAAATGGACTGTAATCTAATAGTTATAAAACAATAAACTAATCAAATCTAAACTTGATTGAATTACTTTCAACAAAATTAATTGCAGCAGAATAGATAAGGCACCCATGAACATTAGATTCCGACCTGATGAACATAAAATCAATAGTCATGATTCCTAAATCCAAGAAAAATATAAAAAGTAAATGGGAAGAGTTTAAACAACACAATGTGATTTAAATGTGATTTGGATTCTACTCTATATTGATTACAACATATATATAAATGTGATTTGGATTCTATTTTATATTTGATTACAACATGATTTAAATTTTATTCTATGTCGATCACAATATACCAACTATTTCTGTACAAAATATTTATAAAAAATTCTAAATGACTTTCAACTTTTCAGAATAACAAGCAACTCTTGCCTTCAAATTTTATATTCTAATTGCCAAGCATGATAAAGATTTCTTCAGCCTATAAAGCAGAACTTTTCTTAACGTGCACGCAGTTTGCAGTTTTTCTTCTGGAAATTTCTCAAAGAAAACATTTCAAATGTGAACATGAAATATTCCATGTCCCATTTAGCCTTCAATAGCTGCAACATGCTTTTCAAGGTATCAAAAAAGAGAGTTATTCTTATCGCCAAGTTCAAATCAGTTAATCAAGTCTCTAGATTAAGAATAACAATTGTAATAGTCGAAGAAGACTAGCCATCAGCAAGCTATTCAACCTCAGAAATAAAGGAGATTTCATTTTGGAATTCACATCAACAATGGAATTCCATAATAGAGCAGCTGAAACAGTGGGAAAGCGTAGCTTATTTAGATATTCGGTGTACCTTTCATTGCATCTCAGAAATCTAGTAGTCATACCACTTTGTTTACATTTGGATATACAATATGACAAGCTTGAAATTTAAGTAAAAGCTAAAGCCATTGACAAGATATTCAGCCTAAAAAATAAAGGAGATTCCATTTTGGAATTCTCATAATGAAAGGCTTGAAATTTAATTAAAAGTTAAAGCCAATGGATCAATTGTTATAGTGACACTTCGCTTTCTTGAAAAAAGAGTTAATCCATACATCATGAACAATTGATTGAATTTCCTAGTTTAAATAAGGCTGTATAGACGGTTATTTTAAACATCACCCACTTCAACATTCAAATGTCAATTTTGGCCAATAAAAATGGGACAAATATTTAACCACTTTTTATTATAGATGAGGTGTAAAATTACTATTGACTAGTTGACCATTGAAGTGGATGATGTTTAAGTAGAGCTTGTATAGACAAGCATGACATCTCATCTTGCACGTCAAAATTATGCCCTACCATGGATTGATCCACAATATTATTATAGTTATTCAATAAGTCAAGGTTGTTTAATAGTTAAAGGTAAATTTTGGCCAATAAAAGTAAGATAACTATTTACCATTTTTCTGTAAGCATTGTCATGAACCACAATCATCTAAGCGAATGTTGATTACACAATGGAGTGAAAGAAATAAAATTGTAATACATAACCTATGCACAAGATGAGTACAAATAGTCAGAGAGGTTGAGTCGACTCAGAAGTCGACTTCAACACTCAACTAGTGGTGAAAGAAGGTTTCCACTAAGTGGTGTAAGAGTGGAGACACATATCTTGGAGAGTTGTGTCAAACACTCCAAGTCATCACACAACCCACCTAAGTAGGCTTACGACACATGTATTTTACCCATGTGAGGTAAAATATACACTAATAGGGATGACGTGTAAAATTGCTATTGAATGTTTGTAGAGTGTGGTATTTAAATAGAGTTTTCAAGGAGGACCATTGAGTTTTCAAGGTAGCAATAAAATCTTTTAAGAAAAAACACATCTATGATGTTTGAGTGAAATTGGATAATATGTAAAATGATGAGGTGTAGTGTACTTGATGGTACGTAAGAATTTAACTAAGTTGAACCCCAAAAAGTATACACATAGTGTTAGGTGTAAGCAATTAATGATGATTATTAAGTTGCCTTCCACAACACATGTAAGCATATTTTTTAATAAAACATGTGTGTTTGAATGGAATCATGATGTGTGAGGAAGTTATGGAGTTGTGATTTAGTTGGTTCATGTGATACATATAATGATGAAGCTATGTAAAATTGAGTGGAAATGGGATTATGCTGCATAAGGCAATCATGGAGTGGTGACTAAGTTGCTCCTCATAATGTATGCAAGCATAAAAGTATGATTAACTAAGAATGGAGTCATAAAGTGTAAAACAATCATGATATTGTGACCAAGTTGTTCCCCATAACATATACCCTCTCAAATTGAGTGGATATTAAATATTGTTGTGGATTCAATTTGAAGAGAGGATGAAGTTTCCCACTTGTTTCATATTCTTGTTCTAGAGAAATTACATCCATCGAAGGTGAGCCTTATCATTGAAGTCTTGTTTTAACAAAATTATGAATTGATTAAGGCTTTGTGCTCCTGATTCTGCTAACCCTAATTTGGATAATTTGGTTGTGGATAACTTAAAGGATATGTTTATATTCTAATACCTTGGTTATTGATGATTAAACTAATAATTGATAATTTATTTATATTAACTACATGGTGTCATGATTCCATGTAAGTGCATGTGTGCATGTCATAGGTACATATAATTATCAAAATAAAGTTAAGTAGAAGGAGATGTCATTGGTTCCATGGAAGGTATTTTTTAGTGCTTATATGTCTCCATTTGAATTCTTTGCAATTTCTATCCCCTAGATTTGGTTATTTCTAAGTTCTTCAAAAGTGTTGAATTTGCCCACATTTGTTAGATTCTTCTCAATCTTAAAGCAAAACAACCTCTCAAGTTAAAAAGTTTAATTTTTTAAGATAGACACATATCATGCTATTATAGATAATAATTTGGATTATGTACCTAGGAATATGATATTATAATGTTTATTTATAGATGGAGATGTTGACATGTTGTGCACATCCCTTCAGTTAGTTATATTGAGTAACTAATTATATTAGGTAACGAGTCTAGGGCTACACAAGTTTTGTGGTTTACCCCTCCATTATTTTGTTAGGAGGTGGTCTATATAAATGATGTGAATATCAGTGTAAGGATATGTGTAGAGTATGTTATGTATTTGGGATCTCTTGAATATATAGTGTGGAGTGACTTCTTCCAAAAGGAGTATTGTATGGTGTTACCCTACCTTAAGGGTTTATTCTATTTATGCATATATTAGATATCATGGTATCTTGGCTCATGAGAATCTCTCATGTTATGTGTGGTATATCTTCTACATTGTCCTATTTCCATTATTATGTGTGGATATTATCAAGTGGTATCATAGATGTGATTTGGGCAAAGGTGAGGTTGAAACCCTAATTTTTGAATATTTTTCTATATCTCACAAATGAATTCAAATTTTTTTATAATATTTTTATTAAATTTTGAGAACCAAATAAGAAATACACAATCTAAAATTCAACTTCTGATCATAAAAGTTGTGTGAGTTATTACAATTTTAGTTTTTTTATAATTTTCCTCTATATGTTGCAAATAATGATTTTTTTTTTGAGTTTATATTTTGGGAAGGATCATCAAAATTCATTAGGGGTCTATTATTGGCATTTTTAGTTTTGAGACTCATAACATCATGAAATGATCTAGTCAAAGTTGGGTCATTGATATGGATAGAAAGATGATCTATTCATGGAAGTGGAGATTAATTAGAATGGTGGCACCAATATAAAAGATCTTATGGTCAAAATATAATATGGAAAGCATGTTTTTCTATATAGCTAGAAGGTGAAGCTAAACATTGGTATGTGCCATTGCATAATGACATTTGTTCCTTGAATGTACTAGAAAAAGATTTTTTAGATAGATGGGAACCAAAAGAAATAATAGAAGAATAAGGAGAATAGGATGATGAAGATAAAATTAAGGATAAAATTATATTCATTTTAGCTACAAGGGAGATTAAATTCTTCAACTCCTTGGATGTATTCAAAAGGCAAATGTTATTGTTTCTATAAACCTTAGTAGCGTGTATAATTTCATCAACATGGAATTAGACAAGAAACTATAGGTACAAGTAAAGAAAATCAAGAATAGTCAAGTAAATGGTAAGGATATTCAAATTTTTGAATATTTGAAGTCCTTGATGGATAAATATGTTTTGCATTCAAACTTTTATGATTTGGATATGGATGGGTTGTATATTGTTCTTGGATTTCCTTGGTTAGAATCTTTAGGGACAAAAAATTTTAATGTGCAAAAGAAGTTCATAAAGCTTTCGCATAGAAATAAAAAAGTTACATTACTGGATATTGCACATAATGAATACCCAATAAAATTGAAGGTAAAGAAAGTTAGAGAATTTACTAAAGATTGTACCAAAGAATCAAAGGACAATCAAGAGGAACATGATGTAGATAAAAAAGAGATATATACTATTTCTCTTCATGAACCAACAAAAAAGTGGCAACAAATGGTCAAGAACCAAATAAGGTTCTCGAGATAAATCCACATCATTGTGAGAGGAAAGAGTCATGGAGGCATGATAATACATGGAATTAGGAGGCCAATCACTATGAATCTACATTAAATGAAAGAAACAATTATAATAAAAAACTTGGAATCATAGAAGTAATTGAGCCTATTCATGGTAGAAAAGGAGGATTTACTATGATGACAAATGGAATCAAGTGGGTGCAACAAAATATGGATCAAGAATAGGATCTAGGTACTGTCAAGCTAAAGCCACTATGAAGATTTCCTATGCATGGTTGGATGATAGGACATGGCGTGATATTGTAATTACTTAGAGTGGTCTTACTATTTGGTTTCTTCTCATGTTTCAAGGATGAAAAATGTCAAGGAACTTGGATGAAATGTTATGTACCTAGTGATGTGATATTATAATGTATATAGGTTGATGGAGATGGTGACACATGGTACACATCTCTTAAGTTAGTTATATTGAGTAATTAATTATATTAGGTAATGAGTAGGGTTACATGGGTTTAGTGGTCTACCCCTCCATTATGATATTAGGAGGTCTATATAAAGGAACATATGAACATTATTATAAGGATAGTGAAGAGTATGTTATGTATTTAGGATCTCTTGGAGATGTAACATGGAGTGGATTCTTCCATAAAGAGTATTGTATAGTGCTACCCTACCTTAAGGGTTTATTCTATTTGTATATTTATTTGATATTAGGGCATCTTGGCCCATGAGCATCTTTTGTGTTGTATGTGATATATCTTATACATTATCTTATTTCCATTATTATATATGTGTATCTTATCATGGATCGTAATCACCCTAGCTTATTATGGTCCATTTTTTGTTTTCTATTTTTGCCTTATTTTAACATATTTATTTAAAAATTATATATATTTAAACAAGAAATTTAGACATGAATTACCATATAAGTAATATATTAATAGGATAAATTAGTGTTAGAATTGCACAATAATGGTACATGGAAAAATCATTACCATGAACTTTAAAATTTACTTTCTAATATATATAAAAAATATTTGGGATATTATGATTCTTTATAGTGGATTCACTTATATTTCTATAGAATTTTTGAAAGGCCACTTCTTAAGGTATACCCTAGAACTTCTAGGGGGTGGTTTAACTAAGTTGATCTATTATAGGTGACTCATGTGTTGGCTCAAATTATATCCAAAAGTTAGAGGAGACTATTAAATCAATGTCTAAATCAAAGTGGTGCAATGGAAGTTAGAGATATTTAATGAGGCATGAACCATAAGAAAAACCAATTTCTAATGATTACAAAAACCTAGATTTAGAAATCTCTTAGTAAGAAGCATGAACCGCTTGGATGAAACTTGATTAAATATATAATGTGGATAGTGTAGGAAATAAAAAACCATGAATAATTAAATGTAGGTGATGACATTGACTACAAATAAATTAGGGAGAAAGACTAGATTTGCAAGAAGGAAATATTGACAAGAATAAATGAGAATGTTTGGTGAAAACTAGATTCCAAGAAGATAAATTGGCACATTGACTAAGGAAAAATGAATGAACTCTAGGTGAGAAATAATGGTAGGGAATGGTATGTGGATGTATTAGAATGATATTTAATTAGTTGAGGGAAATTATTTCTTGTGAAACTCAAGGATGGGAGAAGACCTCTCATGGAAAATTAACAAATACATTTATCAGCTAGAAAAATGTAGATCCTATGCCAAATTTAATAAAATATTTATATTTATCTAGGGAAAAGGAACTGGTGGTGAAACCTTTTATAAAAGGGAGAAAAAATAGATGAAGTGAGTTGTTGACACTCAAGAGCATTAGTGGAGGAAATTGGCTAGAGAAGCACATACTTACTACTAGAAGTTGTGGTGACCAAGTTGAGAGGGATAACTATATCACTAAAGATAGGTTTAGTATTTGAGTTAAAACTATGTTTTAGGTATTGTTGTTAATCTAATACTTATTTTTGATATTTTCCACAATATTCTAGAGATAGTATCATAATATGTATAATTCTTTTCTAGTTGTGTCTTTGAATGCTTATATTCAACCCCAAGAAACTCTATAGCTTGGTTATCGATTATTTAAATTTTGTGTTGATCAATGAGAAATGTAAGTCAATAGTAGATAAAGTAGGTTTGGTGACCCCTATAATTAAGTCAAGTGGCACCAAGCACAAATAGGGAGAAAATCCTAGATAATGGTAAATGTTTAAATATGAATTTGTGATGTTCCTCTAACTAGTCCAATATCTTGTTTTGTGATTATGTGTTTCTGGGATTTCTTTGAATAATTATATTTTCTTAAGTGGTTCTCCATGAATGAGATTGAGTGAAATGTGTGTGTGTTCATGTTGGTGTGTTATCCTTGCACCTGGTTGGCTTCCTAGTGAGAAGAGGAGAATTCTAGAAGGAAAGAAGTAGAGTTTAATCCTAGCCTTGTTTAGAGTAGAGTAAAAATATTCAAGGCATCAATACTCCTCATTACCCCTTATGGAACATGCAATGCTCAGTTACTTTGTCACCCTTGCCACACTTAATGTACCTATTATTTCTTTTCTATTGACACACATTTTAGACATGTGACATATCAATTATTATTCTTGAGTTAAATATATATCACGTACATTGATTTACTTACAAACAGTTCCTTATGGGTGATTGACATTATGGGACACCTAAATCTATATGTTGATTTAGCTATATGATTATTGGATAATGTTAATAATTTACAAAATACTATGATTATTATGTTTTTTTAGAGTTTTTATGAGATGTATTTATGTTTGGTTTCCATGTTCCAATAGGAATTAGGCATATTTGCATGCTAGGGTTAACAACATTTTCTTCTTTGTAATTGTTGTGATTAGGCATGTTGTGGTAGGTTGGGAGCCATCTCTTAAACCTTTTATGCTCTTGTGACCCCTATGATTTACTTTGGTTAATTTTGTCATGTGTTTTATTTATTTTCACAAAATATATTCTACCATGACTTGTGTAGCTATATTTTACTATGTGATTGGAACTAGATAATTTTAGACTCACATGCATAATTATAATTATAATTGGAGAGTACTTACACCCTTTTGTTAGTCTAATTACTGTGATCAATGATTTAATTAACGTAGTTTGTAATGTTGATATAGATTGACTTTCTATTTGATTAGATGATCATATAATAACTAAGTTGAATATCATGCTTCTATATAAATTACCAACTTATTATGGTCAAATTATATGTTATCTTGAATGATGTGTGATAATGTTGCTTCAAAAAAATTGTGTGGGTGTATTTGATGTGTGAATTGAGTGTGCAAGGCATAGATTTTGTCAAACAAGAAATAAGAGGGTTTCCAATTGTCAAGTCACACATATCTCTAATTACTTTGAGTGATACCTTATTCAGTGTGACTAAGGGGTAAAAGTTCAAGGTAAAAGTTCAAAACCATGTCACACTTTTATAAAGGAATCAACCAACACAAATATATTTTTCCAACTTAAATGATGAAAAAGTCATATGTATGTTTTTAATTTTAAAATGACATAAACTAATGAAATGTATAAATTTTAATGTAGTTTATGCTTATAATTTTTTAAAAAAATTGTGGGATATTTTTTTATGAATTTAATAGATGAATTTTAATTGTTGTTTTTTTTTTCGAAAAAAGTGATGTCAATGGGATATCAAGAAAAATATAATAAAATTAACGTTCTTTCATTAATTTTTTTCCTAATTGAACAACTCAAATATCTAGTGTATGTAAAAAAATTTTAATGAATAATCATTTTTTAATAATTTTTTAAAGTCAAATTTGACGAGAACATTATAGTTTTCATGGGATGTCAACTTTTGTACAGTTTTTTATTTTTAAAAATCTCTTAGAGAAGATTCTCTCCTCTAGTGTCTCATATATTTTTTTTAATTTTTAAATATATTTTACCTATTTATTTTTAATTTCTAATCAGTTGCATGTTTTATTATAATAACCTACTTGCAATAACTTTAAAAATAATGCTACTATAACTAATCAAAATATATAAAAAAAATTCTAAGTTATTTTAAGATATACCAAAGGGTGTTTTCATATTTTCATGAAAATACCTTTTGGTTGAAAGAATTTGGAGTTGAACTTGAAGTTCCTTCATTTTTTTTCAAAATGGAGGATTGTCTGCCATATGGGATGCCACATAGACAGTTTCGGATGAGACAATATCACTCATTTGAAAAAGTTTTGGGGGAAACACTCACCTAAAACTTTATATGCAAATAAATACTATTTTCAAAGTTGACATCAAATTTTATAGATTTAAAAATTTTAGGCAAAAAGGTTTCTGATGAAAATCTTTATGCCACACAATTCCATGTAGATGCTACGTGGTTTTAGGTGGAACTATTTCTCTTGAAATGATTTAGAGAAAAACTATTTCTATAGAAACTATTTGCTTGGTCGAAAGTGTGACACAAGCTTCAACTTTTACCCTTTAGAACTACGTCACACTTTTATAAAGGAAATGGCCAACACAAATACAATTTTCCAACTTGGAGCGCCTAAAAGTGATGTTTATGTTTTGAATTTTAAAACTATATAAACTAATGAAATGTAGAACTCTTAAAGTTTATTTTTATATATTTTTTAATTTTTTAAAAATTAGTTGGATATTTTTTTTGCAAATTTAAGAGCATAAATTTAATTGTTGATAAAAAATGAAAAAAATGAGGTTGACAGGATGTCACAAAATTAAAAGTAAGTTTTTTTGAATTTTTTCCCAGTTAGGTAACTTGAAAATCTAGTGCATGGAGGAAAAAATAATAAATTTTGATGAATATTTACACCTTAATAAATTTTAAAGTCAAATTTACTCAAATTAGCATAGTTTTCATGGGACATCAACTTTTGTCTAAATTTTTATCATTAAATAAAACAAATTATACCCTCTTCGAAAGTATTCTCTCCTATAGTGTGTTGTATATTTCTAAAAAAAATTATGTTGGAAGTTTGTTGGTGTTGTCATTGATATTAGCCTCCATCAGATGGTTCACTTAGTTTCCAAGTGCTTTTGAGAAAATTTGAATAAAAAGGTGTGTAGTGTGATAGAGGTTTGTTTAGTTTTGTGCTTTGCGTTTCTTCATAGTTGAGGTTATGCTTGTGTGGTTTGGAAGTGTTGATTAGAGGTGTTCAAAGGTGTTATATCCAGAGTTTTAGGTTCTAGATTGTGCAAAAGTGGAAGATGTGTTTGACAGAGTATTTGCCTGTGTAGAAGGTTATCTGGGAGAAATGAGATTGTTCTGTATTTCTCTGCATTGAGGTTTCTTACTTTGTGGATCTGGGAACGTACTGAAATTGTCTGTATCTACCTTTCCCTAAAGTTTCTAGTGTTGGTTTACTCCGTAAACTCAGTTCTTGTATTGGAGTTCAGTAATAGTGTATCCTAATGTATAGAATGAAGACATTCTTTGTTTCAGGTGGTTGTGGAAGTATTATAGAAGATTTTAATGATGTTGAACATTCTCGAAAGATGTGTGATGGTGTGGAGTGTCTCTCTATGGTCCACATAATATTTTTACTTTTGGAGAGCCGTGTATGTGGTCGCTTGTAATGTTAGTTCAGGTTTGGCTGACCTAGCTTGCTAACACCATTTGCGGAGATACTTCATGGATTGTGAATGTGATGAGTAGCATGGTAATATAGATTTGAGTCCTAGTTAATCCTTGGCATGGTCCACTTTCCTTCTTTCCACAGCGGAAGTGTTTAGTGTTGACCTATTTTGGTGTTGCACATTTGAGGTGCATACATTTCATTAGGACCGACCTATTGAGATGGTTTTTGGTTGTAGATGGTATAAATGCAAGATGAAATTGAGTGGAGCAAGGTAGAGAAGATGATACAAATGTGAATCAAGGGTAGTGAATTAAGTGCGAAATTAAATGCTTATGACTTCTGAATGTAGTGAGTAGAAGGTGTCTACATTTCAGTATGCTTGAAGTTGTTGGAGGCAATGAGCCAAAGGTTGTAGGTGGCAAGAATTTGCAGTGGTGGATTTCTCCTATTGCTTTGAGATAGTGAATCTCTCTATAACAACCCTCTTCTATTCTTCTCTCTTCTGGATAGTGAGTCCTTTTGGTAGTGAGCCTTTCTTCTAGGCAGTGAGCCTATTTGTTTTCAGTGTTGCTATTCATATATATATGAGTTAATCCTCACTATGGTTCTTCTTGGGGTTTCCATGTAAATCTGGTGTTTTTATGTGTTTGGATGTGTTTGCATTGATTCTTCATATGTTTACATTATGCTAATGCTTAGTAAGAGTTTAGAATATCATTAAGGGTTTAATGTTTTAATGTACAACTAATTCATTCCCCCTCTCAGTTGTCTTGTGCATCTAACAATTGGCATCAAAGCCAAGTTCCTTGAAGAAGCTTAACCACTTGAGGTAGATCCAGATGGTGCATAGGAAAAGTATTGAGGTTCCAGTGTTTGATGTAACAAATTATGCTTTTTGGAAGACCAGAATGGAAAGCTTCCTTATCTCATTAGGGTATGGTGTATGGAAGTTAGTTGAGAAAAAATATACCATACCTACTAATAGTCTAAAGGATGAAGATGAGATCAAAGAATATGAGAACAATGGCAAGGCAAGGAGTTCTCTTCTGAACAGTCTTTTTGATTCTGAATTAGTGAAGGTAATGAGCTACAAAACTACTCATCAGATTTAGAAGAAGCTAGAAAATATCTATGAAGGAGATGACAAGGTCAAGCAAGCAAAGATGCAAAATTTAAAGGCCAAGTTTGAAACCCTAAAGATGTTAGACGATAAAAATATTGCAAGCTACATGCAGATAGTGGATGAAGTTGTTAACTCCATCAATGGTCTTGGTGGAAAGATGGAGGAAAGTGAAGTGGTAAAGAAGGTATTAAGAACTCTTCCAAAATCTTATAGTGCTAAAGTTTATGCTATTGAGGAAGTTCAAAATTTGGATACTTATACTAGGGATCAACTATTTGGTACTTCAACTACTTTTGAATTAAGAGAGTTTGGTCAAGATGACTTAAGAAAAGAGACTACTTTTAAGGTTAGAAAAATAGGAAAGAATGATGAATCAAATTCAAATGATTTTGATAAAGTAGAAGAAAATTTTGTAAGCATATTGAAAAAGGGCTCTGGAAAATATAGAGGTAAGTTACCCTTCAAATGTTTTAACTATGGAAAGATAGCTCACTATGCTTCAAAATGTCCAGTGAAAATCTCTAATGACAAAAACAAGGATAACAAAGGAAAATCATTCAAGAGGACTTACTATGTTAAAGAAGATTCCAACATAGCTGATGATGACTCTGACTATCCAGATGATGAAAGTGATGAATGCTTATTCATGGCCTTGAATGTTGGAACTAATTCTACTAATCCTAAAAAATGTATAAAGGAAATTACTCTGGTAATAGGGCACAACATCAAAGGAACTTTGTTAACTACTTTTCATGCAAGAGAAGAGGAGAACTACTAGTTAATTGATAGCAAGTGTTCAAATCATATGACAAGTGTTGTTATATGGAGCCTAATCAGACTCGGAGGTTAAATTTACCCCACTTTTATCGGTGCAGTTTCCCCCCAAATTCCTATGGGGTCAAGGGGTAGCACCCCTTGCAGGGGTTTTTTATTATTTTATTAAGGCGTCGAGACTTATTTTTTCATTGGCCGACATAAAAAACCCTTTTTTGTAACTGACAAAAAAGATCGATAAAAGCAGCTAAGGGTTAGGGTTTCTATTGATATTGTATTGTAGCACTTACAGTGGTATTGAGTTGTAGGGATTGATGGTTGCAATTGGTTTGATTTATTGGATAATAATATTGGACTCTCTATTGGTGGATGTAGCCCAAGTTTGGGTGAACCACATTAAAACTTGTCTCTCATTGTTATTATTTCTATGTATTTTTATTCCTCTATTTAATCTTATTTGTATTTAATTGATATCTTCTACTGGCTAACCCTAACAAGTGGTATCAGAGCGGGTTATGATTATCGTCTGCAGGAAGGTCTCACAATTGAGTGGGAGCAATGGCGGATGAGGGTAAATTGAAGGTTGATAAATTCAATGGGCAGAACTATTAGTTATGGAAGATGTAGATGGAGGATTACCTCTATCAAAAGGATTTGTGGATGCCATTGGAAGGAGTAGCCAAGAAACTGGCAACAATGAGTGATGAGGATTGGAATCTTCTTGATAGAAAGGCACTAGGAACCATTCGGTTATGCTTGGCACCATCAGTGGCATTCAATATAATGGAAGCGAAGACAACAGATGGTCTGATGAAAGCTTTGGCTAAATTGTATGAAAAACCCTCAGCCTCAAATAAGGTATTTCTCATGAAGCATTTGCTTAATCTGAAAATGGTTGAAGGTGGATCTGTGACAGATCATTTAAATGAATTTAATATGATTGTCAGTCAATTGACTTCTGTAAATGTAAAATTTGATGAAGAAGTTAGAGCTCTCTTGATATTATGTTCTTTGCCTGAAAGATGGAATAGTTTGGTAATGGCGGTTAGTAACTCTATTTCTGGTTCAAATACCCTAAATTTTGATGATGTTGTTGGTGTTATTCTAAGTGAGGAAATTCATAGGAAAAGCTCAGGTCGATCCACATCAGGTAGTGTTTTGAATGCAGAAAGTAGGGGCAGATCAAAGGAGAGAGGTAAAGGTTCTAGAGGTCATGGGAAGTCACGAGGAAAATCAAAGGATAAGAGATCCCAAACTAGAGAACAGAAGGATTGTTGGTACTGTGGGAAACTAGGTCATCTGAAGAAAGATTGCTGGTCTCAAAATAATAAAGGAGACAAACAAGAAGGCAACAAGGAGGCAAATGTGGTAAGTAATAAATCTGAAGATGATGCTTTGATTATTTCCTTAGACAATGCTGATGATTCATGTGTTTTAGATTCAGGGGCCTCATTTCATGCTACGCCCCATAGAAGTTATTTTCTTGATTATGTCCAAGGGGATTTTGGGCTAGTTTATTTGGGAGATAATGAACCCTGCCAGATTGTTGGAAGGGAAGAATCAAGATTAAGTTACAGAATGGGAATCATTGGCTATTACAAGAGGTAAGGTACGTTCCAAGGCTTAGTAGGAATTTAATTTTAGCAGGGCAGCTAGCTAGAGAAGGTTGCATTGTTACATTTAATGATAAAAAATGGAAGGTTTCAAAAGGTGCCTTAATAATAGCAAAAGGTGTGAAAGTAGGCACCTTATATCTTTGTATAGGTCATACTGTTCCTTCTACTTTAGCTATTGCAGAGAAAAAACAAATAGGTTCAGGAACAATTGCTGCAGGTTCACAGGAAGAGACTGAAATAGTTGCCATAGGTTCTAAGACAATGTTGTGGCATAACAGACTTGGGCATATCAGTGAAAAAGGTATGAAAGTACTTCATTCTAAGAAAGTTTTACCAGGTCTGAAATGTATTAATATGGATTTCTGTGAAAGTTGTGTGTATGGCAAACAAAAGAGAGTCAATTTTCTCAAAGATGGGAAGAAAAAGAAAGATGAAAAGTTAGAGCTTGTGCATACAGATATATGGGGACCATCTCAGGTATCTTCTCTCGGTGGCTCTCGGTATTATACTACATTCATAGATGATGCAACTAGAAAGGTATGGATTTATTTCCTTAGGCAGAAATCTGATGTATTTGAAATATTTAAGAAATGGAGAAGCTTGGTTGAGAATGACACGAATAAAAAATTAAAATATCTCAGATCTGATAATGGTGGTGAGTATTGCAGCAAAGAATTTGAGGATTATTGTTCCTTTAATGGAATTCGTAGGCAGAAAATGGTTCCAAGGACTCCACAGGAAAATGGAGTGGCTAAATGCATGAATAGGACAATAATGGAGCATGCAAGGACCATGAGATTGCATGTTGGACTGCCTTTAAATATGTGGGTAGAGGCTATCAACACTGATGTATATTTAATTAACAGAGGTCCTTCAGTTCCTTTGGGCTGTGGTATTCCAGAGGAAGTATAGACAGGCAAGAAGGTGAGTTATTCTTTTCTTAAAACCTTCAAATGTGAAGCATTTGCACATGTAGATTCTAAAAATAGAACCAAACTGGATGCAAAATCAAAAAAATGTACCTTCATTGGATATGGCATTGATGAATTTGGTTATAGGCTTTGAGATTTTGAAAATTAAAAAATTGTTAGAAGCAGGGATGTTGTATTCATTGAGAAGGTGTTGTACAAAGATCAGTTGCAACAGCATGAAAAGAAAGAAAAGGATTATGTGGTGCTAGATGATACTCCAAATAGCAATGTTCCAGTGGTTCCTCATGCTCTGCAACAACAATAAGAAATACTACAAACTCTGGTGAATGTTAGATAGTTAACAAGGATAAGTAGACCTCCTGAAAGGTTTTCTCCCTCTTTGTATTCTATTTTGTTAACAGATGCTAGTGAACTAGAAGGGTATGATGAAGCTATGCAGGTGGATACAAAGGTTCAGTGGGAGCTTGCAATGAAAGCAGAAATGGACTCCTTACTGAAAAATTAGACTTGGGAATTATGTAAGTTACCTACAGGTAAAAAGGCTTTACCAAACAAATAGGTTTATAGGTTGATAGAGGAAGATGGAAGTAAGAAAAGATTTAAGGCTAGGTTAGTTGTAAAAGGATTTGCATAGAAAAAGGGCATTGATTTTGATGATATTTTTTCTCCAGTTGTTAAGATGACTTCTATTCGTATTGTTTTAAGTATTGTGGTTGCTGAAGATTTACATTTGGAACAATTAGATGTGAAAACTACCTTTCTCCATGGTGATTTGGAGGAGGAGATATATATGGAACAACCCCAAGGATTTGAGGTCAAAGGTAAGGAGAAATAGGTGTACAGATTGAAAAAGAGTTTCTATGGCCTGAAATAAGCACCTCGGCAATGGTATTTGAAATTTGATAGTTTTATGGCTAAGCAAGGCTACAACCAGTGTAATTCTAACCATTGTGTTTATTTTAAAAGGTTGGCTAATGAAAACTTCATTATTTTATGTTTATATGTTGATGACATGCTTGTAGCTGGGTCTAACATGGATCACATAAGAGAGTTAAAATAGCAGTTAGCACAGTCATTTGCTATGAAGGATTTGGGGGCAGCAAAATAAATCCTTGGTATGAAAATTTGTAGAGATAGAAAGAATAGAAAATTGACTCTATCTCAGGCTGATTATGTTGAAAAGGTGTTGCAGAGATTCCATATGGAGAATGCAAAAGCTATCAGCACACCTTTGCCTAGTCATTTGAAATTGACTAAGGAGATCTATCCTAAGACACAAGAGGAGGAAGAGAAAATGTCTAAGGTACCATATGCTTCAGCTGTAGGAAGTTTAATGTATGCCATGGTATACATGAGACCATATATTGCACATGTTGTAGGAGTTGTTAGCAGGTATATGAGTCATCCTAGATTGGAGCATTGGACTACGGTAAAATGGATTCTCAGATATTTGAGAGGTACATCCAATAAAGACTTATGTTTTGGGGGCTCTAATACTAATTTAGTAGGCTATGTAGACTCAGATTTGGCAGGGGATATTGATACCAGGCAGAGTACTATAGGTTATGTCTTTACTGGAGGTGGGATAGTGGTGAGTTGAATCTCACGATTGTAAAAGGTGGTTGCTTTATCCACCATGGAGGTAGAATATGTAGCTGCAACAGAGGCAAGCAAGGAGATGATATGGTTGCAATCTTTCATGGAAGAACTGGGCAAACAACAGGCTAATAGTTATTTGTATACAGACAGTTAGAGTGCCATACATCTTGCAATGAATTTTGCCTTGCATTCAAAGACCAAACACATATAGTTGAGGTATCACTTTATTTGGTCAGTGTTGGATGATGGACAATTACAGCTGGAAAAGATACATATAGATGAAAATCCAACGGATATGTTTACAAAGGTAGTGACAAGGGAGAAGCTGAGCTCCTCTTCAACTTTGGTTGGTCTTCTAGACTGAAAACAACAACAATAGAACAACAGAGTCCAGGGTGCTTATTTCTAGTGGCAGCTACAGGGTCAGTGGTGTTATGATTAGTCTCCAAGTGGGAGATGATATGGTGTGGAGTCTAACCAGTCTCCAAGTGGGAGATTGTTTTTATATGGAGCCTAATCAGACTCAGAGGTTAAATTTACCCCACTTTTATTGGTGTAGTTTCTCCCTGAATTCCTATGGGGTCAAGGGGTAGCGCCCCTTGCGGGGGTTTGATATTATTTTATTAAGGCGTCGAGAGTTATTTTTTCATTCGCCGACATAAAAAAACCTTTTTTTTGTAACCAACAAAAAAGCTCGATAAAAGCGGCTAAGGGTTAGGGTTTCTATTGATATTGTATGGTAGCATCTGCAGTGGTATTGAGTTGCAGGGATTACTAGTTGTAATTGGTTTGATTTATTGGATAATAATATTAGACTCTCTGCTGGTGGATGTAGTCCGAGTTTGGGTGAACCACGTTAAAACTTGTCTCTCGTTGTTATTATTTCTGTGTATTTTTATTCCTCTGTTTAATCTTATTTGCATTTAATTGTTATCTTCTGTAAGCTAACCCTAACAACAAGTAATAAGAATATGTTTGTTAAGATTGAGAAGTTTGATGGAGGTTTTGTTAAGTTTGGAGATGATGCATCTACTCAAATCTATGGAAAAGGCTCAATTAGTTTTTATGGTAAGCACAATACATATGATGTTCTTTATGTCAAGGGTCTCTGACATAATCTTCTAAGTGTAGGAAAAATGTGTAGTAGAGGATATAACCTTGTGTTTTAGGATGGTGGCTGTGAAATCAGAAAAGAAAGTTTCAAAACTTTAGTTGCTACAAGGACAAAAGGAAATGTATATCAACTCAAAGGTCCTAATGGTATGTGTTTTATGACTCAAGTTAATGAATACTGGCTATGGCATAGAATAATGTGTCACATTAATTCTGATAGCCTAGTGAAGATCAACTCTACTCATGCTATGAGGGATCTGCCAATAATTACAAAGCCTATCAATGCAATTTGCAAGGAATATTGGATTGGGAAGCAAACAAGGAGGAATTTCAAAATCAAGGAGTATTCCACCATAGGACCCCTAGAGTTGGTACATTCAAATCTTTGTGGACCCACAAGAATAGGAATCTTTCAAGGTGACACGTATTTCATGTTGTTAATTGATGATTACTCTAGAATGACTTGGGTAACCTTTCTCAAAGAAAAATTAGAAGCTCTAGTTAAGTTCAAAGCATTTAAAATTATGGTTGAAAATGAAATAGATTTGAAAATCAAGTGCTTGAGGTCTGACAGAGGTGGTGAGTTCACCTCCAATGAGTTTAACTACTTTTGTGAAGATCATGGAATAAAGAGGTATTTGTCAGCCCCTAGGAAGCCTCAGCAAAATGGAATTGTGGAAAGAAAGAATAGAATAGTTCAGGAAGTAGCAAGGACAATGTTGAAAGAATAAAATCTACCATATATCTATTGGAGAGAAGCTATTCAAACTGTAGTCTACATACAAAATAGAGTGCAAGCAAGGGTCAACAATTCAAATACTCCATATGAACTATGGTATGAAAGAACTCCTACTATAAAATATTTTAGAGTGTTTGGAACCAAGTGCTACATTAGGAGAGATGAAGAAATTTTTGGAAAGTTTGATACAAGATCAGATGAAGGAATCTCTCTTGGATATTCTACAAAGAGCAAGGCTTATAGGTGCTACAAAAAGAGGTTAAAGAAGATAGTTGAAAGTACAAATGTTGAAGTGGATGAAAAACCACATCAAAGCTCAATACTAATAGAAGGATATGAATATTATGAGTCCCCTTACAAAGAAGAAGAAAAGGAAATGCAAGTGAATGAAGAAGATGCTTTGGAAAGGGTTCCTAAGACTCCCAAGTGTTATGTACAGAAGAATCATTCTGAAGATCACATCATTGGAGATAAGAACAAAGGTGTATTAACAAGAAGGAAAATTGCTATGGTAGATGAACATGTAAATTTGTGTTTGGTGTATTTAGAAAATAGAACCCAAAACAGTGACTGAAGCATTCAAAGATGAACATTAGATCAAAGATATAGAAGAAGAATTGATGTAGATTGAGAAAAATCAAACTTGGGAAATTGTCCCAAGACTAGTAGATAAATATGTAATAGGAACTAAATGGGTATTACAGAACAAATTGAATGAGAATGGAGAAATAGTCAGAAATAAGGCTAGGTTTGTGTGTAAAGGCTACTCACAAGTGGAAGGAATAGATTTTGAAGAAAAATATGCTCCAATGGTAAGAATGGAGGCTATTAGAGTGTTCTTGGCCTTTGCAGCTCATATGGATTCAAAGTTTATCAGATGGATGTGAAATCTACATTCTTGAATGGAGAATTGGAAGAGGAGTTATACATTCAATAACCAGAATGCTTCCAGTTAACAGATGATCCAAGTATGGTCTGCAAATTGAAAAAGGCATTGTATGGACTCAAACAGTTTTCTAGATCTTGGGATACAATATTGGATAGATACTTGCTTCAATAAGGATTCATAAAGGGAACTGCAGACAACAATCTATACTTTAAAGTTGAAGAAAATCAAATACTGATTATGGAAGTATATGTTTGTTGTCCCCATTTTTTTGAACACAAAAAATTTAAACTTTTTCCTCTATTCTGAGGTGTCATGTTGTCTAATCAAAATCACAGTTTGGTTGATCAATCTTGCACACTTACAAATCTGAGTTAATCACAATAGATGATGAATCTACACATGATAGTTGGGCCATTTAATGATGCATCCAGATTGGCAAATGTTAGTTTTCTAAGTATGGCATATGAGTTTAGTTGATAGAAAGGGATCATGGCATTATGTTTTTATAGCTATGCTAATGTTGATGAATATGATAACCTCCATTCATCCTCTACATCTATTTTGGTTTGTGATTGTCCTTTGCAGTCATTTTCTCTGTGCAAGTTGTAAATTTGAGTCAAGCATTTGATGCAAGTTGAAAATTTGATTTCAAAGTGCATATCCCAAGGAAGAAACTCAAAGATGAACTAGACACTGTCTTTCTGGATCAAAGATTTGAGGATATAGGTGATACTATTTCAAGCAAGTGGAGTGAAGATGAGAAGCAAAAGTCTTTAGCCTTGGTCTGCATAAAGAGTCTCCAGTGAAATCTTCATTAGAGGAGTACTATTTGCTAGTTGACTTGACATTTGGCATTTTTTTGTCTACTTAGCATAGTATACTGCATAAAAGAAGAGCTCGAGCATCATAAATCCATTTTGCAAGACTATACAATGTCCATAGGTTTTGCAAATGTAGTGAGTGTAGACCGAGCATTTTGTTTCACAAATGGATCGTTGTTTTGGCCTTTGTTACATGCCTTGTAAGAATAGAACAAGAAATTGTTGCTGACAATGACATATATGGAGGAATCAAACAATGAATCAAAACAATAGCAGAAAGGTCTACCTTGCAACATCATTCTTAGAAGGTCAATCCCTGCAGATGGCGTTGTTGAAGTGGAGATTGTTGTAACCAAATGGATGGCAACTGTGAAACAATTCTAAAGGTAAGATTGATTGTTTGATAGAATACCTTTGGGGCCGTAATGATCATAGAATCTACCACAAATTGACATGTCAGAAAGGAAGTCCAGTGAGGAGATATCAACAAAGGTTCCTTGTTATGAAAATATGATCCAAGTGCATGGTTATGGGTGCCATCTTTGCAAAAGGATGTTATTGATGGCTTCTGCTCCCAGCAATCCCTATACATAGAATAACATGTTACATACATCATTTAATGTTAATGGTCCGTAAATGTTTGCTTTGATCTCTTTCAAAAGGTTTTAGAACCTTCGTACAAATTACTTTGATATGAATATGGGTGGCGGGATATACGCAAAATGGAGTTGTTGAAGAAGCTCTAAATTTTCAAGCAGAAATAATCAACAATTGTAACACCAACTTCCACGGCCAAAGGATAAGAGTTCGAAGTTGGTATGCTTAGAAATTGTAAAGCATAGAGAAGTTGCTCGCCAAAGATAGGATCTTGCCAGATACTACAGCCTTGCAATATGAGTTTGCTAGATGTTATAGCCTGAAATGGCCTGAGTCATCATGGATGTGATCATGGGAATGCTTCGAAACACGCATGCAAAATATGAACGCATTTAATAGACCACAGTCTAAGCATAAAGATTTGCTATTATGAGATCAAGTTTTATAAACTTTGCCAGCATTCCATGCCAGATGAATAGAGAAACTTATACTTGATTTTGAAATGCTCCTATGGATATAATGCACATAGGGTAATTTGTTGAAAATGTTAAATAGTTTTAAAGCAAATGGAATATCATGGCATGATGTGAACAAATTGGAATTGTCGAAAGGGCTTTAAATTTTCAAACAGAAATAGCCGGTGGTTGTAACATGATATTTCACATTTTTGGCCAGCATTTCCCAGCCCGTAAAACTATAAGCATCAGAAAGTGTTCTTTTTGGCTATATATTACAGCTGGAAACAATTTTGATATGCAAGATGTGGAAGCATTTACAAGGATGTGTAGCCTTTTGGACATTAATGCTAGCTCATACTAGAAATCAAGACGTTGCTATGCAAAAAATGGATTTGTTGAAAAGGCTTTAGAAACTTCTAAAAGGTCAGTGACAGGTGTAAACCCAAATCCTTCAAACTTCACCATCGCGCCAACTCAAAATAGAAAATGTGGAATGAAAAGTAGTTTCTGTCAGTTATCATCTCTGAAATGCTCAAGAGTAGTGCATGCAAATGTGGAGTCTTAGACAAAGTCGCAGCCTTGTTTCCGAAAGAAATGGTATTTCTAATACAAGATAACCATTAATCGATGGCCATAAAAATGGATTTGTTGAAGTGCTTTAGAAACTTTCAAGCAAATGTAATTGGCTCATGTGATGCCAAACTCCACAGAGCATTAAGCTTAAAGCTCATGCTGTCAAAAGAACATGAAAAATTCATGCTAAGGGGTCCCCTGTTGTGACGGCAAGATATAGAATGCTCCCTAATTTTGTTTTGCTGAAAGAGGTTTATGGTGACCTTGCATAAAGACTTGTTGGGAAGTATCCCGTAATGTGGCCAATATCTTCTCTCCCCGATCCAGAATAGCAGATTCAGATTTGAAGATGCATTATTTTGTGAGATAATGTAGTTGGAAGTATTCTAGGTTCTGGCTTTTCCAAAAGGTGTGGATATGTTAGTGAAAATTGTTGGCAAAGATCGCATTGTCCCTTTTTCAATAAATCTCATGTTTGTGGCAGATGTAAAGTTTCTACTCAGGGAGGAAGTGTTTGGTTGGCTTCCTGAATGTCCCAGCGTAATTGGTGGGAGCATTAATAAGACTTTAAAGTGTATCAGCTATTAATGTTAACGCAATCTTCAAGCCTACCTAACAGCTTCAAGAGTAAATCCTATTCCACAGTAGGTCATGGCAACTCACATACCTGATTCCACAAATGATATTGGAATGCTCAGAAATAAGGGGGAAGGTATACTATAGAAACATATCAAAGATTCGAAGACTTTTAGTGGTTTTGCTAATGGATGTGACCTAGCTTCTGAGTTTGTACACAAATTAGAGATGATAATTGGAGGACCCTCGTATAAACTGGATATAGATGATCTATCAAGCGCACATAAGTGAATTGGAAAACATTAGATTCATTTTTTTCCTTCCAGGATTCTTCGATCCCTTCATATTGGGGATTCAAGTGGAGTGGGAGTCCCAGCAAATGATTTTCTTTAGTAGAAATAATGTTCTAATATCCTACACAATATTTAGAATCCATAAGTTTAAATATCCTCTCAATTCAAACTGACATGTTCTCCCTGCTGCAAGGATCATTACATGGTTTTCTACCAGTGATGATGTCTGAAAATGGGTCAGTGCACTTAATGATAGAAATTCCAACCAAGTATTGCTTTATAGTATAGCTTTACAGTTGATGATATAGTCACAGGTTTTGCTGTCATCTCAGAATTTGTGCAAGACTTTGTAGACCAAAGTGTCTTGTTGAAATATTTTGACTATGTGGCTTTATGACTAGAATAGAAAGAATTGGGGGCACCTGTGAAGTCCAAATATCAAGTGGTGCCAGAGGAACCATTCCTTTCTCTATTCGTGATTTTTTTATAAACTAATGGTGAAATGGCAAGAGTCAGGAGTGACTCTTTATTTTCTTTCAATTTTGTAATATTTTTGGAGGAAACGTATGGCTTTTGGGCTCCCATTGTTTTAGGGAGGAAGTCTTTATAAGCTAAGGAGAAGTTATTTATAAGCTAAGGAGAAGTTATTGTAGGGATCTTTTTGCTATTCCACCAAGAGCTCTTGTGAGAGCTGTAGGAGTGTAGTAACTAGATGTTTATTTCTATTTTTTGTATCTTCTTGGTCAGCCAAGTTTCTGATCCCTCTTGCACTTTGATGCATGAGTGAGACTCGATCAGTCTGGAAGGTGTTTCGTTATTTTATTTTCCTTTAGATTTGGGAGTTTTGTAAGGGAGTAATAAGGAGACTTTGTACTTATTTCATTTGGAAATATAGAAGAGTTGATGTTCTTATGTCTACAATGTCTTCTCATGGGCTAGTTACTCTTGTGTTTAATTAGTTCCCTTTCATAATTATGTGTTCTTTCACTCACCTCTTGATATGCAAGTGTTATTAAAGGCCTTTGTGTCTCTGTCTTAGTGTTTTACTTCTTTCATTATGGAGATTTGTACTGTGTGCCTATGTTCAAAAGCAAATTTCTTCTCTTTCCCTTTCACCTTTTCTTCTTCCTTTTTGCTAACTTTTTCATACTTTCTAGTTAAAAGTACCTAAAATAGAAAAACCCCCATCATACTAGGGAGCTGCCCCTCTCAAACATAGAGGATAATCATTGTACTCACAACGATTACTCCATTTGTTGGTTGCTTTTGTTGCTGCCTGTTGGGCAAATCAGAGTGTATTTTTGCAATGACAAAACTGTTAACCAATAATGTTGATGATATAATCTTTGGAGGAAATGAAGGTATGCGTAAAACATTAGTAGAAGAGATGTAGAAAGAGTTTGAAATGTCAATGTGTGGGGAAATGAATTTCTTTCTTGGGTTACAAATCAGTTAATCAAAAAAAGGTATTTTCATTTCACAGTCAAAGTATGTTAAGGAAATATTGAAAAAGTTTGGAATCGAAGACTCCAAACCAGTATGTGCTCCCATGACTACTGGTTGTAAGTTGACAAAAGATGATGAATGTCCTAAGGCTTATTAGAGCAAGTAGATCAATGATTGGTGGACTATTATACCTAACTACTAATAGACCAGATATCATGCATTCAGTTTGTCTTGTGGCCAGATTCCAAGTAGATCCCAAAGAGTCACATGTTTTTAGCAGTAAAAAGGATATTTAGATACTTGAAAGGCACTCCAGATTTTGGCTTATGGTATCCCAAGGATACTGATTTCTCTTTGAGTATATATACAGATGCAGATTGGATAGGATGTATAGATGATAGAAGTAGTACAAGTGGTGGTGCTTTCTTTCTTGGAAGTAGACTAATTTCATAGTTGAGTAAGAAGTAGGATTCGGTGTCATTATCTACTACAAAGGCAGAGTACATTGCAACAACATATTATTGTACATAGGTTTTGTGGATGAAGTAAACATTGAAATATATCAAAGTATCATATGATGAACCTATTCCTATCTTATGTGATAATACAAGTGCTATCAACATTTTGAAGAATTCAGTAATGCATTCAAGAACAAAGCACATTTCAATCTGGTATTGAAAAGGTTGTAGAGAATGAGATGAAATTTGAGTATCTTCCTAAAGATACTTTTGAGTATCTCCAGCAAAAGTTAGGGGTTATTGCCCCTCCTTTTGATTAGATGCATAAGTATGTGCATCTATCTAGGAAACATTTCAAGACACATTTTTAGTCCTAGACTGATGTTGAAGGTTACCTCTCAGGGGGAGTAGCTAGTAGTACTATTGGTTGGTGCAATGAGTTGGAACATATCTTATGCCCCTAAGGGGGAGAGTGTAGAAAAGTGAAAGCAGTGGAGTGAGAGCACGTGCATGTTGCCCTTTTCCATTGATGTCAAAGGGGGAGAGAGTTGAAGTGAATGAAAAACCCTTGTGCAGGAAGCATTGTGCAGAAAAGTGTGTGAAGAGTAAGGGTTGCTCCAGTCAAGGGGAGTACTACTAGTTGCAAGGATGTTGATTAGTTATTTTTGTTGGTGATGGTTTTTTAGAAAATTAATGTTGCCATCAATGACAAAGGGGGAGATTGTTGGAAGCTTACTGGTGTTGTCATTGATGTCAACCTCTAATAGATGGTTCACTTGGTTTATAAGTGCTTTTGAGAAAATGGGGGTTAGTTACCACATGGGATGCCACATAGATAGTTTTGGCCGAGACGGTATCGCTCAAAAAATTTTTTGGCTAAACTTTCTCACCTAAAATTTTCTATGCAAATAAACACCCTTTTTAAATTTGAAATCAGATATTATAGATTTAAAAATTTTGGGTGAAAATGTTTCAAGAAAAACTCTTTGTGCCATAGAATGCCATGTAGGTGTTATGTGGTTTCAAACAAAACTATTTCTACCAAAATCATTTAGGGTGAAACTATTTTTATATAAACTATTTAGTCGGCCGAAAGTGTTACACAGGTTTGAACTTTTACCCTAACCATATGGAATTGAATTGCTTAGTCCTAGCCAAATGTCCACTAGGACCATCCTACTCTAACCTTAAATCTTGTCTAGCCTTTCTTAACTTTACCTCCTTGCATGTGATGTTGTACACAGGTGTTGTGGATGAAGCAGACATTGAAAGATATCAAAGTATCATATGATGAACCTATTCCTATCTTATGTGATAATACAAGTGCTATCAACATTTCAAAGAATTCAGTAATGCATTCAAGAACAAAGCACATTTCAATCTGGTATCGAAAAGGTTGTAGAGAATTAGGTGAAATTGGAGTATCTTCCAAAATATACTTTTGAGTATCTCTAGAAAAAGTTAGGGGTTATTGTCCCTCCTTTTGATTAGATGCATAAGTGTGTGCATCTATCTAGGAAACATTTCAAGACATATTCTTAGTCCTAGACTGATGTTGAAGGCTACCTCCCAGGGGGTGTAGGTAGTAGTACTATTGGTTGGTGCAGTCAGTTGGAGCATATCTTATAGCCCTAAGGGAGAGAGTGTAGAAAAGTGGAAGCAGTGGAGTGAGAGAACATGCGTGTTGGTGTTACAAGTGTTTCCCTTTGCCATTGATGTCAAAGGGGGAGAGAGTTGAAGTGAATGAAAAACCATTGTGTAGGAAACATTATGCAGAAAAGTGTGTGAAGAGTAAGAGTTGCTCCAGTTAGGGGGAGTACTACTAGTTGTAGGGATGCTGATTGGTTGTTTTTGTTGGTGATGATTTTTTAGAAAATTAATGTTGCCATCAATGACAAAGGAGGAGATTGTTGGAAGCTTGCTGGTGTTGTCATTGATGTCAACCTCTAATAGATGGTTCACTTGGTTTCTAAGTGCTTTTGAGAAAATTTGAATAAAAAGATGTGTAGTGTGATAGAAGTATGTTCAATGTTATGCTCCGCATTTCTTCATAGTTGAGGTTATGCTTGTATAGTTTAGAAGTGTTGATCAAAGGTGTTTAGAGGTGTTATATCTAGAGTTTTAGGTTCTGGATTGTGCAGAAGTGGAATATGTGTTTGATAGAGTATTTTCTTGTGTAGAAGATTGTCTAGGAGAAATGAGATTGCTCTACATTTCTTTGCATTGAGGTTTCTTGTTTTGAAAATCTGGGAACATGCTTAAATTGTCTATATCTACCTTTCCCTAAAGTTTCTAGTGTTGGGTTTCTCTGCAAACTCAATTCTTGTATTGGAGTTCAGTAATAGTCTATCTTGATGTACAAAATGAAGGCATTCTTTGTTTCAAGTGGTTGCAGTAGTATTGTAGAATATTTTGATAATGTTGAACATTCTAGAAAGATGTGTGGATGGTGTGGAGTGCTTCTCTATGGTTTATATGATGCTTTTACTCTTGGAGAGGCGTGTATGTGGTCTCTTGTAGTGTTAGTTTAGGTTTGGCCAACCTGGCTTGCTAGTGCCATTTGTGAAGGTACATCATGGATTGTGGATGTGATGAGCAACACGGTGATATAGATTTGATTCTTAGTTAACCCTTGGCATGGTCCAAATTCACTTATTTCCATCGTGGAAGTGTTTAGTGCCAACCTATTTTGGTGTTGCACATTTTTGGTGCATACATTTCATTAGGACTAACCTAATTGAGATGGTTTTTGGTTATGGATGGTATAAATGCAAGATGAAGTTGAGTGGAGAAAAGCAGAGAAGACGATGTGAATGTGAATCAAGGTTAGTGAATTGAGTGCAAGCTTAAATGCTTATGACTCTCAAATGTAGTGAGCAAAAGGTGTCTACATTGTGTGCTGGAAGTTGTTGGAGGTAGTGAGCCAAAGTTTGTGGATGGAAAGAAGTTGCAGTGGTGGATTTCTCCTGTTTCTTTGAGATAGTGAATCTCTCTATAACAACTCTCTTTTATTCATCTCTCTTCTAGATAGTAGTCCTTCTGGCAGTGAGCCTTTCTTCTGGATAGTGATCCTATTTTTTTTGGTGTTTCTATTCATATATATGTGAGTTAATCCTCACCATGGTTTTTCCCTTCTTGGGTTTCCACATAAATCTAGTGTTCTTATGTGTTTGGATGTGTTTGCATTGATGCTTCATATGTTTACATTTTGTTAATTCTTAATAAGAGTTTGGAATAGCATTAAGGATTTAATGTTTTAATGTACAACTGATTCACCCCCCTCTCAGTTGTCTTGTACATCTAACAAAGTATATTTATCTATTTTTTTAATTTATAATCAATTGCATGTTTGATTATAATAACCTACTTGTAATAAATTTAATAATAATCTTAATAGAACTAATCAAAATATAAAAAATATTTCTAAGTTATAGACTCTAAGATCTACCGAAGGATATTTTCACATTTTCATGAAAATACCCTTTAGTTGAAGAAATTTGGAGTTGAACTTGAAGTTTTGTTCAATTTGTTGAAAATGGGGGATTAGTTACCACATGGGATGTCACATAGACAGTTTTGGCCGAGATAGTATCACTCAAATTTTTTTTTGGCTAAACTTTCTCACCTAAATTTTTCTATGCAAATAAACACCCTTTTTAAAGTTGAAATTAGATATTATAGATTTAAAAATTTTGGGTGAAAAAGTTTCAAGTGAAACTCTTTATGCCACGGAATGCCATGTAGGTGTTATGTGGTTTCAAACAAGACTGTTTCTACCAAAACTATTTAGGGTGAAACTATTTTTATATAAACTATTTAGTTGGCCGAAAGTGTTACATAGGTTTGAACTTTTACCCTAACCATATGGAATTGAATTGCTTAGTCCTAGCCAAATGTCCACTAGGACCATCCTACTCTAACCTTACATCTTCTCTAGCCTTTCTTAACCTTATCTCCTTGCATGTGATGTATATGTACATTTCTTTATTGTTAGGTTGTAATTGTGTAATGATTTGGGGGCTCAAAAGACCCTCCTCTAATGTATGGTTTTGAATAGACTATTTTATGTGTATTTATTAAAATATCATAAAACTTTGATTTTACTCTTTTCTAGGTAATTTTAAGTCTAGATAAAAGTACTAACTAGGGGTGGAGTAACTGTAAGTACACCTTGGAGTCTCATAGTATTTACATAAGGTTGTTTGCAGGCCTTGAGAATGTATGATATAAGTTGCATGTGGCGTTGAATGTGGTGAACACCAAGAATTCACATGTAGACCCCTTTCCTTCAATGTATGTAAGAAGTTTGTGTACACTCTAGTTCTCCTTGAATGGGAGTATGTACACCAATGTGGGTGAATGTGGGTTTGTAAGATCAATTATTAATTTTTAAGAAGGGGTAGTATATTTTAGGTTTCTAAGATTCTACATGGGTTCACACCATTGGTTGTGGGGAGTGACATGGAACCCCTATTTAGGTGTGAATATGTGGCCTTTCATGAGGTTCATTTATTTATTTTTATGGATTATTTCCTTGTGAGAGATTGGTTTTTTATTTTCTTGGGAGGGAGAGATTGATAAAGTAGAGTAGGCTACACTAAGGGAGATTATAAATGAGAGGTAGTCTCTCAACTAGTGATGAATTTAATGTTTCTCTCTTTGTAATATTAGTTTTTGATAATATAAGGTGGCTAAATAAGGGGCCGAACCCATACAAAAAGCAGACAGGCCACAAAGGCGGCAAGCACAAAAAGTGCCTTAAACCAGATACATCAATTACAGTTATCCCAGCATAAATAGCAAAACCACCCACTATAAACTAAGATAGTAAATACAGAGTAGCAGAGTATCATCAATATAAAAGCAAAAACTAAGGAGGCAAATTCTATCCTTACTTAACCATGGATTTAATAATGTCATCCAAATTCCTAGCAAGATCATCATTGTCAGCATTGACAGGCACCCCCAAGTTTTTCAGCACAGAAATATTGAGGAAAATAGAATTCCTGAGCACAGTGGAAAGATTATGTTCCAGCTTCTCAATGCAAGCCCTCAGACCCACAAGTTCAGCTCCCAGACTAGCATCAGTGTCCATATCACAATCAGCCTCTTCCATGAACATCTCACCCGCTTTGTCAGCATTATCAGCAGAGTCAGCAACATCCTCTGTGGTAGCCCCCATATCATGAGTCTCCTTCTTACCTTCATCATCCCCAGATATGTCCTAAACCTCCATATCCTTAGCTTCATCCCCCCGGGTGGATTCATCCGAACCACTCTCAGAATAATCAATTAGTTTTGCTTTAAGAGCAGGTTTGCCAGTGATTCACCCTAACCACCTAACTCCAGAGGAGAGACCATCCTTAAAAACCTTAGCAGAAGAATGAGACTAGCTACTCTAGCCCACTGGGGTCATACTAGGATTTTTAGGGGTCCCAACCACAGCCCTCCTAGTGCTTATTTCACCAGCAATAGTCTTTCTCTTTTTGCCCTTCATATTGACAGTAGGACCCGAAGTATCAACAGGAATTTCCTCAGGTGTGGAAAAAGAAACTTCTTTAGTCTAAGTAGAAACAGGGGAGGGCCCAGGTCCTTCAACACCAAGAATATCCTTAGTGTTAGAGGAGGGTTCCCCACTATTGGTTTGAATGGACTTAGAGGATTCAAGGGCAAGATGGTGGTTATAAAGATAGAGGATAAGGCCCTGATGAAGAGGGATGGGTTTTTGAGCAGGGTTTTTAGCTAGTTTAGCCCTAACCCTGAGGACAGAATGTTCAAGGGAAGAAAGTAGATAAAATGGAAAGCTAATTTGAGCATTGCGATGGAAATGATTCAAAAGGGGAAGATGATAGTTGTAAAACCTAGTGAAGTGCCCCTCCAGGGTGAAATACTTCATGAGGAGAAAACACACACCGTCCTAAGGCTCGGGCAGCTTGGCTCTGTCATATCCCCCTGATATGGGACTAATTCTTTGCCACCTCCAAGAAAGAGCTTCTGACTGGAAAGGTCCGCAATTTTAGTTTTCCTCTGCAGTTTCAAACCCTGAGTAGACATACCAGTGGCCATAGCGATCACACTTTCAAAAATTTTAAAGCTAATTCTGCCCACCGAAACCCATCGGTTCTGCCAAGACCAAGCGAATTGTTCAGATACATTTTCATTATACCTATTGAGCCGCTCCAAATAGGGACTAATCCCACCCTCTTTGCAATAATGCCAGACCACCAGGTTGTCTTTGAACTCATAGCAAGAGATAGGTTTGGTTCTGATTCTATCTCCACCCATGTCAGAATTACAGAGCATGTCACAGAAACCCTAAATCTCCTCAGTCGTATTTACAGAAAAATTACTAGCTTGATCAAGGCTAATGATGCTGGTGATAACACCGTACGCATTATCATAAATATGGGGAACCTTGCAAAAATGACGCTTACTCATCCCATGCTTAATCATAATTACATGGCACACGCCATGATGATCCAGCTGTCTGCTCGCCTTATGAGAGAAAGGAGCGAAAATGACAATTGAGAAGGTACAAAAGGACCTGTACTTCAAGAGGCACATCAGCCCCCTCCCAAAGAGCTGACAATATGAGCTGTCTTTCCAACAAATCTGACTCATCAAAAACCTGACACTTCCTTAAGAATGAGAGCCTTAAGATTTAAAGGCATATGGTCAAATTGGCGCCAACACCACCAATTTGAATACTGTTGTCCAAGTTTAGCACAGGCGTCTGCAACTCCATTGCCCTCGCAGTAAATATGTGAGATATTCACACTAGGAATCTTCTACATGAGAATCTATATATCCCTAATAAAGTCTTTCAACTTAATGCCAACAGTCGACACATTGTTAACTGCATCAATAACCATTTTAGAGTCCCCCTGGATATACAAATTCCTAATACCAAGGGATATAGCCAATTTAATCCCCCAAAGAAGAGCCATAGCCTCAACATAGTTATTACTTTGATAGCCCCGACCGCCAGCATAGACAACAAACATCCACCCTTTGTCATCTCTTATGATCCCTCCCCCACTAGCTATACCATCTATCTTAGAAGCCCCATCAAAGTTAAGTTTCATCCAGTTAGGAATCGGAGGACTCCATCTAGTATTAAGCCTTTGCAACAATTTGGTATTGTTATGAATAGGAATATGATTGAGAATCTTCCAATTCGCCGCAATTTGTTCCTTTTCATGGGTCAGAGGTTTCTCCACAGTTCAGATATGGGCCATAGTGACACTTTCCAGAAGAGTCTTAATGAAGGTGTGAGAAACCTGAGAGGCATCTCTAGCAATATCCCTAAAAATCCTATGATTACGCTCTTTCCACAAAGTCCAGCTCAAACATGGCAGAGTTTGATTCCATAACTCAACAAGCCAAGGATGAGAAAAGGGTGGATACCAGCTGTTAATAACTTCCTTGATATCAAAATTGCAAACCCACTGAATACCAAAATTACTTAGGATTAAGTTCCAGATTTCCCTAGCAAAGTCACAGTGGAGGAATAAATGAGAAACAGTTTCCTCCTTATCACAGCACAGACAACATCTATTGACCAAGGTAAAACCTCTCTTCTGCAAGTTGTCTTGGGTCAGAATTTTGTTATGAACAGAGGCCCACCAGAACATGTTGATTTTCAGAACAAGTTTGTGGTTCCAAACTTTTCTCCATATCTCCTTTCTATGTACCTCAGGAACCACTAAGTGATAGGTAGACTTAACAGAGAAGCATCCATCCTTATCCGGCCACCAAAACTGCTCGTCTTCATGAGGGAAGAGAGGGATTCTAACTCCTTGAATCAAGTTTTGAACAACCTAAACTTTAGAGGCAAGATCTGGGTGATGTGTGCAGCAGTCCAATAAATTTTTCCAGCTCCTATTACCATTATTATTTAACATGTAATCGCTGACTTTATCACCAAAAAACTGAGTAGCAATGCCAGTAATTTCACCATAAACCCCCTGAGTAATGATAGCCTTATCTTTTATCCAAATATCAATCCAAAACTTAATAGACATACCATTACCCAATTTCCATCTAATCCCTTGCGTGAGAAGGCTTCTGGATTTCAGCATTTTATTCCATATAATAGATCCCTTAGGTAAACCTTCTTGTTGGAGGAAGTTGGACCAGTCAGCGACATGCAGATATTTGGCTTGCATGATTTCTCCACAATCTTTATGTTGATGAATCAGGTTCCAGTTGATTTTTGAGAGCAGAGCTTTATTCATATTACGTATGGATCTAATATTGAGACCTCCATGGGATTTAGGGAGACACACTTTTTCCTAGCTGACCAAGGACATTCTCTATTTATCTTCTACTCTCGTCCATAAAAATTTTCTTTGAATCTGTTCCAGCTTGTCAGCAAAAGAAGTAGGAATTTTAAAAAGAGAAAGGAAATAGTAGTTATATTATTGCATTTGAAGGATTTAAATTAGCATGTCATTATTATAAATTTAGTTGTGTGTGGTTGTGGTAGTGATGTTAATTTTTTAAAGATATCTCTTTTTATATGGTAGCCATTTTCTCTTACTCCTATCAAGGAGTCTTTGGAATGACTCATTATAAATAGCTTGTTGTGTCTTCCTTGTTTCAATCCTCATCCTTTTTGTAGGACTTGGTTTATCCTCTTATCTCAAGGATTGGTTAGAAAGCTTGGTTAGATATATGGCGCTTGTTGATTCCAAATAGGCGGGGTGTTGAGCACTCTCTTGTTTGACTATTTTTATTTGGAGCATGTATGTTGTGAAGAGGATTTCCATTACATGTTTAGTATTGTTGCATAAATTTGTTTGAATATACTCATTGTACTCATATTTGATTCTCTTTGGACTTACTGTAAGGTTTTAAATATTGTTGATCATCTTTGAAGGCTATGACATTATAATTATTTAGAATGTATGGATTTAAGCCACTCTATCTATTCTTTGTAAAGAGTATTTGAAAGATAATTTTATCTTTAATAGATTTTAGATGTAGTGAAAAATGTTGTTGACACCCAATCTTGCGTTAGTATTTTTATGGCTCTCCCTATGTTTTAGTGCTTTATTTTCTATAATTGATTCCATATAGATTCAATAAGACCTATTAAACCCTTTATTATGCTTAAATAATTCACTTGTATTTGTGTCCTCGATCTCCTCTATTTCTTACCCCTATATGTTAAAATAAGCTTTGTTTTTAACAATCATGGTAGCCCCTTTAATGCTTTTCTAACCCTCGTATAAATCTCCATGCTTTATTGTTTTACTTGATAAATGACTTGTTTAGCCATGGGAATATGCTTTAAGTGATGAATATTTTCCTTTTCAATTGGTTGAAAATAGCTTAGTGGATAGTTCCCTTTGCAATAGGGAGTGGCCTAAGATAGTCATCTCGCCACTCTTTGTTGTATTTTATTGTCTCTAGTATGTGCTATGTGTCATTAGTGGATTTTTTTTGTTGATGTGGAAGGCTCCAATTCATTCATAATGTAGTGCAACTAGTAGTGATGAGGACAACATGTATGGGTGCATGATACATGGAGAAATTATTATATGTCACATGGATATGTGGTAGGATGGTGGGCCTTGCATGATCTTGGTGGGCCTAGTTTGTTTTTTCCTTTGTTGTTGATCCATTTGGGTGTCAATTATTGGGTTCTAACTATGGTTATTTTTGTTATGTGTGTCACTAGGCTACCGACTACTAGAGATTGCTTTTCATAGCAAGGAGTTAACTAGGGTAGTCACCCCTTTAGTATATGCCACCTTATTATGTATCCACTAACATAAATGGATTTCAGGAAACCTATGCCATATAAGGAAATCAAAACTTCTAAAAACTCACAAAGGAAATCAACATTTTTTATTTTTCTTGAAGCATCAATGGGTTTTAAGAAAACTATGTCATCGAAGGAAAAAAGGAATTTGAAATGCTAATATGTTAATAACTAAATAGAAGTTAGAAATATTAATTTCATGCCCCCTTTACAAAAATAGCACTTACTAAATATAGTAAGTTCCCACTGTCCATAAATAGTAAATCAGGATCATGGGACAACATTGGGAAAATAATATTTATTTAATATTTTTATTTGTGTTGGTGAAATTGTCAAACTTAAGAGAAATGAATATTAAATAAAAATGACATTAAATATTTTATTTGGCCAAGCAAAGCATGGGATATTTTTGAGTCTTCAAGGCAATCTTTGGTAATGAAAAAAATCTCATTATTTATGGCCCCTTGTAGTAACCGACAAACTTGATTGGAGGAGACAACATGCAAATGTTTTTTTTTTTAGTAAATTGTTGATGAAGAATCTAGAAGAGGTGTTTGGAATTTGTGAGGGCTCATTTTGGAGCCTTTGAGTTTAAAATCTGAAAATGCTTTCATTTTGGGACTATTGCTTTTTTTATCAAATTTCTTCATAGAGCTTCTATGCTTGTGTTTTCTTCAATGGGCATTGGATCATTGGAGATGGAGACTCTTGGAAGTTTATGCAGGGGTTTCAGATTCTAGAGGGTAATCTCATACATTACATTTATAGAGAATGATTTAGTGGGTATTGAGCAGATTTATTATTTGGGGTTTACAGGTTGTGGAAGTGTTCCAGTTTATGGTTTTGTTGTTCCTTTTCATTTTTCTGTTGTGGATCAGAGTATTTTCTATATGTTTTTATATTCATGTGCATCCCAACCACCTGAGATCATCTCTTGCATGTTTGGGATAATGTTTGTGAAGATTTGGCAATGTTGTTTTGAAATACACTTGTGTTTTCTTAACATATTTTGTGCAGTTTTTAATAGACATTAATTTAATATATTTATCTGATGTTTATTTTGTAAATCAGAGTTACAGACCTGATTTTATGTCATTTCATCAAGAAAATTTCAAATAAATCAATTTTATGTTGTTTACAGGAGTTTTGGTGATTTTCGGTGTTGACTAGCTAACTAGTTTTTGTGGGTTTTAGCTATAGTTTTGAGGATTTGTGGAAATAATTATCAAATATGCATTAATTTAAATATTTTAGATTGGGGACATTTCAATGGTATCAGAACTAATATCTTTCCAGCCTATAGGGTGTTGAGCTGTTGACGTGAATCATGGGTGGTTTCATTGAACCACTATTTAAGAGAAGGTGCAAGGATGAAAATGCAAGAGATTTGGTTGTTGATAAAGCTACTTACAAAAATCAAAATGAGGAATTTAGAAACTCAATTCCTTTCAAGGAATATTTAGAGCTTATGAATACTATGTTGCAAAGGAAAGGGTTTAATGAAATTAGGACACAAGAGGAACATTTACATTTAGAAGTCAGCAAGGAGGAAGAAATTTTCTTATAGGAGGAAGAAGACTTGGAGCATAATGCAAAGGAAGAACAAAAATTAGAGCCACAAGAGGATGAGAAGGATCAAACCATCGAGGAACCATTAATGAAAGATCAAGGTAAAGAGACCCTACCTAAAGAAAATATTTCAATAACTCCTAGTAAGTTCACTTGGTAGGAAAATAGTTGCCTCAAGGGAGTTATTGAGAAATCAGAATTGCACGTGGAAAATGAAGAAAGAAATGTTCCAACCACTCCTAATGTAGTCCAGGAAGAAGCCCTCAAATTTCCAGACATTGAAGATATTGAACCATTGGCATAAATTGTTATTTCAACAAATGAAAATAGAAATGATGTGGGTAATCTAAGGTATGAAGATTTTGATTTTTTATTTCTTCTTTATCACTAATGAATTTATGTCATCAAGGGATGCATGCTAAAAGGGGTGATAAAATGAGGAAAATAACCTGTAGTATAATGCATGGGAAATCCTTGTTTCAAATTCTACAAAGTACTTTCATATGGGATTCAGGTAATTTCTTGAGGATTCAAATAGGTAGAGACATTTGCATCACTATTGGATATTCCATCTTGTAACACCCAGTTCTGATTTTACTCTAAAAACTAAGTTTTAACCAAAGGTAATATTTTTTAAAAAAATTTAAAAAAGAAAAATAATTACTCTAAACAAGTAATTCATCCATCGACTTAACAATAATCATGAATATATATTCGTAAAGCAAAAGGAAATAATCATCCAAAACATTTAAACAATATGTTATTAAAAATTACATAAATCAAATCCAAAATAGGAACTTACCAATGTTACTGCATCTCAATTGTCGACCATCCATATTCAAGTCTCGGCAATCCTCAAGAATTAAGAAGAGAAAGTATCTTCAAGTAGTTTAACCTCCAACCATAGACCGTCGATCTCCCACACGCCTTCCTAATTGAAAGTGGCCCTACCCTACTCAAGAGGATAGACTTAGGATAACCAATGGTGTTTTCCATTTGAGCTCTGGTGTTGTGACCTACGTGACTTGTTATCATGCAATCCCCTAGATACCCTCTAGTCATGCATGACCACTCCACAAGCTACGACATCCAGTCACAGTGAACATTCAATGCATTTGAGGATCATGCATTACCTTGGCCAAAGGATTTGAATTTAATTAGCGTTGTATCAATGCATGAATTAAGCTCACCCACCCCACTCGACTTGAATTAATCACAATCCTACAGTTTCCTATTTATAAGTTCTAAATATCAACCTTGATGACCTCAAGGTGTTTGAATTTCTTCATGCATTAACGCATGGCATTGAGATTTATTCTTTCTCTAAACTCATGGTAACCTCTCCGTCTTCATGATATAAGAATGGTTTCCTAGCACATTGATTATACAGATAACATTTTGTGTTGCTACTATGATCTCTATATTTAGCCCATTATTTAAATTATCACTCATAAGTGGTTACTAAACTTGGCTATATTGTTTCGAAAGGGTTTCACAATAAATCGAAATATAGAATACAAAGGCCCTGAGTTAAAGTTTGAGGAAACTTAAAGGTCTTGTATGAACTATCAAATTTTTGACACCACTTAAATCTTTTATCATACTAGGTATTTAGAAATATTTCAAATTGTTTCAAAATGCAAGGAAAATGCATGCAAGTTATATAACTATAACTCATTATGTCGCCCCCCCCTTTTTCTTCCTTATCTTACATGTATGACAGTTTAGACCAAAAATAACTATATATACTTCATATCTCTATCTTTTCCTTAACTCTATATCTTCCTTCAAAAACCAAACAGTTTGAATGATTTAAAGTGGAAAGAGTTATATAAAAAAATAATGATTTAAAGAACTTAATAAACTATCACTTGCAGCTAGAGAAGAATATTCTCAATAACTGACTACCAACTTAAGAACTAGTACCGGAGAAATGACTAAGTTATTTACATTTGTTGGCATACATTCCACACTAAAACTTCTTACCTGCCAACGGTTATCACACCTCCAAATCTTAATGAAACAGGTTATTAATATATAAACAACAAAGCCAACTAAGCTCATATCCTATGTCGACAAGGTTAAACCTCTGTGGATTTTGGAATGGACAATAGCTAAATCTTTGACTCAACACAGCCTACCAAGAGCTCACCATGTTATTCATAATTCTTTAGATAATAGCAAAACAACGTCACAGTTTGTAATCTTTCTACCTACAATGCTATCGTGGTTCAACAGTGCTTTGGCTGTGAGATCAAAATCTGAGGTGAGGTTCAAAACACAATGTGTCCTTACTGTTTTGAAAGAGTTGACACTCTGTAGGTTTTGGAGTTACTAATCGACCCATTTAAAACATTATCAAGACAAAACTAAAATCCTTAAATAATAACTAATGCCAATCCTAGCTTAGTCATTCTTGGTTTAGCCAAACAATGTAGAGGTGAAAGAAAATAAAAACCTGCAAGTAATCTCCAGTAACGATTTTCAAGCCGGTCCAAGAGCTCCTCTCCTCTTTCTCGATCACACCTACGTTATTCACCCAGTCCCCTCCTCAGAACCGACTCCTCTCTCCCACAACAACTGACTCCTATTCTCCTATAACACCCCCGCTTACTACGAAGGAGAAACTGACTCCCACTCACGGGCCATGCCTAAACAAAAGGATTCTGCCCATACATGCATAACATCCTCCAAAAATGACCACTACAAGAATATGGTTACCCTCTCCACTCAATCAGCGGTTAATCTCCATGATGGAGTTCTAAACTTAGCGAGGTGGCACCTACCAGATAAAACCATTCGACCCACTACTCATAACCATTTATCTGATTTAACAAATGCAAACATTATAAAAAAGGCTAGACCGATGACCAACTTGTGGTCTTAAACTAGAAGGGAAAAAGACTTAATCAGAAAGAAAGACATCATAAAAAGAACTTAAATGTGTCCCTCTTTGAGCTTCAACTTGATTACCGACATCATTCAAGAATAAAGGAATACCTCAACGACTACTTAAATATTCTGTATATAATTTAGAATATTCCTTTATAATTTGGCCAATTTATTACACACCATGGTCTCTAATTCAACATCCGTCAAATTTTGTAAAAGGAGTTTATGACATACGCTCGAAGCATTTTATGACAATAATGACGGATTGGGCGCAAACGCAAAACAAGACTTGAGATTGATTTATGCTCAAATTTGACTCTTGCGCCAATCGACAACAAGAGACGACTTACAACTCAGCCATAAGTAAATACATATATTTACATATAATCAATATATCAGTCATTCCTATTAGATGACACGTTTTAGAGTATTACGACACTAATGTCGATTTCCCATACTCTAAATGACAACTTACAAAAGGAGAAAGACCTATACTTCAGACGTCGATATCTCGACTAAAATTGACTTAGCCAAATAAAAGGCTTAATTCAAAAGGTTTATCTACCTGATATGTATTTTCAGTGACAAGCACCCATGGTTAATTCCAGAGTCTATTCTCTCTTTCTCAAAGATACTTTCTCTTCTTCTTTCTTCCTGGCGAACATAATCCATCTATTCCTGCAATGACAATCTCACATACAATTTTGTGGTCAAAGAACCAATATTCTGATCAATGCACAGTATATCAAATCATTTCATTTTCATAACAAAAAGACATTCCAATTCATAACATCATATTGATCATAATCAAATAGATTCCATAATTTCATAGAATTAACTTTCTCTATCTACATCATCAGTTCCTATGATGTTAATAACATATCCACATGACTGTATTATTTAGGAAAAAGTAAATAGTAATATTGAGTCCAAAAAGGGGATGTAACACATCTCTTGCATGTGGAATGGAAGGAAGTTGGTAACAAATCATATAGGGCTTATTATGCATACCAACCACATTGGGAGAAATCAATGATTAGGGTTCACAGATCATTCCTTGGAGCTACCCGTAGCTACAGACAAGAGTATAAGTGATGGAGAAATTGAGAGGAGCACAATGAGATGCTTATTATGGGTAACTGGTAAGGAAAATATATATTATTTCTATAATGTTGAGTTTATTATTAAAAGCATGGCATGGTATTGTTGGGATCAAGATAGATGCAGATTTTCTACCCTTGGTTGTATGGAGGAGAGTTTGAGAAGGATGCCCCAACTCAGTCTTATCCTCTTAAGGATGTTAATCATGAGAAAATAAGTACTACTGCAAATTCATCAAGGATCTCCAAATCAGCAATAGAAGGTGTCTTCATTGGTCTAGAATCCTCCACTGCTAGTTGCATCAAAATGGCACAAAGAAAGTTTGGTGGTTAAATCATTATCCATTTGAGGCAAGCACTTGGGAAGCCAAAGGTTGTAATACCACAACACCAGGTATTTAATGAAATAAATGTTGAAGGAACTTACATGGTTATGTGTGTGCAATGGTGGCATCTCATGGGTGGTTTACTACACAATCATCACTTTATAAAAATAAAGATTGCTTGTGATATGAAAAATATGGTCGTTGTAAAGGTAGCTATATGAACCATGGAAGAAAACAAAGGTATGTAGGTTTCCTTTAAGGGACAAGTTCTTTGGACAACAGGATATTTGATAAAGGAAAGCATGCATACTATCTTATACTACGGTGAACAGATTCATATCATTCTTAGTGATTACAAATCTGATTTTTGGATGAAAGATGCAATTACCCAAACCATGAGTACATAAACAAATGCATTTATTATCATAATATGCAGCAAATTAGTAAATGGTAAAATTGTTTTGGAAGCAAGACACTTATCAATGGAGAGCATTCCAACTATGTCATCAACTGATGAAGAAAGCCAAAAGAGCATTACTCAATTGTCAAGGAATGACATGACCTCAAGCTACCACCATATAGAAGTTTGAAGGGAATGTGTGCAACATATAAATTTTAAAATGTTGATGGAATACATACAGTTTGTGGTCATAACATACAAACCTTTGGTTGCTTTCAAATGTATAGTAGAACTGATGGATCAAAAAGGATTCAAATTCCTCTATTTTGTTTACTCACTATCACGCTAAACTTTTTGAGAAGGTGTAACCATAATAGAAGGTTGGTTAACAAAATTTCCTATTTTACAATAACCTTTACTAATGTGGAGAAGAAAAGGAGCTTTTACATAGATAAATAGAATGCAAGAAGCATTTGTAAGGTGTGATTAGGTAACCAGTTCATATTTCAAAATTTTCATTTTAGATTCCTCACATCTATTTTTAGAAGGATATGATGTTCTAGGGAAAGATGATTGGACTTCTTTGATGCAAAAATGGGACTCATTCCGAATGAGAACCAAAAGCTAAAAGTTGTGAGAAATAGATTTTTGGTGTACGGTATGAGTTTCCAATATGCTCTAGAATTTTCTATGGGTTGCATTGAGAATTGTACCATAACATTTGCTGCACTAAGTGTTTATGAGAAAGCATTCCAAGGAGAAAGGCATGCACATGAAAAGAATTCTCCACTAATTACTAAAGTTAAATTTTATTTTGTCAAAGTTTTTAAGAAAGAAAACCATGCAAGAAAATTCAAATCTAACATACAAGAGCATGTGGGAAATAGTATAAGGGATCACAAGAGATTACATTTATCCCTAAATCATTTGAGGGATGAGCAACAAAATGGGTATGTGCAAATGAGTGGATTCCAAGAGTACACTATCTACCATATGAATGAATTATTGTTTGTAGGTTTAATACATAGAGTTGAGTGGAGTGTTTGCTTCTTCTATATAATGATAATGCTTGTTCCTCAACTGAACCAATATTATTCGAGAACAAATACTAAAGATTTACATAACCTATTTCAAGTTGAGGTAAAGTTCCAAACAATTAGTGTTGTTTTCAGCAGGATGTGTCATCTTTTTTTGGAGGTAATAGAGGCAATTTTTCCAAGTTTGAAGTTTGTTGTTGTGGAGAGTGCCTTAACTTTTATAACATTCCTATGGACTGTAAAAAAATAGATGTGTAATACACTAAGAAGTTGCAAATATTTATAGTATAAACTACCTAGTGCTAGTGCATGCATATAAAGGTACCAGAATGAACTATTGCTTGTAGAATTAGTTTTTGGGAAATGATGGTGTAAATGTTGCTTCTACATGATGTTACTTGTTGCTCCTCTACAAATACTTTTCTGTTATAGATCAACTAATGAAGTTGAAGGTACCATCCCTCAAGTTGAGGTAATGTTTGGGCTTACTAGTGTGTATTTCAGCCATGTATATTTTTAGTGTTTTGGAGCTAAAAGTAGTTCTATAAAAGGAAAAAGTTGTGTCACACTTTCAACCAACTTATCAGCACAAGTGAATTTAAGTATTTGTAACTAAAAATTATTTTTGGTCAAACATATGATCTTATAAGATTCATTCTAGCTAAGTTAGATATGTCCACAACATTTCTAACTAAAATTGTTGGCTAAATGCATATGTAGCACCACAATGAGGCCAATTTACCAAAAAAATAAAATTATATGAAAAACTTTATATTTCAAAAACTTCTACTCATGTAAATAGCATTTTAAAAAAAATATAAAAAATACCCTTTTGTAGATCTATAAGTTTAGTTTTCAAATATATATATATACAGTTTAATTATTATTTATATTTGCCTTTTTATTTTTACTAAAAGTAGGTTATTAGCACAAAACATTGGGTCAATTACCATGTCAAGAAAAAATAGTAAAACTTATTAAAAAAGTGAAAAAAATATGATGCACTAGATAAAAGAATCTATATCAAGATGATATAATTTTTTTCTGTTTTAGATAAATAGTTAATATGAAAATTGATGTCAAATGGAAACAACTACATTTTAATAAACACATTTTAATATTTATTTAAAAATATATATTTATCAAAATTGGAAAAAAATATATCCATGCACTAAAGTTTCAAGTTATAAATACACACAAAAAAATTGAAGAAAAAAAAAATTACTATATAAAGATTGACGTCTCATGTAACTTCATTTTTCAGCATTTTATTAGCAACTAAATTATAGTGTCAATTTATTAAGAAATATATTCAAATAATTTTTAAATTTAAAAAAAAAATACAAACGTAAAATATACTAAAAAATAAATAATTTATTAGTTTATGTCATTTCAAAATTCAAAACATATATGTGACTTTCTACTGATTCAAGTTTAAAAGTTGGATCAATGTTGGTCATTTCCTTTATAAAAGTGTGACATAGCTTTGTACTTTTACCCAGTTTTTGTTTCCTAAAGATGTACTTTCTAATATAGAGAATGCAATAAATGTTATAATAGTCCTAATAGCAACACAAATCAGATTTACATTATTGGGAGAAGTTGCAATTTTGTTTTATTACATGCTAGTGCATATATCTAGTGGAAAGCATTTGGTAAGTTGACATAATCTCTTGGAGAAGATATGGTCTAGATTTGGAATTGGCGAGAATGTATGAAAGAATTGCATGAATATTCTTGGTTTCATGGTATTGTCGCAAATAAATCTGAGCAATCAAGTTTGTACAATGTTCTATGGTAGATTTTGTATCATCTCATAGGTACAAGACCAAGACTTTCTATGCAGTATAGCATAATTTTGAAGCATATGCATTTATATTGCTTGAGGACAAACATTTTTGAGGAGGAAGGACTTGTCATGTCCCCTTTCCAAAAACAACACTTACTAAATATAGTAAGTTCCCACTGTCCAGAAATAGTAAATCAAGATCATGTGACAGCATTGGGAAAATAATATTTATTTAATATTTTCATTTGTCTAGGCATGGGATATTTTTTTGTCTTCAAGGTAATCTTTGGTAATGGAAAAAATCTCACTATTTATGGCTCCTTATTGTAACCAACAAATTTGATTGGAGGAGACAACATGTAAATGTTTTTTTGAGTAAATTGCTAACATTTGGAATTTGGGATGCCTCATTTTGGAGCCTTTGAGTTTAAAATCTAAAAATGCTTTCATTTTGGGACTATTGCTCTTTTTATCAAATTTCTTCATAGAGCTGATATGCTTATGTTTTCTTCAATGGGTTTTGGATCATTTGAGATGGAGACTCTTGGATGTTTATGCAAGGGCATCAGATCATCTGAGTCTATTTATTTTCAAATACAAGAGGGTAATCACATACAGGGATTACATTTGCAGAGAAAGATTCAGTGGGTATTGAGCAAATTTGTTATTTGGGGTTTATAGGTTGTGGAAGTTTTCCAGTTTATAGTTTTGTTGTTCCTTTTCAGTTTACTTTTGTGGATCAAAGTATTTACTATGTGTTTTTCTATTCATGTGCATCCCAAGTGCTTGAGATCAGCTCTTGCATGTTTGGGATAATGTTTGTGAAGATTTGGCAATGTTGTGTTGAAATACACTTGTGTTTTCTCAGCATATTTTGTGCAGTTTTCATTAGACATTAATTTAATTGTTCTATCTGATATTGCTGTTGTAAATCAGAGTTTATAGACCTGATTTTATGACATTTCATGAAGAAAATTTAAATAAATCAATTTTGTGGTGTTTACAATAGTTTTGGTGATTTTTTGTGTTGACTAGCTTACTAGTTTTTGTGGGTTTTAGCTATAGTTTGGTGGGTTTGTGGAAATAATTGTCAAATCTGCATTTTAATTTAAATATTTTAGATTGGGGACATTTCAATTAATAAATAAAATAACGGATTTGAGGAAGTACAACCACATGAGGAAGAAACAAGGAAATTTTGCAATATCCTATTTCTCCTATCTATCCAACCATTGGTCATGATTGTGCAACCCTTCCTCCTCCATTTCTCATTCTACTTCTCAATTTCAGCCTTCATATTAGCTACCTTTTGAGTCAAAATGAAGCCCTTTATATCCTCATCATTAGGGGATTTGAGCCTTACCCTATAAATAATAATGGCATTTACCATGTTTTACTAGTAAGGAGACCTAAAACATATAAAATAAAATATTATAAAATTTAGAGTTTAAATTCTATAAACCCTTAAATTTGAAAATTCAAGAGACAATGAAATCAAACAACACATTTTAAAACAAAAATAATAATTAATTATCTATTTGCACGAAATGGAATGGAATAATAAAACTAAAAGTCACCAATATATAGATCTATAATTTCAAGTGATGGTTGGGAACTTGGATTAGTGTGTGGTGCAATATATGAATCTAATTTAGATTCACAAACTCTAGTCCCAACACTAGCAATGCTACTACCACTAGTGGTTGATCATCTAGGAAATGGAGGAATTAATCAAGAAGAGTCTCCATGAATGGTTTCCATCTCTTCTCTTTGCATCTTTTTAATTCCCTTTGTTGTTCAAAGGTCTCTAATTGACTTTGTACCTCATGCACAACATCAAAAGGTGTAACTTGACACACTTTAACATCTTCACATGGAATTTTTTCCAGGTGATATTTCAATTGATTAATGTCTCCCCCACTAATTTTGTCTTGTAGTGTTTCCAAACCAACTCTCCCTTCTTTGCCCCTAGCTTGATATGTTTCCAACAAGTGTCCTTTTTAATTGGGACCAACATTAAAATGATCTAAAAATGTGAAGTGCATTGCAATAACAAATAAATAGAAAATAAATTAACATTTAGGATTTGTAGATAAATTAAGATAAAATTTTTAAAAACATCATAACAATTACAGGTTGCAACTAAAAGATAGATAAAAATTTAGAAAAACAATTAGTGTTTGTTCATAAAAAGAGATAAAAATAGCTAGAGTTTGTTTCATGAATCTAAAATGAAAAATAAAATAAAATATAAAAGCAAACAATTTTTTTAAAAGAAAAGAAAGATTCAAAATAGGAAAATACCTCTTCAATTTTGTTTCAATTTGATGGTGGGATACTCCAAATCAATGGTTGTCTCTTGCAAATGCACTATAGGGTCATTTAGATGTGTTAAGGGCTAATACAAACTTGCTAAAACTATATTCAATCAACATTTGTTGCTCAAGTTGTCTTCTTATTTTTCTTTAAATAATGACATGTGATTTTAGCTCCAATACTCTTTTTTTCATCTTTTTCTTGTGCATAAAAATGAAATGAGTGTGTTTTGAGAGTCTTAGAGGTCATTTTCAAGTGTTAGGTTTATGTTTTTTTATTTTTTTATTTTATTTTTCTACTTCGCTTAAACAGTTGAGTCTCAATGACAGGACTCACCAAGTTTGATGTGTCTCAGTAAAAAGAGTCATCACATACTTAGGCCTTGGTTCACCTTGCTAGGCTCTAGACTGACTAAGTTTGGGCAAGTCCTATAACTACAAATTTCTATACATGTGATAATTGGTTGTTGATTTGACCAAATATTGTCATTGCATTAGTTATTATTAGTGCAAGAGTTTCGAGTCTTGAAAGAGGAGAGTGAGTTCTGCTCCATATTTGAAAACATTTTTGTATGTGTCACGTTGCAAGTGGTATAGAAGTGGAAGTGGACCATAGAGGAGGTAGAAGAAACAATAAAAATTTTAAAGCACCTTGTGACAATTTGGCTAACATGGTGAGATTCATTCAATAATGAATCAAATCCATTGAGACCACATAGAGGTGAGGAATGGTTGTGGTTGTGGATGTGAATGATGAAGAGGGACTAGATTAAAGGAACTATGCAAAGATGGTGTATCAAGTTTAGAGGAAGAAATTTTTGTTGAGCAAAAGTTTTCCTTAGTACCAATGAAGGTAGGGGAAAAATCAATATTTGATCTCCCAAGCTACTTGAGAAGCTTAAACCTGGAAGATTTATTGGACATGATCTCACTAAGATAAGTATTTTGAGTTTGAATCCATATGCAATATAAAAAACATGAATTAAATCATCATGAAGTTGAAAGAACATGTTGCCTTGTGGTGAGATTTAGTTTAGAAAGGTTTTGTATAGATGGGGAAGCACATGATTACTAGTTGGGATTGTTTGGTCACCAAGTTGAAAGGGAAGTCCATACCCAACAACTATTTGTTGGATTTGTATAGAAAACTCCATAATTTATGCCAATGTTAAACCACAATGAAGGAATACATGGAGGTATTCTACCAGCTTAGAATTCATGCCAGTCATGTGGAAGATGACATGGAGGAGGTCTCAAGGTATATAAATTTTTTGCAAATTTCTATTGAAGATGATATTTATTTGCTATATATTTTTTTCTAAAGAGGAATTCTATCAACTTACTCTCTATGGAGAGGAGAAGTTGCATAGAAAATAGGGTTTGCACAACAAAGGCTAAGGTGGAAAGATCAAATAGGGTGGTGGAAGACAAACCTAAGTACAAAAGGAGACTGTTGAGCCTAGCATGTTACACATACCTTAAAGGATGAGAAAACCTCCAAGAAAGGTAGTCAAGGCTATGACAAAGGATTCAATGACTTACTTCATATGAGGTCAACCGAGCACCACACATTTGAATGTCTAAATGCTATATGATAATAAGGTCATGTAGACAGATGCATATGTGTTGTATATGGAGAAGGCATTCAAGAAGTGATATAAAAAGCATAGCTTCAAAGGTTGGAGAAAATTTGATGATGTGCAAGGTGAACTACTTAAACTCATGCTTGATGACAAAGAACCATGATTGAGGAAGAGCATCTTCCACACTATGTACGTCTAGAGGAAAGTGTTGTAATTTTACAATTAATGGTGGTAGAATGAATAACTTAGTGTCCATGGATAAGAAATATGGGTTAAATACTACACCACATGTCATACAACGTCTCTTGGTTACAAAAGGGACAACTCATGGTGAGAGAACAATGTTAACCTGAATTTTGTATTGGAGGATACACAGATGAAGTATGTTACAATGTAATTTTAATGGATGCATACCATTTGTTATTGGGTAGACCTTGGAAATATGATAAATGTGCAATCCATAAAAAAATAATGGATATCTTCACCATCAGTAAGGATGGGAAGAAACTTGGATTGTCACTAATGAAGGCTGAAGAAGACTATGCAGAGGGCAAAGTGATGTTGTGTCACTAAAGTAGTTTATTAAAGAGATAAGGAACATGTAGGATTGTTATGTGCTAGTAGTTAGGTCTGCATAGAAGGAAGAACATAAGATTGAACCTATAACTCTGAAGACCTTGAAGTTGAGGCATTGTTTCAAGATTTTTGATGTAATATAACAAGGAACGTTAGGAATTATTTTCTATGGGTAACATATATCACTTCATGGATCTAATTATTAATTATCATCTAGCAACCAAATAACCACCCAAGATAACCCTCGACATGAGTGCAAAATTCAATAGACAAGTGGAAGACCTACTAGATTAATATGAACTCTCATTTAGAAAATTATGAGCTCTCATGTAGTGCTTGTGCCAAAGAAGGGCGGGGAATGGAGAATGTTTACAAAATATCACACCATCAATGATATCACAATCAAGTACAAGATTCCATTGCCACACATAGATTACCTAATGGAATATCTTAGTGATGATAAACACTTTTTAAATACTGCTATTAATAGTAGATATCACTAGATCAAAATTTGAGGAGATGAGTGGAAGACCATGTTTAGGATAAAGAAATGATTGTACAAGAAAACATAAATTAGGGTATTCGTTAGGGATTCATAACTTTTTTACAACCTATGATCTAGATGAAACAAGTTCTTCATCAACATCTTTGGATGGATGGAATTTCCCATAAGAGGTAACACAACCTCCTAACTATAGGTGGCAACCATTTTCACATGTTCTAGAGTCACAAAGTTTGATTCTTAAGATCATCTCAATGTTGCTTCTTTGTAGCATTGCACAACATTGTCAGATAATAGCTTATTGTCCTTAGAGGTCTAATTGTTTTGAAGGAGATTAACATTGATAATGTTTTCCAAAAGGAACCATAGTGCTATCCAACAACATCTTGTGCATAAATGGGTTAGCAACCATCAGTAATATCCCATGCAAGAGGATCATCAACCTCTTTGGATCGATGGAATTGCCTGGATAAGAGGTGACACAATCTTGTAACTATAGGTGTCAACCATTATCACATGCTCTAGGTTCACAAAGTTTGATTCTCAAGATCATCTCAATGTGGCTTCTTTGTAGCATAGCACAACATTGACAGAGAATGGTTTCTTGCCCTAAGAGGTCTAATTGTTTCCAAGGAGAAAGTTGATCATGTTTTCCAAAAAGAACCCTAGTGCTATCATTTATCATCTTGTGCATAAATGGGTTAGAAACCACTAGTAGTGTCCCATGCAAGAGGATCTTTGTATGGGATACTATTAATGGTTCCTAACCCATTAAGAATATTCTCTTGCATGTTCAACATACCACCAAGATGCTTTGCATATAAAATAGATTCTAGAAAAATGGCTTGGCATAATTTTCCACAAGATAAACATGTGCATTCCCTTTAGTTACAACATTCAATTTTAAGGGTCAACACTCAAATCTTTGACAACAACATAGTTTGATCCTACAATACTATTCTAGAATGCATGCAGTAAACACATGGGTGCATATGTATTTTCTCTAGCATGTTTGTTTGGCACCATATGTTTTATAAATTTGGAAATATACATAACCATGCAATACAAACATCAAATCGGTACCATATAGGTCTAAGATTTGTCACCTAATCATACACATGTAAAGTGAACTATACATGGATGACATTTTTCAGCCTTCTATTTGTAGGCCTAGCTGATAGCCACTATATAAGTATAAACTATGTACATAGTTTAAGAAGAGCATTCACAACTCACAATATAGCATACAATCTATTATATGTTTACATATGCAACCGTACAAATCCATCATTACTATGGGTTGTACCTATCCAATATATTTTGGCAAATTAGTTGTACATAGTTTCTCATTGTCTTATCACATGTGTCTATGCTTCCCACCATAGTATTTAATTATATATTGTATACATTCAATATCAACGAATTTAGAATAATATTCTTCATGCATTATCATGTCTCTATTTATCTCTATTCATGACATTATATAGAAGCACTTCCATAACTCAAGCTATGCATTAGAGGTAAGCCTGTGTCTATTAGCTTAGTTATAACTTTGACTATGTATGAAGTTGCCATCCAATCTTAGACATAAATTAGATCATTGGAATCAAAGCATAAAGGCTTGATCTTGTTGAACACACCAAGATACTGAGGGGGGGTGAATCAATATCCAAACAAATCTCAAACCCTTTGAAGCAAATTAAAACTTAAACTTTATAGCATTTACAAAACTATAAAAGATCAACACAATGCACAACACCACATAACACTAGATGTATGTGGAAAATCCCAAAAGGGGAAAAACCATGGTGAGGGTTAACTCACAATATATGAAGATCACTGTTATAGTGATTAAAACTTTGTTTTAGGGCTACAACCCAAGGAAGCTACTACTCCCTACTAACTTTATTTTAGGGCTTCAACCCAAGGAAGCTACTACTCCCTGAAGAAAGGTTTTAGGGTCACTCCCAAGGAAGCTATAACTCCTTGCAGACTTTGTTTTAGGGCTACAACCCAAGGAATCAACTACTCCCTGAAGTGAGAATAAACTCAGAAAAGATTACAACATGACAGTCCTTCTACTGTCTGAAATTGATAATGAAGCTCATTCCTTTTGATGATTGAACTTCTTCTTTTTCACTTCTCTCTGATGATTTAATTAGTTAGGAACACTCAATTCCCTTCTATCACAAAATATCTTCAAGATGAATCTAGAAAGGATCTATCACTTCTATTCTTTCTTCTTCGGTCACACATCATAATGCATTATACATCCATATTTTGCTCCTTACATTCACAATGCAATCATACCTCACCTAGATCAACTAGGTTTACAATATATACATGATATTACATTGAATACATTGTATGTTACCCAAAGAAAATAAGATTATTACAATTACAAGTCGATCAGAGCTCAAACAACATGAAACGTGTAGAGGGCAAGCCCTAACATGAACTAAATGCAACACCAGAAGAGAAACACACCTTGCAGATCCCAACACAAGCTTAACCCAGTCCTAAACATCCTTCACAGCATCATCCTTCATAGAATAACATCCACATGCTTCCACTAGCAGAAAAATAGGAAAAAATGACTAAAAAAAGTACCAAAAATTGGTCATGTGATCAGTAGTTTGGTCACATGACCATTGGTAGTTTATTGCTGGTCATTTATCTCGTGACCAAATTTATGACCAAAAACATTTTAGTCATTAATTTGGTAGTAAAATTTGGTATTATATTTAGTCATTAATTTGGTGGTATATTTAGTCATAAATTTGGTAGTATATTTGGTAATTTGGTAGTATATTTAGTCACATGACCATTGATAGTTTATTGCTGGTCATTTATCTCGCGACCAAATTTATGACTAAACAAATTTTAGTCATTAATTTAGTCATCAATTTGGTAGTATATTTAGTCATCAATTTCTATCAGTTGGTAGTATATTTAGTCAATTGGTAGTTTATTTAATTATTTTTGAGGTTTAAACATAAAACACAAAAAAACATAATCAATCATTCATTTGCACACAATGAAATAACTATTAAGAAGGCAAAATACTAAAATTTTATTGAGAAAAGGTGTTTTTACAATAGATGCAAGACTTAAATATGTCTTTGCTTTGAAAAATGTGTTACAAAGTGTGTTTCTCAATGTTGTGACTGAGAAAACTAAGTTACAATGCTCTATTTTTTGCTTATACAACTCTAAAACATGAAAGAACTACTTGCAAAATGAAGCCTGAATATTTCATCATGGGCTTTTACATCTCAAAATCTAAATAAATGTATCAAAACTCGCTTAATATTGCTAATTGTTGCATTACTTCTTCTTTGCTGCATCTCCTGCGTTTGCACAAACAAAACCCAGCAATGCAATAAGTAAATTGCCCCTTTGTAACAAAAAGCAAATAAGTAACTTACTTTAACATGTTCTTTGAAAGAATATTTACCTTCTTGACTCCACAGATCTTCTTAGATCTATTTAGACAGAGTAAGTAAAAATAGACAATATAAATAAAATATGAAATAGTAGTAAATTGTACAAAATAGACAACACAGATTTACATGGAAAATCTAATTTGTACTAGGAAAAACCACTGGCAAAGATCTCTCAATAATTTTACTTAAATATCAGCCACTCTACTTAAATATCATCCACTTTAATGGTCAAACAACCAATAGCAATTTTACACCTCATTCACAATAAAAAGTGGTAAATATTTGTCCTATTTTTATTGGCCAAAATTAACATTTGACTGTTGAAGTGGATAATATTTAAGAACAACCTAGCCTCGCATCCATTCTCACTATTCAAAAATTGTCCCCAACAATACGAGATATAGTCACTGAGAGAAAACAACAACTCCATAGGGCATTTGAATGGCTCATTTCTTAGAAAATATCTAATCAATGAGCTAAAAATTGACGATAAAAGACTGGAATCTCCTATACTTCCAGAAGACTACATTAATTCACTCAGGAATGGGACAATTGTTGTCATAGTTAATGAGATTCCATACATTAACATGCTCATGTCAGAAAATTGTGGTGAATTTGAGATTGTGAGTCAGCCATTCTACAGGAGAGGATTTGGATTTGTAAGTATTTAATCCAAGAGATTGTGCATTTTTATTTCTGTTGGGTTGAAATACACTCTTTTAACTCTCTGTAGTCTATGCTGTAGTTATTTGCCAAAGGGTCTCCAGTGGTTCTAGAAATGATATCTGTAGTTATGAATATTACTCAAAATAAATCAGACCTAGACAGTATTCGTAGCAAGTAGTTGAAGCCTTCTGATTCATGCAATGATCAGAACGGTGGTATTTCTGAAGAAGACAGGGTAGATGATAGTGGGAAGTTGAGTCCATGGAGATTTTGGGGTTTGTTCATCATCACATTGGTGTTATATTGAAAACCTCTTGCAAACAATAGCATAGAACCATGAATGAATTAGGACTTCATGAAACTCAAACTTAAACTCAACTATGTAATGTAAAAAAATTTTACTAGTATAAATGAAAGAAAACAACCTTTAATATAATGGAATTTGAAAAATAATTGATAACATAAATTAGTAGATTAAATAACTTATAAATTAATAAATAATACTAATAAAACTAACAAATTTTAGAATTTTTTCTAAAAATTATCACCCTACCTTGGGCACCTCTAGATCTAATTACTAGTATTATATATACATGTTGCTATGATATCTATCAAAATGTGTGTAAAATTAAATTGGAATAGACATGGATAGATATGCAAGTTTCACCATTACAATTTTGAAAGTAGAATGGAGGCCAAGAGTTCGTATAACTGCGGTACCTAAATAAGTGGTCAAATCGAAATTCATTATAGTCAGGGCTTAAATTTGATAGCTGTATAGTTGTATTTAGACATTTTTGTTCTAAAATACAACTGAAATTTTGAAAAGACTGTATCATATGAAAGGAGAGATTTTGGACAAAATGTCAAAATTTATATAGGATTATGATGATATATATATTTGGTCTTTATATAATTTATTTGTACTAATGTATGTCATAGTATTTTAAAGGCAATATTGAAAAGATAACTGTCATAAAAAAATTGCTTGATAGGCAAGGTTGACAATCAAATTTAAGCCCTAACTATAGTCACAAAACACCCTCTCAAACAACCAAATTCACGCGCTTGTAGAACTAAAACTCACCAAGCACCATTCAATTTTGTTTGCAGACAACAATTACAGAGTCCCAAAGGCAAGTGAGGCAAAACCTTCAAAGAAAACCTTGTCCGCCTAGCCATGCAGGATGAACCTGGTTACAAATTTAGGGAAGACATCTATTGAGTATTTCATTTGGTGTGATTGCTACCTCACCTACTCCCCCACAAGGACCAGAGCATGAGAGCTCGGGATGGTGGGCTCTCCCCATATCCCCACGAAGGAACTTTTGTGTGTGCGCGGAGATGTGTGTACGCGGAGATGTGGGGAGAACCACCATCCCGCGCTCTCATGCCTTGGTCCTTGCAGGGCTGCGGGGAAGTAGGTGAGGTCTATTTTCTGGGTCACCATTTTCATGGAGGCACTAGCTCACACACATTCTAGCTTCACTGTGCAAGTTGAAGGACATTTTTGGTTGTTGTTTGTTCTCACCTAGATGGGTCATGGTCTTTAGACTAGTTATTAATTGGTTGGATCTTCTTGTTGTTTTGGAGGCCGTGGGCTTTGTTTTTCATAGTTTACCCTCCCCAACTTCATGCAGAGGCATGTAAAAGCATTGACAAGGCATGTGAGTTGTTTGGCAAAATGCCTCAAAGAGATGTCATCTCATGGAATGTAATGATTGCAGGATATGCACAAAATGGATTTTTTGAAAAGGCTTTAGAAACTTTCAAGCAAATGCAATTAGTAGGTGTAAATCCAAATTTGACAACCTTTGCCAGTATCCTACCTGCCTATGCCAAAATGGGATCTTTGGAACAGGGTATTGACATCCATCATAACATAATGGAAGGGGGATTTTTGTTAGTTATTATAGTTGGAAATGCTCTAGTAGACATGTATGCAAAATGTGTAAGTATAGATAAGGCACATGAACTGTTTGATGGAATGGCTCAAAGAGATGTCATCTCTTGGAATGCAATGATTGTAGGATATGCACAAAATGGATTTGCTGAAAAGGCTTTATAAATTTTAAAGAAAATGTAATTGGCTGGTGTAAAGCTAAATTCCACAATGTTTGCCAGCATCCTCCCTACCTATGTCAAAATAGGAACTTTGGAATAGGGTATGGACATCCATCAAGACAAAGGATAGAGGAATTTTGTTAGATGTTGTAGTTGCAACTGCCCTATTAGACATGTATGCAAAATGTGGAAACATAGACAAGGCACGTGAACTGTTTGACAGAATGCCTCAAAGAAATGTGGTCTCATGGACTGCAATGATTGCAGGATATGCACAAAATGGATTTGTTGGAAAAGCTTTAGAATTTTAAAGAAAATGCAATTGGCTAGTGTAAATCCAAATTCCACAACCTTTACCAGCATCCTCCCTGCCTGTGTCAAAATAGGAGCTTTGGAATAAGGTATGGACATCCATCAAAACATAAAGGATAGAGGAATTTTGTCAGATGTTGTAGTTCCAACTGCCCTATTAGACATGTATGCAAAATGTGGAAGCATAGACAAGGCATGTAAATTGTTTGACAAAATGCCTCAAAGAAATGTGGTCTCATGGACTGCAATGATTGCAGGATATGCACAAAATGGATTTGTTGAAAAGGCTTTAGAAATTTTAAAGCAAATGCAATTGGATGGTGTAAAGCCAAATTCCACAACCTTTTCCAGAATCCTCCCTACCTGTGTCAAAATGGGAGCTTTGGAATAGGGTATGGACATCCATCAAGACATAAAGGATAGAGGAATTTTGTCAGATATTGTAGTTGCAACTATCCTGTTAGACATGTATGCAAAATGTGGAAGCATAGACAAGGCATGTGAACTATTTAACAGAATGCCTCAAGGAAATATGGTCTCATGGACTATAATGATTGTAGGATATGCACAAAATGGATTTGTTGAAAAGGCTTTAGAAATTTTAAAGCAAATGCAATTACCTGGTGTAAAGCCAAATTCCACAACCTTTTCCAGCATCCTCCCTACCTATGTCAAAATGGGAGCTTTAGAATAGGGTATGGACATCCATCAAAACATAAAGGATAGAGGAATTTTGTTAGATGTTGTAGTTGCAACTGCCATGTTAGACAGATTGTAGAATGCAATAGTTTGTTTGACTTAGGTGTATTGATGAAGGGTACACAAAATGGTACATTTGAGTTTCAAGTGCTTCATCAAAATGTAGTTCCACTACCTGAAATCTTTGCCTGATTTGCACAAATTTGGTTTACTGATAATGCCATTAATGTTTTAAGTTAATTCAATTAGCAGGTGCTGAGCCAATTTTGACCATGAACTTATGTCTGAGCCCTATCATTTAAAACTAAAGAGCATCACTACCACAGAGTTGTCAAGATGAAACATGTTCCCCTTGAAAAAGAGAATCATGACCACACCAACACTATGACTTTTCAAACTTTACAAATAGAAAATAGCACATCCAGATGAATTTTGGTCCACCACAAAACAAAATGACCGAATGAACCCTTTATGCTTATATATCAATTTGAAATGAAATCTTGGACACCATGACGAGTTTGAGATCATAAAATGTTGCAGAGTTTGATATACTAATGCTTACTGTCAGCATTGAACTGCTATATAATATAAGCAATTTTGCATCAAAATGATTTGCCAATGCCTTCACCAACATTTATTGATATACCTCAGACCCTATGGAAATGATAAAACATAGATTGAATCATATTGAAAACATTGTTAATCACATTCATGTTCCATGTAACCATTCAGGCTTGTACAGAAGAATGGATAATAGACCTTGAGGAATGATACCAATATTCTAGAGCTCACACTAGGAAGCTCCTTCATAAATTTTGTAAATTCATTTTGTTTCAAATGTATGAATGTTGATGCAATTAGAAGACTTTTTGTCTTCTTACTATAGAAAAAAGATGAAACTTTAATCAATCTTCCAATGAAACTAGCAAAGAAAGACTGAAATGACAAAGAATTAGTCTCAAACCACATGTACGGTTTAAATTTATATGAATAAGATGACAAAGAATTGGTATCCTAACCTCTAATAGATCAAAACTCAATGCAAAATATTCTATTGCACGTTGTTGTATTTCTAAATCAATATAGATTTCATACCTGCACCCTTGTTTATGTCAGCACTATCTTAATTAACTCTTACAAGACTGACAAATTGCTTTAAATAGAGAAGAGTTTCTGGTTGTATTCCTAGCAAAAATCTGAGATTATTATAACTTAATAAAAATTAAAAACAAAATTGAGCTGAAAATTGTTTGAAAATAAAGTTTTATTTACTTGCTAAAAATTGCCCAGATATGTTCTTGTAATTCTTGATCTAATTTGGAGGTTGAGTGTGCATCAGTATCTTCGCATAGGTGTTCAAAAGAAGAGCAACAATCACGATTCTGTAGCCACCATTCTAAATGTTAGAAGCCCAAGATCAATAGATGTTTTTGGTGCTTAAAAACAAATTTAAATAATCACGTAAATATGCTCAAAATATCTTACAACACAGTAGGGAGTTTGTCATGAATGACAACAAATATTTCCTTTGGGCTACAACCAAGCCTTCTAGCCAAAAAGATGACTATACTCTCCAAGAAGATAGGCACTGACCTGTAAGCACACATGAAATTTTGGCTAATGGTACTAGAATAGCTCTTGAAAGTAGATTTCATAGGCAATATTTTAAATACTCCTTTTGTTCCATAACAATCATTAGCAATTTAGCACCTCCAATGAAGCTATGAAACTAAAAGGTATACAATAATATTTCTCAACTGCATTTTCATAAAGCACTATCCCAATAACACAAAGGCATCGAAAATAAGTCCAGAATCACTTTTTTTTTTGTTAAATGATGCATTTATCATTTGTTTCCATTCAACCTTGAAGCTTATAAATTGAAAGTGCTTATTCTAATAACAAAGGTATTTTATAAGCTTATCATTTTTTTAGAAATCATATTCTTACCATTCCCAATCAACAACATATAATCTTAAATTTCATGATTAGCTCTCTGCTTTCCATGGTTGTTTAGGGATTTCTTAGGGTTTTTGCTTTGAGTGCTTTTGGTGTCAATGGAGGCTGCTGCCTCGGGCAGTGCCTCTGGGACTGTGAACCTAATGGAGGACGCTCCTTCTACCGGATGGAAGCAAGCGGTAACAGGGGAAAAGATGGGGTCTTCTAACTGCATGATGGGTCTGCCTGTCAAGAAAGATTCTATAGAAGGTACAGCTCTGGATATTCTAGATGCTCTGATTGAAGAAATCGTGGTGACCATGGATCTTGCTCTGGTAGGTAAGTTCTTTTCCTTCCGTCCCAATATTGAGATGGTCTAAAAATGGGTACTTTCTCAGTGGAGAATCAAGGGTAGTGTTTTGGTCATTGCTATGGCAAGAGGATTATTCCTATTTAAATTCACCAGTAGGGAGGATATGATTGTTACTCTTGCTAGGGGACCCTGGCTTTATGGGTCACACTCGCTTGCTTTGTGCCATTGGAAACCTAGGTTTGACCCTAGCTCGGATCTCAATAAGTCTGCTCCTGTTTGGGTTAGATTACCAGGGTTTCCCTTAGAATTCTAGAATGAAAAAATCTTTACTGCTATTGGCAACTCTTTTGGCCAGTTTGTTACTGTGGACCATACTACCCGTACTCAATCCCGCTGTGTTTTTGCTCAGTTTTGTGTCAATATGGAGATAAACCAAACCCTCCCAATGTCCATCAAGTTAAACTCTAAATATGGGATTTGGACCCAGCCAATCCTTTATGAAAATGCCACCACTTTCTGTCAAATATGCAAGAAGAAGGGCCATATAATGACCCAATGTAAAGCAAAGCAAACGGGCAGGACGACTGACCCCCATAATGAGGTTAAGGATCATTCACAAAAAACTGTTACCCCTGACCATCAGGGAATGGGGGGTAATGCCGAAAATGTTTTCCTAGATGAAAATACTGAACAGGCTAAGGAAAAGGATAGTTAGACGGCTACGGGTAATAAGGATAATGCTTCCCTAGAGGATAATACTGAACAGATTCTGGATATAGTTTGTAAGAATGAGGTTTTAGGCCCCGTTAATCATATGACTCACCAGACCACTAGTGGGTTTGAGGAGGGAGAAATACAGGACCAATTGATAGATGGGGATGTTGAAGAAGATAAAGTCTTACGGGTTGATCCTCAGGCTTTGTCAGCCACTCCTATAGGAGCAATAGCTCTTGAGTCACGTCAGAATATGCTCTGGAAATAGGTGATCAAATAGCTGATCCTTCATTGATAGTTGAAATTGGTCCAAGTGGTAGTGGTAATGAACAAGAGGGATGGATTACCCCTAAGAAGAAGACTCGTAAAGGTAAAAAGACTACTGATGTTGGCACTAATTCCAAACAAGGGAGACCAACCCTACAGGAAACACGACAAAGAGAGATTGCTAGGGAAATTGCCAGTGGCAAGCAGAAAACACTAGAGGTCACTTCCCTCAAACCTTCAAAATGAGGATTTTATCCTGGAATCTAAGGGGTTTCAACAGTCCCACAAAATAGTTTGAGGTCAAAAACTGTGTTCTGGAGAATAAATTAGATATCTTGCTTCTACAGGAGGTCAAGATGAATGAGGAAAACTTCAAGAAGATTGCTGATTACATATGGCCTAAGGCTAAGTTTTGTATTAGTCTGGCTATAGGGGCTTCTGGTGGGATTGTTACAATGTGGAACAGTGCAAAAATTTAGGGTTCTCTTGTGGCTTCTAGCAAGTACTTCCTGGTTATCAATTTCTCCTTGCCTTCTTTCAATTGGTATTTAATCAATATTTATGCTCCTAATACTAGAGATCAGAGACAATCTTTATGGACTGATTTAAGTAGTATTCTGACCAAGTCCTCGCGCTCTAGATGGATGTTGGCTAGTGACTTCAACACTCCTTTGTATCCCTCTGAGAAATCTGGTGGGATCCTTGATTACTCTGACAGCATGTTTGACTTTACGGAGTTTATTAATATCTGGGGATTGCTTGATGTGGAGTTGCAAAATTAGATTTTTACTTGGTCTAACAAGAGACGTGGAGACCATATGATCCAGGTTAAATTAGACAAGGTTCTTATCTCAAGTAACTGGGACAATCATCATAATATGCAATTGCAGGCTTTTCCTAGAACCATATCTGATCACTGCCCTATTTTCCTTCATTAGCATGATCAATGTCAACGGGGTCCTTTCCCTTTCCGCTTTGAAGCAATGTGGATTAAGCATAAGGACTTCAGACACCTGGTGACTCAATGGTGGCAAATTCCTATCTAGGGTACTCCTATGTTTAGACTAGTTAAAAAGCTTATGCATATCAAACAGGAGGTTCGTGGATGGAATAGATACAGTTTTGGTAATGTGTTTTGGCAGAAGAAAAATTTAACTAGACAACTTGAGGATATTCAGCAGTGGATTGCTCAAGGAGATGTTTCAGAAGATACTACTAAAAAAGAACATAATCCGATTTTAGACTGGAGAAATCTTATGTGCCGTGAAGAAGTCTTTTGGAAGCAAAAATCTAACATACAGTGGCTTAAGGAGGGAGATCGCAATACAGTTTTCTTTCATATTTCTGCCATGAAACATAGGAAGGCTAACTCTATCACAAAACTGTGTTTGGAAAATGGCGATGTTATCACTGAGGTCAATGAGATTGGAGAACAAGCTGTGATATTCTTTCAAAATTTGTTGACTGAACAAGCTACTGATGTTGATAATGGCACGACTACTAATCAATTTATTGACAACATCCCCTGTCTCATAACTGAGGAAGATAACCTGGAAATACTGAGGCCTATTTCTGAGGAGGAGGTTCATGTTGTTTTATTCTCTATGGGTCCTTTTAAAGCTTCGAGTCCGGATGGCTTCCCTCCTATCTTTTTTTAGGAATATTGGGATATTGTAGGGGCCGATCTCACTGTTGCGGTTCATGATTTTTTCAAAACTGGTAAGCTTTTAAAGCAGTTCAATAACACCTTTATTGCCCTTGTCCCTAAAAAGCTGAAACCCACCAATCTTTCTGATTTTAGACCTATTAGCTTGTGTAATATTGTCTATAAGCTTTGCACCAAAGTCCTTGTCATGAGAATTCAACCTTTTCATGATAAAATTATTTCTCCTTCTCAAAAAGGTTTTGTCCCAGGGCATCAAATTTTGGATGCTGTGATCTCCACCCATGAAACTATTCATTCCATGGAGAAGAGTAGAATTCCTGGCATGGCTCTCAAGTTGGATATCTCTAAAGCCTATGATAGGGTCTCATGGGATTTTCTGTTTCAAGTTCTTAGAAAATTTGGGTTTAATGAAAAAATTCATCTCCTTATCTAGACGGTCGTCTCTTCAGCCAAATTTTCTATCCTGGTAAATAGGATTCCTAGGGGTTTCTTCTCTTCCTCACGAGGACTCCGGCAGGGGGATCCCCTTTCTCCTTACTTGTTTATCATAATAGCCGAGGCTCTTGGGAGATACATTCAAGCTAATGTGGCCTCTAAGCATCTTGTGGGCATCAAACCTGCTTCCTCCCTTGCCCCTATGTCTGTGCAGCAATTTGTTGATGATACCATACTTTTTGGCATCTCTTCTGTTGTTGAAGCTTAGAGATGGAAGAATATTTTAAACCTTTATGCCATAGCCTCTGGGCAAAACATCAATTTCCAAAAGATGTGTATTTTTCTCATACTCCTACTACTCTCCGTCAAAAAATCATCCATATCCTGGACTGTACTGAAGATGTTCTTCCTGCTATCTATCTGGGTCTCCCCTTTACGGTTAAAGAGGTATCTCAAAATTTCTAGAATAGCCTATTGGAAAGAACCCAGCGGAAATTGATTGGTTGGAAGGGGAAAGTCCTTAGTAGTGCTGGTAAATTGTAGCTTCTTCGAGCCTCCTTGGAAGGTATACCCACTTATTTCCTTTCTCTTTTCAAAATTCCTACTTCCTTTGCTGACAAGCTGGAACAGATTCAAAGAAAATTTTTATGGACGAGAGCTGAAGATAAACAGAGAATGTCCTTGGTCAGCTGGGAAAAAGTGTGTCTCCCTAAATCCCATGGAGGTCTCAATATTAGAACCATACGTAATATGAATAAAGCCCTACTCTCTAAAATCAATTGGAACTTGATTCATCATCATAAATATTGGGGAGAAATCATGCAAGCCAAATATTTGCATGTCACTGACTGGTCCAACTTCCTCCAGCAAGAAGGTCTTCCTAAGGGATCTATTATATGGAATAAAATGCTGAAATCTAGAAGTCTGCTCACGCAAGGGATTAGATGGAAATTGGGTAGTGGTATGTCTATTAAGTTTTGGATTGATATTTGGATAAAAGATAAGGCCATCATCACTCAGGGGGATTTTGGTGAGATTGCTGGCATTACTACTCAATTTTTCAGTGATAAGGTTAGTGATTACATGCTAAATAATAATGGTAACAGGAGCTGGAAAAATGTATTGGACTGCTGTATTCATCGCCCTGATCTTGCCTCTAAAGTCCAAATGGTTCAACAGTTGATTCAGGGAGTTAGAATCCCTCTCTTCCCTTGTGAAGATGAGTAGTTTTAGTGGCCAGATAAGAATGGCCACTTCTCTGTTAAGTCTGCCTATCACTTATTGGTTCCTGAGGTTCATAGAAAGGAGATATGGAGAAAAGTGTGGAACTACAAACTTGTCCCGAAAATTAACATGTTCTGGTGGGCCTCTATTCATAACAAAATTCTGACCCAAGATAACCTGTAGAAGAGAGGTTTTACCTTGGTTAATAGATGTTGTCTGTGCTGTGATAAGGAAGAAATTGTTTCTCATTTATTCCTCCACTGTGACTTTGCTAGGGAAATCTAGAACTTGATCCTTAGCAATTTTGGTATTCATTGGGTTTGCAATTCTAATATCAAGGAAGTTATTACTAGTTGGTATCCTCCCTTTTCTTGCCCTTGGCTGGTTGAGTTATGGAATCAAACTCTGCCGTGTTTGAGCTGGACTCTGTGGAAAGAGCGCAATCATAGGATTTTTAGGGATACTGCAAGAGATGCCTCTCAGGTCTCCCACACTTTCATTAAGACTCTCCTGGAAAGTGTCACTACGGCCCATATCCAGACTGCAGAGAAACCTCTGACCCACGAGGAAGAACAAATTGTGGCCAACTGGAAGATTCTTAATCATATTCCTGTTCATAACAATGCCAAATTGTTGCAGAGGCTTAATACTAGATGGCGGCCTCTGAATTCTAACTGGATGAAACTAAACTTTGATGGGGCTTCTAAGATAGATGGGACAGCTAGTGGGGGAGGGATCATAAGAGATGATAAAGGGTGGATGTTTGTTGTCTATGCTGGCGGTCTGGGCTATCACAGTAATAACTATGCTGAGGCTATGGCTCTTCTTTGGGGGATTAAATTGGCTATATCCCTTGGTATTAGGAATTTGGATATCCAGGGGGACTCTAAAATGGTTATTGATGTTGTTAACAATGTGTCGAATGTTGGCATTAAGTTGAAAGACATCATTAGGGATATTCAGATTCTCTTGCAGAGGATTCCTAGTGTGAATATTTCACATATTTACCATGAGGGCAATGGAGTTGCAGACGCCTGTGCCGAACTTGGACAACGGTATTCTAATTGGAGGGTTTGGCGCCAATTTGATCATCTCCCTTTAAATCTTAAGGCTCTCATTCTTAAGGACGTGCCCAGGTCTTGATGAGTCAGATGTGTTGCAAAGACAGCTCATTTTGTCAGCTCTTTGGGAGGGGGCTGACGTGTCTCTTGAAGTACGAGTCCTTTCGTACCTTCTCAACTATCAACTCCACTCCTTTCTCTCATAAGGCGAGCGGACGGCTGGATCATCATGGCATGTGCTGTGTAATTATGATTAAGCATGGGATTCGTATTTACAAGGCTTCCTATATTTATGATAATGTGTGCGATGTTATCTCCTACATTATTAGCCTTGATCATGTTAGTAATGTTTATGTAAATAAGACTGAGGAGATTTGGGGTTTCTGTGACATGCGCTGTAATTCTGCCATGGGTGGGGATAGAATTAGAACCTATCCTGTCTCTTGCTATGAATTCAAAGACAACCTGGTGGTATGGAATTATTGCAAAGAGGGTGGATTAGTCCCTACTTGGAGGGGCTTAATGGGTATAATAAAAATATTTTCGAACAATTCGCTAGGTCTTGGCAAAACCGGTGGGTTTCGGTGGGCAGAATCAACTTTGAAGTTTCTGAATGTGTGATCGCTATGGCCATGGGTATGTCTACTCAGGGTTTGAAGTTGCAGAGGAAAACTAAAATTGCGGACCTTTCCAGTTAGAAGCTCTTTCTTGGAGATGCCAAAGAATTAGTCCCTTATCAGGGAGGATTTGACAGAGCCAAGTTACCTGAGCCTTGGGACAGTGTGTGTTTTCTCCTCATGAAGTATTTCACCTTGGAGGGGCGCTTCACCAGGTTTTATAACTATCATCTCCCCCTCTTAAATCATTTCCGTCGCAATGCTCAAATTAGTTTTCCATTTTATCTGCTTTCTTCCCTTGAACATTCTGTCCTTAGGGTTAGGGCGAAACTGGCTAAAAACCCTGCTAAGAAGCCTATCCCTCTTCATCAGGGCCTTATTCTCTGTCTATATCATCACCATCTTATCCTTGAACCCTCTAAGTCCATTCAAACCAATAGTGGGGAAGGGGAACCCTCGTCTAACCCTAAGGATATTCCTGATGTTGATGAACTCAAGCCCTCCCTTGTTCCTATCAAGCCTAAAGAAGTTTCTTTTTGCACTCCTGAGGAAATTCCTGTTGATACCCTGGGTCCTACTACCAATTCAAAGGGTAAGAAGAGAAAGACTATTGCTGGTGAAATAAGCACTGGGAAGGCTGTGGTTGGGACCCATAAAACTCTTGGTAGGACCCCGGTGGGCCAGAGAAGCCAGTCTCATTCTTCTGTGAAGGTTTGTAAGGATGGTCTCTCTTCTGGAGTTAGGCAGTCAGGGCATATTGCTGGCAAACCGGCTCTTCAAGAAAAGCTAATAGATTATTCTGAGAGTGGCTCAGATGAATCCACTCGGAGGGCTGAAGATAGGGATATGGAGATTCAGGATATATTTGCAGATGATGAAGGTAAGCTGGAGACTCATGTTGCGGGGGCTACCACTGAGGATGTTGCTGACTCTGCTGATAATGCTGACAAAGTGGGTGAGATGTTCGTGGAAGAGGCTGAGGATGTTATGGACACTAATGATGGTTTGGGTGCTGAGCTTGCGGGCCTGAGAGTTCGCATTGCGAAGCTGGAACAAAATCTCTCCATTGTGCTCAGGTCATCTATCCTCCTCAATCTCTCTATGCTGAAGAACCTGGGGGTGCCTGTCAATGCTGACAATGATGATCTTGCTAGTAATGTAGATGACATTATTAAATCCATGGTCCAGTAAGGAGAGAATTTGCCTCCTTAGTTTTTGTTGTTATATTGATGATACTCTGTTACTCTATTTTTACGATCTTAGTTTATAGCAGCTGGTTTTGCTGTTTATGCTGGGATAACTGTAATTGATGTCTCTGATGTATCTGGTTTAAGGCACTTTTTGTGCTTGCTGCCTTTATGGCCTCTCTGCTTTTTGTAAGGGTTCGGCCCCTTGTTTAGCCGCCTTATATTATCAAAAATAGAGGTCTTTTCATTACAAAATATATCTCTACCTATACTTTTAGAGCATATGGATTTACACTCACTGCATGTATGCACTCAATCTATGGGGATTGCTATGTAAAATAGACTGCCATTCACAGTTTTACTAGAATCGCTATGAATTCTTAAACTGAGTATCATCAAAACCATTAGAATCAATTTACTTAAACTCCCAGTTCAGAATCCATACCTTTGCCCTAAAACTAGGTATCTACCATGCATGCAGTGCTAAGAGGAAAAGAGTTGAAGTTTCTAGCCAGTATCAAAAATTAGGTTGTTTAAGATTCAGAAGCATGCATAGTCATCTACCAATTAACTTGCCAAACATACATTTTTACAGGTATACCAATCCTTGGCTTATATATCCTAACTATGTTACGTTTGCATGACAACTGATTTCCAAAGACCATTCATGCACCATTACATGATGCATAGCCACAAAACAAGCAACGTTTATATTTGCACTCATTTTCCTCACTGAATAAACAAGTGCTACACATATCATACTCTTTCATGACTAAAAATCCACATGAATGGATTGCCAAGATAGACCTTGTAGGAAAGTATTATAAGGTTTAGAAATCGTAAGCTTTTGGTGACAATAGGCTACCTGAAAAATAGTGTAGTAAGTTGGATTGTGTGGGTACTTAAGAAAAGAAGAAAGCAATCATCATGGACAGAGTTCAAGCAAATGTTATTGAAGAAATTTGATAAGGGAGAATCTACATGTTATCTCTTCCAACTCATGGATATTAGGCAACAATACAAAAATTTAGTATTGGTAATGTGGACCCATCAATTGCTCTAACAACATTTAAGAGTGGATTGAAAGATGCAATTCAAGCCAAATTGGAGGTGCATGACTCACAACCTAGATATGTAGTGGGTGTATGAGTGGAGAAAATTTTCTACAAATGGTCTAGAATATCATTATGAGATTTGCAAAGACAAATAACCATTTCATTGCTTGTTGTAGGCTAGTTCTAGTATTGATGACATGTTGAAGGTCACTTTAGGGTAATGGAGTGAGATGAGGGCAATTTTGACCCTTTTTACAATTATTTGACTTTGTAAAGGGTCACATGTTTATTTCTTTTTCTGCATTGGGTGGTGTTAGGGTAGCAAACATCTTTTGGTAGGCAATTTTCCTTAAAAACCACACATATTCACTTCACCATGGAGATATCACAGCTTCTATCTATCTAGGAGCATCAATCATAGTTTTCTTTGTTAGCAGTCATTAAGGATGGAATGCAAATCATTTGGCTTTCCTATGAGGATGTTTGGATGGTTCGATGGTTATGCAAGACTAACCATTGCCATTCTAGGGCAATTGATCCATCTCCCATCGTTGCTAAGCCAAAGATGAATAAAGGGCAGTTAATGGATCAGATTGTAGGTTTAGTTGGTAGAGGAATCACTCTCATTGTTGTGTGAAGGAGAAAGATAGTGTTTCTTAGTTCTTGTGGAGTGCAAGAGTACAGTGGAGATAAGGGAGTTGTATTAAGACTTAAATACTTTTTTAACGGTAGATTTCCCTATGTAAATACACTGAATTGTGAGTGGGATGCCAAAAGCATACCCTTCTTGGAGCTTTTCTACCTTCAAGTGAGCAAGATTAGGGTGCTCTTACTACAAGAAGATGAATCTATCTATGGGTGGAAGCCCCCAAATTTGGAAATAACAAGAAGATTGATTTCACATCTGGTTCTACCTAATCTATAATATATATATGATTTATTATATTTCCCAATGCTTAATTAGGTTAATTAGGTTTGAGGGTGCACAGTACCCAGTGTGCACCCAAAAGTTTGGGCACACAGACTATATCAGAATATTCAAAGATAATTGTACCATTAATAGTAATAGCAATGGTACATGTGTGCACCAGATATAGGCCCATTAGTCCATTTTTACAAAGAGTTGCCATGCAATTATGCCACTGCCAAACTAGTTAATATAACTCAGTTCTTCACCTTTATGAGTTTAGGCTATTGTTGGGAGAAAGAAGAGAAAACTTGGATAGTTAACATACAATAACACAAGCAACATTCACAAGGATTCCAAGCTACATGCCCATGAAAGACAAAAGGTTTTCTGATATCAACAAACTAAATATGGGCTTGAATATTCTACTCAAATGGAAAAAAACATATTATTATAAATTTAATAAACAAACATAGAACAATTGTTATATATGGGATTGCATAATATCATAATCAACTGAAAAATTGAAAATGATTATTAATATATTTGAAAACATACACTAATGTCTATTTTTCTTTTCAAGCTGTGATCAAAGCACTATCTATATATTCTATCTCACATATGAAAGACAATCGAACATCATCATAGGAAACCTAACAAAGGGTCCATCCCTAGCAACATATTGCTTTGAAAAGATACATAAGCAACTAGGCTGCTCTATATAATACAGAAAACATAGTCTGTAATGTAGAGAATTCCCCTTTTGCTTTGAATTTCTTGTATCATACCAGTCACTTTCACCTATGGAGCATTTATTTTGCTAAAAACCTCAAAGATTGTTGTAGATTTTATGAGTAAATCTGAGTAAGATAACTGACAATGGCAACAATGGCCCAAAATGGTTGTTTTCTCTATATCCCCCTTGTGGCTCATTCTGTTGAAGAAATGGTGTCTCAAATGCAGCAGGCACATATTCAAGGTTTAGACTTAGTAGAGCTTCACATTGATCATCTGAAGATTTTTAATCCTCAAGTGGATTTACAAACACTTATTAAATCTAGAACTTTGCCTATTCTTGTTACTTATAGGCCAAAATGAGAAGGTGGAGCATATGAAGGCAATGAAGAGCATCGCCTTAATACACTTCGTTTAGCTCTGGAATGCAAAATGGATACATTGAAAAGGCTTTAAAAACTTTTAAGAAAATGCAATTGGCAGATGTAAAGCCAAATTCCATAGCCTTTGCCAGCATCCTCCCTGCCTGTGCCAAAATGGGAGCTTTGGAATAGGGTATGGACACGCATCAAAGCATAACGAAAGGGGAATTTTTGTTAGATGTTGTAATTTCAAGTGCCCTGGTAGACTTGCATGAAAAATGTGGAAGCATGCACAAGGCACGTGAATTCTTCCACAAAATGCCTCCAAGAAATGTGGTCTCATTGAATGCCATGATTGCAAGATATGTTTGATATGGGTATGTTGAAAAGTCCTATAATAACATGACTGGCAATAATATGTTATAGTTACTCTAAGGTTTTAATAAGAGTTTTTGTTGCTGTCTCCATTAACATTAATAATATTTTTTGTTGCTATCTCCACTAACAGATGGTTTATAGATTCAAAATTTGGTGACCTACACTTTGCACAACAAAAGTTTGTATACTGCTATTTTTTGTAGCAGGGATTTACATTTTATTTATGCAATTGGTATTCACCAATCATTAAAATAGTCCAAACAATCCACAAACAAATTGAAAGCTAGAGAATCAAATGGATGATGCAATAGCCCAAATAGTCCACAAACAAATGGAAAGCAAGGAGTCAAGAGCTTCCATTTTGAAACTAGGTCTTTTCTTAGAGAAAAGAAAATAAATAAAAAAAAATATTTTTATAAAAAATGTGAAGGAAGAAACTCACAATAGCAGAGGCCTTCACCACAGTGTCCTTATCCTATGAAAGACTTTCATGCTTGTCTAGTGTAGAAATGAGCACATCAATAAAGTTATCGTGAGCCCTCCGCGTTTGATGATGACCATCCACCAACGTCTGAATAAAATTATTTCTTTTCTTTTGTAGATTGATCATAGTCTTTGTGAAGCCTTGCAAATCAAACCACTGGAGAAATGGTAGATAATCTCCCATAACCCTAAACCTCCTTAGCATGCAGGTGTAATGAAAGACAAAACTAAAACTCACTTTGGCACCTAAGCTTTTTCTATTTTCCTTTTGATTTTCCCTTTTAAAAAAAGTGCTTGCTTTTAGCGCTTAAAATTTTAAGAAATATGTTTTTTTTACCTCACGACTAATTAGTCATATGAATAGAAAGGGTGAGCACATAAACTAGTTTTCCTATGACTATTTAGATAACTATCCCTTTTTGGTGCGGAGATGAACGAATATATATACTATGTACATTACACTTACAAAACAAGAGAAGAATATGTAATAGTTTATGTCCTAAATTTTCAAACTTCCATTTTTGAGATTATTGATTGTTGACATTATGTTCCCATGGCTAGAAAGGACTGTTGAAGGTGCCACACAGGAGCATCAAGCTTCACTATTTTTATCTAACAACATTTGTTCACTATGCAAGTATAGGAGAAATCATGTTGCTGGTCCATTTCTGAAGACATCATAGCATGTGGTGAAAAAATGGGCTCCCACAAGAGTTGAGCCCAACATGCTACCCCTAATTCTCAAGAGGGGATTGAAATAGGAATTCATGTTCATAATGCTCAAATAGAACGTTTCAACTAAAGAACAATCCCATCAAGAGCTTTACAGCCTAAGAAGCATCATGGAGTAGCATTTAAATTAGTTGTCTTGTATGCCAGAAAAGAGAACTCATAATGCCATCAAAGAGAAGGTACAACCATTACAAAGACCATAAACATGGAAAAGTACAACATCATGGTGCAGCCACAAGAATAAAGAGTAGTCTACAATCATGGCCACTATCACGAGAAGCTAAATACAGCGACAAATAATAAAGGGCAGTCATCATATGGCCAATGAACTTATGTAAATAATGGGCAAAGTGAGTAAATGCAACATTGGCATCATTTTACTTCATCCAATTGGCTGCCATATCTTCATTTCTTGCTATCATAAAATTCATACATTTGAATTGCTATACATACTAGCATGACTATGACGAATTATAGCTCCAAATGGAATAGAAAATAACAAGGATGCAATAGTTTTATCAATGATCTTAAATAATATCATACAGGAATAGGCTATAGATAGAGTGCATGATAGAGAACAGCTAGTATGAGTACAAGAAGGGTAGTGAAGAAGAACATAATAGCCATATAATACTTGCATCCACAAAGTGTGAGATAGTCAACCATATATAACATGCCACATCAAGTATACATTTGAATCAAGGAGATAAGTGTACAAGTCAAGGAGAGACCATTCATAGCTATGCAAAGAAGGATAGCCACTTGAGAGAGCTGCTCACAAGGAGTTCATGATAACATTCCAAGCACGTGGAACAACCTTAGAAGGAGTACAGTCATAGATGCTATAGCAGAGATCAGAAGGTACCATAGCACAACCATGAATGAGGAATTCACTTAAGATATAAGAGCATCCATCATGATAAGAAAATAGTATACAAGAATCTCCATGTATGAGTAAGTGTATGTGTGAGGACAATCTATATACAAGAGATTTAAAGATTGTATCAATGAACCAGCAATAACAAGAAGAGGCCAATATCCAATGAGATAATTGGTAAAAGCCCTACACAGTCAAGATACAGTCAAGATGAGAGAGCTATAAGTGTAGTGAGCATTTAGAAGGTACAGTGAGCTTGAGAGGCCATTTATAGGCCACTGTCACAATCATTAATGAAGAGTTTGAACTTCCAGATATGTACACTATCATATGGAACGATAGAGGATAGAAGTTTCATCACGGTCATTTAAAGAAACTTACTAGTGTACTGTCTCAGAGCAATAGAGTATAGAAGACATAGAAACCTTCAAACCAATGATATCACTAAGAAACGGTGATAAGAGCATGCAAGAAGTTATGGGAACATTCACCGAGAAGCATAAGGAGCAGTCCATAACATTCTTTGATAAGTGACTGTGACAGTGTAGAGAAAAAAGCTATGCATCTTTCCTAATGAGGGTTTGTTTGAGCTTTTGTCATTAGGGGTTTTTTAAGATTTCAATCTTTCACAAAAGTAGAAGAAGAAAATATTGAGGTAGCAAAAGAGAATATGGTGTAGATAATCAAAATTAAGGGTTCAATCATAAGCCTTTCCATGCAACTAAGCACTTAGTATTGATAGTCATGGTGAAGTATTCTTATCAAAATAATAATGATCTTTGCCCAAATAAGTATGAGTTTCATGACCTCGGCCAAAGGAGTTCTTTTTTTTGTTTGTATAGTCAAACCGTGAAGGTGTTATATGAATAGGGGTTTTCAAGTGATTGTTTGTGTGCGTAAGGAAAATCAGGCACCCAGAAAGTCAATAGGCCGCGGCCTTGCATGAGAAAGTAATTTCTTTTCTCTTTTAGAAAAATAAAAGCATTGTTTCTTCTGCCATACAAAAACTAATGAAACTCTCAAGGTTATTCAGAATAAGAGATACCCAGATTTGCCTTCATAAAGCCATAGCCCATATATTTGAAAAACAAAAGGTGTCTCTTCTTTTTGCAATTTTTTTAGCTCGAATTGAGCATTATATTTAGCAAAAAATGAAAGAGAATACAGAGTTTGAGAGATGAGAGCTTACCCAAGTTTTTGCAGTAAAGGAAGTGCCGTCAAAACCACAATGTTAAAGCTTCAGAAATACTTTGATGGCAGCCTCAATGCAGTGAAAAGTCAAGAGGAAGTGAAACAAAAAAAAAATGCATCAAAGAATAGTCATGTCCGCGGTTGAGAAAGCCCCATAATGTTTCAAAATGCAGAACAATATCTTTTTTTATGATAGAGAGAGGCTTACCATACATTCTCCTATATGAATCTCTTAGAAGAATCAACATAAAGCAGCAAAGAATGGTAAAAATGCCCAAGATTTGAGCTCAAACCCTAGCTCAATGGCGGTCAGCAGTAGAGCCAACTTCTCCAAAAGTACAAAGTGCAAATGAGGTCGAAAGTTTAGGGCTTAGGTTTTGTTTTAGGGATTTTTAGTCACCCTAATTTGAATGGGATTTTTTATCACATCTTTTAAAAAATCAAATGCCCACTAATACCTTCGTGGTATTTTATTCACCTTTGCATATATGCCTAGGCTTTATGCCTTAGACTTGTTTACAACCTTGGGGAAGGATTCAACCTTAGGATATTTTATGATTTTTATAGAAAATCGGAATGCCCAAATAGAAAAGTACTTAATACTTGGCAAAAATTTTATCAAAACCATACTTGCCTTGTAGCTTTTGTAAAAAATTAAATCAAACCCAATCGGTTGTTTCTTTCTATTTTGGAAAATATTGAAACTGCAAAAATCACTTGTGAGGCATTATTTAAAGCAATGTTTTATAAATTGCTTTAATAAGTGTTAATTAAAATGTAGTTAGCAAAGCAAATATAGAAAAATCTTCCCTATTTTAAGGTTAAGTTCCTTTGGGCAAAATAGAGAAAAGCTAGGCAAACTGGACTTTCTATTTCAGCTTCCAGCCAAGTAAAGCCTGATTTTTAGTATTTTGTTGGTGGGTCCACTTGATAAGGGAATCTTGATAGCTTTTCCACTCAATTTGGAGACAGTTTGGGCACTATTTTGGAGGCTTTTCTTTGGAGCTTGAAAATGGCTTGGGAAGTTACTATTTTGGGGAGATTTTTGCTCAGTTTTTCCATTTCTCAAAATTAGAAACATTTTGGAGATATAAGTTGGAGAAAGACTTAGTTTTTCTCAGTTGAGGATATTGTTTCTTCCTCTCTTGTTCATTTTGCAAAGAGCCTTGTAAACATTTTTGTACTTAGGTTTTGATCTGACATACTGCTTTAGTTTCAATAAAACAGCAAAGCTTTCCTTCTCCTATTTTGTCTCATTTTTGTAGTATCAATTTGATGTCATTGTGATTTGAAATATTGAATCCTTTTATGTCTTTTTATTGTAAGTTTGTGTGCAAAATCTCATATAATTCAAGTTGTCTGATTAGTTCGAGCCTTAATACAAATTATTGTTGAGTTGTATGTTTCAAGTGAGATTGTGAGGGTTAAAGTTTTTTGAGAAAGTGTTGTGAGTTAAATTATCAAAATCAATTTAAAGTTCTGGTGCATCATCCCTAGGTTTTAGGATTTCATTTTCAGTTATATTCCTTAAACCTTCCTAAGAAAGTCATTTAGATTAGGTGATCCACTAGGGGAACCAACCTTCTCTAGAGATTCATTGTCACCATAGGTCACCCACAATGTGAGTGTTTCCGTGTTTTAACAAGAGAGTTAAGTCTAACTTAGCTAGGGTACAATCCTGATTGAAAATGGTTCTTTTGATAAGGCTTTAGAAACTTTCAAGCAAATGCAATTGCCGAGTGTAAAGACAAATTCCACAACCTTAGATAGCATCCTCCTTGTCTATGCCCAAATGGGATCTTTGGAATAGGGTATGTACATCCATCAAAGCATAAAGGATATGGGAATTTTGACAGATGTTGTAGTTGCAACTACCCTAGGAGATATGTATGCAAAGTGTGGAAGCATAGACAAGGCACATGAACTATTTGACATGATGCCTCAAAGAAATGTTGTCTCATGGAATTCAATGATTGCAAGATATGCACAAAATAGATTTTTCCAAAAAGGCCTTAGAAACTTTCAAGCAAATGCACAAAAAAAAACTTTCAAGCAAATGCAATTGGCACCTGTAAAACCAAATTCCACAACCTTATTAATGGAGGGACTTCTAGAGGTCATAACTTTTGACTCGGATACGTTATGAGGTGGCCAGGTGGATACGTTATGAGGTGGCTAGTGGTTTCCCAACCCACCTTAGTGGGTTGGACTTCATCTTGGCACTTTTTCGGGGCTTGAAACTTTCATCTTGGCCCTCAAAATGGCAATTTAGTGTTTTTTTTCTAGATTTTTAAAAAGTTGCTTTTGTAATCACTTGAAACTCAAGTTTCGAATTTAGAATATTAGTTGGCCTTTCGTCCTACCTTAGTTTTTGGAAGCTTTTGGGAAAAAATAGGATTCTCAAGATATGATTGTAAAATTACCTAAAATGGCAAAATCTGACAATTGTCAAAATCTGCCAAAAAAGGTAATTTTTTTTTTTTGGTTTTCTTGGATATAAGAGAGTTTTCTCTCATTGTAGCAGAAGAGTTGATGAATAGAAGTTTTTTATGTTCCAGGTTCCAAATCTTTGGCTCTCATATGTTTAATGGCACAATTCTATTGAGTGTATGTTGTGTGCTGCATCCCTTATCCAACATCCTCCTTGCCTATGCCAAAATGGGATCTTTGAAATAGGGTGTGGACCAACCCCGCCATCTACTTCATCATCTAATACACCATCTACCCCACTATCCAATTCTCCTACTAAATCCAAATCATCCTTTCTCCAAGGACTCCTCACTAAGAGTGTTGAGAAAAAACATAAAAACAAATTAAGTCACTCCATTCCACTCCTCCCCAAACACCTCAATATGTCATTGATGATCTTGTCACTAACCTCATCCCCATAAAAACCAAATCACCATATTCCTCCATCCTAGATCCAAAGTCTTATCCAAAGTATCTCCCTCTCCTCCATCTACCCCATCCAAGAGCCCAATCAAACTACATACTCCTCCCCCACCACACCATCCATGCAAACCTGACTATGTCAAGAGCCTAATCCATAGAATGTTGAAACATCCACCCCCATCCTAATCATGATCTAAGCATCCCATCCCCTCACTCTCTCGATCCCATACCATCTATTATTGGTCCTGCGTCATCTCTGATTAATCCTTTACCATCACCTATCGACCCCATCCCAAATCCATCATACTATCCCCTCGATCTAGCTACCTTCCTCCATGGTGGTTCTCTCATAGGAGAGGAACATGATTCTTCCACCATCCATCTCCCTCTATTTAATAATGGATTCACATCTTGTTTCCAAAACAACACACATCCCATCGCACATCGTATGCTCCAACACATGAACTATTATGGTAAAGGCCTAGGCCTTCATGAAAATGGTATTTTGGAGCCCATCCATGTCAAAATCCATCCACATGCACATGGAATTGATTATAAATCCCAAGGAAAACAATCCAAGCATGTTGGTACCACCCACACACCTTCCAAAATCCACTCCTTTAATCTCAAACTTGGTGCACCTCATCACACCTCCAAATCATATGCCGCCATCCCTCCTCCATCCTATTTCATTCATCAATCCAAAAAGAATGTGACCATACACCTCCCTAAGTCCACACTTCCTCCACTACTCCCAACTCCTAATATCCCCATTCTCAAATCCCCTTATCCCCCCATCCTTAATATCCCCGTCCATAAATCCCGATCCATAAAAATTCCTAATCAAGCTAAATGAATGCACACATCATCTAAACATAAAGCTATCAAACACCCCATAGGATTCAAAAATAATAATTTGGATGCCTCCCCACACAAAGCACAAAATCTACAAAAGCCTAAAGAGTATCATGTCATAGGGCATCAATACACAACATCCAAGAAAAATCCATCTAAAAGGATACATAAGCCCACACCTCCAAAATCAAAAGCATAAATGGTATGGGTCCCCAAGCAAAGAGCCATAAATCTAAGAGGAGCATCCCACTCTCCCTCCATCCCCACATCCCCAAAATCCCGCTCCCCATCAAAAAATCATAAAAATCCCAAGTTTGTTTGGGTCCCTAAATTCCCAAATTGGCAATCCCACAATCCCCCATCTCAATCCTACAAATCCATCATGTATCCCAAATCCCCATTACTCCCCACTCCCTCTCCAAATAAAACACTTCAAAATCCATTATGGTGTGAGCAACCATTGGTCTTAGTTCCCCTCGACCCCACGTCATTCCCACATGTCTTCATCCCTCTATCATACATCCCATCTCTTGCATATCTTCCCTATCATTTCCCTATTGTCCATGCTTTTCCATAATCCCCCATTTCACCATCATCCATCCATACCATCCATAATCCACATCATAATCCATTCATATCACTCCATTTCCATCTCATGTCATCCTCTACCAGCATACATGCACGTCCTTATATTTGACATGGTCCACATGTGACATCTCTCCAACATGGGACACTATTACCTTGCTATGGAAACAAATGTTTGTGTCCCCATCCTCCTCCAAATCCCTTTTCTCCATCCTTCCCATCCAAATATTCCAAAAATCCAAAAAAAAAAAAAATCAAAAAATCAAAAAAGTAAGGAGAAATAAATTTGTCCAATGGTGAAAACCACTCCTCGTGGCACCTTGGGAAAGTACCATGATGAAAACCCCTTATGGGCATCATGTGTAATCCCTACTCCATTTGCACCCTACACTTGGGCCAAATCTTCCCTAGCCTATCATTTCCCCATCCTATCATCCTATCCACTCCCATCTACTTATCCATTAATCCCCTTCACTATCCCTATCCACTTATCCTATTGTTTCCTATCCACTACATCTTCCTATCCATACTATTGTCGTTCCATCCTCCTTCTCCACTTGTGATCCCACTAAGGATAAGGGAAATATATGTAAGAAATTCCTTGGACACACCTTGACCCACCTTTCTTCCAAGTATATCCTATAATGTCCATCCATCCCACCATCATAACACCTGGTCATACACGACACATCTCGAGAGGGGCATCCTCTTCCTAAGCAATGTAGTCCTTGGAGATCACTTTCACACTCCCTATATCCACCTCTCCTCTATCCTCTATCCACCATCCTACCCACTCTCCCATCTCGCATCCACTTATCACAAATCCCCATCCCATCCTCCCCCTGACCATAGTTTTACTAGCTTGAGTCTGATCTGAGCACTCTATCCCCCCCATTTATCGCCCAATCACTTCATTACCCTATCCACACCATCCATTAGGATTTCATCCCTCCATCATTTCCTTTTACTTCTTCTCCACCATCTCTTATCCATTATCCACTATCACCTATCCATCACCCCCTTATCACTAATACTTCTTATCCATTATCCATTATCCATTATCCCCTTATCATTTCATCCAAATCATCCCATCTTGCCTCGTCAATACACTCGGCTTTCTCGTCATTGGTATCTAGCTAAGTACTACTTACATGTGAACCAATGCATTCTTCCCAACAATCCAAATCCCCAAATATGAAAATCTCCCTAACATCCAAAATCACAAGACCATCCTTATCAATGCACATCACAATCTAGCATCATGATCAAAATCATCTAATTACATACATGATCTTGTTCCCAGCCTTGCTACAAGCCTTTGATCCACATCATCCATCATCATCATCATCAGGATATATCATTGCCACTCCTCGTGTTGTTCTTATCATCAACAACACAATCCAACATCATCCATCCACCAATATTTGGCTTCTCAGCTTGACCAGAGGCAATATCATGTTTGTCTTTGAATCTTTTCTATGCATGCATGCTTGCTTGTGTATGTGCATTGTCATTTTATCTTACAGCGGTCCCTGTAACCTACCTACCACAATGATATCATGGTCTTCCATATCCTAGTGCTATATAGGATAGGGTTGCTTGAGACGTTATCAGTTGGCTTTTATGCATGGGACACATTTTCACCCTAGTTCCTTATACCTTCATGCATAATGTCTCATTCCATATCAAATAAAGATGGCTCTCATTTATCAATACAGCATAACACATAATTCATGGAGTTAAGAAATTAGATTGCATCCATCCCTTTCATCCATTTCCACTTCATCATAGTCTTGAGCCTCTCCACGGAGTTTTTGTGCAGGTTATTTCCAAGAAGGTTTGGGTTGACACCCTACATCCCTCGTCATAATTCATGTCCAACATATTTTCTAGAAGGTTTGGTTTGAACCTATTTGCACCACTTCCCCATCTTGCATCCATCCATTTTTCCTCCTTAATCCTTTCATCCTTTCATCACATCCTTCTATCTCATCATTTATCCCCCATTGTCCCCTTCCTCCAATCCCTTGCATCTACCCTATTTTATCCCCTAATCCATGTGGTCTTTTAAATTCCACTCTCTTCTTTCTACTCCAACCCTCTTCATCCTTTCAAGAGTGCACCCATGCTCTTTAAACCTGCATGCCCTCTCAAGGGGACATCATCCCTATCATCATCCTCATCATCATCTCTCCTTGTCACTCTCTCTTTTATCTTTCTTTGAAATGATACTACTTCACAACACCATCTCAAAGACGGGCAAAATGTAGAAACCTAAAATTGTCCACTTTTCATGTCATCCCTAAACATCTCTAATTCATCCCCAAACTCCTCTAAACCATCACTAATCATCTCTAGACACCCCTAAACTACATTTTCTCCATAATTAACTAAATAAACACATGTTTAGATAGTTAATTGATCAAATCCCCTTCAATCCATGATTTTACAATATTTTATTGTCAAAATCACTATTCATATACTATTCACTATTCATCTATACCTGCATTGGTATCTTCATCAATACTTATCCCTAGCCTAAATAATTTATTCATCATTTATCCCCTTCCTCTTTAGTCCAAACATTAGATAAATTTTATTTATCTAACATGCCCCTACTCCATCCTATGAATTAAATAAATATCTATTTCTTACACTTTTGATTAGGTTTTCCTAAACCTAATTAACTAACCTGATTCTCCACTTGCACAACCCAAATACCACCCTAATCTTAGTCAAATCCTCCCCATTCTCCCAAATGTACAAAGGAATGGCCTCTTGTACATGTCCACAAGCCCTTCTTACAAAGGCATGGTCTACATCCTTTGTATAAAGGTCCTTTTGTCCTCCATCCCTTTTTTCTCCAATTTTAAATTGGGCATGTACCCATGCTTCCCAATTTAAAATTCAAATTCCAATTTTAAATTGGGCATGTACCCATGCTTTCCAATTTAAATTTCAAATCAAATCCAACCCATACCTCCCATCTACCAAATCAATCTCATCCCTCCAATAGATTCCCAAAGCCTAATCTTGACCATTTATTCCTCCTTGATCCAAGGACATCCCTTCTCATCTAATCTCATCATCCCACTTGGCATAATCTCCTTTCTTGAGATCTCTCAACAATCCTCCACCCTTGATCTCCAAGTCCAATCTTGACCATCTAATCCCCATCCAAAAAATCTATAAATTGACCATCAACCCAAGCATTTTCAAGACTCCATGCATTGTAAAGTTATTCTATCCATATGAGGAGCCACCTACATCAAATCATCCAAGGAGCACATCCACACAACAAGGGTTAGCATGCGAGGTGAATTAGATAGTCTCATTTCATGTTTAATGCTTTCCTTTATGCTCAATCTGAGGTGTATGTGAGGTGAATGAAGTAGGATAACATTAGTTTAGTTTATTTCTTGTGTTCATCTTCACATGCATACAGATATATCTGTTTCACTCTTATTCTATTGCTTCTATTCTTCTTCTCTCATTCTTTCCTTTTAATGTGTTGTTTATATTTGTAGATTGGTTTCTATAAATTTCTCCTCAAAGAGTTAATGTGAAAATACTTACATGTTTAGTAGTTGAGCTTGGTTTTGAGTTAATTGCTAAAGGGTTTGTATGCATCTTTCTCTACACCAATAATTGATATTTTGACATAGATTGTGCTCAATGATCAACATCTAGATTCTATTGTTGGATCTACATTGTTTTAACTATCGCATATTTTCTCAAGTGGTTTTGCTCCAAACTTGGATGAGATATGCCTATAGATTAGTCTTAGGATGCTTTGTCTTTATGTGGATTTGTCATCTATCAATGCTTTGCTCTATTGTAACATACATGTGTTGTAGTATCTATGTGCCAATGAATGTGCCAATATGTGAGATGAGTGGTATTAAAAAGTACACTAGGAGATTTGTTGTTTGCAGAGGAAAGATTTAGAGCTTCCTTAATAACGAGTCACCCTCTTTGCCAATGAAAAACAAAAATACATGCCAAGAAAGTATGCAAGTGCCTAGAATGATGATCATTTTAGTGCAAGATCAATGATAATGCTTGGATGCTATGAGAAGACACACTTGTCTAGTAATACGATGAGTTACAATGACCTTGAATTATCCTTAAATACAAGATTCTAGATGCTTAATTTGTAGTATCCTTGCATATAAGATGATAGATAAATCGTTGGTTTTTTGAAAGGGTCGACTTTAAAGGAGGAGATATCGAATATTAATTAGGACTAGGTTACAAATATGGATCTATTTAGGGGACATATCCACACCCACTATTTTGTCCAAAGTATATAAATAATTGTAAGAACAATTGGTATACTCAATTAAGAGTTGAATTTTTTTTATTAACTAATAGAATTAAAAAATAAGATCACTTTATGCACATAACAAGACAATTTAAATATTAAAGCACCATAATTATGATATGGAAATAGAGACGAATGAATCTTTTTATAGTCAATGATGTTAGGAAACTTGGTTTGGATTTGAAAGTGGTTGATAGCAATATGAAACTACCTTGTACAACTATTTATGTAGGAGGCAGCTTATTATACCTCAAACCATACAAAACACATAAATACCTACCCTTTAAAACAAAATAAAAAATGAATAAATACACTTTTACCCCTCATTTGAAGTGACAAAAATAAGATTCCTTTATAAATAGGTATAAGATTTTAGTGTATGGTATCTTCTCACATGATCAAGATGTTTATCTACTCTTTCAACTCACTTTCATCCATAAATCCATTCTATATATTTACTACGTCTTCACATGTTTTATTAACCCAAATATTGAAATATGGACCCCACTTCTATCTTTTTCTAGGAGGTTTACATGGTTTAGTTGACAAAGTCTTGAAAGAGACAAGTTTTATTAACCTTTAGAAAAATATTGAACCATGGACCCCACTTCTATCGTTTTCTTTGACGTTTTACATGGTTTAGTGGGCAAAGTCGGTGAAAAAGGCAAAAAAGATGCTTTTTCGGTCCTTAGTGCAAAGTCGTTGAAAGAGATGGAAAGATGCTTCTGCATCCTAATCTGCCCTTTCCGCGCAGAAAGATTATCCAGTCATTCTCTGCTACGCACTTTGCTCACTTCTTTCTTTATTAAGATGCAATTCAACTTCATCTTCTCTGCATCATACCATTAGCTTTTTGTCTTTCAAGCATTTCTTATCTGTTTTCCTTGTTCTGTCCGCCTCAAATTTATAGCAAAGACTCAGCCTTAGCCTGGTTTATCAGCATTCTTCTTTGTTTCAATTTGTTTCTATGGCTGTCTCTTCTACCACTGGTGGACAACTCAAGTATGGCCTACGAAATGATTCTGATGGTCTAAGAATTGTCCTACCTACTTCTGCTTTTGATAAATTAATACCATCTGCTTCTACTTCTGTTCCATCCTCATCTGGATCGAAGCACATGCCCTACGATGTATTCATAAATCATTGTGGACAAGATGTGAAACACACGCTGGCCAGCAGTATCTACAATTCCCTAAATGCCACGGGACTGCGAGTGTTTTTGGACAAAGATGAGCTGAAGCATGGGGATTTCTTCCCTAAAGTTCTAGAAGAAGCCATGGCTAGTGCTTCACTTCACATAGCCATTTTTTCTGAGCATTATGCACAATCTCCCTGGTGTTTGGACGAGCTGGGATTTATGCTAAAAACCGGCACCAAAATTATCCCCGTTTTCTATCATGTTCAACCGGCTACTTTAAGATGGGCGATTAAAGGAAAAGGAACGTATGCAGATGCCTTATCTAAGCATGAAAGGAAGAGCAGGTACACCTCAAATACTCTTCCTAAGGCATTTACCTTATCAAATATTCTCAATTACTGTTTATTAATCTCTCCCCTTTTTGTTTGTCGTATATAGTAGAGCTGAGTTAAATTTCTTCTGTTCTGCTTGTATGCTGTTCCACCTGTTCAGCAATATTGGGAGCCATGCATGGAAAAGGGCACTCCAAAGTGCTTCATTTTGGTTTGGCGGCATCACTAAAAATATTGGGTACGTACCAAAAATACTCTTCCTTCCTGCAAAATTTAACATTAACGCCTGTTTAGACTTTTATTCTTATTTCTAATGGTAATATACTTGTGAAGGTAGGTTATTGTTCTTCTTTCAATCTTTGCATTTTAATTTTTAAGTTTTGTTTTTATGTTTTATTTAATTTTTTAAAAATAAAATTTAATTTTTTTTTTTATTGAACTTTTTTATTCAGTATATTAAAATTTAATACCTTAAGATATTTAAAATGGATTTTTAATTATAATATATTTATTCTTTAATATTTAAAATTTTAACATATTTATTATTTATAGATTAATAATTTATAAATTAAAATTTAAAATATATTTATATTATAATATTTTTAAATTTATTATAATGTATTTAAATTTAACAAAATATTATTTTATTTTTATTATTTTTAATTTAATACACCTAAAATATTTAAATTTTTTTCATCCCTAAATTGCAACCTTGGGGTTGCTCTCATTTATATATATTATAAAAAAAAGTTTATAGAGTCTAATTTCAAAAGCTCTATCATAGAGCCACCATTAAACCGAGTTATAAACAAAATCCTGGCACATACACCTTATCTTCCATCTAACTACCATTTTCAAATACAAAGCATAGAAAGAAACTTATAAACACCCAAACATCAAAACCCCATAGCATCCTCCGAGCTGTCATTGATGAACCATTAGCAACCTTCCACTATCCACTTCCACTAAACCATTAGCAGCCTTCCTACGTCTCTGTGTCTCCTGTAGCGGTTGGTTTAACTTTGATAAGTTTATCATGGTTTGGACAATTTTATGGATTTATTTAATTTTTTTTCCCTTGTCAAACTTGATAGGAATTTTATCTTGCCAAACACAAACACACTTGAAACTTCTGACATAGCTTATAAAGATTGGACACTGTAAACGTTCAGATCTGATGCTTATTGTACTTCTAGAAACATGTTTGCTATTTCTTATCAGTTCACTTATTTCTCAGAAGAATATTTTGGTTTTGATTAATCCTTTCTTATTTTGTTTGGTTAAAATACAGGCTTAACCTATAAATCACTTGAGTGATCAAGTCTGCCCGATTTGTGGGGATGATGTTAAGCTAACTGCTGACAACAATCTATTTTTACAGTGCACTGAGTGTGCCTTTCCTTTGTGCAGGCCTTGCTATGATTATGAGTGGAAAGATAGCAAACAATTCCAGCTGCAGTGTGAGACCAAATATCAGAGGCATCCAGGTTTGAGCTTTTGTGGATCACTCTCTATTTTGAATATTAAACTTTAAAACTCAAGATTTTAGAATAGTTAACATAGACAGAGTATTCGGTTTCTAATTATATTCATTCTTTGTGGGGGTCTAATTTAAAGAGGTCTCAAAGATGCATTGCTTTTAGCTAAACTCATTTCTCTCTCTGCCTTGCAAACATATTGACTATGGAACCTCAAACATGGTGTATCTAGGTGGAAGGTGATGAAGAAGATGGTGCTGGGGACTTGGGGAATGAGTAACATTACATGCTGCCTGGTAGCAGAAATGAAAAAACAGAGGATTCAGAGGCAATATTGCATTGGAATATGAGCTAAAACTCATGGCCCTGCTCACCAATGATCAAGTTGTTGGTTCAGGTGTGTGTTTGTAATATGCACTGCCACATGGGTTATTTTTTCCCATATAAGCTCATATCATTCTTTTGGACTTGACTCTTCCATGGCTATGTTTTCTTATAACCGTTAATATATGGACTGAATTTCATTTAGTCAATTGTAGGTGTCAGGATAATTGACTGAATCTCGGTGTCTGGATAATTGCCAACATTATACTTCGGACAACATTATTTTGGTGAACCACCTTCCAGCAGTGGTGTTTGTGCCTTTTTGCTTCTTTTGTTATCCTGTTTTCTCCGCTTGTTGAATGACATTGTTTTTTTCTAATGTATTAAATGAATTAAAAAAGCCACTGACATTGGTGTGCAAAACCTATAAAGATTTAATTTGTCTGCAAAATGTCTTTGTTTTCATATTGATATTCAGAAATACTGATGATTGATGTCTAAATGTGTTCAAGTAATTCTTTAGCTTCTGTGTGTTTGGAAATGTTGGCTGGAAGGAAGGAATAGATTGCTGGAAGCCAAAATAGGAAAAAATATGTTGCATATTAACAATGGTGGAGACTATCTTTCCGAAGGGAAGGGTGTCTTTAAACCGTGTGATTAATAATGGAGTAAACTGTAAATTGCTTTCTTCTACTTGCTTTGGACTATTATTTAGTCCTCTTTTTTTTTTTCAATGGTTTCTGCTTGCAATAAAATTCTATATATAACATGTTCATGTATTCTGCTCTTGTAGACTAGATTTCCACCATAGTTTGATCTTCACTCCGATAAAAAATTTCTTATTTTGAAATTTGTATTCTGAGCTGGCTTGAACCAAAGCAAAATTTGAGTGTCTCATTTTTGTTTAAAACTAAAAATGTTTATAATGCACCCCTGCACAATCACACCACACCACACTAATGGGTTGTAAGGTGTGGAGATTTGTGATGTGGTTGTGAATATGGGAACAATCACACTAAAGCACCCCTGCACCATTACACCACTAGCATTTGAACTAACTGAATCCTTAGTTAAATGTATCATAAATATAAATAATGCTAATGCTAGGTTCCTAGCATGGATGATTCAAAGTTCAAAGTCAGATAGTAGAAAATGTGGTGGCACTTACACAACTGCATCCAATTTTTTTAATCTTTAAATACAAGAATGAACAAATTTTGTAGATATTCTTCTTCAAGAATAGAAGGAATAGGAAGAGGAAGATTTCTCAGTGCACTGGCTTCAATGTTTTTGAAGTTAATAATACTCTGCCTTCCGTTTCAGGTTATAAATTTTTTGGTACACATCCAACTAAATATCAACTACCACGAACATATTCTAAGTTTAGCTGATAGATGTATTTCAGGTTGGCAAAGTATACTTGAATCAAGTAGGAAGTTTTTTGGGAGGTACCCAGGTCAATGCAAATTCCTGTATATGTGAATATTATTGTCTGTTTTCTATTTTGATAAATTGGTAGGTCATTTGTCATCACCAAGTTAAAATATTATGTTTTATAATGTAAGAAGTGTTGTTCTACAATCAAGTTAAAAGTGTTGCTTTCATAGGAGAGCATTAACCAGGAAAATATGTGGTACATGTCTGATTAAAAGCAATATTTATGTGTTCTTTTTGTGACAGGCTAGTAAACACTCTTATCATCTTTGTCACGTTGGTATAACATTATCAAATTAAATTCTTTAGACTCTCTCTTCTTTTATGTCAGAGTTTTGTGCCTTGCACCAAATGTGGCACTTGTTTTTGTGTGTGTATATTCCTAGTGTGTTTATTGTTTCTATACTGGCTGTGGCCTTTGACTGTTTTTAATTAAGCAAGAAGTGAACATTTAACATGTTATAATTGCACTGGACCTTTTTTTTTTTCAACATCAGTTTTAACCTCACCAAGGAACTCATAACCTCGTTCTACGTAATTGACAGCTTAGAGAGAGATTTCATTTTAATTTGACTGTGCTAGGCCTATCTGTTCTTTAAATAGAAAAGATACCTGCATGTCACTTTATGTAAGTTTACTGTATACTGCAATATTCTTTATAATCAGGTATTTCTATTTCAGTAAGAAAACAAGATAGTATGCAATTAGTATTGATGAAAGAATTTGTTATTGAAAATTACTTGGAAATACTATTATGTTAATTTATTCATCTAGGTAAAAAAACATGTTGACAAAAAGATCACATATTTGGACATAACCATCCACAAAAGATAAGATTGTATATTCCCACATAATATGATGTCTTTCTATACCAAATTTCACATGGTACTTTATTTGTGTATGTGACACCTAGCTTAATTTTATTTTTACATGTTATTTAATGGAAAAATATACTAGTACAGTTGGCTGCTCTGTTTATAGGTTCTTATTTTAAACTTATAAAAAATTCAATTTTTGTTTTTGCATGTGTATGATTTTAGAATTTATGATGGTTAAATTGTGAATTTTTGTACATCATCCTTTAGTGGTTTGTTGCTTGCTTGGATAGTTTAAACTCCTCCTTCTGTAGGTTTTAATAGCCTAAGAATATACTACAATTCTTAATGCTGAGCATGTTCAATAATAAGAATGAAATTTACATAATTTTTTCCCATGTGGATAAAGTCCTTCCTACTCTGGTAAAAGATTCAAATTATAATGTATTTTCTGTAGATTTTGTAGAACACTCAGGTAAATGCTTTAGGCTACCATTGCTTCATGATTTCCATTAAAATACGACCTTAGGTTTATATATGTGTTTGAGAAGTTCAACCAGGTTATGCTTGAGAAAGTCATAGTGTTACTTAGAGAGTTTTGTGGTTGGCATCTTGTTGAGTTTGGAAGAGGAATTATCTTCAATTAGATGGTAATGGAGGATAGATATAGTTTACCTAAAGAAGATTGAATCCTTCTTGAAAACACAGATTAAAAAAAAAAGACTGACCATCTTTATGGCCTCATAATAGAAGTAATGTTAATGAAATTAACATGTTCCTCCCTCTATTGATCTTCCCTGAACAATATCTTGTAATGGGCACTTCTTTTATGTTTCAAGAGAGTTTAATATACAATACAATCCGCTGAGCTCATTTCATGACTAGGACTTGAGCAATTGCCAAGTTAGGGTTAGGTCATGACTATTGCTAGAGTCAATTGTTGAATAAGAGTTGTGATATGAGGATCTCTTACTCATAGGATGCATTTTTTCTTAGATTGTCTGACCTAAGCAATGAAACTTCTATATGTCGTAACACGTAGCTTGAAAAATAGTATGTATCGACCTAATATATATTGCTTCCATTCACATAGGTAAGTGGTATAGTTGGTGTTTTATGTTGTAATATGTATGCATGGGCTCTAAAACATTGAACAAACATCACTACACTCCTATGAGCATTTTGGTCAAATAAATCTAATCATAGCATTGTATTTATTTTAATCTCTAACCATACTTTGTTACCAGAGTTTTATTATGTCAAAATTGAACTATGGGGATTTATGGGCTCTAAAACATTGAACAAACATCACTACACTCCTATGAGCATTTTGTTCAAATAAATCTAATCATAGCATTGTATTTATTTTAAGCTCTAACCATACTTTGTTACCAGAGTTTTATTATGTCAAAATTGAACTATGGGGATTTGTATCATGTGTTTATGCTGGAACTATTCTAGTGATGTGTGGTTATAAGGATGTTGTATATATGTGAGTTTTCGGAGGTGATTTTGTGGTGCAATAAGATTGGTTTGATTAATGGTGACTTTAAGGTTTAAAGTATGTAGGTATGGGATTAGGCCTCTTTAATTTGCATTCTTCATTATTTTTTCTTGTGAGACTAGTTTATATATATTTGTCCATCATTTGTTTGGTTATACATACACAAAGCATTATGCACAATAGGTGGGATAGTCCACTATCAAGCTTGGGAATACTTATGGATGAAAGACATCACCAAAGGGGTTTCTATTATGTCAAAATCAACCTAGATTTGATGTGGCCACATAACTAATGGGGAAATGTGAAACCAAGTCATAATAATCAAAGTTGTTCCTTGCCTAACACTAGGCCATGACACACAAGACTATAAGCTAACCTTCTTTGTACTTTTTTTGTCTAAATAACTTAAGATTATTGTAACCCTAGCCATTGAAGGAATCATTTGTAGCTCTCTTAACCCTACAATAAATCCTTACTTGAAAATCCAATCTTTTTCTTTGATACATGAGTTTAACATGCTTAGGAAGAAATTAATGGTGCATGATGTTTGAGTAATGTAGGACTTGCAGATCTCGATATTTACATTCTTTGGTGAACCATATTGATGTTTTGGTAATATATGACTTGCATCTCAATGTTTTGGTAATATATGATTTGCATCTTGATGTTTTGGTAATATATGACTTGCATCTTGATATTTTCTTAGCTCTAGTACACTTGCATGGGTGAGCGTTTAGGATGAACATTCTGGTATTGACGTTTGATGTGTTAACATCCTAAATATCTGTGATAGTGAAGAAACTCTACACATTGGAATGACTACTTGTAAAGAGTCATGTAGAAAAGCTACATATACAAATGCAATAAATCATATGAAATACATATACTAGATATTAATATATTACTCAAAGACCAAACAACTTTATGACTTGCCCAAACTATTCTCTAGATTTTAGAAGTTATGACAAAATGTTTAAAGTTAATAATTTTAATTTTTAAATATATTGACATGTTTTAATATGAGCATCCAAATTAACTTTTACATTACACAATAGCTAATTAAGTTGTGGGTTTGATTTTTTGAGACCTTTGGCATTTAATTAAAGCCTCAAAGTCTTAGTGTTATGTAGTTGGATGCATTCTTAGGTGAAGAGTTATGAATACTTAAATCCTTAAAATCCTCTTGCTCATTCTAAACTCTACACTCCTTGTTCTCCCTAGAGAAAAGACCTTTGAGTCCATTGAATTTTAAGTGTATTATATACTTCTCCAATACTCTTGCCACATCATATCTATTGAAATGGCTTGTTTGGTTTATGTTGTGTCCTTTTTTGAGGACACATGTTGCATTTTTATTGACACTTTACCAAGCTTAAGAAAAGCACAAATAAGAACCTATAAAAAGAGCAGCCAACTGTACTGCACTTCACCAGTAAGGTCGTCACAAGAAGAAACCTCACTTGCTCAACCTATGAAAAGGAGATGCTAGTCATCCTTCACATAGTCAACAAATGGTGTGAATACCTTGTTGGACGATACTTCTACATTAAAATAAAACATCATAAACTTAAGTAAGTTTTGAACAATACCTCTCTTCCCATAAATAGTAGAAGTGGGTCATAAGATGATGGATTACAACTGTGATTGTCTACAAAAGAGGAAAAGATAATGTTGTACCAGATGTGGTCTCTTATCAATATGAAAACCACATAACTCTATGTGCATTATCATTACCCACCATCAAGTGGATATGTAAAGTACACCAAAAATGCTAACAAAATAATCACAGTTTATGGCTCATCCATCAAGTGTCCACTAATCCATCTTCTAAGAAAATTTATTCTTGGGACATATGCTATTTAGGGTATAAGGGTTGTCTTGAATTGAACTCCCAGTCAACTCTAGAATTTTTTTCTTGAGCTACACGCCTCTTCATTATTTAGCCACTCCAGTACCCTAAAAACATATGAAAGGATTCATTAAAATTTTGTCTAGGAGGGTTTGACATATAACATTTCAAAATTATGGAGGAATGTGAGATCTATCAATGCTATAAAGGAGAAATTGTCATGTCCTAGTTCTACTACAACCACTACCTATTTCCCTCTAGGTGTGGACCAACATCTCCCTGGATTTTATCAAAGGTCTCCCAAAGTTAGGAAGGAATTCAATTATTCTAGTGGTGGTAGATCACCTCTCTAAATATGCCCATTTATGTGCCCTAGCCTATCCTTACACTTCCTCTACTATCTCCCAAACCTTTATTGACTACATCTTTTGCTATCATGGTATTCTTGCTTGTATTGGTAGTGACTGTGATCTAATTTTTAGTAGCCACCACTAGCAAGGAATTTTCACAAGACACAGTACCCAACTTAAAATGAGTTCTATATACCATCTATAAATAGATTGTCAAATAGACATTGTTAATAAGTGCTTAGACATCAATCTACATTATTTCACTTTAGATCAATAGCATTAGATCAAAGTAGTTATCATTTATAGAATAATGGTACAATACCACTTATCACACTACAAATAGGATGACATAACATATGAATCTATTTATGGTCAACCACCACCATCTCTCTAGACATACATTCCTAGTAGTTCTAAGGTACAAGTTGTTGACTCCACTCTTTGCACATGAGATGATAGTCTTTACACCCTCAAAGCCAACTTGCATGCCACCTAAAACCTCATGAAGTAATAGGTTTATGAGCATCATTCAAAATGTTCTATTGACATTGGATACATGGTCTTTCTCCAACTTTTAGCCTAATAAATAGACCTTCTTGAAGCTGAAAGATCATAAAAAACTAGCCCCCAAGTTTTATGGATCATATAAGTTTTATAGAAAATTGGTTATGTAGCTTACAAGTTGGAGCTACCTTCTTCTTCCAATCTCCATATTGTTTTTCATGTCTCTTGTTTAAAGGAATTCCTTGGGCAACATGTTCATGCCTAGACTACCTACCAAAGCTTGACACTGAACAATCTATCCTCATGGAACCTAAGTCTATCATAGACAAGTGATCACAATAGACTCACAATCACACCATCATCGAGGTTATAGTACAATGGCATCATATGCAACCTAAATATGTAGTATGGGAGTAATTACCCTAATTAGAACACCAATTTCCTTGTCTCAAGCTTTTAGGATATAGGATAAATCTTTTTGAGTGAGAGGGTATGTTAGAATCCTTCCTCCTAACTATTTACTTTTGTATTAGGCATTATTAATAAAATATTGGATGCATATGTTTTGTTCTAAGTCATCCCTTTAGGTAATTGATATTATGCCACATGCATCGAAAGTGGTAGTTCTCATCAATAGAATTATTTTAAATAGAGGGGTTAGGAAAGAGGAAAGATCATCTAGCATTTCTTAAATAAGTTTTCCTCCTCAAAGAGGCCCATAATATTTTGTAATGTGATTTTATGATTTGAATACACTATTGCTCTTTTTGTTTCATTTGTGGTGCATATAATTTTTCTACGTTTCTATTATTTGGCTATTTGTTGAAGGATCTAACATATGAATGCATTAACTGAGTACAATTAGACATTGGAATGTTGTTTGGGGAATATATATATGTGTGTGTGTGTGTGTGTGTGTGTGTGTGTGTGTGTGTGTGTGTGTGTGTGTGTGATCTTGTTGAGCATTCTAGGTACTCACGTTTTAGAGTCAGCGTGGATCAGCCATAGAAAGTAATTGCTTTCATTGTCTAAATGACTTCTATTTGATCATTTTTACCATACAAATGCATCTTTCCTTAATAGGGTGCTCAATGGGGCAACAATTTTACTACATCCTTTGAAAAATTTCCTATAATAGTAAGTGAGACCCAAGAATCCTTGAATACTTTTGAGAGTTTTGGGTTTTGGCTAATTTGAGCAAAGCTTGGCAAGGGCATCCTTTAAAAATAGGAAATTTTGATGGAGCCTTTCATATGCATCTATTCTTACTTTCCTACACTATTGATTCCTAGATTAATAAATGAATCGATACTAAGGAAAACAATTTTTAACAGATAATCTTTTTCCTAATCTACTAAAACAAACAAAGCTAAATCTAAATTAAAATAGTAAATCCACAATTGGAGATAAATGTTTCAAATATGAAGCTAGGTTGATAATAATAGTGGATTCCTCAAAATTCCAAATTCCTTCTTTCTTGTTGCTTCTTTTATGATCACCTAACTATGGGTCAATAACTATGGAAATGATAGGCTTAACAAAAGAAGATTGATATACCGGGACAAGGAGAATACTAGTTTTGCAAGATCTAGTATGAAATCTTGATATCAATGATCTCACAAAACCTTCTTATAGAATTTGGGATGCTACTAGAGGCTTCACAAGAATTGAACCTTTCAAATGACCAAAATATATAGTGACTAGGGATGATTACTACACAAAATATATCTAAATTTATCAAATTGGAAGATTCCAAGTATAAGAGGAAGTCATGTATTTGAATATAATTATGTGTGTGAAGGAAAAGACAAAGGTTGCCACTTCACTTCAAGTAGCTAATTTTGAAAGTAAAGAAGTCATTGCAAAGGACATACGTTTGCCAAAATGAACACATCACTCATCAAGGTAAACACTTGTTTTCCATCTAAACCAAGTGGTGACCTCATAACTAAATGGAAAACATCAAGTTTTTGGGAAAATCGAGAGTACAACCAATCAACAACTAATAAATGGAACACAAAGGAAACATTTGGAAGTTCTAAATGGTTGACTGGTGCAGCCATCCTGAAAGACACATGTCAAATGTCACACAAACATTTTTCATGCCTTGTAGGCTCAATTTTGGGATACTAATCATCACTAGATTTACGATGTTAGGATGTTCATTTTTGGGCACTAACAAGGTTATATCTATAGGTGCAAACTTGACAATGTCACTTCCATAGTCATAGCTAGATGAAACCAAAACCTTTAAAATTCAAATTCAAATTTTATTCTATTGACTCTCACCTACTAGGCATTATGAGCCAACCTAGTGCATGTTTGTGTTGATTTGCGTGCTTAGTTGTTGCATTTAAAGACTTCCATGCACATTCATTTAAAATCATGCTAGGATGTTGAAGATCACCTAAGAGTTAACACAAACTTGTCTTTGAGCACTTATGAGAACATTCTAGTAGCATTTATTAGAGCACATAATCTTAGGTCTATTGTATGCTTTGTTGATGTATTTGATCCTTCCCTCAAAGCCATAAAGATAGTCTATTAGGGGTCTAGCTAAGGGGGACCTGACCCTCACAAATCAACAAATTCTTTAAAGTTGTTCCTAATCACCATTGTTCCTTATGCACATTCAAACATTAAAAATTAAGGCAAGTGATTTCGAACAGTCAATTGTCTATTGGGTGATATTTGTGAGTTACAATTTAGCTCTCCACATATATTCAAGTCTACACTCACAAAGATTAGGTTTGCAGTCACATAGGTGAACTTGATTAGAGAACAATCAATTTGCAAAGTCTATATGATCTTAAGTTGAACAAGCTCTAAAATTCTACACCTTCTAAATCAACTTCTTACTCTATTAAAACATGTCTCTATCATCAAATTTCAAATTAAATTCACATTTAATTTATTTTAATTTCCAAATTTAATTTCGATTTTCAATTATCAATCCAAACTCTAAATTCTAAACTTTTATTATTATTTAATTATTTAATCTAAATAAATTGTAATGAAAAACATAATTATCTTCACTACAAATCTACTTTATAAATAATGAATATTTTTAAAATTACATAAATTTTCCAAAGAAATAATGATACAATATAAAAAATGGATTAATAATTATTTATAATTTTATCATAATGTTAAATTATTCAGATTTTAATTGTAATTTTCATTTCTCATAAGCTCCATCTCAGAGCCCGTCGGATTTTCTGTCAGAGACAGTGTTCAATGGACCCATTAAATTTCAGACCTCTCTACAATAAGACAGCAACCTTCATAGAATCTCAGCGAAATTGTTGATCTGCGGAATTTCTTTTTCTAGAAGGAATAAACTTAATTTCTTAAAAAAAAACTCACAGAACATCCATCGAAATGGACTGTTATCTAATAGTTATAAAATAATAAACTAATCAAATCTAAACTTGACAGAATTACTTTCAACAAAATTAATTGCAGCAAAATGGAATGGAATAGAAAAGACACCCATGAACATTAGATTCCGACCTGATGAACATAAAATGAATAGTCATGATTACAGAGTAATCCAAGAAAAATATAAAAAGTAAATGGGAAGAGTTTAAACCACACAATGTGATTTGGATTCTATTCTATATTGATTAGAACATCTATAAATGTGATTTGGACTATATTCTATATTGATTACAACATATATAAATGTGATTTAAATTATTCTATATCGATCACAATATACCAACTATTTCTGTACAAAATATTTATAAAAAATTCTAAACGACTTAACAAGCAACTATTGCCTTCAAATTTCATATTCTAATTGCCCAGTATGAAAGAGATTTCTTCAGCCTACAAAGCAGAACTTTGCTTAACGCGCACGCAGTTTGCAGTTTTTCTTTTGGACATTTCTCAAAGTAAACATTTGAAATGTGAACATGAAATATTCCATGTCCCATTTAGCCTTCAATAGCTGCAACATGCTTTTCAAGGTATCAAACCAGAGATGTTATTCGTATCGCCAAGTCCAAATCAGTTAAGCAAGTTTCCAGAATATGAATAATAATTGTAATAGTCGAAGAAGACTAGCCATCAACATGATATTCAACCTCAGAAATAAAGAAGATTTCCTTTTGGAATTCACATCAACAATGGAATTTCATAATAGAACAGCTGAAACAGTGGGAAAGCGTAGCTTATTTAGATATTCGGTGTCCTTTTCATTGCATCTCAGAAATCTAGCTGTCATGCCATTTTGTTCACATTTGGATATGCATAATGACAAGCTTGAAATTTAAGAAAAAGCTAAAGCCATTAGTAAGATATTCAGCCTAAAATAATAAGATATTCAGCCTAAAAAATAAAGGAGATTCCATTTTGGAATTCACATAATGACAGGCTTGAAATTTAAGTAAAAGTTAAAGCCAATGGATCAATTGTTATAGTGACGTTTCGCTTTCTTGAAAAAGAGTTAATTCATACATCATACAACAAAGAACAGTCGATTGAATTTCCCAGTCTAAATAAGGTTGTATAGACAAGTACGGCATCTCAACTTGCACGTCAAAATTATGTCTTATTGGATTGATCCACAATATTGTCATAGTTATTTAATAGTTAAAGGTAAATTTTGGCTAATAAAAGTAAGATAATTATTTACCACTTTTCGATTCGATAGGGATGACATGTAAAATTGCTATTGATTGTTGAACAATATAATATTTAAATAGAGTTATCAAGGAGGACCATTGAATTTTCAAGGTCGCAATAAAATCTTTTAAGAAAAAAACACATCTATGATGTTTGAGTGAAAGTGAAAGTGGATAATATGTAAAATGATGAGGTGTAGTGTACTTGATGGTACATAAGACTTTAACTAAGTTGAACCCCAAAAAGTATACACATAGTGTGAGGTGTAAAAAATGAATGATGATTATTAAGTTGATTTCCACAACACATGTAAGCATATTTTTTAATAAAACATGTGTTTAAATGGAATCATGATGTGTGAGGAAGTTATGGAGTTGTGATTTTGTTGGTTCATGTGATGCATATAAAGATGAAGCTATTTAAAATTGAGGTTAAATGGGTTTATGCTGCATAAGGCAATCATGGAGTTGTGACTAAGTTGGCCCCCATAATGTATGCAAGCATAAAAGTATGTATAATTAAGAATGGAGTCATAAAGTGTAAAACAATATTGATATTGTGACCAAGTTGTTCCCCATAACATATACCATCTCAAATTGAGTGGATATTAAATATTGTTGTGGATTCAATTTGAAGAGAGGATGAAGTGTCCCACTTGTTTCATATTCTTGTTCTAGAGTGCAATTACATCCATCAAAGGTGAGCCTTATAATTGAAGTCTTGTTTTAACAAAATTATGAATTGATTAAGGCTTTGTGATCCTGATTTTACTAACCCTAATTAGGATAATTTGGTTGTGGATACCTTAAAGGATATGTTTATGTTCTAATACCTTGGTTGTTGATGATTAAACTAATAATTGATAATTTATTTATATTGACTTCATGGTGTTGTGATTCCATGTGAGTGCATGTATGCATGTCATAGCTACATATAAAATTATCAAAATAAATTTAAGTAGAAGGAGATGTGATTAGTTCCATGGAAGGTATTTTTTAGTGCACATCCCTTAAGTTAGTTATATTGAGTAATTAATTATATTAGGTAATGAGTAGGCATACCCTCAGGTGGATATGTAAAGTACACTAAGAATGCTAACAAAATAATCACATTCAATGGCTCATCTATCAAGTGTCCACGAATCCATCTTCTAAGAAAATTTATTCTTGCAACGAATGGTATTTAGGGTAAAGGGTTGTTTTGAATTGTGTAAGGAAGCTAAGATAGCGGAACAACTTCCTACACAAATCTTGAGGGGAGGGATATGTAGAAACTTTCATATCTTTACAATAGTCACAGAAATAAACACAAATAGCAATCATACCAAAACACAGTAATTACATGGGGAAATCATTTTGGGAGAAAAACCCCACACTCCAAAGCCACCCAATATGTTATTTAGGAATCAAGAAGATTAGAATATACTTGTAGAGCAAGCTTTCATAGGATTATAACCAACTATAGATCCAGAGGCAACTCAACATCTATAAAACTCTTACACACAACCTCCATCTCAAGCTCCTAATATATAGGAGTACAATACAGTAAACTGTCAACGTTAATTACAAAACCATGTGCCAAAACCACCCAAAAGTGGCACCCAAATTATCTCCAATAAAAGATGCCTTGTTCCAAATCACACACCAGCATGTGTAACTCTCTCCTTTACATCTCTTTTAAGTGTCCAACACGTTTTCACATTTCCCAAAATAGGAGGTCCAACTTCTAGAGGCCTTAACTTTTGATCTGAATGTCTGATTGACGAATTGTTTGATGCGTTGGAAAACTCGTGAAGAGATCTATTGAGATATAACTAAATTTATTGGTTACAACAACTTTCAAGGAATTTAGGGACCTCTAAGTGCCTTAAATATGAGTTCAAACCTTTTTCCGGGTGTTTTAAAAAATGGAAACTTTAATATCTTGCATTCTAAGTATGATCTTGAGTCAAAACTCACCCAAGATGTTTACTTGGCAGTTCCATAGCTTTTGGGAAAATTTCGTGTCCATTCGTGCTCAAATGTAGAGTTACTAAAAATAGTAAGCCCTATCATTTTTAACCCCTTTTGGAAACTTTGAAAGTCCTAAACCATTTTTCAAGATAAAGGGTATTCGAAAAGACCAAAATTGGGAAGAATAGAAACCTTTTTGTAGTTGCAAGGTTGAGAAACCTTTCCTAACAAATTGAACTCCTTGTCAACTATAGAATTCGTTTTCTTGAGTTACATGCCTCTTCATTATATAGCCACTCTAGTTTCCTAAAAACATATGAAAGGATTCATTAAAATTTTCTCTAGGAGGGTTTGAAATATAAAAAAAATAAAAATGGAGGAATGTGAGATCTACCAATGCTATAAAAGTAAAATGGTCATTTCCTGGTTCTACTACAACTACTACCTATTCCCCTCTAGGTATGGACCAACATCTCCATGGATTTTATCAAAGGGCTCCCAAAGTTAGGAAGGGGATCAATCATTCTAGTGGTGGTAGATCACCTCTCTAAATATGCCCATTTATGTTCCCTAGCCCATCCTTATACTTCCTGCACTATCTCCCAAACCTTTATTGGCTAGATCTTTTGTTGTCATGGTATTCTTGCTTGTATTGGTAGCTAGTGACTGTGATCCAATTTTTAGTAGCCACTACTAGCAAGGAATTTTCACAAGACACGATACCCAACTTAAAATGAGTTCTATATACCATGTACAAATAGATTTCCAAATAGACATTATTAATAAGTGCTTGTAGATCTATCTACACTATTTCACTTTAGATCAACATCATTGGATCAAAGTAGTTACCATTTGTAGAATAATGGTATAATGTCACTTATCACACTACAACTAGGATGACATACCATATGAATCTATTTATGGTCAACCACCACCATCTTTCTAGACATACATTCCTAGTAGTTCTAAGGTACAAGTTGTTGACTCCACCCTTTGCACATGTGATGATAGTCTTTGCACGCTTAAAGACAACTTGAATGCCACCTAAAACCTCATGAAGCAATAGGTATATGAGCATCATCCAAAATGTTGTTGACATTGGGTACATGGTATTTATCCAACTTTCAGCGTAATAAATAGACCTTCTTGAAGTTGAAAGGTCATAAAAGACTAGCCCCCAACTTTTATGGCTCCTATAAAGTTTTATAGAAAATTGGTTATGTAGCTTAAAATTTGGAGCTACCTTGTTCTTCCAAGCTCCATATAATTTTTCAAGTCTCTTATTTAAATAAATTCCTTGGGCAACATGTTCATGCCTAGACTACCTACCAAAGCTTGACACTAAACAATCTATCCTCATGGAACCTAAGTCTATCATGGACAAGTGATCACAATAGACTTGAGAAATCACACCATCATCAAGGTTATAGTACAATGGCATGGTATGCAACCTAAATATGTAATATGGGAACAACTACTCTAATTACAACACCAATTTCCTTGTCTCAAGCTTCATAATAAATCTTTTTGAGTGTGAGGGTATGTCAGGATCCTTTGGGTCCTAACTCTTTACTTTTGTATTAGGCATTATTAATAAATTCTTTGATGCACATGTTTTGTTAGTCATCCCTTTAGGTAATCTTTATTATCCCACATGCATGGAAAGTGGTAGTTCTCATCAATAGAATTAGTTTAAATAGAGGGCTTATGAAAGAGGAAAAATCATATAGCATTTCTTAAATAAGTTTGCCTCCTCAAAGAGGCCCACAATATTTTGTAACATGATTTTATGATTTGAATATAATATTGCTCTTTTTGTTTCATTTGTAGTGCATATAATTTTTCTAGATTTCTATTGTTTGGCTAATTTTTTTAAGGATCTAACATATGAATGCATTAACCAAGTACAATTAGACATGGGAATGTTGTTTGGCCTAATATTTTCTATATTTATGTGATATCATTTAGCATTCTAGTTACTCAAGTTTTAGAGTTGGCGTGGATTAGCCCTAGAAAGTAATTTCTTTCATTGTTTGAATGACTGCTATTCGACAACTTTTACCACACGAATGCATCTTTCCTTAATAGGGTTTATCAATGGGGCAGCAATTTTACTATATCCTTTGACAAATTTCCTTTAATAGTCAGTGAGACCCAAGAATCCTTGAAGACTTTTGAGAGTTTTGGGTTTTGGCTAATTTGAGTAAATCTTAGCAAGGACATCCTTTAAAAATGGGAAATTTTGATTGATCCTTTCATATGCATCTATTATAACTTTCCTACACTATCGATTCCTAGATTAATAAATGAATTTATACTAAGGAAAACAATTTTTAATAGACAATCTTTTCCTAATCTACCAAAACAAACAAAGCTACATTTAAATTAAAATAGTATCCACAGTGGGATCTAAATATTTCAAATATGAAGCTAGGTTGATAATAATAGTGGATTCCTTAAAATTCCAAATTCCTTCTTTCTTGTTGCTTCTAGTATATGATCACCTAACTATGGGTCAATCTCTAGGGCAATGATAGGCTTAACAAAAGAGGATTGATATGTTGGGACAAGGAGAATACTAGTTTGGCAAGATGAAATTTTGATAGCAATGGTCTCACAAATTTGGGATGCAACTAGAGTCTTCACAAGAATTGGCCTTTTCAAATGACCAAAATATATAGTGGTTAGGGATGATTACTACATAAAATATATCTAAATTTATCAAATTGGAAGAATCTAAGTATAAGAGGAAATCATGTATTTGAAGTTAAATTATGTGTGAAGGAAAAGAACAAGGTTTTCGCTTCACTTCAATAGCTAATTTTGAAAGTAAAGAAGTCATTCCAAAGGACATGTGTTTGCTAAGGTGAACACATCACCCATTAAGGCGAACACTTGTTTTCCTTCTAAACCATGTCGTGAGCTCATAACTAAATGGAAAACATCAAGTTTTTAGGAAAATCGAGAGTACAACCAATCAACAAATAATAAATGGAACACAAAGGAAACATTTGGAAGTCATAAATGGTTGACTGGTGGAGCCACCCCTGAGAGACACATGTCAGATGTCACACAAACATTTTTTCATGCCTTGTAGGCTTACTTTTAGAATACTGATCATCACTAGATTTACCATGTTAGGATGTTTATTTTTAGTCCCTTACAAGATTATATCTATAGGTGAAAACTTGACAATGTCACTTCCATAGTCATAACTAGATGAAACAAAATCTGTTAAAATTTAAAATTAAAATTTATCCTATTGACTCTCACCTACTAGGCATTATGAGCCAACCTAGAGCATGTTTGTGTTGATTTGTGTGCTTAGTTGTTGCATTTAAAGACATTCACTCATTCATTTAAAATCATGCTAGGATGTTGAAGATCACCTAAGAGTTAACACAAACTTTTCTTTGAGCACTTATGAGAACATTCTAGTAGCATTTATTAGAGCACATAATCTTAGGTCTATTGCATGCTTGTTTGATGTATTTGATCCTTTCCTCAAAGCCATAAAGGTAGTCTATTAGGGGTCTGGTTAAGGAGGACTTAACCCTCACAAATCAACAAATTGTTTAAAGTTGTTCCTAATCACTATTGTTCCTTATGCACATTCAAACATTAAAAATTAAGGCAAATGATTTCCAATAGTCCATTGTCTATTGGGTGATATTTGTGAGTTACAATTTAGCTCTCAACATAGATTCAAGTCTACACTCACAAAGATTAGGTTTGTAGTCACATAGGTGAACTTGATCAGAGAACAATTAGTTTGCAAAATCTAAGATCTTAATTTGAACAAACTCTAAAATTCCTACACCTTCGCAAATCAACTTCTTACTCTGTTAAAACACATCTCTATCATTAGATTTCAAATTAAATTTACATTTAATTTATTTTAATTACAAATCTACTTTATAAATAATGTATATTTTTAAAATTACATAAGTTTTTGAAAGAAATAATGATACAATATAAAAACGGATTAATAATTTTTTATAATTTTATCATAATGTAAAATTATTCAGATTTTAATTGTAATTTTCATTTGTCTCATAAGCTCCATCAAAGAGCCCGTCGGATTTTATATCAGATACAGTGTTGAATGGACTTATTAAATTTTGACGACCTCTCTACAAGTTTTCATCCTATAATAAGACAGCAGCCTCCATAGAATCTCAGGCGAATTGTCGATCTACGGAATTTCTTTTTCCAGACGGAATAAACTTAATTTCTTTTAAAAAACAGAACATCCATAGAAATGGACTGTAATCTAATAGTTATAAAACAATAAACTACCTGATGAACATAAAATCAATAGTCATGATTACTAAATCCAAGAAAAATATAAAAAGTAAATGGGAAGAGTTTAAACAACACAATGTGATTTAAATGTGATTTGGATTCTACTCTATATTGATTACAACATATATATAAATGTGATTTGGATTCTATTTTATATTTGATTACAACATGATTTAAATTTTATTCTATGTCGATCAAAATATACCAACTATTTCTGTACAAAATATTTATAAAAAATTCTAAATGACTTTCAACTTTTCAGAATAACAAGCAACTTTTGCCTTCAAATTTTATACTCTAATTGCCAAGCATGATAAAGATTTCTTCAGCCTATAAAGCAGAACTTTTCTTAACGTGCACGCAGTTTGCAGTTTTTCTTCTGGAAATTTCTCAAAGTAAACATTTCAAATGTGAACATGAAATATTCCATGTCCCATTTAGCCTTCAATAGCTGCAACATGCTTTTCAAGGTATCAAAAAAGAGAGTTATTCGTATCGCCAAGTTCAAATCAGTTAATCAAGTCTCTAGAATAAGAATAACAATTGTAATAGTCGAAGAAGACTAGCCATCAGCAAGATATTCAACCTCAGAAATAAAGGAGATTTCATTTTGGAATTCACATCAACAATGGAATTCCATAATAGAGCAGCTGAAACAGTGGGAAAGCGTAGCTTATTTAGATATTCGGTGTACCTTTCATTGCATCTCAGAAATCTAGTAGTCATACCACTTTGTTTACATTTGGATATACAATATGACAAGCTTGAAATTTAAGTAAAAGCTAAAGCCATTGACAAGATATTCAGCCTAAAAAATAAAGGAGATTCCATTTTGGAATTCTCATACTGAAAGGCTTGAAATTTAATTAAAGGTTAAAGCCAATGGATCAATTGTTATAGTGACACTTCGCTTTCTTGAAAAACAGTTAATCCATACATCATGAACAGTTGATTGAATTTCCTAGTTTAAATAAGGCTGTATAGACTGTTGTTTTAAACATCATCCACTTCAACATTCAAATGTCAATTTTGGCCAATAAAAATAGGACAAATATTTAACCACTTTTTTGTTATAGATGAGGTGTAAAATTACTATTGACTAGTTGACCATTGAAGTGGATGGTGTTTAAGTAGAGCTTGTATAGACAAGCATGACATCTCATCTTGCACGTCAAAATTATGCCCTACCATGGATTGATCCACAATATTATCATAGTTAGTCAATAAGTCAAGGTTGTTTAATAGTTAAAGGTAAATTTTGGCCAATAAAAGTAAGATAACTATTTACTATTTTTCTGTAGGCATTGTCATGAACCACAATCATCTAAGCGAATGTTGATTACACAATGGAGTGAAAGCAATAAAATTGCAATACATAAGCTATGCACAAGATGAGTACAAATAGTGAGAGAGGTTGAGTCGACTCAGAAGTCGACTTCAACACTCAACTAGAGGTGGAAGAGGGTTTCCACTAAGTGGTGTAAGAGTGGAGACACATATCTTGGAGAGTTGTGTCAAACTCTCCAAGTCATCACACAACCCACCTAAGTAGGCTTACGACACATGTATTTTACCCATGTGAGGTAAAATATACACTAATAGGGATGACGTGTAAAATTGCTATTGATTGTTGAAGAGTGTGGTATTTAAATAGAGTTTTCAAGGAGGACCATTGAGTTTTCAAGGTAGCAATAAAATCTTTTAAGAAAAAACACATCTATGATGTTTGAGTGAAATTGGATAATATGTAAAATGATGAGGTGTAGTGTACTTGATGGTACGTAAGAATTCAACTAAGTTGAACCCCACAAAGTATACACATAGTGTTAGGTGTAAGGAATTAATGATGATTATTAAGTTGGCTTCCACAACACATGTAAGCATATTTTTTAATAAAACATGTGTGTTTGAATGGACTCATGATGTGTGAGGAAGTTATGGAGTTGTGATTTAGTTGGTTCATGTGATACATATAAAGATGAAGCTATGTAAAATTGAGTGGAAATGGGATTATGCTACATAAGGCAATCATGGAGTGGAGACTAAGTTGCTCCTCATAATGTATGCAAGCATAAAAGTATGATTAACTAAGAATGGAGTCATAAAGTGTAAAACAATCATGATATTGTGACCAAGTTGTTCCTCATAACATATACCCTCTCAAATTGAGTGGATATTAAATTTTGTTGTGGATTCAATTTGAAGAGAGGATGAAGTGTCCCACTTGTTTCATATTCTTGTTCTAGAGCAATTACATCCATCGAAGGTGAGCCTTATCATTGAAGTCTTGTTTTAACAAAATTATGAATTGATTAAGGCTTTGTGATCCTGATTCTGCTAACCCTAATTTGGATAATTTGGTTGTGGATAACTCAAAGCATATGTTTATATTCTAATACCTTGGTTATTGATGATTAAAGTAATAATTGATAATTTATTTATATCAACTACATGGTGTCGTGATTCCATGTAAGTGCATGTGTACATGTCATAGGTACATATATTTATCAAAATAAAGTTAAGTAGAAGGAGACGTGATTGGTTCCATGGAAGGTATTTTTTAGTGCTTATATGTCTCCATTTGAATTCTTTGCAATTTCTATCCCCTAGATTTGGTTATTTCTAAGTTCTTCAAAAGTGTTGAATTTGCCCACATTTGTTAGATTCTTCTCAATCTTAAAGCAAAACAACCTCTCAAGTTAGAAAGTTTAATTTTTTAAGATAGACACATATCATGCTATTATAGATAAGAATTTGGATTATGTACCTAGGAATATGATATTATAATGTATATTTATTGATGGAGATGTTGACATGTTGTGCACATCCCTTAAGTTATTTATATTGAGTAACTAATTATATTAGGTAACGAGTCTAGGGATACACAAGTTTTGTGGTTTACCCCTCCATTATTTTGTTAGGAGGTGGTCTATATAAATGATGTAAATATTAGTGTAAGGATATGTGTAGAGTATGTTATGTATTTGGGATCTCTTGAATATATAGTGTGGAGTGGTTTCTTCAAAAGGACTATTGTATGTGTTACCCTATCGTAAGGGTTTATTCTAATTATGCATATATTAGATATCATGGTATCTTGGCTCATGAGCATCTCTTGTGTTATGTGTGGTATATCTTCTACATTGTCCTATTTCCATTATTATGCGTGGATATTATCAAGTGGTATCATAGACGTGATTTGGGAAAAGGTGAGGTTGAAACCCTAATTTTTATGCATGGATATATCTTCTACATTGTCCTATTTCCATTATTATGCGTGGATATTATCAAGTGGTATCATAGACGTGATTTGGGAAAAGGTGAGGTTGAAACCCTAATTTTTGAATATTTGTATATATCTCACAAATGAATTCAATTTTTTTGATAATATTTTTATTAAATTTTGAGAACCAAATAAGAAATACACAATCTAAAATTCAACTTCTAATCATAAAAGTTGAGTGAGTTATTACAATTTTAGTTTTTTTAGAATTTTCCTCTACATGTTGCAAATAATGATTTTTTTTTTCGAGTTTATATTTTGGGAAGGATCATCAAAATTCATTAGGGGTCTATTATTGGCATTTTTAGTTTTGAGACTCACAACATCATGAAATGATCTAGTCAAAGTTGGGTCATTGATATGGATAGAAAGATGATCTATTCATGGAAGTGGAGATTAATTAGAATGGTGGAACCAATATAAAAGATCTTATGGTTAAAATATATTATGGAAAGCATGTTTTTCTATACAGCTAGAAAGTGAAGCTAAACATTGGTATGTGCCATTGCATAATGACATTCATTCCTTGAATGTACTAGAAAAAGATTTTTTAGATAGATGGGAACCAAAAGAAATAATAGAAGAAGAATAAGGAGAATAGGACGATGAAGAGAAAATTAAGGATAAAATTATATGCATTTTAGCTACAAGGGAGATTAAATTCTTCAATTCCTTGGATGTATTCAAAAGGCAAAGGTTATTGTTTCTATAAACCTTAGTAGCGTGTATAATTTCATCAACATGGAATTAGACAAGAAACTATAGGTACAATTAAAGAAAATCAAGAATAGTCAAATAAATGGTAAGGATATTCAAATTTTTGAATATTTGAAGTCCTTGATGGATAAATATGTTTTGCATTCAAACTTTTATGATTTGGATATGGATGGGTTGTATATTGTTCTTGGATTTCCTTGGTTAGAATCTTTAGGGACAAAAAATTTTAATGTGCAAAAGAAGTTCATAAAGATTTGGCATAGAAATAAAAAAGTTACATTACTGGATATTGCACATAATGAATACCCAATAAAATTGAAGGTAAAGAAAGTTAGAGAATTTATTAAATATTGTACCAAAGAATCAAAGGACAAACAAGAGGAACACGATGTAGATAAAAAATAGATATATACTATTTCTCTTTGTGAGCCAAAAAAAAGTGGCAACAAATGCTCAAGAACCAAATAAGGATCTCAAGATAAATCCACATCATTGTGAGAGGAAAGAGTCATGGAGGCATGATACTACATGGAATTAGGAGGCCAATCACTATGAATCTACATGAAATGAAAGAAAAAATTATAATAAAAAACTTGGAATCATAGAAGTAATTGAGCCTATTCGTGGTAGAAAAGGAGGATTTACTATGATGACAAATGAAATCAAGTGGGTGCAACACAATATGGATCAAGGATAGGATCTAGGTATTGTCAAGCTAAATCCACTATGAAGATTTCCTATGCATGGTTGGATGATAGGACATGGTGTCATATTGTAATTACTTAGAGTGGTCTTACTATTTGGCTTCTTCTCATGTTTCAAGGATGAAAAATGTCAAGGAACTTGGATGAAATGTTATGTACGTAGTGATATGATATTATAATGTATATAGGTTGATGGAGATGGTGACACATGGTACACATCTCTTAAGTTAGTTATATTGAGTAATTAATTATATTAGGTAATGAGTAGGGTTACATGGGTTTAGTGGTCTACCCATCCATTATGTTATTAGGAGGTTTATATAAAGGAACTTGTGAACATTATTATAAGGATAGTGAAGAGTATGTTATGTATTTAGGATCTCTTGGAGATATAACATGGAGTGGATTTTTCCATAAAGAGTATTGTACAGTATTACCCTACCTTAAGGGTTTATTCTATTTATGCATTTATTTGATGTTAGGGCATCTCGGCCCATGAGCATCTTTTGTGTTGTACATGATATATCTTATACATTATCTTATTTCCATGATTATATATGTGTATCTTATCATGGATCGTAATCACCCTAGCTTATTATGGTCCATTTTTTGTTTTCTATTTTTGCCTCATTTTAACATATTTATTTAAAAATTATATATATTTAAACAAGAAATTTAGACATGAATTGTCATATAAGTAATATATTAATAGGATAAATTAGTGTTACAATTGCAAAATAATGGTACATGGAAAAACCATTACCATGAATTTTAAAATTTAGTTTCTAATATATATAAAAAATATTTGGGATATTATGATTCTTTATAGTGGATTCACTTATATTTCTATAGAATTTTTGAAAGGCCACTTCTTAAGGTATACCCTAGAACTTCCAAGGGGTGGTTTAACTATGCTGATCTATTATAGGTGACTCATGTGTTGGCTCAAATGATATCCAAAAGTTAGAGGAGACTATTAAATCAATGTCTAAATCAAAGTGGTGCAATGGAAGTTAGAGATATTTAATGAGGCATGAACCATAAGAAAAACCAATTTTAATGATTACAAAAACCTAGATTTAGAAATCTCTTAGTAAGAAGCATGAACCACTTGGATGAAACTTGATTAAATATATAATGTAGATAGTGTAGAAAATAAAAAACCATGAATAATTAAATGTAGGTGATGACATTGACTACAAATATATTAGGGACAAAGACTAGATTGCAAGAAGGAAATATTGACAAGAATAAATGAGAATGTTTGGTGAAAACTAGATTCCAAGAAGATAAATTGGCACAATGACTAAGGAAAAATTAATGAACTCTAGGTGAGAAATAATGGTACGGAATGGTATGTGGATGTATCAGAATGATATTTAATTAGGTTAGGGAAATTATTTCTTGTGAAACTCAGGGATGGGAGAAGACCTCTCATGGAAAATTAAGAAATACATTTATCAACTAGAAAGATGTAGATCCTATGCCAAATTTAATAAAATATTTATATTTATCTAGGGAAAAGGAATTGGTGGTGAAACCTTTTATAAAAGGGTGAAAAAATAGATGAAGTGAGTTACTGACACTCAAGGGAATTAGTGGAGGAAATTGGCTAGAGAAGCACATAGTTACTACTAGAAGTTGTTGTGACCAAGTTGAGAGGGATAACTATATCACTAAAGATAGGTTTAGTCTTTGAGTTAAAACTATGTTTTAGGTATTGTTGTTAATCTAATACTTATTTTTGATATTTTCCACAATATTCTAGAGATAGTATCATAATATGTATAATTCTTTTCTAGTTGTGTCTTTGAATGCTTATATTCAACCCCAAGAAACTCTATAGCTTGGTTATCGATTATTTATATTTTGTGTTGATCAATGAGAAATGTAATTCAATAGTAGATAAATTAGGTTTGGTGACCCCTATAATTAAGTCAAGTGGCACCAAGCATAAATAGGGAGAAAATCTTGGTTAATGGTAAATGTTTAAATATGAATTTGTGATGTTCCTCTAACTAGTCCAATATCTTGTTTTGTGATTATGTGTTTATAGGATTTCTTTGAATAATTATATTTTCTTAAGTGGTTCTCCATGAATGAGATTGAGTGAAATGTGTGTGTGTTCATGTTGGTGTGTTATCCTTGAACCTGGTTGGCTTCCTAGTAATAAGAGGAGAATTATAGAAGGAAAGAAGTAGAGTTAAATCCTAGCCTTGTTTAGAGTAGAGTCAAAACATTCAAGGCATGAATACTCCTCATTACCCCTTATGGAACATGCAATTCTCAGTTACTTTGTCACCCTTGCCGCACTTAATGTACCTATTATTTCTTTTCTAGTGAGACATATTTTAGATATGTGACATATCGATTATTATTCTTGTGTTAAATATATATCACGTACATTGATTTACTTACAAATAGTTCCTTATGGGTGATTAACATTATGGGACACCTAAATCTATATGTTGATTTAGCTATATGATTATTCGATAATGTTAATAATTTATAAAATACTATGATTATTATGTTTTTTGAGAGTTTTTATGAAATGTATTTATGTTTTGTTTCCATGTTCGAATAGGAATTAGGCATATGCGCATGCTAGGGTTAACAACATTTTCTTCTTTGTAATTGTTGTGATTAGGCATGTTGTGGTAGGTTGGGAGCCATCTCTTAAACCTTTTATGCTCTTGTCACCCCTATGATTAACTTTGGTTAATTTTGACATGTGTTTTATTTATTTTCACCAAATATATTCTACCATGACTTGTGTAGCTATATTTTACTATGTGATTGGAACTAGATAATTTTAGACTCACATGCATAATTATAATTATAATTGGAGAGTACTTACATCCTTTTGCTAGTCTAATTACTGTGATCAATGATTTAATTAACATAGTTTGTAATGTTGATATAGATTGACTTTCTATTTGATTAGATGATCAGATAATAACTAAGTTGAATATCATGCTTCTATATAAATTACCAACTTATTATGGTCAAATTATATGTTATCTTGGATGTGTAATAATGTTGCTTCAGAAAAATTGTGTGGGTGTATTTGATGTGTGAATTGAGTGTGCAAGGCATAGATTTTGTCAAACAAGAAATAAGAGGGTTTCCAATTGTCAAGTCACACATATCTCTAATTACTTTGAGTGATACCTTATTCAATGTGACTAATGGGTAAAAGTTCAGGGTAAAAATTCAAAACCGTGTCACACTTTTACAAAGGAATCAACCAACACAAACATATTTTTCCAACTTAAATGATGAAAAAGTCATATGTATGTTTTTAATTTTAAAATGACATAAACTAATGAAATGTATAAATTTTAATGTAGTTTATGCTTATAATTTTTTAAAAAAAATTTGGGATATTTTTTTATGAATTTAATAGATGAATTTTAATTGTTGTTTTTTTTTTCGAAAAAAGTGATGTCGACGGGATATCAAGAAAAATATCATAAAATTAACGTTTTTTCATTAATTTTTTCCCTAATTAAACAACTCAAATATCTAGTGCATGGAAAAGAATTTTAATGAATAATTATTTTTTAATAATTTTTTAAAATCAAATTTGATGAGAACATTATAGTTTTCATGGGATGTCAACTTTTGTATAGTTTTTTATTCTTATTTTTATTTTTAAAAATCTCTTAGAGAAGATTCTCTCCTCTAGTGTGTCGTATATTTTTTTTAAAATTTTAAATATATTTTACCTATTTATTTTTAATTTTTAATCAGCTGCATGTTTTATTATAATAACCTACTTGCAATAAATTTAAAAATAATGCTACTATAACTAATCAAAATATATAAAAAAATATTTCTAAGTTATTTTAAGATATACCAAAGGGTATTTTCAGATTTTCATGAAAATACCTTTTGGTTGAAAGAATTTGGAGTTGAACTTGAAGTTTCCTTCAATTTTTTTCAAAATGGAGGATTGGCTACCATATGGGATGCCACATAGATAGTTTTGGGTGAGACAATATCACTCATTTGAAATTTTTTTGGGGGAAACACACACCTGAAACTTTATATGCAAATAAATACTATTTTAAAAGTTGAAATCAAACTTTAAGGATTTAAAAATTTTAGGCAAAAATGTTTCCGATGAAACTCTTTATTCCACACAATTCCATGTAGATGCTACATGGTTTTAGGTGGAACTATTTCTCTTGAATGATTTAGAGAAAAACTATTTCTATAGAAACTATTTTCTTAGCCGAAAGTGTGACACAAGCTTGAACTTTTACCCTTTAAAACTACGTCACACTTTTATAAAGGAAATGGCCAACACAAATACAATTTTCCAACTTGGAGTGCCTAAAAGTGATGTTTATGTTTTGAATTTTATAACTATATAAACTAATGAAATGTAGAACTCTTAAAGTTTATTTTTATATATTTTTTTAATTTTTTAAAAATTAGTTGGATATTTTTTTTGCAAATTTAAGAGCATAAATTTAATTGTTGATAAAAATTGAAAAAAATGAGGATGATGGGATGTCACAAAATTAAAAGTAATTTTTTTTGAATTTTTTCCTAGCTCGGTAACTTGAAAATCTAGTGCATGGAGGAAAAAATAATAATTTTTGATGAATATTTACTCAATAATTTTTAAAGTCAAATTTACTCAAATTGGCATAGTTTTCATGGGACATCAACTTTTGTCTAAATTTTTATAATTAAATAAAAAAAAATTATACCCTCTTCAAAATGATTCTCTCCTATAGTGTGTCGTATATTTCTAAAAAAATTATGTTGGAAGCTTGTTGGTGTTGTCATTGATGTTAGCCTCGAGTAGATGGTCCACTTAGTTTCCAAGTGCTTTTGAGAAAATTTGAATAAAAATGTGTGTAGTGTGACAGAGGTTTGTTCAGTTTTGTGCTTTGCATTTCTTCATAGTTGAGGTTATGCTTGTGCGGTTTGGAAGTGTTGATTAGAGGTGTTCAAAGGTGTTATATCTAGAATTTTAGGTTCTAGATCATGCGAAAGTGGAAGATGTGTTTGACAGAGTATTTGCCTATGTAGAAGGTTATCTGGGAGAAATGAGATTGTTCTGTATTTCTTCGCATTGAGGTTTCTTGCTTTGTGGATCTGGGAACATACTTTAATTGTCTATATTTACCTTTCCCTAAAGTTTCTAGTGTTGGTTTGCTCCACAAACTCAGTTCTTGTATTGGAGTTCAGTAATAGTGTATCCTAATGTATAGAATGAAGATATTCTTTATTTCAGGTGGTTGCGGAAGTATTATAGAAGATTCTAATGATGTTGAACATTATAGAAAGATGTTTGATGGTGTGGACTGTCTCTCTGTGGTCCACATGATGTTTTTACTTTTGGAGAGATGTGTATGTGGTCGCTTGTAATGTTAGTTCAGGTATGGTTGACCTAGCTTGCTAGCGCCATTTGCAGAGGTACTTCATGGATTGTGAATGTGATGAGCAGCATGGTAATATAGATTTGAGTCTTGGTTAATCCTTGGCATGGTCCACTTTCCTTCTTTCCATCATGGAAGTGTTTAGTACTGACCTATTTTGGTGTTGCACATTTGAGGTGCCTACATTTCATTAGGACCAACCTATTGAGATGGTTTTTGGTTGTAGATGGTATAAATGAAAGATGAAATTGAGTGGAGCAAAGTAGAGAAGATGATGCGAATGCGAATCAAGGGTAGTGAATTGAGTGTGAGCTTCAATGCTTATGACTTCTGAATGTAGTGAGCAGAAGGTGTCTACATTTCAATATGCTTGAAGTTGCTGGAGGCAATGAACCAAAGGTTGCAGGTGGCAAGAAGTTGTAGTGGTGGATTTCTCCTATTTCTTTGAGATAGTGAATCTTATTTCTTTGAGATAGTGAATCTCTTTGTAACAACCCTCTTCTATTCTTCTCTCTTCTGGATAGTGAGTCCTTTTGGTGGTGATCCTTTCTTCTAGGTAGTGAGCCTATTTGTTTTTAGTTTTTCTATTCATATATATATGAGTTAATCCTCATTATGGTTTTTCCCTTCTTGGGGTTTCCATGTAAATATGGTGTTCTTATGTGTTTGCATTGATGCTTCATATGTTTACATTATGCTAATACTTAGTAATAGTTTAGAATATCATTGAGGGCTTAATGTTTTAATGTACAACTGATTCAGTCCCCCTCTCAGCGGTCTTGTGCATCTAACAATTGGTATCAAAGCCAAGTTCCTTGAAGAAGCTTAACCGCTTGAGGTAGATCCAGATGGCACACAGGAAAGGTATTGAGGTTCCAGTGTTTGATGTAACAAATTATGCTTTTTGGAAGACCAGAATGGAAAGCTTCCTTATCTCATTAGGCTATGGTATATGGAAGTTACTTAAGAAAAAATATACCACACCTACTAATGGTCTAAAGGATGAAGATGAGATCAAAGAATATGAGAACAATGGCAAGGCAAGGAGTGCTCTTTTGAATAGTCTTTTTTATTCTGAATTAGTGAAGGCAATGAGCTACAAAACTTCTCATGAGATTTGGAAGAAGTTGGAAAATATCTATGAAGGAGATGACAAGGTCAAGCAAGCAAAGATGCAAAATTTAAAGGCCAAGTTTGAAACCCTAATGATGTTAGATAATGAAAATATTGCAAGCTACATGCAGAGAGTGGATGAAGTTGTTAACTCCATCAATGGTCTTGGTGGAAAGATGGAGGAAAGTGAAGTGGTAAAGAAGGTACTAAGAACTCTTCCAAAATCTTAGAGTGCTAAAGTTTCTGCTATTGAGGAAGTTCAAAATTTGGATACTTATACTAGGGATCACTTGTTTGGTACTTCAACTACTTTTGAATTAAGAGAGTTTGGTCAAGATGACTTAAGAAAAGAGACTACTTTTAAGGTTAGCAAAATAGAAAAGAATGATGAATCAAATTCAAATAATTTTGATAAAGTAGAAGAAAATTTTGTAAGCATATTGAAAAAGGGCTCTGGAAAATACAGAGGTAAGTTACCCTTCAAATGTTTTAATTGTGGAAAGATAGGTCACTATGCTTCAAAATGTCCAGTCAAAATCTCTGATGACAAAAATAAGGATAACAAAGGAAAATCATTCAAGAGGAGTTACTATGTTAAAGAAGATTCCAACATATCTGATGATAACTCTAACTATCCAGATGATGAAAGTGATGAATGCTTGTTCATGGCCTTGAATCTTGGAACTAATTCTACTAATCCTAAAAAATGTATAAAGGAAATTGCTCTGGTAACAGGGCACAACATCAAAGGAGCTTTGTTAACTACTTTTCATGCAAGAGAAGAGGAAAACTACTAGCTAATTGATAGCGGGTGTTCAAATCATATGCCAAGTAATAAGAATACGTTTGTTAAGATTGAGAAGTTTGATGGAGGTTTTGTTAAGTTTGGAGATGATGCATCTACTCAGATCTATAGAAAAGGCTCAATCAGTTTTTATGTTAAGCACAATACAGATGATGTTCTTTATGTCAAGGGTCTCCGACATAATCTTCTAAGTGTAGGAAAAATGTGTAGTAGAGGATATAACCTTGTGTATTAGGATGGTGGCTATGAAATCAGAAAAGAAAACTCCAAAACTTTGGTTACTATAGGAACAAGGACAAAAGGAAATGTATATCAGCTCAAAGGTGCTAATGGTATGTGTTTTATGACTCAAGTTAATGAATACTGGCTATGGCATAGAATAATGTGTCACATAAATTTTGATAACCTAGTAAAGATCAACTCTACTCAAGCTATGAGGGATCTTCCAATAATTACAAAGCCTATCAATGCAATTTGCAAGGAATATTGGATTGGGAAGCAAACAAGGAGGAATTTCAAAATCAAGGAGTATTCCACCATAGAACCCCTAGAGTTGGTACATACAAATCTGTGTGGACCCACAAGAATAGGAATCTTTCAAGGTGACAAGTATTTCATGTTGTTAATTGATGATTACTCTAGAATGACTTGGGTAACCTTTCTCAAAGAAAAATTAGAAGCTCTAGTTAAGTTCAAAGCATTTAAAATTATGGTTGAAAATGAAATAGATGTGAAAATCAAGTGCTTGAGGTCTGACAGAGGTGGTGAGTTCACCTCCAATGAGTTTAACTGCTTTTGTGAATATCATGGAATAAAAAGGCATTTGTTAGCCCCTAGGAATCCTCAGCAGAATGGAGTTGTAGAAAGAAAGAATAGAATGGTTCAGGAAGTAGCAAGGACAATGTTGAAAGAAGCAAATCTACCATATATCTATTGGAGAGAAGCTATTCACACTATAGTCTACATACAAAATAGAGTGCAAGCAAGGGTCAACAATTCAAATACTCCATATGAACTATGGTATGGAAGAACTCCTACTATAAAATATTTTAGAGTTTTTGGAAGCAAGTGCTACATTAGGAGAGATGAAGAAATGTTTGGAAAGTTTGATACAAGATCGGATGAAGGAATCTTTCTTGGATATTCTACAAAGAGCAAGGCTTATAGGTGCTACAAAAAGAGCTAAAGAAGATAGTTGAAAGTGCAAATGTTAAATTGGATGAAAAACCACATCAAAGCTCAATACTAATAGAAGGATATGAACATTATGAGTCCCCTTGTAGAGAAGAAGAAAGAGAAGAAGAAAAGGAAATGCAAGTTAATGAAGAAGATTCTTCGGAAAGGGTTCCTAAGACTCCCAAGTTATATGTGCAGAAGAATCATTCTAAAGATCACATCATTAGAGATAAGAACAAAGGTGTATTAACAAGAAGGAAAATTGCTATCACAGATGAACATGTAAATTTGTGTTTGGTGTCTTTAGAAAATAGAACCCAAAATAGTGACTGAAGCATTCAAAGACAAACATTAGATCAAAGCTATGGAAGAAGAATTGATGTAGATTGAGAAAAATAAAACTTGGGAAATTGTCCCAAGACTAGCAAACAAAAATGTAATAGGAACTAAATGGGTATTCCATAACAAGCTGAATGCGAATGGAGAAATAGTCAAAAATAAGGCTAGGCTTGTGTGTAAAGGCTACTCACAAGTGGAAGGAATAGATTTTGAGGAAAAATATGCTCCAATGGCAAGAATGGAGGCTATTAGAATGTTCTTGGCCTTTGCAGCTCATATGGATTCAAAGTTTATCAGATGCATGTGAAATCTACATTCTTGAATGGAGAATTGGAAGAGGAGTTATACATTCAATAACCAGAATGCTTCCAGTTATCAGATTATCCAAGTATGGTTTTCAAATTGAAGAAGACATTGTATGGACTCAAACAGGCTTCTAGATCTTGGGATGCAAGATTGGATAGATACCTGCTTCAACAAGGATTCATAAAGGGTACTATAGACAACAATTTGTACTTTAAAGTTGAAGAAGATCAAATCCTGATTATGGAAGTATATGTTGATGATATAATATTTGGAGGAAATGATGGTATGTGTAAAACATTTGCAGAAGAGATGCATAAAGAGTTTGAAATGTCAATGTGTGGGGAAATGAATTTCTTTCTTGGGTTACAAATCAATTAATCAGAAAAAGGTATTTTCATTTCACAGTAAAAGTATGTTAAGGAAATATTGAAAAAGTTTGGAATTGAAGACTCCAAACCGGTATGTACTCCCATGACTATTGGTTGTAAGTTAAGAAAAGATGATGAATGTCCTAAGGCTTATTAGAGTAAGTATACATCAATTATTGGTGGATTATTATACCTAACTACTAATAGACCAGATATCATGCATTTAGTTTGTCTTGTGGCTAGATTCCAAGTAGATCCTAAAGACTCACATGGTTTAGCAGTAAAAAGGATATTTAGATACTTAGAAGGCACTCTAGATTTTGGCTTATGGTATCCCAAGGATACTGATTTCTCTTTGAGTATATATACAGATACAGATTGGGTAGGATGTATAGATGATAGAAGAAGTAAAAGTGGTGGTACTTTCTTTCTTGGAAGCAGACTAGTTTCATAGTTAAGTAAGAAGCAAGATTCAATGTCATTATCTACTACAGAGGCAGAGTACATTGCAACAACATATTTTTGTACACAAGTGTTGTGGATGAAGCAGACATTGAAGGATATCAAAGTATCATATGATGAACCTATTCCTATCTTATGTGATATTACAAGTGCTATCAACATTTCAAAGAATCTGGTAATGCATTCAAGAACAAATCACATTTCAATCTGGTATCGAAAAGGTTGTAGAGAATGAGGTGAAATTGGAGTATCTTCCTAAAGATACTTTTGAGTATCTCTGGCAAAAGTTAGGGGTTATTGACCCTCCTTTTGGTTAGATGCATAAGTGTGTGCATCTATCTGGGAAACATTTCAAGACACATTCTTAGTCCTAGACTAATGTTGAAGGCTACCTCTCAGTGGGAGTAGGTAGTAGTATTGTTGGTTGGTGCAGTCAGTTGGAGCATATCTTATGCCCCTAAGGGGGAGAGTGTAGAAAAGTGAAAGCAGTGGAGTGAGAGCACGTGCGTGTTTGTGTTGCAAGTGTTGCCCTTTGCCATTGATGTCAAAGGAGGAGAGAGTTAAAGTGAATCAAAAACCATTGTGCAGGAAACATTGTGCAGAAAAGTGTGTGAAGAGTAAGAGTTGATCCAGTCAGGGGGAGTACTACTGGTTGTAGGGATGTTGATTGGTTGTTTTTGTTGGTGATGGTTTTTTAGAAAATTGGTGTTTCCATCAATGACAAAGGGGGAGATTGTTGGAAGCTTGCTGGTGTTGTTGTTAATGTCAACCTTTAACAGATGGTTCACTTGGTTTCTAAGTGCTTTTGAGAAAATTTGAATAAAAAGATGTGTAGTGTGATAGAAGTATGTTCAATGTTGTGCTCCACATTTCTTCATAGTTGAGGTTATGCTTATGCAGTTTGGAAGTATTGATCAGAGGTGTTTAGAGGTGTTATATCTAGAGTTTCAGGTTTTGGATTGTGCAGAAGTGGAAGATGTGTTTGATAGAGTATTTGCTTGTGTAGAAGATTGTTTAGGAGAAATGAGATTGCTCTACATTTCTTTACATTGAGGTTTCTTGTTCTGCGGATTTGGGAACATGCTTAAATGCTCTGTATCTACCTTTCCCTGAAGTTTCTAGTGTTGGGTTTTTCTGCAAACTCAATTCTTGTATTGGAGTTCAGTAATAGTCTATCCTAATGTACAGAATAAAGGCATTCTTTGTTTCAGGTGGTTGCGGTAGTATTGTAGAATATTTTGATAATGTTGAACATTCTAAAAATATGTGTGGATTGTGTGGAGTGTCTCTCTATGGTTCGCATGATGCTTTTACTCTTGGAGAGGTGTGTATGTGGTCTCTTATAGTGTTAGTTCAGGGTTGGCCAACCTAGATTGCTCGCACCATTTGCGGAGGTACTTCATGGATTGTGGATGTGATGAGCAACATGGTGATATAGATTTGATTCCTAGTTAACCCTTGGCATGGTCCAACTTCACTTCTTTCCACCGTGGAAGTGTTTAGTGCCAACCTATTTTGGTGTTGCACATTTGAGGTGCATACATTTCATTAGGACCGACCTAATTGAGATGGTTTTTGGTTGTGGATGGTATAAATGCAAGATGAATTTGAGTGGAGAAACGTAGAGAAGATGATGTGAATATGAATCAAGGTTAGTGAAATGAGTGCGAGCTTAAATGCTTATGACTCTCGAATGCAATGAGAAGAAGGTGTCTACATTGTGTGATTGAAGTTGTTGGAGGTAGTGAGCCAAAGATTGTGGATGGAAAGAAGTTGAAGTGGTGGAATTCTCTTGTTGCTTTGAGATAGTGAATCTCTCTATAACAACCCTCTTCTATTCATCTCTCTTCTAGATAGTAGTCCTTCTGGCAGTGAGCCTTTCTTCTAGGTAGTGATCCTATTTTTTTTTCAGTGTTTCTATTCATATATATGTGAGTTAATCCTCACCGTGGTTTTTCCATTCTTGGGTTTCCACGTAAATCTAGTGTTTTTATGTGTTTGGATGTGTTTTGATTGATGCTTCATATGTTTACATTCTGTTAATGCTTAATAAGAGTTTGGAATAGCATTGAGGATTTAATGTTTTAATGTAAAACTGATTCACCCCCCTCTCAGTTGTCTTGTGCATCTAACAAAGTATATTTAACTATTTTTTTAATTTATAATCAATTGCATGTTTGATTCTAATAACCTACTTGTAATAAATTTAATAATAATCCTAATAGAACTAATCAAAATATAAAAAATATTTCTAAGTTATAGAATCTAAGATCTACCAAAGGGTATTTTCACATTTTCATGAAAATACCCTTTGGTTGAAGAAATTTGGAGTTGAACTTGAAGTTTTGTTCAATTTGTTGAAAATGGGGGGTTAGTTACCACATGGGATGCCACATAGATAGTTTTGGCCAAGATGGTATCGCTAAAAAAAAATTTGGCTAAACTTTCTCACCTAAAATTTTCTATGCAAATAAACACCCTTTTTAAAGTTGAAATTAGATATTATAGATTTAAAAATTTTGGGTGAAAAAGTTTCAAGTGAAACTCTTTATGCCACAGAATGCCATGTAGGTGTTATGTGGTTTCAAACAAAACTATTTCTACCAAAACTATTTAGGGTGAAACTATTTTTATATAAACTATTTAGTTGGCCGAAAGTGTTACATAGATTTGAATTTTTACCCTAACCATATGGAATTGAATTGCTTAGTCCTAGCCAAATGTCCACTAGGACCATCCTACTCTAACCTTACATCTTGTCTAGTGTTTCTTAACCTTACCTCCTTGCATGTGATGTATATGTACAGTTCTCTATTGTTAGGTTGTAATTATGTAATGATTTGGGGGCTCAAAAGGCCCTCTAATGTATGATTTTGAATAAAATATTTTGTGTATTTATTAAAATATCATAAAACTTTGATTTTACTTTTTTCTAGGTAATTTTAAGTCTAGATAAAAGTACTAAGTAGGGGTGGAGTAAGTGTAAGTACACCTTGGAGTCTCGTAGTATTTACATAAGGTTGTTTGGAGGCCTTGGGAATGTATGGTATAAGTTGCATGTGGGGTTGAATGTGGTAAACACCAAGAATTCACATGTAGACCCCTTTACTTCAATGTATGTAAGAAGTTTGTGTACACTCTAGTTCTCCTTGAATGGGAGTATGTACACCAATGTGGGTGCATGTGGGTTTGTAAGATCAATTCTTAATTTATAAGAAGGGGTAGTATATTTTAGGTTTCTAAGATTCTACATGGGTTCACACCATTGGTTGTGGGGAGTGACATGTAAATATTTGGCCTTTCAAGAGGTTCATTTATTTATTTTTATAGATTCTTTCCTTGTGAGAGATTGGTGTTTTATTTTCTTGGGAGGGAGAGATTGATAAGGTAGAGTAGGCTACACTAAGGGAGATTATAAATGAGAGGTAATCTCTCAACTAGTGATGAAATTATTGTTTCTCTCTTTGTAATAGTAGTTATATTATTGCATTTGAAGGAGTTAACTTAGCATGTCATTATTATAAATTTAGGTGTGTGTGGTTATGGTAGTGATGTTAATTTTTGAAAGATATCTCTTTTTATATGGTAGCCATTTTCTCTTACTCCTATCAAGGAGTCTTTGGAATGACTCATTATAAATAGCTTGTTGTGTCTTTCTTCTCTCAATCCTCATCCTTTTTGTAGCACTTAGTTTACCCTCTTATCTCAAGTATTGGTTAGAAAACTTGGTTAGATATATGACACTTGATGATTCCAAATAGGCAGGGTGTTGAGCACTCTCTTGTTTGACTATTTTTATTTAGAGCATGTATGTTGTGAAGAGGATTTCCATTACATGTTTAGCATTGTTGCATAAATTTGTTTGAATATACTCATTGTACTCATATTTGTTTCTCTTTGGACTTATTGTAAGGTTTTAAATATTGTTGATCATCTTTGAAGGCTATGACATTATAATTATTTAGAATGTACAGATTTAAGCTACTCTATCCATTCTTTGTAAAGAGTATTTGAAAGATAATTTTATCTTTGATAAATTTTAGATGTAGTGAAAAATCTTGTTGACACTCGATCTTGCATTAGTACTTTTATGGCTCTTCCTATGTTTTAGTGTTCTATTTTCTATAATTGATCTCCATATAGATTCAATAAGACCTATTAAACCCTTTATCATGCTTAAATCATTCACTTGTATTTGTGTCCTTGATCTCCTCTATTTCTTACCCCTATATGTTAAGATAAGCTTCATTTTTAACAATCATGGTAGCCCCTTTAATGTTTGTCTAACCCTTGTATAAATCTCCATGCTTTATTGTTTTACTTGATCAATGACTTGTTTAGTCATGGGAATATTCTTTAAGTGATGAATATTTACCTTTTCAATTGGTTGAAAATAGCTCAATGGATAGTTCCCTTTACAATAGGGAGTGGGCTAAGATAGTTATCTCCCCACTCTTTGTTGTATTTTATTGTCTCTAGTATGTGCTATGTATCATTAGTGGAATTTTTTTGTTGATGTGGAAGGCTCCAATTCATTCATAAAGTAGTGCAACTAGTAGTGATGAGGACAACATGTATGGGTCCATGGTACATGGAGAAAATATTATATGTCACATGTATATGTGGTAGGATGGTGGGCCTTGCATGATCTTGGTGGGCCTAGTTTGTTTTTTCCTTTGTTGTTGATCCATTTGGGTGTCAATTATTGGGTTCTAACTATGGTTATTTTTGTTATGTGTGTCACTAGGCTACCGACTACTAGAGATTGCTTTTCATAGCAAGGAGTTAACCAGGGTAGTTACCCCTTTAGTGTATGCTACCTTATTATGTATCCACTAACATAAATGGATTTCAAGAAACCTATGCCATATAAGGAAATCAAAACTTCTAAAAAATCACAAAGGAAATCAACATTTTTTATTTTTCTTGAAGCATCAATGGGTTTTAAGAAAACTATGTCATCTAAGGAAAAAAGAAATTTGAAATGCTAATATGTTAATAAATAAATAGAAGTTAGAAATATTTGCACACTTTACAAAAATAGCACTTACTAAATATAGTAAGTTCCCATTGTCCATAAATAGTAAATCAGGATCATGGGACAACATTGGGAAAATAATATTTATTTAATATTTTCATTTGTGTCGGTGAAATTGTCAAACTTAAGACAAATGAATATTAAATAAAAATGACATTAAATATTTTATTTGGCCAAGAAAAGCATAGGATATTTTTGAGTCTTCAAGGCAATCTTTGGTAATGGAAAAAATCTCATTATTTATGGCCCCTTGTTGTAACCAACAAACTTGATTGGAGGAGACAACATGCAAATGTTTTTTTTCTGAGTAAATTGTTGATGAAGAATCTAGAAGAGGTGTTTGGAAATTGTGATGGCTCATTTTGGAGCCTTTGAGTTTAAAATATGAAAATGCTTTCATTTTGGGACTATTGCTTTTTTTTATCAAATTTCTTCATAGAGCTTATATGCTTGTGTTTTCTTCAATGGGCATTGGATCATTGGAGATGGAGACTCTTGGAAGTTTATCCAGGGGTTTTAGATTCTAGAGGGTAATCTCATATATTACATTTATAGAGAAAGATTCAATGGGTATTGAGCAGATTTATTATTTGGGGTTTACAGGTTGCGGAAGTGTTCCAGTTTATGGTTTTGTTGTTCCTTTTCTTTTTTCTATTGTGGATCAAAGTATTTTCTATATGTTTTTATTTTCATGTGCATCCCAACTACCTAAGATCACTTCTTGCATGTTTGGGATAATGTTTGCAAAGATTTGGCAATGTTGTTTTGAAATACACTTGTGTTTTCTTAACATATTTTGTGCAGTTTTCAATAGACATTAATTTAATTTATGTAGCTGATGTTTCTGTTGTAAATCAGAGTTACAGACCTGATTTTATGTCATTTGATCAAGAAAATTCAAAAAAATCAATTTTGTGTTGTTTACAGGGGTTTTGGTGATTTTCGGTGTTGACTAGCTTACTACTTTTTGTGGGTTTTAGCTATAGTTTTGTGGATTTGTGGAAATAATTGTCAAATCTTCATATTAATTTAAATATTTCAGATTGGGGACATTTCAATGGTATCAGAGCTAATATCTTGCCCACCTATAGGGTGTTGAGCTGCTGACGTGAATCATGGGTGGTTTCATTGAACCACTATTTAAGAGAAGGCGAAAGGATGAAAATGCAAGAGATTTGGCTGTTGATAAAGCTACTTACAACAATCAAAATGAGGAATTTAGAAACTCAATTCCTTTCAAGGAATATTTAGATCTTATGAATACTATGTTGCAGACGAAAGGGTTTAATGAAATTAGGACACAAGAGGAACATTTACATTTAGAAGTCAACAAGCAGAAAGAAATTTTCTTACAGGAGGAAGAAGACTTGGAGCATAATGCAAAGGAAGAACAAAAATTAGAGCCGCAAGAGGATGAGAAGGATCAAACCATGGAGGAACCATTAATGAAAGTTCAAGGTAAAGAGATCCTACCCAAAGAAAATTTTTTAATAACTCCTAGTAAGTTCACTTGGTAGGAAAATAGTTGCCTCAAGGGAGCTATTGAGAAATCAGAATTGCATGTGGCAAATGAAGAAAGAAATGTTCCAACCACTCCTAATGTAGTCCAGGAAGAAGCCCTCAAATTTCTAGACATTGACGATATTGAACCATTGGCATAAATTGTTATTTCAACAAATGAAAATAGAAAACATGTGGGTGATCTAAGGTATGAAGATTTTGATTTATTATTTCCTTCTTTATCACTACTGAATTTATGTCATCAACATATGCATGCTAAAAGGGGTGATAAAATGAGGAAAATAACCTATAGTATAATGCATGTGGAATCCTTGTTTAAAGTTCTACAAAGTACTTTCATACGGGATCTAGGTAATATCTTGAGGATTCAGACAGGTAGAGACATTTGTATCACTATTGGATATTCCATCTCTTGCATGTGGAATGGAAGGAAGTTGGTAACAAATCATATAGGGCTTATTATGCATACCAACCATATTGGGAGAAATCAATGATTAGGGTTCACAGATCATTCCTTGGAGCTATTCGTAGCTACAGACAGGAGCATAAGTGATGGAGAAATTGAGAGGAGCACAATGAGATGCTTATAATGGGTAACTGGTAAGGAAAATATATATTATTTTGATAATGTTGAGTTTATTATTAAAAGCATGGCATAATATTGTTGGGATCAAGATAGATGCAGATTTACTACCCTTGGTTGTATGGAGGAGAGTTTGAGAAGGATGCTCCAACTCAGACTTACCCTTTTAAGGATGTTCATCATGAGAAAAGAAGTACTACTGCAAATTCATCAAGGATCTCCAAATCAACAATAGAAGGTGTGTTCTCTGGTCTAGAATCCTCCACTGCTAGTTGCATCAAAATGGCACAAAGAAAGTTTGGTGGTAAAATCATTATCCATTTGAGGCAAGCACTTGGGAAGCCAAAGGTCGTAATACCACAACACTAGGTATTTAATGAAATAAATGTTGAAGGAACTTACATGGTTATGTGTGTGCAATGGTGGCATCTCATGGGTGGTTTACTACATAATCATCACTTTATAAAAATAAAGATTGCTTGTGATATGAAAGATATGGTGGTTGTAAAGGTAGCTATATGAACAATGGAAGAAAACAAAGGTATGGAGGTTTCCTTTAAGGGACAAGTTCTTTGGACAATAGGATATTTGATAAAGGAAAGCATGCATACTATCTTATACTACGGTGAGCAGACTCATATCATTCTTAGTGATTGCAAATCTAATTTTTGGATGAAAGATGCAATTACCCAAACCATGAGTACATCAACAAATGCATTTATTATCATAATATGCAGTAAATTAGTAAATGGTAGAATTGTTTTGGAAGAAAGACACTTATTAATGGAGAGCATTCCAACTATGTCATCAATTGATGAAGAAAGCCAACAAAGCATTACTCAATTGTCAAGGAATAACGTGACCTTAAGCTACCACCATATAGGAGTTTGAAGGGAATATGTGCAACATATAAATTTTAAAATCTTGATGGAATACATAGAGTTTGTGGTCATAACATAGAAACCTTTGGTTTCTTTCAAATGTATAGTAGAACTGGTGGATCAAAAAGGATTCAAATTCCTCTATTTTGGTTTCTCACTATCACACTAATTTTTTTGAGAAGGTGTAACCATAATAGAAGGTTGGTTAAGAGAATTTCCTATTTTACAATAACCTTAACTAATATGGAGAAGAAAAGGAGCTTTTACATAGATAAATAGAATGCAAGAAGCATTTGTAAGGTGTGATTAGGTAACCAGTTCATATTTCAAAATTTTCATTTCAGATTCCTCACATCTATTTTTAGAAGAATATGATGTTATAGGGAAAGATGATTGGACTTCTTTGATACAAAAATGGGACTCATTCCGAATGAGAACCAAAAGCTGAAAGTTGTGAGAAATGGATTTTTGGTGTACGGTAAGAGTTTCCAATATGCTCTAGAATTTTCTATGGGTTGTATTGAGAATTGGACCATAACATTTGCTGCACTCAGCGTTTATGAGAAAACATTCCAAGGAGAAAGGTATGCACATGAAAAGAATTATCCACTAATTTCTAATGTTAAATTTCATTTTGTCAAAGTTTTCAAGAAAGAAAACCATGCAGGAAAATTCAAATCTAACATACAAGAGCATGTGGGAAATGGCATAAGGGATCACAAGGGATTACATTTATCCCTAAATCATTTGAAGGATGAGAAACAAAATAGGTATGTGCAAATGAGTGGATTCCAAGAGTGCACCATTTACCATCTGAATGAATTATTGTTTGTAGGTTTAATACCCAAAGTTGAGTGGAGTGTTTGCTTCTTCTATATAATGATAATGGTTGTTCCTCAATTGAACCAATACTATTCTAGAATAGATAATAAAGATGTACATAACCTCCTTCAAGTTGAGGTAAAGTTCCAAACAATTAGTGTTGTTTTCAGCAGGATGTGTCATCTTTTTTTGGAGGTAATGGAGGCAATTGTTTCCAAGTTTGAAATTTGTTGTTGTGGAGAGTGCCTTAACTTTCATAACATTCCTATGGACTGTAAAAAATAGATGTGTAACATAGTAAGAAGTTGCAAATATTTCTAGTATAAACTACCTAGTGCTAGTGCATGCATATAATGGTACTAGAATGAACTATTGCTTGCAGAATTAGTTTTTGGGAAATGGTGGTGTAAATCTTGTTGCTCCTCTACAAATACTTTGTTGTTATATATCAACTAATGAAGTTGAAGGTACCATCCCTCAAGTTGAGGTAATGTTTGGGCTTACTAGTGTGTATTTCAGCCATGTATATTTTAGTGTTTTGGAGCTGAAAGTAGTTCGGTAAAAGCACAAAGTTGTGTCACACTTTCAACCAACTTATCAGCACAAGTGAATTTAAGTATTTGTAACTAAAAATTATTTTTGGTCAAACATATGATCTTGTAAGATTTATTCTAGCTAAGTTAGATATGTCCACAACTTTTCCAACTAAAATTGTTGGCTAAATGCATATGTAGAACCACAATTTACCAAAAAAAAAAAAATCTATGAAAAACTTTATATTTCAAAAACTTCTACTCATGTAAATAGCATTTTAAAAAAAATATAAAAAATACCCTTTTGTAGATCTATAAGTTTAGTTTTCAAATATATATATAGCTTAATTATTATTTATATTTGCCTTTTTATTTTTACTAAAAGTAGGTTATTAGCACAAAACATTAGGTCGATTACCATGTCAAGCAAAAATAGTAAAACTTATTAAAAAATTGAAAAAAATATGATGCACTAGATAAAAGAATCTATATCAAGATGATATAGTTTTTTTCCATTTTAGATAAATAGTTAATATGAAAGTTGATGTCAAATGGAAACAACTACATTTTAATATTTATTTAAAAATAAATATTTATCAAAATTGGAAAAAAAATATATCTATGCACTAAAGTTTCAAGTTATAAATACAAAAAAAAATTGAAGAAAAAAAAATATACTATATAAAGATTGACGTCTCATGTAACTTCATTTTTCAGCATTTTATCAGCAACTAAATTATAGTGTCAATTTATTAAGAAATATATTCAAATAAATTTTTATTTTTATTTTTAAAATACAAACATAAAATACACTAAAAAATAAATAATTTATTAGTTTATATCATTTCAAAATTCAAAACATATATGTCACTTTCTACTGATTCAAGTTTAAAAGTTGGATCAATTTTGGTCATTTCATTTATAAAAGTGTGACATAGCTTTGTACTTTTACCCAGTTTTTGTTTCCTAAAGATGTACTTTCTGTTATAGAGAATGCAATAAATGTTTTAATAGTCCTAATAGCAGCACAAATCAGATTTACATTATTGGGAGAAGTTGCAATTTTGATTTATTACATGCTAGTGCATATATCTAGTGGAAAGCATTTGGTAAGTTGACATAATTTCTTGGAGAAGATATGGTCTAGATTTGGAATTGGCGAGGATGTATGAAAAAATTGCATGAATATTCTTGGTTTCATGGTATTGTCACAAATAAATCTGAGCAATCAAGTTTACACAGTGTTCTATGGTAGATTTTGCAACATCTCATAGGTACAAGATCAAGACTTTCTATGTAGTATAGCATAATTTTGAAGCATATGCATTTATATTGCTTGAGGACAAACAATCTTGAGGAGGAAGGACTTGTCATGTCCCCTTTCCAAAAATAACACTTACTAAATAGAGTAAGTTCCCACTGTCCAGAAATAGTAAATCAAGATCATGTGACAGCATTGGGAAAATAATATTTATTTAATATTTTCATTTGTCTAGGCATGGGATATTTTTTTGTCTTCAAGGCAATCTTTGGTAATGGAAAAAATCTCACTATTTATGGCTCCTTGTTGTAACCAACAAATTTGATTGGGGGAGACAACATGTAAATGTTTTTTTGAGTAAATTGTTGATGAAGAATCTAGAACAAGCATTCGGAATTTGGGATGCCTCATTTTGGAGCCTTTGAGTTTAAAATCTAAAAATGCTTTCATTTTGGGACTATTGCTCTTTTTATCAAATTTCTTCATAGAGCTGATATGCTTGTGTTTTCTTCAATGGGTGTTTGATCATTAGAGATGGAGACTCTTGGATGTTTATGCAAAGGCTTCAGATCATCTGAGTCTATTTAGTTTTATATTTGAGAGGGTAATCTCATACAAGAATTACATTTGCAGAGAAAGATTCAGTGGGTATTGAGAAAATTTGTTATTTGGGGTTTACAAGTTGTGGAAGTGTTCCAGTTTATAGTTTTGTAGTTCCTTTTCAGTTTGTTGTTGTGGATCAAAGTATTTTCTATGTGTTTTTCTGTTCATGTGCATTCCAAGTTCCTAAGATCAGCTCTTGCATGTTTGGGATAATGTTTGTGAATATTTGGCAATGTTGTGTTGAAATACACTTGTGTTTTCTCAGCATATTTTGTGCAATTTTCATTAGACATTAATTTAATTGTTCTATCTGATATTTCTGTTGTAAATCAGAGTTATAGACCTGATTTTATCACATTTCATCAATAAAATTCAAATAAATCAATTTTGTGGTGTTTACAACAGTTTTGGTGATTTTCGGTGTTGACTAGCTTACTAGTTTTTGTGGGTTTTAGCTATAGTTTGGTGGTTTTGTGGAAATAATTGTCAAATCTGCATTTTAATTTAAATATTTTAGATTGGGGACATTTCAATTAATCAATAAAATAATGGATTTTAGGAAGTACAGCCACATGAGGAAGAAACAAGGAAGTTTTGCAATATCCTATTTCTCCTATCTATCCAACCATTGGTCATGATTGTGCAACCCTTCCTCCTCCATATCTCATTCTACTTCTCAATTTCAGCCTTCATATTAGCTACCTTTTGAGTCAAAATGAAGCCCTTTATCTCCTCATCATTAGGGGATTTCAGCCCTAACCTATAAATAATAATGGCATTTACCATGTTTTACTAGTAAGGAGACCTAAAACACATAAAATAAAATAAAAATATTATAAAATTTAGAGTTTAAATTCTATAAACCCTTAAATTTGAAAATTCAAGAGACAATGAAATCAAACAACACATTTTAAAACAAAAATAATAATTAATTATCTATTTGCATGAAATGGAATGGATTAATAAAAAATAAAGTCACCAATATATAGATCTATAATTTTAGGTGATGGTTGGGAACTTGGAGTAGTGCGTGGTGCAATATGTGAATCTAATTTAGATCCACAAACTCTAGTCCCAACACTAGCAATGCTACTACCACCAGTGGTTGATCATCTAGGAAATGGAGGAATTAATCAAGAAGAGTCTCCATGAATGGTTTCCATCTCTTCTCTTTGCATCTTTTTAATTACTTTTGTTGTTCAAAGGTCTCTAATTGACTTTGTACCTCATGCACAACATTAAAAGGTGTAACTTGACACACTTTAACATCTTCACATGGAATTTTTTCCAAGTGATAGTTCAATCGATTAATGTCTCCCCCACTAATTTTGTCTTGTAGTGTTTGCAAACCAACTCTCCTTTCTTTGCTCCTATCTTGATATGTTTCCAACAAGTGTCCTTTTTAATTGGGGCCAACATTAAAATGATCTAAAAACGTGAAGTGCATTGCAATAACAAATAAATAGAAAATAAATTAACATTTAGGATTTGTAGATAAAATAAGATAAAATTTTTAAAAACATCATAACAATTACAGGTTGCAACTAAAAGATAGATAAAAATTTAGAAAAACAATTAGTGTTTGTTCATAAAAAGAGATAAAAAATAGCTAGGGTTTGTTTCATGAATCTAAAATGAAAAATAAAATAAAAATATAAAAGCAAACAAAATTTAAAAAAATAAAAAGAAAGATTCAAAATAGGAAAATACCTCTTCAAATTTGTTTCAATTTGATGGTGGGATACTCCAAATCAATGGTTGGCTCTTCCAAATGCACTACAGGGTCATTTAGATGTGTTAAGGGCTAATACAAACTTGCTAAAGCTATATTCAATAAACATTTGTTGCTCAAGTTGTCTGCTTATTTTTCTTTAAATAATGGCATGTGATTTTAGCTCCAATACTATTTTTTTTCTTTTTCTTGTGCATAAAAATGAAATGAGTGTGTTTTGAGAGTCTTAGAGGTCATTTTAAAGTTTTAGGTTTATGTTTTTTTATTTTTTTATTTTATTTTTCTACCTCGCTTAAACAATTGAGTCTCAATGATAAGACTCACTGAGTTTGATGTGTCTAAGTGAAAAGAGTCATCACATACTTAGGCCTTGGTTCACCTTGCTAGGCTCTTGACTGACTAAGTTTGGGCAAGTCCTATAACTACAGATTTCTATACATGTGATGATTGGTTGTTGATTTGACCAAATATTGTCATTGCATTAGTTATTATTAGTGCAAGAATTTCGAGTCTTGAAAGAGGAGAGTGAGTTGTGCTCCATATTTGAAGACATTTTTGTATGTGTCACATTGTAGGTGGTATAGAAGTGAAAGTGGACCATAGAGGAGGTAGAAGAAACAATAAAAATTTTAAAGCACCTTGTGATGATTTGGCTAACATGGTGAGATTCATTCAACAATGAATCAAATCCATTGACACCACATAGAGGTGAGGAATCATTGTGTTTGTGGATGTGAATGATGAAGAGGGACTAGATTAAAGGAACTATGCAAAGATGGTGTATCAAGTTTAGAGGAAGAAATTTTTGTTGAGAAAAAGTTTTCCTTAGTACCAATGAAGGTAGGGAACAAATCAATGTTTGATCTCCCAAGCTACTTGAGAAGCTTAAACCTGGAAGATTTATTGGACATGATCTCACTAGGATAAGTATTTTGAGTTTGAATCCATATACAATATAAAAAACATGAATTAAATCATCATGAAGTTGAAAGAACATGTTGCCTTGTGGTGAGAATTAGTTTAGAAAGGTTGTGTATAGATGGGGAAGCACATGATTACTAGTTGGGATTGTTTGGTCACCAAGTTGAAAGGTAAGTCCATACCCAACAACTATTCATTGGATTTGTGTAGAAAACTCCATAATTTATGCCAATGTTAGACCACAATGAAGGAATACATGGAGGTATTCTACCAACTTAGTATTCATACCAGTCATGTGGAGGATGACATGGAGGAGGTCTCTAGGTATATAAATAGTTTGCAAATTTCTATTGAAGATGATATTTATTTGCTATATATTTTTTTCTAAAGAGGAAATCTATCAACTTACTCTCTATGGAGAGGAGAAGTTGCATAGAAAATAGGGTTTGCACAATAAAGGCTAAGGTGGAAAGATCAAATAGGGTGGTGGAAGACAAACCTAAGTACAAAAGGAGACTATTGAGCCTAGCATGTTACACATAGCTTAAAGGATGAGAAAACCTCCAAGAAAGGTAGTCAAGGCTATGACAAAGGATTCAATGACTTACTTCATATGAGGTCAACCGAGCACCACACATTTGAATGTATAAATGCTATATGATAATAAGGTCATGTAGACAAATGCATATGTGTTACATATGGAGAAGGCATTCAAGAAGTGATATAAAAAGCATAGCTCCAAAGGTTGGAGAAAATTTGATGATGTGCACAGTGAACTACTTAAACTCATGCTTGATGACAAAAAACCATGGTTGAGGAAGAGCATCTTCTACACTATGTACGTCTAGAGGAAAGTGTTGTAAGTTGACAATTGATGGTGGTAGCATGAATAACTTAGTGTCCATGGATAAGAAATATGGGTTAAATACTACACCACATGTCATACAAAGTCTCTTGTTTACAAAAGGGACAACAACTCATGGTGAGAGAACAATGTTGACCTAAATTTTGTATTGGAGGATACACAGATGAAGTATGTTACAATGTAATTTTAATGGATGCATTCAATTTGTTGTTGGGTAGACCTTGGAAATATGATAAATGTGCAATCCATAAAAAATAATGGATATCTTCACCATCAGTAAGGATGGGAAGAAATTTGGATTGTCACTAATGAAGGTTGAAGAAGACTATGTAGAGGGCAAAGTGATGTTGTGTCACTAAAGTAGTTTATTAAAGAGATAAGGAACATGTAGGATTGTTATGTGCTAGTAGTTTTGCATAGAAGGAAGAACATAAGATTGAACCTACAACTCTGAAGACCTTGAAGTTGAGGCATTGTTTCAAGATTTTTTATGTAATATATGAAGGAACGTTAGGAATTATTTTCTATGGGTAACATATATCACTACATGGATCTAATTCTTAATTCTCATCTAGCAACCAAAGAACCACCCAAGATAACCCTTGGCATGAGTGCAAAATTCAATAGACAAGTGGAAGACCTACTAGATTAATATGAACTCTCATTTAGGAAATTATGAGCTCTCATGTAGTGCTTGTGCCAAAGAATGGTGGGGAATGAAGAATGTTTACAAAATCTCACACAATCAATGATATCATAATCAAGTACAAGCTTCCATTGTCACACATAGATTACCTAATGGAATATCTTAACTTGATGATAAACACTTTTTGAATATTGATATTAATAGTAGATATCACTAGATCAAAATTTGAGGAGATGACTGGAAGACCATGTTCAGGATAAAGAAAGGATTGCACAAGAAAACATAAATTAGGGCATTCACTAGGGATTCATAAATTTTTTACAACCCAGGATCTAGATGAAACAAGTTCTTCATCAACCTCTTTGGATGGATGGAATTTCCCATAAGAGGTAACACAACCTCCTAACTATAGATGGCAACCGTTATCACATGTTCTACAGTCACAAAGTTTGATTCTTAGATTATCTCAATGTTACTTCTTTGTAGCATTGCACAACATTGTCAGATAATAGATTATTGTCCTAAGAGGTCTAATTGTTTTGAAGGAGATTAACATTGATAATGTTTTCCAAAAGGAACCATAGTGCTATCCTTCAACATCTTTTGCATAAATGGGTTAGCAACCATTTGTACTATCCCATGCAAGAGGATCATCAACCTCTTTCAATTGATGGAATTGCCTCAATGAGAGGTAACACAATCTTGTAACTATAGGTGTCAACCATTATCACATGCTCTAGGTTCACAAAGTTTGATTCTCAAGATCATCTCAATGTGGCTTCTTTGTAGTGTAGCACAACATTGACAGAGAATGGTTTTTTGCCCTAAGAGGTCTAATTGTTTCCAAGGAGAAAGTTGATCATGTTTTCCAAAAAGAACCCTAGTGCTATCATTTATCATCTTGTGCATCAATGGGTTAAAAACCATTAGTAGTATCCCATGCAAGAGGATCTTTGTATGGGATACTATTGATGGTTCCTAACCCATTAAGAATATTCTCTTACATGTTCAACATACCACCAAGATGCTTTGCATACAAAATAGATTCTAGAAAAATGGCGTGGCATAATTTTCCATAAGATAAACATGTGCATTCTCTTTAGTCACAACATTCAATTTTAAGGGTCAACACTCAAAGCTTTGACAACAACATAGTTTGATCCTACAATACTATTCTAGAATGCATGCAATAAACACATGGCTGCATATGCATCTTCTCTAGCATGTTTGTTTGGCACCATATGTTTTATAAATTTGGAAATATACATAACCATGCAATACAAACATCAAATTGGTACCATATAGGTCTAAGATTTGTCACCTAATCATACACTTGTAAAGTGAACTATACATGGATGACATTTTTCAGCCTTCTATTTGTGGGCCTAGCTGATAGGCACTATATAAGTATAAACTATGTACATAGTTTGGGAAGAGTATTTACAACTCACAATATAGAATACAATCTATTATATGTTTACATATGCAACCTTACAAAGCCATCACTACTATGGGTTGTACCTCTCCAATATATTTTGGCAAATTAGTTGTACATAGTTTCTCATTGTCTTATCACATGTGTCTATGCTTCCCACCATAGTATTTATTTATATATTGTATACATTCAATATCAATGAATATAGAATAATATTCTTCATGCATTTATCATGTCTCTATTTAGCTCTATTCATGACATTATATAGAAGCACTTCCACAACTCAAGCTATGCATTAGAGGTAAGCCTATGTCTATTAGCTTAGTTATAACTTTGACTATGTATGAAGTTGACCTCCAATCTTAGACATAAATTAGATCATTGGAATCAAAGCATAAAGGCTTGATCTTGTTGAACACACCAGGATACTGAGGGGGGGGGGGGTGAATCAGTGTCCAAATAAATCTCAAACCCTTCGAAGCAAATTAAAACTTAAACTTTACAGCATTAACAAAACCATAAAAGATCAACACAATGCACAACACCACATAACACTAGATGTATGTGGAAAACCCCAAAAGGGGAAAAACCATGGTGAGGGTTAACTCACAATATATGAAGCTCACTGTTATAAAGATTAAAACTTTGTTTTAGGGCTACAACCCAAGGAAGCTACTACTCCCTACTAACTTTGTTTTAGGGCTACAACCCAAGGAAGCTACTACTCCCTGAAGAAAGGTTTTAGGGTCACTCCCAAGGAAGTTACAACTCCTTGCAGACTTTGTTTTAGGGATACAACCCAAGGAATCAACTACTCCCTGAAATGAGAACAAACTCAGAAAAGATTATAGCATGACAATCCTTCTACTGTCTGAAACTGATAATGAATCTCATTCCTCTGATGATTGCACTTCTTCTTTTTCACTTCTCTATGATGATTTAATTAGTTAGGAACACTAAATTCCCTTCTGTCACAAAAATATCTTCAAGATGAATCTGAAAAGGATCTATCACTTCTATTCTTTCTTCTTCAGTCTCACATCATAATGCATTATACATCCATATTCTGCTCCTTACATTCACATTGCAATCATACCTCACTTAGATCAACTAGGTTTACAATATATACATGATATTACATTGAATACATTGTATGTCGACCAAAGAAAACAAGATTATTATAATTACAAGTTGGTCAGAGCTCAAACAACATGAAATGTGTAGAGGGCAAGCCTTAACATGAACTACATGCAACACCAAGAAGAGAAACACACCTTGCGGATCCCAACACAAGCTTAACCCAGTCCTAAACATCCTTCACAGCATCATCCTTCATAGAATAACATCCACACACTTCCACTAGTAGAAAAACAGGAAAAAATGACTAAAAAAACTACCAAAAATTGGTCATGTGATCAATAGTTTGGTCACGTGACCATTGGTAGTTTATTTCCAGTCATTTATCTTGCAACCAAATTTATGACCAAAAAAATTTTAGTCATTAATTTGGTAGTATATTTAGTCATTAATTTGGTAGTATATTTAGTCATAAATTTGGTAGTATATTTAGTCATTAATTTGGTAGTATATTTAGTCATAAATTTGGTAGTATATTTAGTCATCAATTTGGTTGTATATTTAGTCACGTGACCATTGGTAGTTTATTGCCAGTCATTTATCTCGCAACCAAATTTATGACTAAACAAATTTTAGTCATTAATTTAGTCATCAATTTGGTAGTATATTTAGTCATCAATTTCTATCAATTGGTAGTATATTTAGTCAATTGGTAGTTTATTTAGTTATTTTTGAGGTTTAAACATAAAACACAAAAAAAACATAATCAATCATTGATTTGCACACAATGAAACAACTATTAAGAAGGCAAAATACTAAAATTTTATTGTGAAAAGGTGTTTTTACAATAGATACAAGACTTAAATATGTCTTTGCTTTAAAAAATGTGTTACAAAGTGTGTTTCTCAATGATGTGACTGAGAAAACTAAGTTACAATGCTCTATTTTTTGCTTATACAGCTCTAAAACATGAAAGAACTACTTGCAAAATGAAGCCTAAATATTTCATCATGGGCTTTTACATCTCAAAATTTGAATAAATGTATCAAAACTTGCATACTATTGCTAATTGCTGCATTACTTCTTCTTTGTTGCATCTCCTACCTTGGTCTACACAAACAGAACCCAGCAATGCAATAAGTAAATTGCCCCTTTGTAACAAAAAGAAAATAAGTAACTTACTTTAACATGTTCTTTGAAAGAATATTTACCTTCTTGACTCCACGGATCTTCTTAGATCTGTTTAGATAGAGTAAGTCAAAATAGACAATATAAATAAAATATGAAATAGTAGTAAGCTGTACAAAATAGACAACACAGATTTACGTGGAAAATCTAATTTGTACCAGGAAAAGCCACTGGCAAAGATCTCTCAATAATTTTACTTAAGTATAAGCCACTCTACTTAAATATCATCCACTTTAATGGTCAAATAGCCAATAGCAATTTTACACCTCATTCACAACAAAAAGTGGTAAATATTTGTTCTATTTTTATTGGCCAAAATTAATGTTTGACTATTGAAGTGGATAATATTTAAGAATAGCCTAGCCTCACATCCATTCTCACTGTTCAACAACTATCCCCAACAATATGAGATATAGAGTCACTAAGAGCAAACAACAACTCCATAGGGCATTTGAATGGCTCATTTGTCAGAAAATATCTAATCAGTGAGCTAAAAATTGACGAGAAAAGATTGGTATCTCTTATATGTCCAGAAGACTACATTAATTCACTCAGGAATGGGACAATTGTTGCCATAGTTGATGAGATTCCATACATTAACATGCTCATGTTAGAAAATGGTGGTGAATTTGAGATTGTGAGTCGGCCATTCTACAGGGGAGGATTTGGATTTGTACGTATTTATTCCAAGAGATTATGCATTTTTATTTCTATTGGGTTGAAATACACTCTTTTAACTCTATGTAGTCTATGTAGTTATTTGCCAAAGGGTCTCTAGTGGTTCCAGAAATTATATCTACAGTTCTAAATATTACTCAAAACAAATCAAAGCTAGATAGTATTCGTAGCAAGTGGTTTAAGCCTTCTGATTCATGCAATGATCAGAACGGTGGTATTTCTTAGGAAGACAGGGTAGATGATAGTGGGAAGTTGAGTCCATGGAAATTTTGTAGTTTGTTCGTCATCACATTGACATTATATTGAGAACCTCTTGCAAACAATAGCATAGAACCATGAATGAATTAGGACTTCATGAAACTCGAACTTAAACTCAACTATGTAATGTAAAAAAAATTACTAGTATAAATGAAAGAAAACAACCTTTAATATAATGGAATTTAAAAAATAATTGATAACATAAATTAGTAGATTAAATAACTTATAAATTAATAAATAATAAAAAAAAAAATCTAACAAATTGTAGAATTTTTTCTAAAAATTATCACCCTACCTTGGGCACCTCTAGATCCAATTACTAGTATTAAATATACATGTTTCTATGCTATCTATTGAACTGTGCACAAAAGTAAATTGGAATAGACATGGATGGATATGCAAATTTCACCATTACAATTTTGAAAGTAGAATGGAGGCCAAGAGTTTGTATAACTGTGGTACTTAAATAAGCGGTCAAATTGAAATTCATTATAGTCAGGGCTTAAATTTGATAGTTGTATTGCTGTATTTGGACATATTAGTTGTAAAATACAACTGAAATTTTGAAAATACTATATCATATGAAAGGAGAGATTTTGGACAAATTGTCAAAATTTATATAGGATTATGATGATATATAGTATTTTAAGGCAATATTGAATAGATAACTGTCATAAAAAAATTGCTTGATAGGTAAGGTTGACTGTCAAATTTAAGCCCTAATTATAGTCACAAAACCCCCTCTCAAATAGCCAAATTCACGCGCTTGTACAACTAAAAATCCCCAAACACCATTTAATTTTGTTTGCAGACAACGATTACAGAGTCCCAATGGCAATCAAGGCAAATCCTTCAAAGAAAATCTTGTCCACCTAGCCGTGCAGGATGAACCTAGTTAGAAATTTAGGGAAGACATCTATTGAGTATTTCATTTGGTGTGATTGTTGCCTCACCTACTCCCCCACAAGGACTAGGACATGAGAGCTCGGGATGGCGGGCTCTCCCTGCATCCCCACGAAGGAACTTTTGTGTGCGCGCAGGGATGCGGGGAGAGCTGCCATCCCGCGCTCTCATGTCTTGGTCCTTGCGGGGGAGTAGGTGAGGCCCATTTTTTGGGTCACCATTTTCGTGGAGGCACTAGCTCACACACATTTCGGCTTCACTATGCAAGTTGAAGGACATTTTTGGTTTTTGTTTGTTCTCACCTAGATGGGTCATGGTCTTCAGATTAGTTATTGCTTGGTTGGATCTACTTGCTATTTTGGAGGCCATGGGCTTTGTTGTTTGTAGTTTACCCTCCCCACCTTCACGCACAGGCATGTGAAAGCATTGACAAGGCAGGTGAATTGTTTGGTAGAATGTCTCAAAGCGATGTCATCTCATGGAATGCAATCATTGCAGGATATGCACAAAATGGATTTTTTGAAAAGGCTTTAGAAACTTTCAAGAAAATGTAATTAGCAGGTGTAAATCCAAATTTGACAACCTTTGCCAGCATCCTCCCTGCATGTGCCAAAATGGGATCTTTGGAACAGGGTATGGACATCCATCATGACATAATGGAAGGGGGATTTTTGTCAGATATTATAGTTGGAAATGCTTTGGTAGACATGTATGAAAAATGTGTAAGTATAGATAAGGCACATGAACTGTTTGATGGAATGGCTCAAAGAGATGTCATCTCTTGGAATGCAATGATTGTAGGATATGCACAAAATGGATTTGTTGAAAAGGATTTAGAAATTTTAAAGAAAATGCAATTGGCTGGTGTAAAGCCAAATTCCACAATGTTTGCTAGCATCCTCCCTGCCTGTGTCAAAATGGGAACTTTGGAATAGGGTATGGACATCCATCAAGACATAAAGGATAGAGGAATTTTGTCAGATGTTGTAGTTGCAACTTCCCTATTAGACATGTATGCAAAATGTGGAAACATAGACAAGGCACGTGAACTGTTTGACAGAATGCCTCAAAGAAATGTGGTCTCATGGACTGCAATGATTGCAGGATATGTACAAAATGGATTTGTTGAAAAGGCTTTAGAAATTTTAAAGCAAATGCAATTGGCTGGTGTAAAGCCAAATTCCACAACCTTTGCCAGTATCCTCCCTGCCTATGTCAAAATAGGAGTTTTGGAATAGGGTATGGACATCCATCAAAACATAAAGGATAGAGGAATTTCGTCAGATGTTGTAGTTACAACTGTCCTGTTAGACATGTATGCAAAATGTGGAAGCATAGATAAGGCATGTGAACTGTTTGACAAAATGCCTCAAAGATATGTGGTCTCATGGACTACAATGATTGTAGGATATGCACAAAATGGATTTGTTGAAAAGGCTTTAGAAATTTTAAAGCAAATGCAATTGGTTGGTGTAAAGCCAAATTCCACAACCTTTGCCAATATCCTCCCTGCCTATGTCAAAATGGGAGCTTTGGAATAGGGTATGGCCATCCATCAAGACATAAAGGATAGAGGAATTTTGTCAGATATTGTAGTTGCTACTGTCCTATTAGACATGTATGCAAAATTTTGAAGCATAGACAAGGCATGTGAACTATTTGACAGAATGCCTCAAAGAAATGTGGTCTCATGGACTGCAATGATTGCAGGATATGCACAAAATGGATTTGTTGAAAAGGCTTTAGAAATTTTAAAGCAAATGCAATTGGCTGGTGTAAAGCCAAATTCCACAACCTTTTCCAGCATCCTCCCTGCCTGTGTCAAAATGGGAGCTTTAGAATAGGGTATGGACATCCATCAAAACATAAAGGATAGAGGAATTTTGTCAGATGTTGTAGTTGCAACTGCCCTGTTAGACAGATTGTAGAATGCACCAGTTTGTTTGACTTAGGTGTATTGATGAAGGGTACACAAAATGGTAAATTTGAGTTTCAAGTGCTTCATCAAAATGTAGTTCCACTACCTGAAATCTTTGCTTGATTGGCACAAATTTAGCTTACTGATAATGCCATTAATGTTTTAAGTTAATGCAATTGGCAGGTGCTGAGCCAATTTTGACCATGAACTTATGTCTAAGCCTTGTCATTTAAAACTAAAAAACATCACTACCGCAGAGTTGTCAAGATGAAACATGTTCCCCTTGAAAAAGAGAATTGTGACCACACCAACACTATGACTTTTCACACTTTACAAATAGAAAATAGCACATCCAAATGAATTTTAGTCCACCACAAAACAAAACAACCGAATGAACCCTTTATGCTTATATATCAATTTGAAATGAAAGCTTGGACACCATGACGAGTTTGAGATCATAAAATGTTTCAGAGTTTGATATACTAATGCTTACCGTCAGCATTGAACTGCTATATAGTATAAGCAATTTTGCATCAAAATGATTTGCCAATGCCTTCACCAACATTTCTTGATATACCTCAGACCCTATGGAAATGATAAAACATAGATTGAATCAGATTGAAAATATTTTTAATCACATTCATGTTCCATGTAACCATTTAGGCTTGTACAGAAGAATGGATAATAGACCTTGAGGACCGATATCAATATTCTAGGGCTCACGCTAGGAATCTCCTTCATAAATTTTGTAAATTTGTTTCATTTCAAATATATGAATGTTGATGCAATCAGAAGACTTTTTGTCTTCTTACTATAGACAAAAGATGAAACTTTAATCAATCTTCCAATGAAACTAGCAAAGAAAGACTGAAACGACAAAGAATTAGTCTCAAACCACATGTACGGTTTAAATTTATATGAATAAGATGACAAAGAATTGGTATCCTAACCTCTAATAGATCAAAACTTAATACAATATATTCTATTGCACGTTGTATTTCTAAATCAATATAGCTTTCATACCTACACCCTTGTTTATGTCAGCACTATCTTAATTAACTCTTACAACACTAACAAATTGCTTTAAATAGAGAAGAGTTTCTGGTTGTATTCCTATCAAAAAGCTGAGATTATTATAACTTAATAAAAATTAAAAACAAAATTGAGCTGAAAATTGTTTGAAAATAAAGTTTTATTTACTTGCTAAAAACTACCCAGATATGTTCTTGTAATTCTTGATGTGATTTGAAGGTTGAGTGTGCATCAGTATCGTTGCATAGGTGTTCAAAAGAAGAGAAATAGTCACGATTCTATAGCCGCCATTCTAAATGTTAGAAGCCCAAGATCAATAGATGTTTTTGGTGCTTAAATTTTTTTTTAAATAATCACGTAAATATGCTCAGAATATCTTACAACACAGTAGGGAGTTTGTCATGAATGATAGCAAATATTTTGTTTGGGCTATAACAAGGCCTTCTAGCTAAAAGATGACTATACTCTCCAAGTAGATAGGCACTGACTTGTAAGCACACCTGAAATTTTGGTTAATGGTACTAGAATAGCTCTTGAAAGTAGATTTCATAGGCAAGATTTTAAATACTCATTTTGTTCCATAACAATCATTAGCAATTTAGCACCTCCAATGAAGCTATGGAACCAAAAGGTATACAATAATATTTCTCAACTGCATTTTCATAAAGCACTATCCTAATAACACAAAGACATCAAAAATAAGTCCAGAATCACATTTTTTTCTGCTAAATGATGCATTTATCATTTGTTTCCATTCAACCTTGAAGCTTATAAATTGAAAGTGCTTATTCAAATAGCAGAGCTCTTTTCATTACAAAATATATCTCTACCTATACTTTCAGAGCATATGGATTTACACTCACTGCATGTATGCACTCAATCTATGGGGACTGCTATGTAAAATAGACTGCCATTCAATAGTTTTACTAGAATCGCTATGAATTCTTAAACTGAGTATCATCAAAACCATTAGAATCAATTTACTTAAACTCCCAGTTCAAAATCCATACCTTTGCCCTGAAACTAGGTATCTGCCACACATGTAGTGCCAAGAGGAAAAGAGTGGAAGTTTCTGCTCAGTATCAAAAATTAGGTTGTTTAAGATTCAGAAGCATGCATAGTCATATACCAATTAACTATGTTAGGTTCACATGACAACTGATTTGCAAAGACCATTCATGCACCATTACATGATGCATAGCCACAAAACAAGCAACGTTTATATTTGCACTCATTTTCCTCACTAAATAAGCAAGTGCTACACATATCATACTACTTTCATGACTGAAAATCCACACGAATGGATTGCCAAGATAGACCTTGTAGGAAAGTATTTTAAGGTTTAGAAATCATAATCTTTTGGTGACAATAGGCTACCTGAAAAATAGTGTAGTAAGTTGGATTGTGTGGGTACTTAAGAAAAGAAGAAAGCAATCATCATGGATAGAGTTCAAGGAAATGTTATTGAAGAAATATGATAAGGGAGAATCTGCATGTTATCTCTTCCAACTCATGGATATTAGGCAACAATACAAAAATTTAGTATTGGTAATGTGGAACCATCAATTGCTCTAACAACATTTAAGAGTGGATTGAAAGATGCAATTCAGGCCAAATTGGAGGTGCATGACTCACAACCTAGATATGTAGTGGGTGTATGAGTGGAGAAAGGTTTCTACAAATGGTCTAGAATATCATTATGAGATTTGCAAAGACAAATAACCATTTCATTTCTTGTTGTAGGCTAGTTCTAGTGTTGATGACATGTTGAAGGTCACTTTAGGGTAATAGAGTGAGATGAGGACAATTTTGACCCTTTTTGTAATTATTTGACTTTGTAAAGGGTCACATGTTTGTTCTTTTTCTGCATTGGGTGGTGTTAGGGTAGCAAACATCTTTTGGTAGGCAATTTTCCTTAAAAACCACACATGTTCAATTCACCATGGAGACATCATGGCTTCTATCTATCTAGGAGCATCAATCATAGTTTTCTTTGTTAGCAATCATTAAGGATGGAATGCAAATTGTTTGTCTTTCCTATGAGGATGTTTGGATGGTTCAATGGTTATGCAAGACTAACCATTGCCATTCTCAGGTAACTGATCCATCTCCCATCGCTGCTAGGCCAAAGACGAATAAAGGGCAGTTAATGGATCAGATTGTAGGTTCAGTTGGTAGAGTAATCACTCTCATTGTTGTGTGAAGGAGAAAGATAGTGTTTCTTGGTTCTTGTGGAGTGCAAGAGTATAGTGGAGATAAGGGAGTTGTATTGAGACTCAAATACTATTTTAATGGCAGATTTCCCTATGTAAATACACTAAATTGTGAGTGGGATGCCTAAAGCATACCCTTCTTGGAGCTTTTCTATCTTCAAGTGAGAAAGATTAGGGTGCTCTTACTACAAGAAGATGAATCTAGCTATGGGTAGAAGCCCCCAAATTTGGAAATAACAAGAAGATTGATTTCACATCTAGTTCTACCTAATCTATTATATATATATATATATGATTTCTTATATTGCCCAATGCTTAATTAGGTTAATTAGGTTTGAGGGTGCACAGTACCCATTGTGCACCCAAAAGTTTGGGTACACATACTATATCAGAATATTCAAAGATAATTATACCGTTAATAGTAATAGTAATGGTACATGTGTGCACTAGATACAGGCCCATTAGTCCATTTTAACGATGAGCTGCCATGTAATTATGCCATTGCCAAACTAGTTAATACAACTAAGTTCTTCACCTTTATGAGTTTAGGCTATTGTTGGGAGAAAGAAGAGAAAACTTGGATAGTTAACATATAGTAACACAAGCAACATTCACAAGGATTCCAAGCTACACACCCATGAAAGAAAAAAGGTTATCTAATATCAACAAACTAAATATGGGCTTGAATATTCTACTCAAATGGAAAAAACATATTATTATAAATTTAATAAACAGACATAGAACAATTGTTATATATGGGATTGCATAATATCATAATCAACTGAAAAATTGAAAATGATTATTAATATATTTGAGAACATACACAAATGTCTGTTTTACTTTTCAAGCTATGATCAAAGCACTATCTATATATTCTATCTCACATATGAAAGACAATCGAACGTCATCATAGGAAACCTAACAGAGGGTTCATCCGTAGCAACATACTACTTTGAAAAGATACATAAGCAACTAGGCTGCTCTGTATAATACATAAAACATAGTCTGCAATGCAGAGAGTTCCCCTTTTGCTTTAAATTTCTTGTATCGTACCAGTCACTTTCACCTATGGAGCATTTATTTTGCTAAAAACCTCAAAGATTGCTATGGATTTTATGAGTAAATCTAAGTAAGATAACTGACAATGGCAGCAATGGCCCAAAATGGTTGTTTTCTCTGTATCCCCCTTGTGGCTCATTGTGTTGAAGAGATGGTGTCTCAAATGCAACAGGTGCATATTTAAGGTTCAGACTTAGTAGAGCTTTGCATTGATCATCTGAAGATTTTTAATCCTCAAGTGGATTTACAAACCTTATAAAATCTAGAACTTTGCATGTTCTTGTTACTTACAGGCCAAAATGAGGTGGAGCATATGAAGGCAATGAAGAGCATCGCCTTAATGCACTTCGTTTAGCTCTGGAATGAAAAAATGATACATTGAAAAGGCTTTAAAAACTTTCAAGAAAATGTAATTGGCAGATGTAAAGCCAAATTCCATAGCCTTTGCCAGCATCCTCCCTGCTTGTGCCAAAATGGGAGCTTTGGAACAAGGTATGGACATGCATGAAAGCATAACGGAAGGGGAATTTTTGTCAAATGTTGTAATTTCAAGTGCCTTGGTAGACATGCATGGAAAATGTGGAAGCATACATAAGGCACGTGAATTGTTCCACAAAATGCCTCCAAGAAATGTGGTCTCATTGAATGCCATGATTGGAGGATATGTTTGATATGGGTTTGTTGAAAAGTCCTATAATAACATGACTAACAGTAATATGTTATAGTTACTCTAAGGTTTTAATAAGAGTTTTTGTTGCTGTCTCCATTAACAGATGGTTTATAGATTCAAAATTTGGTGACCTACACTTTGCACAACAAAAGCTTGTATACTGCTATTTTTTTGTAGCAGGGATTTACATTTTATTTATGCAATTGGTATTCACCAATCATTAAAATAGTCCAAACAATCCACAAACAAATTGAAAGCTAGAGAATTAAATGGATGATGTAATAGCCCAAATAGTCCACAAACAAATGGAAAGCAAGGAGTCAAGAGCTTCCATTTTGAAACCAGGTCTTTTCCTGGAGAAAAGCAAAAAAATAAAAGAAATTATTTTTATAAAAAAATGTGAAGGCAGAAACTCACAATAGCAGAGGCCTTCACAACAGTGTCCTTATTCTGTGAAAGACTTTCATGCTTGTCTATTGTAGAAATGAGCACATCAATAAAGTCATCGTGAGCCCTCTGCGTCTAACAATGATCATCCACCAATGTCTGAATAAAATTATTTCTTTTCTTTTGCAGATTGATCATAGTCTTTGTGAGCCCTTGCAAATCAAACCACTAGAGAAATGACAGATAATCTCCCATAACCCTAAACCTCCTTAGCATGCAGGTGTAATGAAAGACAAAACTGAAACTCACTTTGGCGACTAAGCTTTTTCTGTTTTCCTTTTGATTTTCCCTTTTAAAAAAATGTGCTTGCTTTTAGCACTTAAAATTTTAAGCAATATGCTTTTTTTACCTCATGACTAATTAGTCATATGAATAGAAAAGGTGAGCACATAAACTAGTTTTCCTATGACTATTTAGATAACTATCCCTTTTTGGTGTGAAGAGATGAATGAATATATATACTATGTACATTACACTTACAAAACAAGAGAAGAATATGTAACAGTTTATGTCCTAAATTTTCAAACTTCCATGTTTGAGATTATTGATCATTGGCATTATGTTGCCATGGCTAGAAAAAACTATTGAATGTGCCACATGTAACAAATTAGTTAATAATGCTAGGTGGCATGCAAGACTATGTAGATTCATGCACGATAGTATGCGATGAAGTAATGATTTCCATGGGGTCATGTGTAGTGACAAATGATAACACCATGCATTATGTGCAGGGCACACATGCTATGAAGGATAATGTAGAAGTTATAAAGAATATCAAGTCATGCATGTTGTTCTTATAGAATTGTGTATCTTCTCTATGATCAGTTCCTTTCTTTAGAATCAATGGCCACAATGTGCCTTCAATGAGACATAGAAATTAAACATAGAGCTTCTAAAGATTGTACCACTTTTCTTGATATTCATATTATCTTGTCTTGGACACTTTGAATAAGTGATTTGAAACATGATGAATGCACATTGTGGTAGTAAAAATGCTCTCATCTTGCATAAATTTGTGCAAGTGCTCACATCCATTTATTTGAAGGATGTTGAGTTTATGGCTTCTCAAGGAAAAGAGGAAAATATGGTTTGAGGAGTTCCACATTGAATATTAGGTGCCATCCTAGGTATCATGTGAGATTGAGAAAAAAATGTATTATCACAAAAATGGTCTATGAACCATATCATAGAGGCATAATCTTCCTATTTGGAACTTTGAAATGTTTCTTCTAAATATGTAACTAAAGTTTGTCATCAACATTGAAAGAGTGAGGTGTGTGATGTGTGTCATGGTACTCTATGTAATTCTATTTCTAGTTTGATAGAATCTTCTAAATCTATTGATGAACTCTGTGAATGTGTTGCAAAAATTTATATGTTTTATCTACTTCTCATTCTCATGTGTGTGAATCCAAATATGGTGGTATGCATTAGGATATTGTCAAGGGGTTCTTGCAAACTAAATGCTTGGACATGTCTAAAAAGGACTATACTTGTAGAACTATGTAAAGCTCTATTGTTAGGGTGAAAATTACTGAGTTAATAATCAATTTACTGAGTTAGGGTGAAAATTAAATTTGGCACCCATATGATAGGTTAGGATGAAAAATAACTTTGGCGCCCATATGATAGGTTAGGGTGAAAATTAAATTTGGCACCCATTTAATTAAATATATTATAATATTATATTATTATATAATATTAAATATATTATAATATTATATTATATAATAATATAATATATAATATAATATAATATTATAATATTATATAATATAATATTTTATAATATTATAATATAATGTTATATAATATAATATTATAATATTATATTATATAATATTATATTATACCAATGGACTTACCAGGCTTGATTGTTACAAGGGGTGATGCTATGATATTGATATTATATAATAATATAATATAAATATAATATTATATTATATTATAATATAATATTATAAATATTATATGTATTATAATATAAATATTATATTATATTATATTATATTATTAGCTCTTTGGTGTATCGAGGAAGGAAGTATTTGGGTGGTTGAAAGTCTTGCCGATAGGTGAAAAAGAGAATCTCCATCGGTAAGAGATGTGAGACCGGGAGGCAAGATTAAAATTACGCCGACAGAAGTTTGTCACAGCGAAGGAGGAGTCATGGACACTTCAGCATGAAGTATGTCCGCAGGTGGCAGCTTTTGCACTTTGGTAAATCTATGCAGGAAGTTTTTCTTAACCCAATTTTTTTGCAGGAAGTTTTTAATGCTATGGTTTTGTTGTTTTTTTGCAAAAACTTTGATATGGTAAGTAATTTGAGCCTTATGTTTGTTCAAAATGCTCTTTTTCCTGTAGATGCTTTTATTAATGTTTTAGAGGATTTTGTTTTGCATTCAGGTACTGCTCTTGTGGGAGGTTTGTTTGAGTGTAGGGATCTTTCCAATTAACAGGTGATAGTTGGGGAGGCATTTGGCAGAAGAAGAGGCTCTTGATCTGCATGGTCTTGTTGATGAAAATGGCAGGAGGATAATTAAAATCTTTGTGTTTTGTAGACAGTTTTGTAATCTGTTGACTCTATCAGTTGATTAGTTTGTAATAGTGTTGTTTGCACAAAGTTTTATTCTTGTAAGGCTTTAAGCCATAGACTTTTTTTGGGTTGACTCATCCTTCTGAGTCAATTTTGTATTGTATTTGTTTTAAAGGGCTACAACCGGAGGTTTTCTTTGCCGATTCTTTCCTGCCGGTATGCCTTATTGAATCTGGCATTTTGTAAATTTCATTTTATAATTAATATAGTTTTAGTGGCTCTGCCACTTTTTCTTTAAAAAAAAATATAATATTATATAATTAAATATTATATAATATTATACAGTAGTAATATAATATTATATAATATATATATTATAATATATAATATCATATTATAATATATTAAATTATATTGTATTGTAATATAATATATTATTATTATATTATATTATATTATAATACAACCCACTCCTTCAATTTGAAATATTTTTTTAAATTATCCACTTTAATATCATATTGTCTAATTTTCATTTCTGTGACTAATTATTTAGTTGTGTTTTTTGCCCGATGACCAAATTAGTCATTTATTTTGGTCATTTATTTAGTCATTTCAACCAATGACCAAATTAGTCATTTATAGCTATGTTGCAAAAAATTTTAGTCACGTGACTAAAAGTTTGGTCACGTGACTAAAAGTTTTAGTCACCTGGTCATTTATTTGCCATATTTCTACTAGTGTTCGCACAATTGAATTAGGTCACCCTTAAGCAAGAAAACATGAAGCTTGTATCACATCAATCATTACAACTTGGCAGTACTCTTGGAACATTAAACATTGCTTGCACTTCTCCCAGATGAGTTGGCATGATCCACACAACATATCCAAACACTTCTTGAACTCTGCACAATAACAAATTTGTGGTGTACAACACCAACATTCCCAAGTTGGCCTCAAGAATAATAACTCTTCACAAACTAACTTGAAAACTTTGTGCAGTACTGGAAAGACAAAGAATTTGCATGTGGTTCAAACTTGAGAAACATAGAGACATGTAGAATGTCCACATAAAATCTTATAGCCAATCTATACATTCTCCGACTGGCTCAAGTACTCAAACATGTGTCCTGAGAACAATTAGGCATCCAGAACCATCTATAGTACATAGTTGTTTGAGAAATTAAACTTGCGAACCACTAAATCATCTGATACTGCAAAGTAGCATGTATTGAACATCCCTGAACATGTTCACAAAACCACATGAAAAAATCTTCACTTCTAGAGGAACGTGGAGCATTTTAAACAACCTTCATCATCACTTTCTTCTGCTAGAGCACAGATCGAAACTCTATCACTTATAAATTTCACTACGGAGGAGAAAATGATATGAAACCTTGAATGAAGCACCTTCACAACCCATAGAACTTAACTTCTGAACTACATGACCATATCTTCAAATGCAGAGGAATGCAGAGCATTTTACCAACCAGTCTTCAAGGCAACTTCCTACAGCAGAAACCTTTACCAACATCTAGAGACCAGAACCTTCTTATAGAAACATATACTTCCTTAGGATCATCAGGAAAGAGCATACAGCAAGCTACAATCCATCAAAAACATCTTCTCAACATCAGCATTAATGCTTCAATTCCCATCTTAATTCTTCTTCTTATCTTAATGCTTCTAGTTCCCATATTAATACTTCTAATTCCCATCTTAATATATCATCATGATATCATCTCTACTGACAAAAAACATACTCAATACAACTTAACAATGCATGACATCCAACCATGAACATCAGCAACATCACTGTTAGCACATCATCAACATAAGCATCAATGACAGTCCAAACTGAGTGTTGACATCAATGACAACCACAACAGTAACAACCTTAGGTAACATATGTACAACAGATCTCATGTTTATTATTATTAGACATATATCTATTTAGGTTTAAGGCATTCTAGCAATCTTTTTTTCTTTACACCATTACCTATGAGAAAAAGAGATAAAGCAAGGCATTTACTAGGGATTCATAGCCTTTTTACAACCTCTCTAGATGAAAGATGTTTTTCATCAACCTCTCTAGATTGATGTAATTACCCATGAGAGGTAAGACAACCTCCTAAATGTAGGTGCAAACCATTATCTCATGTTCTAGATCCATAGAGTTTGACTCTTGAGATCATCTTGATGTTGCTTCTTTGTAGCATAGCACAACATTGCCAGATGATGGCTTCTTGTCCGAAGAGGTCTCATTATTTCTAAGGAGACTATCGATCATGTTTGCCAAAAGGAACCTTGGTGCCATCCTTTAGAATCTTGTGCATTAACGGGTTAGTAACCATTAGTAGTATCCCATGCAAGAGGAACCTTTTGGATGTTAGGAAAGATGTCTCAACCTTGTAATTATAGAAAGTACAATTTTTTTATTATAAAAAATAGAAAAACTCAATCTCTAGCCTATAGAATTGTTTTTTGGGCAAAATAAATTTTTTAGATTGTTTGGCACTACCATTAGAGGTGTCTGATACATAGATCTCTTCAATCTAGTCAATTAATAAAAAGTGGGCCCAATCAGCCTCCTAGATCAAAAGTTATGGCCTCCTAAAGTTGGGCCTCTCATATTGAAAAAGGTAAAAACATGTTGGACACATAAAAGAGCTGTAAGGGGAAGTTACATGTGTTGATGTGTGTTTTGACACATCGTAAGGCATCTTTGATTGGAGATAATGAAGCCTTAAAAATTTGGGTGCTACTTTTGGGTGGTTTTAGCTCATGGTTTTGTAATTATCATCTGGCGGTTTCATGTACTCTATCTCCTATATATTAGGTACTTGAGATGGAGGTTGTGTGAGTCTTATAGATGTTTAGTTACCTACGTTGGTTGGTAATATTCCTGTGAAATCTTGTTTTGTAGGTATATTATAACCTTGTTGAGATTTTTGAATAATATATTGGGTTGCTTTTGGAGTGTGGGGCTTTTCTCCCATAAGGGTTTTCTCCATGTAAATAACTGTATTGTGGTATGATTTATATTTATGTTTATTTCTATATAATTTCTATAACTGTTGTAAAGATCTAAAAAGTTTTTCGTAACCCTCCTCTCAAGATTAGTGCAGGAAGTTGTTTTATTACCTTAGATTCATTACAAGTGGTATCATAGCTTGATCACCTTTGGCTTCAATTGTGTGTTGTTGGGTTTCTTGAACTAATCTATTTTTGAGTGGGATCTTGTGCAAAAGATACTTTGTGATCTTTTTGTGCAATAATTTTTAGATGGTGAGCACATCAGAGAGAATAGAGGTAGAGAAATTTTCTGGTAATAATTTTGAGATGCGGAAGCTAAAGATGGGAGATTTGTTAATTGATCGAGATCTATGGGATGCTATTGATGAGCATGTTTCAAGGCCCACAGATGCTACTTTGGCTGCTCAATATGATGTTATGAACCATAAATCCAAGGGCCTAATTAGATTGTACCTAGCAGAGATTTTTTTAATCAATGTCCATGAAGAGTCCTCTATGAAGAAACTATGCAAGAAACTTGGTGAGCTATATCAAGCCAAATCTTTATTGAACAAGATTTTCTTAAGGAATAAGTTGTATTCCTTGCGAATTAAAGATGGTGGATGAATTGCAGACCACCTAAAAGAATTCAATATTGTTGTGGATCAATTGGAATCAATTAGTGTAAAAATGGATTAGGAGGAGAGATGTCAGATCTTTCTTTGTTCTTTTCTTGATTCATGGGATTCTCTTGTTATGGCTATTGGGAGTACTTTTGTTGTCTTGAAAGTTGAATATGTTGTGAGTTTTTTTTTCCTAAAGAGATGAGGAGGAAGGCATCCATTAGTGACAAAGAGGCCCTAAATGTTCATGGAAGACCTAATGATAAAGGCAAGAAGAGAAAGAAGTGTGAAAATAAAAGTTCAAGGGGAGATCTAAATCTCCTAGAAAGTCCAAGGTTATTTTCTAGAAATGTGGTAAGCCTAGATACTTCCATAAGGAGTGCAAAGAAAAAAGAAGAAAAATAAAAAAATTGATTTTGGTTCTAAGTTTGAGAAGAAATACAGTGATGTGTTCATTGTAGCTTTGGCCACTCGTGCAGGTAATGATGCATTGTTAATTGACTTGAGTGCATCTTTCTATATGATACCTTATAGAGATTAGTTTTATGAATATGAAGACTTTGATGGAGGTAAGATGTACTTGGGTGATGATTCTTATTTAAATATTGTTGGCCATGGTAAGTTAAAATTAGATTTTCTAATGAAAGAGTAAAAGAGATTAATGGTTGTTCATGGCACAATGTGATGGTTAAATTGTGGTATTGTTATCATTGCCATCAAGGTTCAAACCTTTGTTGGGCCAACGAGCTCACAAGATTTGAGCCTTGCTAGGATGATGAACTTGTGGGCCTTGCATCCTCACAGGCCCTTGCTGGACCAATGAGCTTTTGGCTTAAAGCCTCAGCTGGGCTAATGAGCTCGTGGATTTGAACTAGTAGTGTTAATGCAGTGTTCATGCTAGGTGTTTATGCCAAGAGATGAGGTCCCCCTGTGATGTGACCTCATCGATTCATAGCTCCGATCAAAAGTGTTCACTGATAAAATAAGAGATTAATGTTGTGTTGCATATCCCTGAGTTAGCATGAAATTAATTATCTATTAGTAAACTAATATATGCAGGTGTGTAGGTAGTCTTTTCTGATACATGATGCAAGATGGTTAGAGGTGCTATGGTGATCACTAGAGGTGTCATATTTGACACATTGCATAATCTTGATGCATACATTGTTGAATGCAATAGTACTTATGTTAAAATAAAGTACGTGACCACATCGTTGGAAAAAGTGAGGGTTTCCTCTTCAATGGATGGTCATGGCTTTTGGGTACCTAAGAGTGCTCTTTCTTCTGAATCAAAATTACCTACAAAGAAGACTATGTTATGACACTAGAGATTAGGTCACATTGGAAAAAAGGGTCTAACGACCTTGAAAAATAAAAATCTTGTTGAACACTCTACTAATTGTAATGGTTGATGTGTGTTTTGACACATCCTAAGGCATCTTTGATTGGAGATAATGAAACCCTAAAAATTTGGGCACCACTTTTGGGTGGTTTTAGCTCATGGTTTTGTAATTAATGTTTAACAGTTTCATGTATTGTATCTCTTATATATTAGGTGCTTGAGATGGAGGTTGTGTGTAAGAGTCTTATAGATGTTGATTTGCCTCTAGATCTTTGGTTGGTGAGACTCTTGTGAAGATTGCCCTGCACGTATATTGTAATCTTGTTGAGATTTATGAATATATAGTAGGCTGATTTTGGAGTGTGGGTTTTTTCTCCCAAAAGGTTTTCCCCTCATAAATCACCATGTTGTGGTATGATTGCTATTTATGTTTATTTCCATATAATTTTTACAACTATTGTAAAGATTTAAAAAATTTTGCATAACCATTCTCTCAAGATTAGTGTAGGAAGTTGTTCTACTACCTTAGCTTCCTTACATTGGAATCCTAAGCTCCCTAGGTGAATGGTGGCCAACATAAAAGTTCAAAACACACACTTTTCTACTACCAGCTAGACAACACCTTGGAAAGTATACTCATTTGGACTACATGCACACACCACAAATTTAACAATAATTTAGTTGCAAGATTGGCTTCCAACATTATTGAAGTTAGATAGTTGAGAAGGTTTCTTTCTTCATGCCTCTCAACTATAAACCCTCTTTCATCTTTAGCACACTAAATTTGACAACATTCATATTTTGTTGAACAAGAAAAATGATATCTTGAATGGAGAACCAATGCAAACCATGATGTACACAATAATTTATGCAAGAACATTCAACTATTCCCCAAGAACATCTTTTCATAAGGCAAGCCTGTGTAGTTTCATCTTTGCTACAAGCAAAGTTCTTGCATGCATCAAAACTGCTCAACTCTCCTCAAGACAAGAAATACATGAAGCTTTTGCACTCTCATTTTGATGGCTCAGATCTCAGTTTAACTACACTAGAATCACACTATGCTAAACAGCAACCACATTAAATTGCTTCTCAACAATGCTAAGCACAATCATACACAAAATGACTTCAACACTCTATGGTAGCAAGCCACTTCTTAAAATTTGGTAGTACCATGTCAGATCATTGATTTGACACTATGCATCAGTCTAATTTCAATCTTTTACATACCAAGACCAACATCTCTTGACAGGGATTCCATAACACTCTCTTTTTAGCATCAAAGTATAGGGGCAAGCTCCCCTTGGCATCTACAAGCATGCATAGTCTAGACCATAATTTAGACTAGGCAAGCTCTAATTGCAGCAGAATGGAATGAAATAAATAAGACACCCATAAACATTAGATTCCGACTTGATGAACATAAAATCAAAAATAAATTATAAAAAAAGAAAGAACTTTCTTTGTTTTGCTATTTAAATGGAAAGATCTTAAACAGCACAACATGCTAGCTGTTTACAGTAGGTGATTTAAATGTGACGTTGATTCTATTCTATATTAATCACAACATCTCTATTTCTTATTCTATATTGACTACAACATACCCACTATTTCTGTACAAGATATTTATAAAAAATTCTAAAAGACTTTTGACTTTTCAGAATAACAAGCAACTGTTTGCCTTCAAAATTTATGATTCTAATTGCCAAGCATGAAAAAGATTGCCTCAGCCTATAAAGCAGAACTTTGCTTAAGGTGCACGCAGTTTGCAGTTTTTCTTTTGGAAATTTCTCAAAGTAAACATTTCAAATGTGAACATGAAATATTCCATGTCCCATCTAGCCTTCAATAGCTGCAACATGCTTTTCAAGGTATCAAACCAGAATTGTAATAGTCCAAGAAGACTAGCCATCACCAAGATATTAAACCTCAGAAATAAGGAGAATTCATTTTGGAATTCACATCAACAATGGAATTTCATAATAGAGCAGCTGAAACAGTGGGAAAGCGTAGCTTATTTAGATATTCGGTGTAACTTTCGTTGCATCTCAGAAATCTAGCAGGCATACCACTTTGCTTACATTTGGATATACATAATGACAAGCTTGAAATTTAAGTAAAAGTTAAAGCCAATGGATCAATTGTTATAGTGACGCTTCGATTTCTTGAAAAAGAGTGAATTCATACATCATACAACAAAGAAAAGTCGATTGAATTTCTTAGTCTAAAGAAGGTTGCATGGACAAGCACGGCATCTCAGCTTGCACGTCAAAATTTGCAGCACCGTTTACAAAGGGTGTTAGGTTATGCACTACTGTGGATTGATCGGCAATATTGTCATAGATATTCAGTAAGTTGAGGTTGTTTAATAGTCAAAGGTAAATTTTGGCCAATAAAAGTAGGATAACTATATACCATTTTTTGGTAGGGATGAGGTGCAAAATTGCTATTAGTTGTTTGACTGAGGAAGAGTATGATATTTAAATAGAGTTTTCAAAGAGGACTGTTGAGTTTACAAGGTAGCAATAAAATCTTTTAAGAAAAGACACATCTATGATGTTAATTTTATACTTGAGAGAAAGTGGATAATATGTAAAGTAATGAGGTGTAGTGTACTTGATGGTACATTAGACTTTAACTAAGTTGAACCCCAAAAGGTATACACATAGTCTTAGGTGTTAAAAATGAATTATGATTACCAAGTTGTCTTCCACAACACATGTAAGCATAATTTTTAATAATACGTGTGTTTAAATGGAATCATGAAGTGTGAGGAAGTTATAGAGTTGTGATTCAGTTGGTTCATGTGACACATATAAAGATGAAGCTATGTAAAATTGAGTCAGTTGTGACTAAGTTGGCCCACATAATGTATGCAAGCATAAAACTATGTATAGCTAAGAATGGAGTCATAATGTGTAAAGCAATAATGAGATTGTGACCAAATTGGCGCCCATAACATATATCCTCTCAAACTGAGTGGATATAAAATATTATTGTGGATTCAATCTAAGGAGAGGATGAATGTAGTGTCCCACTTGTTTCATATTCTTGTTTAAGAGAAATTACATCCACAAAAGGTGAGTCTTATCATTGAAGTCTTATTTTAACAAAATCATGAATTAATTATGGCAATGTGAGCTTGATTCTACTAAGCCTAATTAGGATAATCTAGTTGTGGATATCTTAAAGGATATGTTTATGTTCTAATACATTGTTTATTGATGATTAAACTAATAATTGATAGTTTGTTTATATCGACTACATGGTGTTGTGATTCCATGTAAGTGCATGTGTGCATGTCATAGGTACATATAATTATCAAAATAAAGTTAAGTAAAAGGGAATGTGATTGGTTTAATGCAAGGTATTTTTTAGTGCTTATATGTCTTGATTTGACTTCTTTGTAATTTATATCCCCTAGATTTGGTTATTTCTAGGTTCTTCAAAAGTGTTGAATTTTCCCACATTTGATAACTTCACCCCAATCCTACAATAAAATCACCTCTCAAGTTAGAAATTTTAATTCTTTAAGATAGACACATATCATCTCTTGTGTTGTATGTGGTCTATCTTCTACATTGTCTTATTTCCATTATTATGTGTGGATCTTATCAAGTGGTATCAGAGCTATGATTTGGGCAAAGGTGAGGATGAAACCCTAACTTTTGAAGATTTGTCTATATCTCACAAACAAAATCAAATAAGAAATATATAGTCAAAAATTTAACTTTTGATCATCAAAACTGAGTGAGTTATTACAATTTTAGCTTTTCTAGAATTTTCCTCTACAGGTTGCAAATCATGAAATATTTTTGAGTTATTTATATTTTTGGAAAGATCATAACATTTAATTAGGGGTCTGTTATTTGTATTTTTAGTTTTGAGACTAACAACATCATGAAATGATCTGGTCAAAGTTGGGTCACTGATATGGATAGAAAGATGATCTATTGAAAAAATTGTCTTAAAACCCTAGCTTCAATGGGGTGTCTTAATTTTCATGGAAGTGGAGATATATTAGAATGGTGACACCAATATAAAAGATCTTATGGTCAAAACATAATATGGAAAGCATGTGTTTAGTATACACTTAAAAAGTGAAGCTAAACATTGGTATGTGCCATTACGTAGTAACATTTCTTCCTTGGATGAACTAGGACAAGATTTCTTAGATAGAAGGGAACCAAAAGAAATAATAGAAGGAGAAGAGGATGATAAAGATAAAATGAAGGATAAAATTATATGCATTGTAGCTACAAGGAAGGAAGATTCAATTCTTTAATTCCATGGATGTATTCAAAAGGATCAAAGATTATTGTTTCTATAAACTCTAATAGCATGTATAATTTCATAAACATGTAATTAGCTAATAAACTATAGGTACAAGTAAATAAAATCAAGAATAGTCAAATAAAGGGTAAGGATATTTAATTTTTTTAATATTTGAAGCCCTCAATGGATAAATATGTTTTGCATTCAAGATTTTATGCTTTGGATATGGATGGGTTGGATATTGCTCTTGGATATTCTTGGTTAAAATCTTTGGGGACAATAAACATTAATTTGTATAAGAAGTTTATGAAGCTTTGGTATAGAAATAAAAAAGTTACATTGCAAGATATTACACATAATGAAGACTAAAGGAAATTCAAGGTAAAGAATGTTCAAGAATCTACTAAATATTGTACCAAAGAATCAAAGGACAAACAAGAGGAGCAAGATGTAGAGAAAAAAGAGATAGATAATATTTCTCTTCGCAATCCAACAAAAAAGTGGCAACACATGGTGAAGAATCAAAGAAGGTTCTAGAGATAACTAAGGGTGCAATATAGGAATCCACATCATTGTGAGAGGAAAGAGTCATGGAGGCATGATACTATATGGAATTAGGAGGCCAATCACTATGAATCTACATGGAATGAAAGAAACAATTATAATAATAAGTGGAATCATAGAAGTAATTGCTATTCATGGTAGAAAAGTAGGATTTACTATGATGATGAATGGAATAAAGTGGGTTCAACAAAATATGGATCAAGGATGGGATCTAGGTACCGTCAAGCTAAAACTACTATGAAGATTGTCTATGCATGGTTGGATGATAAGACATGGTGTCATATTTGCAATCACTTGGAGTGGCCTTACTATTTGGCTTCTTCTCATGCTTTGAGGATGAAATGTGTCAAGGAAGGATGGAATGTTATGTACCTAGGGATATGATATTATAATTTATATATGTTGATGGAGATGGTGACACATGGTACACATCTCTTAAGTTAGTTATAAGTAGGCCTACATGGGTTTAGTGGTTTACCCCTCTATTATCTTATTATAAGGATGTCTATATTGTTGGAGCAGCCAAGATCTAAATGCAAGAAGTCAAGAACTTCCACAAAGTTGAATTGCACAAAATGAAGAGCCTAATATTATACAATGAATCAAAATGTGGAGCATACAAAAGTACAATAGAAGCCTTGAATTTAAAGGCAGGGATGAGGAGGTGAGAGGGTAGGAATAAAAGCCTGAATACCCCTCCAAAGATATGACACATGTGGGCTTACTTGGGACAAATGTGAGGACACATTTTGTGTGCACATGAGGTGAGAAAAAAGATAAGAAGTATCTCTAAGTGAGATTAAGTGTAGTATGCACATGTCAACTAGGTAAAAGTAAACTAGTTAGCTAAAGCACCTTTTCACACTAACATATATATAAGAGGTGAATATCATTATAAGGATATGTGAAGAGTATGTTATATATTTAGGATCTCATGGATATATAATGTGGAGTGGCTTCTTCCATAAGGAGTATTGTAAATTATTACCCTACCTTAAAGGGTTTTTATCTATTTATGCATATATTGGATATTAGGGTGTCTTGGCCCATAAGCATCTTTTGTGTTGTGTGTGATCTTTCTTCTACGTTATCTTATTTCTATTATTATGTGTGGATCTTATCATAGACCCTAATCACCCTAGTTTATCATGGGCTATTTTTTTGTTTTCTATTTTTGCCTCATTTTAACAATTTTTATTTACAAGTTATATATATTTAAATAAGAAATTTAGACATGAATCACCATATAAGAAATATATTAATAGGATAAATTAGTGTTAGGGTCACAAAAAGGTGGTACATAGAAAAAACATCGTCATGCACTTTAAAATTTAATTTCTAATATAAAGAAATTTAAGATATTATACTTCTTTATAGTGGATTCACTTAGATTTCTATAGAATTTTTAAGAGGTCATTTCTTAAGGTATACCTTGGAACTTTCATGGGGTGGTAACTAAGTTGACCCAATCTAGGTGACTCGTATTGGCTCAAATTTTATCCAAAATTCAGAGGAGACTATCAAATCAATGTCTAAATCAAAGTGGTGTAGTGGAAGTTAGATATATTTAATGAGGCATGAACCATAAGAAAAACTAATTGCTAATGATTATAAAAACCCAAATTTAGAAATCTCTTAGTAAGAAGAGTGAACACCACTAGGAAGAATAAGATTAAATATAGAAGGTAGATGGTATAGAAAATAAGGAACCATGAATAATTAAATATAGGCAATAACATTGACTACAAGTAAATTAGGGACAAAAACTATATTTACAAGAAGGGAAATTTGACAAGAATAAATGAGAATGTTTGGTGAAAACTAGATTTCAAGAAGAATAATTGGAACATTGACTAAGGAAAAATCAGTGAACTCAAATTAAGAAAGAATGGCAGGGATTGGTACATAAATGTATAAGAACCATATTGAATTAGTTGAGGGAAATTTTATTTCTTGTGAAACTCAAAGATTGGAGAAGACCTCTCATGGAAAATTAAGAAAGATGTTTACTAGTTAGAAAGATGCAGATCCTATGCCAAATTTAATATAAGATTTAGATTTATCTAGGGAAAAGGAATTGGTGGTGAAACATTATAAAAGGGAGAAAAAAAAGATGAAGTCGGCTATTTACACACAAGAGAATTAGTGGAGGAAATTGGCTAGAGAAGAACATAGTTACTGGTAGAATTTGTGGTGATCAAATTGAGAGGGAGAACTATATCACTAAATATAGGTTTAGTCTTTGAGTGAAGTCTATGTTTTAGGTATTTTTGTTAATCTAATACTTATTGCTGATTTTTTCCACAATCTTCCAGAGATACTATCATGATATGTATAGTTCTTTTCTAGTTGTGTCTTTGAATGCTTATATACAACCCCAAGGAAGTCTATAGCTTGGGTATTAGTTATTTACATTTTTGTTGATCAATGAAAAATGCAAGTCAATAGTAGATAAAGTAGGTTTGGTGACCCTAGAATTAAATCAAGTGGCAACAATGACAAATAGGGAGAAAATCCTAGCTAATGGTCATGCCATTTAAAAGTTTAAATATGAATTTGCCACATTCCTTTAACTTGTCCAATATCTTGTTTTGTGGTCATGTGTTTATGGGATTTAGTGGAACATTTCTATTTTCTTAAGTGGTTCTCCATGAATGAGATTGAGTGAAATGTGATTGTTCATGTTAATGTGTTATCCTTGAACCTAGTCAAAATATTCAAGGCATGAACACTCCTCATTACCCCGTATGGAACATGTAATACTCAATTGCTTTGTGACCCTTGTCACACTCATTGTGCCTATTATTTCTTTGCTAGTGACACACATTTTTGACATGTGATCTATCAATTATTATTCTTGAGTTGTATATCACTTACAATGATTTACTTACAAACAGTTTCTTATGGGTGGTTTACATTATGGGACACCTAAATCCATATGTTTATTTAGCTATATGATTATTGGAGAATGTTAATAATGTATAAAATACTATGATTATTATTTTTGTTTAGAGTTTTTATGAGATGTAGTTATGTTTGATTTCTATGTTCCAATAGGAACTACCATATTCACATGTTAGGTTTTATAACATTTTCTTATTTGTAATTGTTGTCATTACGCATGTTGTGGTAGGTTGGAAGCCATGTATTAAACCTTTTATGCTTTTGCAACCCCTATGATTTACTTTGGTTAATTTTTTCATGTGTTATGGTTATTCTCACAAGATATATTCTACCTTGACTTGTATAGCTATTTTTTACTATACAATTGGAGCTAGCTAATTTTAGACTCATGTGCAAATTATCATTATAATTGGAGAGTACTTACATCTTTTTGTTAGTATAATTGTCATGATCAATGATTTAATTAATGTAGGTTGCAATGTTGATATGGATTGACTTTCTATTTGATTAGGTGACTAGATAATAACTAAGTTGAATATCATGCTTCTACATTAATTACAAACTTATTATGGGTCAAACTGTATGGTGTTTTGAATGACGTGTGATAATGTTGCTTCAACTATTTTTTGTGGATGTAAATTTGATGTGTGAATTGAGTGTACAATGCATAGTTTTTGACAAACAATAAATAAGAGGGTTTCCAATTGTCAAGATACACATCTCTCTTTAATTCCTTTGAGAGATACCTTATGCCATGTGACTAACCATATGAAATTGAATTACTTATTCCTAGCCATGTGTTGGCTAGGACCACCCTACTCTAACCTTACATCTTGTCTAGCCTTTCTTAACCTTACTCCCTTGCATGTGATGTGTATGTACATTTAAATTTATTGTTAGGTTGTAAGTGTGTAATGGTTTGGGGTTCCAAAAGGCCCTCATCTAATGTATAATATTGAATAGACTATTTTATGTGTATTTATTAAAATGTCATAAAACTTAGATTTTACTCTTTTTTAGGTAACTTTAAGTCGAGATAAAAGTACTACCTAGGGATGGAGTAAGTTTCAGTACACCTTGGAGTCTCATAGTATTTACATAAGTTCATTTGGAGACCTTGGGAAGTGTATGGTACAAGTTGCAAGTGGGGTTGAATGTGGTGGACACCAAGATCTCACATGTAGATCCCTTTGCTTCAATGTGTGTAAGGAGTTTGTGTACACTCCACTTCTCATTGAATGGGATTATGTACACCAATGTGGGTGTACATGTGTTTTTAAGATTAATTATTAATTTATAAGAAGTGATAGAGTATTTTGGGTTTATAAAATTCTACATGGCTCCACCCCATTGGTTGTGGGGAGTGACATGGAACCCTTGTTTAGGTGTGAATATTTAGCCTTTGAAGGTTCACTTATTCATTTTTATGGATTCTTTCCTTGTGAGAAATTGGTGTTTTATTTTCTTAGGAGGGAGAGCTTGATGAGGGAGAGTAGGCTACACTAAGGGAGATTGTAAATGAGGTAAGTTGTCAACTAGTGATGCAATTCCTCTTTTTTTATTTGTAATGGTAGTTATATTATTGTGTTTGAAAGAGTTAACTTAGCATGTCATTATTATAAATTTGGGTGTGTGTGGTTATGGTAGGGATGTTAATTATTGAAATATATCTCTTTTTATATGGTAGCCATTTTCTCTTACTCCTATTACAAAGTCTTTGGAATGACTCATTATAAATACCTTATTGTGTCTTCCCTGTTACAATCCTCATCCTTTTTGTAGCACTTGGTTCACCCTCTTGTCTCAGGGATTGGTTAGAGAACTTGGTTACATCTATCACACTTGATGATTTCAAATACGTGAGGTGTTGAGAACTCTTTTTTTTTACCATTTGTATTGGGAGCATGTATGTTGTGAAGAGAATTTCCATTATATGTTTAGTATTGTTGCATAAATTTGTTTGAAGATACTCAATGTATTCATCTTTGTTTCTTTTTGGACTTATTGTAAGGTTTTAAATATTGTTGATCATATTTTAAGGCTATGACATTATTATTTTTTATAATGTATGGATTTAAGCTACTCTATCCATTCTTTGTAAAGAGTATTTGAAAGAAAATTTTATCTTTGATAGATTTCAGATGTAGTGAAAAATAGTGTTTACACCCAATCTTGCATTGGTACTTTTTTGGCTCTCCCTATGCTTTAGTGCTCTATTTTCTATAATTAATCTCCATAGTGATTAAATGGGACCTATTAAACCATTTATCATGATTAAATCATTCCCTTGTATTTATGTCCTCTGTTGCCTCTATTTCATACCCTTGTATGTTAAGATAAGCTCCATTTTTAAAATTCATGGTAGCCCCTTTAATGTTTGCCTAATCCTTGCATAAATCTCCATGATTTATTGTTTTTCTTGATCAATGACTTGTTCAACCATGGGCATGTGCTTTAAGTGATGAATGTTTTCCTTTTCAATCACTAGAATTTGGCTCACTAGATAGTTCCATTTGCAGTAGGGAGAGGGCTAAGATATTCATCTCCCCACTCTTTGTTGTATTTTATTGTCTCTACTATGTACTATGTGTCATTAATAAAAAAAAAATTTGATGTCGTAGGCTCCATTTCATTCATAATGTTGTGTGGCTAGTAGTGATGAGGACAACATGTATGGGTCCATGGTGCATGGACCAATTATTATATGTCGCCTAGCTATGTGGTAGGATGATGGACCTTACATGATCTTGGAGGGGCTCATTTTTTGCCTTTAGTGTTGAGAAATGGATGTTAGTTATTGGATTCTAACTATGGTTGTGTTTGTTCTATGAGTCACTAGGTTACCAACTACTAGAGAGTACTTTTCATATTGAGGAGTCAGCTAGGCTAGTCGTGCCTTTAGTCTCTACTACCATATTATGTATCTATTAGCATGTTTAGGTTAGTATTTTATCCACTGGATGGAGAGGTATTGAAGGTAGGCATATGATTGGAGCTACTAAGGTATATCCTATTGTATGGACCAATTGTATGGTGCCATGTGTCTATTGCCTAGTGACTATGGTGGGTTTAGGTGTATCTATTTAGTGCAAAGAAATGACTTTTCAATTTGGCACTTGTGCACTATATGGTAAAGGGGAAATGTGGCACTTCCTCATTGTAGCAAGGAGTTACCTTCATAGTGGAGAGTACATTCGAAGGAACTACACTCCACTCTCCACTACCTGTTGGATGAGTGTAGCCAATTTTTATTAGTCCAAGGTACCAATTGATATTATGAGTGGGTCCACGAGTACAATGAAAGGAAAATAGTTGAGTGCCATGTCTTCAAGTGGTAGATTGGTGGTCTTGATTTGGTTTATGTGGCAAGACATTTATTCTTAAGACACATATATGTTTATGTGGAGTGATGTGGTAATATTTTATTGAATGGACTTGTATGCCTATTCACTTTTATTTCTCTTGAGTACCTTTGGTCATTGCATTGACCAATGAACTACTTAGTCTAGAGAATACTCCTTGTGGTATGTAGTAGGTTAGGTTATTCATGCCTCCACTCCTCATTGGTCCATTGATCCATTGATCTTATAAGATGCAAGTGTGATGAATGAAAATTTTTTTCTCCCCCACCATTAAAACTATTTAACCAAGTGATTGCACCCAAGAAATTTTTAAATAGATAATGTATCATTTGGTTCCTTTCGCAACTAGAGAGTGATAATGAAGACAAGTGTATAGGTGGCCTTGGTGATGCATTAAGAGCTTTATGTAAGGTTTCACACCATTAGTGGTCTTGTATGTGACTTGCAAAGTGTGTATGTGAGCAAGTCCAATATTTTGGAGTTGTATTTCCATGAGGAAGGGAATCAGTTGAAAGAGAAACTAAATACATGTAAGCTTTCATCATTTACAATTGTTGTCCACATATTTCCTCATCCCTAGATGTGCAAGTACTTGTTTGAAGAGTGTTGTAGAGTTCTTAGCCATTTAAAATTCTTCCCTATTGTAGAGTTATATTGATTGGGCCTACATTTGATTTCTCCTAGAAATCAAGGGGCATTTTATGATTTAGTACATAATTTTAATACTTTTTAGTATATGCTACATGATGTTAATGCTTGCAATCACCACTTCTTCTTCTCTAGAATAAATTATGTGTATTTTGGGACCTACAATGTATTAAATGTTGGTGCAAGATGTTAATATATCAAGTTGGTTAGAGATGCAAGGGAGATAAACTAGATGGCCAAGCATTAGAGATTGAGACATTTGCCATGTGGTCATTCGATCTCAAGGAGGCATTATTTTCTTATATATGAATTTCTTTAATTGAAGATAAGGGTTGGTCAAATAAATAAGTAGTGCCTAAATGTTTCATGTGTCCTAGATGTTCTAAGTGTAATCTAGGATGTCAATGTTGTAGTTTAGGTTTTGGTTTTCTTATGCTTTCAAGTGTTGTAAATATTTTTGAGAAGGTTCTTGCATACAAAAACCTCTCATTTGTATAGGTGTCTCGAAAGTTTTTTGATGTATTTTAGGGGATTTATATCTTATCTATAGTGCTACATTTAGAATCATGAATCTCGTATCCATGATTAGTTAGTCTAGATAGAGATTGTAAAATTCCTCCAAGCTTTGTTAAGGATTTATTTCACAACAATATATGGAGTACTTTTATTTATCTATGGATATTTCAAGTATGCTTGATCAATGATGTTTGTGGTAATTTTAGGAATGCATCTTGTATGAATATAGAACTAGTCTTATAGAAATTCAAATGAAACCCTAGTTCTCAATTTAGTCTTGATTCATGTCATACTCATAGGATCAAGATTTGCACTTTGAATTGGTATTTGAAACGAAAGAATGACTATGTCATCCTAGGGGTCAAGGCATCATTCTTTGGCTAATTATTGTCCATTACACCATAAAATCAATTTCAAAACATAGTCTCTCTTAAGTTGAAGTTGAATATTGTGTCACCCTTTTATAAACAAAATGAGAAATACAAGAAGCATATTAAATTGATATATATGTTTTAAAATTTGAAATGATGTATTTAACTAATAAAATATTGATATTTTAGTGTAGTTTATGACTATATATATAAGGTTATTTTAGTATAGTTCATTTGCAAAAACTATCATTAGTATTTAATTTTTGAAAAAAAGTTGATAAAGTGAGTTTGATGGGATGTCAAGTTATTTGTAACAAATTTCATTTTCTTTTTGCTAGTTTTCTCTCCATGTTGTGAACTCAATATTCTATTGTAGTGTGAAAAAGATCTAATTTTGATAAATATATTTTTTAACAAATGTCTAAAGTCATGTCCTAAAAATGTGAACTCACTTCAAAAAATATATTATAGCTCAACTAGGATTGGGAACTCAAACTATATTATAATATATTATAACTCAAATATATTTTTTATTATAACTCAAACTAGGATTCCCTCCTCTAGTTTGAGTTATAATATATTTTTTGAAGTGAGTCTATAGGATTGGGCCTATAGTTTTGGGAACTGATAAATTACACTATTACAAGGTAATAAGATCTTGGTTCTATCATTCCATGTGTTATTTGAGTTTTAAAGACTATGTTGATGATGCCCAAACCTATCCCTAAGTTTTTCCCTTAAAGAGTTGTAGTCTAGTTTAAGGTTTTGTCCTCCATCTTTCAGGTGGAGACACTACTATTTTAGTTTGAATATTTTTTTCTTTAGTGAGATTAATTATAAAACAATGTTGGGTTTGCAACATGTTATAGAACCTTGTAATATTGTAAAGTATAGGCCATTTAACTTCAATGGCATTCCTAATTTTCCTAATCGTATGCCCAATGAGATTATAAGAGTCGAAAAAGTTCTATGCAAGGCGTGTTGAATCTAGTGAGAGGCATATTTATGCATTCATCAAATGAGATATGATTATGAGGTGAAGTATGAAATGTGATCCTCAAGTTGTTTGTTTAGTCCTTGGAGGGTGATGCTAGAGAATGATATGTTAATCTATCTAACTCTTCTCTTTCTACATAAGATGAGTTCCAAACAACATACATAGAATACTTTGATGATAAAATAAATCTCAACATGTTAATCAATAGATTCCCTAGCATTCACAGTTATCCTAGTAATTCTATTTGTGCTTTTAATTTAAATTTTTCTAAAGCTCTGAGGGATATACCAAAGAAAGTGAGACTTAAGGATCATATGAGTTTGGTTCCATTTTTGGGAATTTGGTTCTAATTTGGGTTTCCTTTTGAGAGATAAAACCCCTATAAATATTCACTATGCTTATAGTTTTGTTATTAATATTAATGATAACCTTAGTCTCTCAAAGCTTATAGGTTTCTCATCCAAAGATGCTCATGCTGCCAAATATTTTCTTTAGTACACTTAGTCCATAAGATTGATTGAAATTGTTTTTGAAACTATTGATCAAGATTTAGTGTATGTTGATTCATTCCCCTTGTGTGATGTGTGTTATATGCCTCATGGGAGGTGCGTCATAGTTGATTCCTTTAGCAAAAAGTAGTATGAATCTATAATAAATGTTGACTCAATTTATTTTATTAATGAGTTTAAATTTAGACTTGGTAATGAATGTGATAGAACTATAGATGGTGCTACAATAATTTGTAATGAACTTGCTACCATATAGTTTTATGTTGAAGATGATCTACCTTGTGGTGATTTGAGTTGTATCAATGACTCAAATGATCACCAATATATCAACTTGTGTAAGAGTAAGGTGCTCATGTTACCAAATTTTTTAGAGGATGATGTAAGTACTACTAAAAATAAGGTATTTCATTTTGATGAAGGCCTAGGCTATTTTATTGATGACAATAGTATTGCACTTGAAGGACCATGAGGAACAACGAAAGGTAGAATATATAGATTGCATACCTGATGAATAGTTGTACTCTGATGAATCATGCAACTAGATATGTAATTTTGAACCATTTAAGTTTGAGGCTTTCAAGTATGATCTTGATATGCTTGATGTTGCTAGTGTATATGCTAAAATCTAAAGTTATTAAAGAAACCAAGAACAATACTAGGTTCTTACTCTAAATCAAATAACAAACCTCAAATCAAGCAATAAAAGAATGAAATAATACATGTACTTACCAAATAGAGATCTCCTTTGTTGAATGGATTTGCTCATGTTTGATGGATTCAAGATCTTAGTAGCATGTACTTATATTTGATTGAAGGTGTTAGACACACAAGAATACTGAGAGGGGGGTGAATCATTATTCTAACAATTTTTAATTTCAACAACTTCAACTTATCCAAAGTGGATTAAACCTTAAGCATCACAATATCAACATGAAATAATAACACAATGCACATCAACACATAACACCAGATATATGTGGAAAACCCTAGAAGGGAAAAACAACAGTGAGGATTAACTCAAAATATATGAAGCTCAAATAATAAATTTGTTTTAGGGGCTATAACCCAAGGAAGCTGCTACTCCCTAAGTAACTTTGATTTAAGGTCACTCCCAAGGAAGCTTCTACTTCCTAATGACTTTGTTTTAGGGTCACTCCCAAAGAAGCTACTACTCCCTGAAATGAGAACAGAATTACCAAAGATTATAGTATGATAGTCTTTGTATTGTCTGAAAACTGACATTGAAACTCACACTTTTGATGATTACACGTCTGCCTCTTCACACTTTCTTCTAAAGATCTAATCAATTAGGCACACTCCATACTTGATCACTGTCACAAATATGTCTTCAAGATGAATCTAGACAACATCAACAACTTATACTCTTTCTCCTTCAATCGCACATCAATAATGCATTTATTCAGCTTTTTATCTGCTTGCGAACCTTTTCAATCAACTTGCAATCACACCCTCCTCACTCAATTTGATTCACTATTTATACATGATATTACATTTATTACATATCTTGTCAGGTAGATACAACATGAAAAATACATTTACAAGTGAGCCAGACAACACACAATATGAAACGTGTAGAAGATAGGTCCTAAGTGAAACCACACGTTACACTAGTAGAAGATCCAAGCCTTGTGGACTCCAACACTTTCTTAACCAGGTCTAAAACATCCTTCATAGCTTCAAACACCAAGGAATTACATCCGCACACTCCACTCATTTGGAAATAGGACAGTTTTAAGGAAAATACATGAAGACTTGAAGTATAACGGCCACATCAACTTGAAAAACCTTGTGTGGTACTAGAAACAAGAAAGATCTTCATGAAAATTTTCCAGATGAGTCCACATGACTCATAAAACATCCCCAAACACTCATTTTCCACTGCACATCAAAGAATTGTGTCACGCAGCTTTAATCATTAACTCTAAGAACACTCTGTCATCTAGAACACATTGCAGCATGCTGTCATTTGAAAAATTGGACTGCGAACCACCAAGAACCTTGAAACTAAAAAGAAGCATATAATACAAATCTAGAAACATGTCCTCAAAACTACAAGGGCACTCATTTATTTGTGGAGGAATACGAAGAATTACAACAAACCTTCAGCACTGGCTTATTCTACCAGAACATATGTCGGTACTCTATCATGCACAACTTTCACAGAGGAAGGGTAAATGATCTAAATCTCTGGAATTATCATCTTCACTAGAATCTTAACATACCTTCAGAAATGCATAGCCAAATCTACAAATGTGGAGGAATGTGGAGCATCCTGCTTCCATGTAGTGACTATCTTCACAGAACCAACACTATCTTCACTTTATCTTTTGCAAAACATACTTCCGGTAGTCCACACATCATAAAACTTGGAATATGCAAGATTTTTCATTACATTATGCTATATTCCAATCTACAAAGGCCCAAAACCAAACTAATGGAAATGCTGAGCAATTTCCCAGATAGTCTTCAAAGGTGGTCATTCTAAAACAAAGACTATCACAAACTTTCAGTGGCTAAATCTTCTTTGCATTAACACATCCATTCTTAGGGATAGTAGAAGAGAGCATACAACATATCTTAGTCCATCAGTACCATATCTTAGTGCTTCTAATGTCCATATTAATGTGTCTTCTTGATGCTTCTAATTCCCATCTGAATATAACTTCATACTCAATTCTACAATGAACAAGGCATGATATGAACTTCTAATTCCCATCTCAATGTATCTTCTTCAGTAGCACTACATCCAACTATGAACACTATTACACATTCTTAATAGTGTTGACACCAATTACAACCTTATGATAGTGTTGACATCAATGATAAACAATACAACCATAGGAACCATATGTCTAACAGATGGATGACCATTTTTTTACAAATTTTCTAGCTCTTCAAGATCATGCCCACATAGTGAAGGATAGAGAATGAATTTATAGACTTTGGATGGGAGGATGATTAGTTGAGCTCTTGATCATATTTAGAAACTTCAAATTTGGATGGATGAGATTAACTCACTTGATCTAGAGGTTCATGCAAGTTGATTTTTTTCTAAAATTAATTTGATTGACTTTTGATTTACTTGCATGATTTGATTTTATTCTAAAACTAAATTGATTTACTTTTGATTGATTTATTTTATTTTCTAATGTGCAAGCATAAATCAAGTAGTTAACTACTTGCCTGGCTTGATGAATGGACAAGATTAATTTTTTATAATGAGTTAATCATGGAGTGATGACAATGATGAGGATAATTACTTATCTATTTATTTTTAATTAATTATGTGTGAATGGATTTAACTAGGAATTAATTAACTAATCAATAATGATTAATTAGCTAATTAATTATGAGGGAGAATGTAATGGGATTAATTAATTAACACAGTGCAATTAATTAATCAACATGGTGATGTAAAAGTGAATTAGCTAAGATGAATTAATGTGTATAATTGATGATAGAACTAGGGTGGCATAATTAGGGTGTCTACATTCGCCCCTTTTTGAAAGGGTGTTGTGACTAAAATAAGAAGTGGCTTTTTAAAGAATGTAGAAAAAGAAGATAAATAACTAGTGCATGAGGATGCCCCAAGTGACATGATGGTTAGGGAGATTCCCCCTAAAGAGGGCATGTAGGGATGAAAGACATAGATGGGCACTTGAAATGAGATGGGGGGTAGGAAAAGAAAGAATTTGGGCTAGAGTGGATGGGTTGAAATATAAAGTAGTGGGCATGAGTGAGAATAAATGTTAGTTATGGATAGTTAGAATAAATTTTTAGGAATGCATGTACATGAGTGTTGATGAGGTGATGATGAATGTTGTGAATCTTGCATCGAACTCCAAATGTTTGACCAACTTGATATTTACTATAGCATATGATAGGATGCATCATGATATGGAAAACCATGATGATATTATTGTAATATGCAACAGGACTGACATAGATGCAACAAAATAACCACAATAAAAAAATTAACAAGAAAACACAAACTAAAAGAAAAATTAAAAAAAGGAAAAAGATTAATCTCAATAGAGCTGAAAATATTTGCTTAAATTTGAACAAGGACTTTAGCAAAACTAAGGAAAAGACAAATGAATTTTTTTATATATCTAATTTTTTTTGTTTGGTTTTTGAATTTTGTATTATTTTTGGATTTTTGTTCTTTTCTATTCTCTTTGGATATTTCTAATTTTCTATCATTTTTGGTTTTTTCTGCTTTCTATTGTTTTTAATTTTTTCTACTTTTTTAAGGAACTCTTCTTACTTTTAACCAACAACAAGGCTACTAACAAAGAGAGAAACTAGTTCTAGCACTAGGGATAAAGGTACTAGTGGATGTAATGGTTGAGATTTTTAGGATAGGATCTCCAAGGACCACATTGTGGAATAAATATGTGCCCAATCTAAATTGTGTTGTTAGTGTATTTAAAAGAGGAGTAGATATACCAAGATATTCCTAAAACATGCCTCAAGACTCTTTTTATGCTCTTATCAAGGCAATAAATGGGAAGAAAGAATGGGTGCAATGGATGATGGGGGGATGGTCTAAAATTTCTAGGGTTGAATAGAGTGGGACCTTCTCCCAATTGTAGGGTACTTGTAGACAAAAGACTACACATGACACTAGAAACTGGTTTTCATCATGGTACTTTCTGAAAGAACCATAAGAATGGTTTTCACCTTTGGATGAAATTTATATATAGTTTTTGATATATCTAAATTTTTTAATATATTAGAACCTTCAAGTATGAAAGTGTTTGAGATGTAGGATGTTCATGGTTTCATCAAGCTCCTATCCATATTTCATGGCCAACTTGTATGCTCCTAACCCAAATTTGGAAATGATGACATAGGCACCTAGATAATTAGGCTCAAACTTGCCTTTATTTTCATGATCCTAATTGGTGTTCTTTGATTTTCTTTAAGGACAAGGTAACTAATTACAAACTCTCTAGATTTGATATGCTTGTTGTATCTTCTCTATAGCTTGTTTTGTTATGTCAAATGATTGAGCACACTAAACCATTTTTCATCATGAAGTTCCAACTCATGGATACACACAACTCTATATTCTTCATCATTAATGGGTAAGATAGCTTCAACTCCAAAGACAAGGGAATAAGGTATTACCCTTGTAGGTGTGTAGATATTGGTATGGTAGGCCCATAAGGTAGGATAAAGTTAAAGGTGCCAATCTCGACCAATGTTATTGACATTCTTGGCCATTACCTTAGAGGTAATAGGGTGCATAACATTTATGTTTGATATGGAACTAGTCTTAGAGGACTTTGACTTCTTTATTTTTAAAGGACTTATCATTGTCAGTAAATATGGTTGAAGGGATACCATAATGGCAAATGACGTAATTAAGAATAAATTGGGATATTTGTTTTCTATTTATGTATGTGAGGGGAATGAGTTCTACCCATTTGGTAAAGTAATCATTGGTTGTAATGATGTGTTTGTGGCCATTATAAGAGGAGGGATTTATCTTCCCAATGAGATCGATCCCCCCAGAAGAGAAGGGCCATCAAGTTATAATTGGATACAATGTTTGGGAAGGCACATGGATAAGGTCTCCATGCTTTTGAGGTGCAATATATTTTCTAACATATTGACAAGTGTCTTTCTCCATGGTATAAAGGTAGTATAATGTTTTGAGTAGCTTATTTTCGATGATCATGCCACTAGTATGCGATCAATAGATTCCATCATGAAATTCCTTGCTCATGAAGTTGGTTTCCTCTAAATTTAAGCATCTTAACAAGGTACCATCATAACCCCTATGTTAGAGGGTTCTGCTAAGGAGGGTGAAGCACTATGCATGTTGGATGAAGGATTTTTGTTGGTTGTGTAGAATTGGGAGGGATGATGTAGTCATTGAGGTAAGTGTAAATTTCATGGTACCAAGGGGAATTGGGACCAACAATCTCACACACCATTTTATATTTTGGGATGGTATATGATGGGACCATTAGTTGTTCAACCAAACATTGACATTGTTGATTATTCTTTTGCATCTCAAGAAGGGAATTGATGGTAGACATGACATCTACAAATCTATTATTTACATGAGAAATGTGTTAAAACTTGATGTGCTCAAAACAATCCTTCATAATGTTTGTTATAGAGTAAAATGTTTACCCTTGTTAATGATGACCTATTTTAACACCTTTTGAACAATAAACAATTAAATATCGATCCTGATGAATAAACCTGATAGAATAAACTTAGGATTGGCCTAAGCTCACCTTAAAATACACTCCCTAGGGTTTGTGGGGCTAAAGAACTAGGGCACCCTAGCACCCTGGTCCCAGATGGGTCCTTTATCCCCTCTCTTGTGGTGTCAGCTTAGGACACCTCCTTAGCTTGTACATGTCGACCCCATTTTGTTTTATTTATCGCTTGTGAGTAGGAATGCATGTATAAAGGAGTTTTACAATTCATTTTACACCTAGATGACTAGAGGACTACTTTCTTATTAAAAGAACAATTGGAATTGCTTACATGATTGATCTTCTATGCTAAATTTCTCTTCATACTTGGAATTGCTATTTTCTTGTTGATGTTATGAAGTTTGTTTTCAGATCTTGAAGGAAGTATCAAGCCTTCTCCATCACTCTCCTTGTTGGTGCCTAATCTTGAGAATCTACTCGAACTAGGGTTTCACATCTTGTGGTAATCTTTATCATTTTCATTCATACTTTCATCATATATTGTAGATCTATCCTCTGCTCTTCTAGGGAATGCACTCTTGGATCTAATCATCACTATAGTGGAGGTGGAAACACCAACATAGGGTTTGACTAAGGCAAGCCCCTATACATTGTTGGAATTAGATCGAACAATTGAGAGGGGGGATGAATCAGTTGTCACACAAAATAAACTTTTTCTGCTTTTAACCTTCTTTATTAACATACTTATTAGATTAATTATATAAACATTAGAGCATAGATCAACAACATATGAGCTTAAACATAATCAACACACTTGACACCAAGATTTTGACATCGAAACCCGGTTAAGGGAAAAACCACGGTGGGGGTTAACCCACAAAGATTTGTACCCTATTAAAAGTACTTTAGAAAAATAGAAGGCACATGCCTTTAGGCGCACTACCCAGAGCTCACTGCTCAAAGAGAGGCTCACTGCCTACAGAATTTATTTAGAACAAAAAGAATTAACTGAGAAATAGCATCTACTTCATGCCTAGTTTAGTTTCAATGAATGCTCACAAAACTTCTACTTTGCCCCAAATTCTTCTTCACTAACTTCTTACTCTACACTACTCTTGCTCCTTTTCTTCTCTGCTCTACTTCTGATCCTTTATTTGGATTTAATTTGTTTTTCTCAAGGATGATTTTGAAGAACTCTTTAACATGTATTTATACACTTCATCAACCTTAGAATGATCAACAAGGTTAGCCAAACTTAACGCAGATCTTTATACTGTCAGCCAAACGTAGATGAGACTTGAATCTTCCTCTACTAACACGCCATGCTTCATAAAATGATCTTTAGATCATCCGCAACATGCTAGGAACATCCGGTCGGCCAAGACTGGGAAGAACATCAGCTTCAAAGAGGAAATCTTCAATAACAAGCTCAAACTCAAATGTGGACCTCCAACATAGTAGCCACATGATCCAGAGACTTCCACAAGCACATTAAACTCACCAATAACATCCACTTTAAACCAAATTACCAGAATCATTTGTATCTTCCTCTGGAACCTCAAGAACACTATCAACCATGACTGTCAAACTAGAAGGATGGCTTTCAGACCTCCAAACCATGAACCACTGGAGTTGATGATACACACTGACTTCCCAAACATGCCTTCAGATCCACAGATCATAATATTTCACTGTAGAGCAGTCCGGACCAACTTACTGTCACTCTGTCTCTTCTAAATACTGCAAGATTCAGCTCTATTCAGATGGCAATAAATTTTTCAAATCTTCATGCGGACTTCTTAATTCTTGACTGGAACAACCTCTAACAATCCTCTACATAGCCATAAGGTCCGCAAACATTGAGTCTTCATTAATTTTCTCAATATCCTCAACATTCTAGTCTCCTGAACAAGCAACAAAATAAGGCACAGTTGACACCAATGACAACAAGAATATGTTGACATCAATGACAACACCACTTAGGCACATATTTGTAACAATCTCCCCCTTTATCATTAATGGCAACATATGTTGTGAACTGATTCAACCATCATGACAAAAACTTCTCCCCCTAGCTTCTACAACCACTTCCTTCATTGCTCCCCCTGTCATCAACAATCAGTTTTTCACATGTCTTCTCTCCCCCTTTGACATTAATGGAAAAGGGCACATATTTGCAATCTTTACTCCCCCTTTTTATTTTAGATTGACCACCAACATTTGCATACTGACTACTCCTTAGAGTAGTATTTTCTCAACATCAATTAGGATCTCAAGATATGACTGAGAATTCCACCGGACTGATGCACCTCAATGCATCTTAGTTCTAATTCGGAGGGGTAATAACCCCTAACTTCTCTCTAAGATACTCAAAGGTATCCTTGGGAAGAGGGTTAGTGAAGATATCTGTAATCTAATTTTGGAAGACACAAACTCCAACTTGACTTCATTCTCATTTACCTTCTCTCTCAAGAAATGAAACTTGATAGATATATGCTTTGTCTTTGAATGCAACACTAGATTCTTTGAGATGCTTATTGCATAAGAATTATTACAAAAGATTGTGATCGGCTCCTCAAACACAACTCTAATGTCCTTCAACATTTGTTTCATCCATAGAACCTGAGTACAATTATTTGCTGCTGCTATATAGTTTGCTTCTGCAGTAGACAAAGATATTGCCTCTTACTTTTTGCTCATCCAAGAGACCAATCTTCTTCGCAAGAAAAATGCACCACCACTAGTACTTTTTGTCATCCACATCTCCTTCCTAATCAGCATATGTAATGGCATGAAGAGTGAAATCATTGTCTTTTGGATACCACAATCCATAATCAATTGTCCCCTTAAGATATCTAAAAATTCTTGTGACTGCCACAATGTGGGATTCTTTTGGATCGGCTTGAAATCTAGCAACAAGTCTAATGGCATTCATGATGTCAAGTCTAGTCTAAGTCAGATAGAGCAATCCTCCAATCATTGATCTATACCTTTTCTTATTTGCCTTGGGGGAATCATCATCTTTACTTAACTTGCATCTGGTTACCATAGGTGTACCTACTGGCTTTGAATCTTCCATTCCAAACTTCTTCAGCAATTCTTAAACATACTTAGATTGAGATATAAAGATACCTTTATCTGACTGAACAATTTGTAGACCTAGGAAGTAATTCATCTCTCCAAACATTGACATCTCAAATTCACTTTTCATCTGATCAGCAAATGCTTTGCACATACATTCATTTCCACCAAAAATGATATCATCAACAAAGACCTCAACAATCAGGATGTCCTCATGATTAATCTTGAAGTAAAGATTACTATTAGCAGTACCTTTGCTAAAACCTATCTTAATAAAATATTTATCCAATCTTGCATACCAGTCTCTTAGAGCTTGCTTGAGTCCATACAAGGATTTTCTCAATCTACAAACCATATCTCCCTTATCAGACAATTGAAATCCTTTCGGTTGCTCAATGTAGACTTCTTCCTCCAAATCTCCATTTAGGAATGCTGATTTGACATCCATCTGATGCACTTTAAAATCTCTGAAATCAGCAAATGCAAAAAATAATCTAACTGCCTCTATTCTTTCCACCAGAGAAAAAGTTTCTTCAAAATCAATTCCTTCTACTTGAGAATAGCCTTTGCATACCAACCTTGCTTTGTTTCTTACAACTTCACCATATTCATTTAGTTTATTCTAGAGGACCCATTTGGTTCCAATCACATTTTTGTCCTTAGGTCTAGGAACAAGATCCCAAGTGTGGTTCTTTTCAATTTGCATTAATTCTTCTTCCATTGCTTTTACCCAGTTTTCATCATTGTAGGCTTCACTTACCAATTTAGGTTCAATCCTTGAAATCAAACAAATATCTTCTTGATCTTCAGCAACTCTTCTCTTAGTTCAAACACCTTTATTTCTATCTCCTATGATTTGATCTTCAAGATGATTCATTCTTACATACCTCGGGGTTTTGGGAATTGCTTGAACTTTTGTTTCTTGAGCTTGTTCCTCAACATATGTACTATTTTCTTGAGTTACTAGAGTTTCTAGATCAATCTGAATCTAAGTTAGAGTTTGAACTAACCTTCCTTGACTTTGACTTTCATCTTGATCATCTAAATCATATCTACAGAACCTGGAATGTCCTTCCTTGCTCTCATCAACTCTAACATTAGCACTTTCAACAATCTTTTTCAACATCTTGTTAAAGCACCGGTAAGCCTTACTTTGAGTAGAGTACCCCAAAAATATTCCCTCATCACTTCTTGTATCAAACTTGCCTAAATCCTCATCTCTTTTGATATAGCATTTACTACCAAAAACTCTGAAATATCTCATAGTAGGAGGATGACCAGACCATAGTTCATAAGGGGTCTTACTAGAATTGCCTTTGATTTACATCTGGTTAAGAGTGTAGACAGTAGTACTTACAACTTCTCTCCAATAAACTTGAGGAACATTTGTTTCCATCATCATGGTCCTGGCAGCTTCTTGAATGGTCTAGTTCTTTCTTTCCACAACTCCAGTTTGTTGGGGAGTCCTAGGAGCAAATAACTATCTTTTTATGCCATGCTTTTTGCAAAAAGCATCAAACTCATGGGAAGTAAATTTTCCACCCCTGTCGGATCTCAGACATTTTAATTTTTCACCAATCTCATTTTCCACCATCACTTTGAACACCTTAAATTTGTCAAGAGCTTCTGATTTTTCTTTTAGGAAAGTTACCCATAGCATCTTGGAGTAATCATCAGTCAACAACATGAAATATCTATCTCCTTGCACACTCCTAATTCTAGAAGGACCACAAAGATCAGTATGTACCAGTTCCAATAGTCCACTTGAAGCTTGTTCCTTACTTTTGAATTAAATTTTGCTCTGTTTCCCCAATTGACATTCTCCACACATGCTATTAGGTTTCACAAGTTTTGGAAGATCTCTTACAGCCTAAGTGGTTCTTATTTTGAAAATGTTATCAAAATTCACATGACACATCCTCCTATGCCATAACCAACTTTGATCTATCTGAGCAATCAAACAACTTTTGCCAGAACTACTTAAATGAAAAATGTTACCTCTAGTTTGAGTACCAGATGCAATTTCAATTCCAGAACTCTCCAAGATTCTGCATTTTCCATCCTTGAATCGAAGATCATAACCTTTATCAACCAACTATCCAACACTGAGAAGATTATGTTTCAGTCCTTCTACATACAAAATATCATTAGTGTTATTCTTACCATCAAAAGAGATAGATCCTCTACCATGGATTCTACCAGCTGAGTTATCTCCAAATTTCACAAGCCCTCCATAATTTTCAAAATTCACAAACTTACTCTTGTCTCTAGTCATATGTTGAGAACATCAAGTATTAATCACCCATTCATCTTTCTCAATAACTTGAGAAGCCAAGACACTTTCTGTATTTGCATAGCTAGCAGATTCAGTAGATACCAAATATTCTTCTTTGATGGAAATGAACACCCAATCATTTTCAGAGGAACCTCCATGATTAGATTCATCATCTGTGATCCTTCTTCTCCATCTTCTTGGACATAGTAACATTTGTTCTAATTTGTTATCTATTAGGGTTTGGTTTTGAAAACCTCTTTGAACATCTTGAGGCAAAATGACCAATCTTATTACAAGAAAAACATTTGAGTGGTAATTTTCCTTCATATTTATCAGATTCTCTTGGCAATCTTTTGGCAAGGAGAGCTTCAAGATCTATAGTTTTAATTTCAACATCTTCAAGATCCTTCCTTGTCTTCATGAATCTGTTTGATCTTGTAGAAGAGCTTTCACCCGGATCATATCTTTGTTTTCCATATAACTGGCCTTAAATATAGATTCAGACTTGGGAAGAGAATCACCAAACGCACTTAATTCAAAAGATAAAATTTTGCCAACCAATTGATCTCTTGTAACTTCTAAGATAGTCCTGATCTCCTCTATAGCAACAACCTTATGTTTGTATGAATCAAGTAAAGATCTGAACACTTTTGATACAATCTCTGATTCTTCCAAAGTTCCACCAGCACACTTGATACCACACACAAGTTCATTTATCTTTTGCATGTAGATTGTGATGTTTTCATCTTCACTCATCCTCAGAGTTTCAAATTTTCCTCTCAAACATTGCAGCTTGGTACATTTGACAAATTTATTGCCTTTACACTGATTCTCCAACTTTTTCCAGATTTCATAAGCAGTTTTTAGACCAAAGACATTTGTCATTTCTGAATCAGTCAGGGCACTCAACAAGGCTTCTTTAGCTTGAAGGTTATTTTCAGCATCTTTGATTTGATTTGGAGTTGAAGGACCTTTCTCCGGAGGTTTATACTCAACACTGGTTATGGCCCAATAGGCATTGCCCATGCATTGCAAATGGCACTCCATACGATTCTTCCAAACAGAATAATTTGTTCCATCAAATCTCGGACTATCCTTCTTGTAGGTTGACATCCTGGATCTCCTCAAGCGGTCAAGCTTTTATAAGAGGATCTGGCTATGAGACCAATTGTTGAAATTAGATCAGACAACTAAGAGGGGGGTTGAATCAGTTGTCACACAAAATAAACTTTTTCTGCTTTTAACCTTCTTTATTAACTTACTTATTAGATTAATGATATAAACATTAGAGCATAGATTAACAACATATGAGCAGAAACATAATCAACACACTTGACACCAAGATTTTGACGTGGAAACTCAGTTAAGGGAAAAACCATGGTGGGGGTTAACCCACAAAGATTTGTACCCTATTAAAAGTACTTTAGAAAAATAGAAGGTACATGCCTTTGGGCACACTATCCAGAGCTCACTGCTCAAAAGAGAGGATCACTACCTATAAAATTTATTTAGAACAGAAAAAATTAACTGAGAAATAGCATCTACTTCATGCCTGGTTCAGTTTCAATGAATGCTCACAAAACTTCTACTTTGCCCCAAATTCTTCTTCACTAACTTCTTACTCTACACTACTCTCGTTCCTTTTCTTCTCTGCTCTGCTTCTGGTCCTTTATTCAGATTTAATCTATTTTGCTCAAGGATGATTTTTAACAACTCTTCAACAAGTATGTATACACTTCATCAACCTTGGAATGATCATCAAGGTCGGCCAAACTTAACACGGATCCTTACACTATCAACCAAACATAGCTGAGACTTGAATCTTCCTCTACTAACATGCCACGCTTCATAAAATGATCTTTAGATCATCCGCAACATGTTAGGAACATCCGGTTGGCCAAGACTGGGAAGAACATCAACTTCAAAGAGGAAATCTTCAATAAAAAGCTCAAACTCCAATGTGGACCTCCAACATAGTAGCCACATGATCTAGAGACTTCCACAAGCACATTGAACTCACCAATAACATCCACTCTAAACCAAATTACCAAAATCATTTGTATCTTCCTCTGGAACCTCAAGAACACTGTCTGCCATGACTGTCAAACTAGAAGGATGGCTTGCAGACCTCCAAACCATGAACCACTGGAGTTGATGATACACACTAACTTCCCAAACATGCCTTCAGATCTGCAGATCATAATATTTCACTGTGGAGAAATCTAGACCAACTTACTGTCACTTTGTCTCTTCTGAATACTGCAAGATCTAGTTCTATTCAGATGGCCATAACTTCTTCAAATCTTCATGTAGACTTCTCAATTTTTGTCTGGAACACCTTTGACAATCCTCTACACAGCCATAAGGTCCACAAAAATTTAGTCTTCATTAATTTTCTCAACATCCTCAACATTTTGGTCCCCTGAATAGGCAACAAAATAAGGCATAGTTGACACCAATGACAACAAGAATATGTTGACATCATTAACAACACCACTTAGGCACATATTTGCAACATACATAGCACAACCTTTTCCCCTTTGCTCTTGTGTAGGTCAAAGATATAGGTTTCAGAAGACTAGATCCAGGAAGAAGAAAGGTTTTGCAAGTACAGGCCTGGTGAAACTCTGAGATTCTATAAAACCCTAATTAGGGTCTAGGGTACCTAAGTGCCCTGGTTCTTTAGTGCCCTCGAGTCCAGATCTAGGTTCTACTCTATCTCCTGATCTCTTCTATACTTTTAGATTTATGATATCTATTTCTAATAGTGAGTTATTAGCAGATCTTTGTTAATTAGGGTTTATTCATTTTCCCTAGTTTGATTGGTTATATTTTATTGAATTTGGTTGATGCTCCTCTATATAATAAAAGAAAAACAAAAACCCTATAGCTTGGCTCTCCTCCATGGGTAGTAGCCAAGATCAGTTTGTGTTCTAATTTTTGGTAGAAGAGTGTTTTGACCTAGTTTAATCCTTTAGGATAGGTCACTCTTTTCACTCTAAATATTTTGGTGAACCTGACTTGTCTTGCACTCTTTCATCCTTCTTCTTTCAGATCTGAGTTGTTTGCTTCCCTAGATTTGATTGGGATTGAGTTTATTAATTGTTAGCAAGAAATGTAAGGAGATACTAGTCTGGAAGATCCAATCCTTAGTAAAGTCTTTGTAGTTAGTTTATACCCCGATTAGGTAGCTAGAGATTGACAATAAAACATAAAGAACAACTGAACAAAATATCACATATACATCAAAACAAGATAAAACACAGAATTACTTGTTACCGGTAGATCTCTAGATATATATATTAATAGAAATCAAAAGCATACATCATCAGTCCATCCTTCAGAAGGTCTAAGTCTCTGCCTCACTAGTTACATACATGACTTCTATGTCATTGTTTACATTAGAATATGCTCCTATTATCCTATCATGCCTTCTGACTTACATTCTACTACTCCTATCTATATATACTATATCTATCATGTCAAGGGATGTGTCTTCTAATAGCTTTGGCCTCTGCATATTGTGTAATTTCCTCTGGTTGGCTCTGTTCTCTGTCAAGTAACCTGCTAACATCATCCCCCCCACAAAATTATTTATTGTCCTCAAGACATGCAAAGTTAGCTGGTAGGTAGAATGGTCTTGTAGATTTGTTTGGGTTGAGTCAGATTGGTATCCCACTACTTTTTGGCCTTAGCCACGATGGCTATCTGTCCTTCTACCTTCATGTATGTTTCCTCTGCTTCTTCTATACTTGTCGGTATCTTTATAGTCTGTGTGGTTTGTTTGGCCTATGTAAAACTACCGGTTAAGTTGGCTAATCTCAAATTAACCACTTCCCTCAGCTGTTTTATTTGCCTCTTTATCTAATCCCTTTAATGTTCCTAGAGCTATTGATGTTGATTATGTAAAGTTTCCACTTGTTCTCTTATCACTCCATCCTTATCCACCAAAGGGTCATACTGTGCTACCACATTTGTGATCTGAAGTTTTAAAGCAACCATTTGATCTTTTATTGCTTTTGTGGACTATGGCCATTTTAGATAAAAATGGTATAATACATTAGCCTCCATAATGCTCTATTGTATATTCTTTATTTGTAGATCCAGCTAGGTGTGTGCCTTGGCACACTTTTTAGTCATTTTGGCTAGTCTTTTCTTATTCAATTATTTTGTTACCTTCTTCTCTACTGGCTAGAGTACTCCTTGAACCCTTGTGTTAACTATGTTAGATGATTTGACAGGAGTAAGGTAGTGTCTCTTGGTATGTCCGGCATCTCCTTTTCCAATGTATCCACTGCCTCTTGTAGGAGTTCACTTCCACATGTTGCTTCAAAAATTTTACCCTAGTGGAGGAATGGAACACATCTCCCAATTGTAGCTTCTGTAATGGGGATATTCTGTCAAGATTTATCTTTTCTTCCACTATTAACAATTGTAGTAACTGTGGAGTTGAAATTGGCATTTTTTTTTTCTCCAAAAATTCTTTGATAGACTCAATAGACGATGAGGTCTCCAAAATATCAGTTTTCTCTGCTCCTATTTGCTCCTCTGTATTCTCCTCTTTTCCTTCTCCCTTATCCTCTGGATTCTCTATTTGTTGCTCTGTATCCCTCTCCTCCATTCTTGTGTTCTCTGGATGAGGTACCCCTTGTGTCAAAACTTCTGGCAAACTATCCTCTACTATGCTCTCTCCTCCTACCGGTATATCAATGTTATGTGGAGGTGAAGGTGCTGGTTGTTGTTGTGTTTTCTCTTTGATAGCTTGGTATATCTTTGTTGTTATGTCATCTGTTTCTTTTTTTATTTTCTCTTCTTCCTTTTTATCTCCCCTCATCAGGGTATCTACCCTTAGATTTTTCTTAACTCCAAAGCTTGTTGTTGTATCAATTTATTCTTTTCCGCTGGTGATAATGTGTCACTGAGTCTTCTGATTATAGTTTGACGTATTTCTTCCTCTAATTGCAGTGCCTTATTTCTCCTTTCCCTTAAAGAATCTATAAAACCCTCCAAAAATCCTTCCAATATTTCATCCAGTGTTTTATTCTTATGCCTCATATATTGTATCATGGCAGTTACTATCATTTGTTTATTTTCTTTAGATGAATCTTCATATAACAGAGCAGTTTTTTTCAATATACGTATATTCTCTATTGCATTAATCAGTGCTGCCAGATTAAAGGGATCCTATACTTGATCCTCTGACCATTGTGTTGTCAGTTCCTCCTCTAGTTTCTTTTGTGCTTTCTTCTTTTTCTTCAACTTTGATTCCTACTCCTCTCCTTCTTCTTCTAACTCAATTTCCTTTGGAATGTCTTGAGTTTTCTTCCCTTTTTCAGAGCTCTACACTGTTTACACAATTTCTCTTTGTTCTTTTCCAAATGTTCCTCTGCATGTTTCTTGTGTTGCTTATCCATAACCTCTCAGTAAGTGTCATATCTCTCCACACTTGTGTCCTTAGGTTTGCTTAATAAGTGTTGTACATAAATATTGACTTTTGCTGTAGTTATCTCATAGGGCAACTTAGGTATCCATGGAGTTCTTGGCTCCACTGCCTCCATGTATGTAAAATCCTTATCCACCAAAAATGTGATATCTTTTATGTATTGTTTCACCATCCCATGAGGGATTCTATCCATTACCCTCATTTCTTCCTGTAGGGTTTTGAAAAACCCCCAATATGTTTCACTATATGCTTTGGTATCAAAAAATGAAGCTATGTGTCATTTGACCTATAACCGTACTGGTATATCCTATTGCCATTGCTTCCCCTTGAACCCTGGTAACTCATTTAGAAAATAAAATGTAAGGCAAATGATCAGAGTACCATACCGGAAGTTATAGCTAGAATCCTTAGTCTTTTGCAAGTTCTCCAAGAGTTATTGGCGCATTACCTCGCAGAGATCAAAATCCTTTCCTTCTTTCACCATCTGATAGGCCGTATATGAATTGCATTTGATGTGGCTGAACCCTCTTGGTTGGCATAATAGACTTTGTAAACAATTCCCATTGTGGCATACTTCACCCCCAAGTCTGTAATGTCCTTTACATGCATATTTCTCCCATATGTTGTAGCTCCAATTAGCTCCCTCACTTGATCTTTTCTTATAGATTTCATTGTCGGAAGGGGCCCTACGGCACTTAACCGTATCATTGCCCTAATTGCCTCCTTAGTTATTCTGTAAGGTTGTCTAGATATATGAACTCATCATGTACTCTGCTCAGAATGATCCTTACCCACTTGTGGGCATCTATGAAGTCGAGGTAGTCTTTCCATATATCTAATTTCTTTTCCTATATGTTTGCATGTTTTGGTAGATACCATGTATCTCCCAACAATGTGTCCCTCAACTCTTCAAACTTCATGTGGTTGATCTCCACCAGTGTACTATGAATATATTTTCATAGATCTTCTATATACACCACATCTACCGGCACATTTGAGAATGTGTCGTCTAGATCCACCTCTAGGGCTTTCCAGGGATATTTCTTGAATTTTGGTCGTGTCTTATGAGTGATGTCAATTAGCTCGGGAGTTTCCATTATGTATTTTTTGGTTGCAAGTGTGCTTCTTCTCTTCACTATTGAATTCTCTACCTACCTCTTCTCTCAGAGCTCTGATTTCGACAGAGTATGGATGCAAAGTGGGGTCTCTTTGGTGAGATTAGGGTTAAATACCTTTTTGTTTTTCCCTAATTTTCCCTCTTCTCCTTGTTTTTCTTTTTCTTCATTAATTTATTCCTTTTGTCCTTATGACTTAAGTTCTGCTCCTTGTTAGCAGCTAAGCTTTGATATAGTAGGGTATGTGCAGGATAATGATGGGCCAAACTATACGTCTAAGTGGCAATGAAAATACAAAAAATCAGACTTTATCAAGTTCATGTGAAATTTTGAATGGATTATCTATATAATTTGGAAAAGATGTAAGAATGAAATTTGTAGAGAATTGAATCTAGTTTGTAGGCTACTAATTTAAAAAAAAAAAAAACTAAATTTACTTAGTGAAAATTGAATATTTCAATGAACAGCTATTAAATTTTTCAGACAAAAATAAAAAGTGGGTGTCTGTCCAGCCAACCTAACTATGAGTAAAAATATATATATATTTTTGAAACTTTCAAAATAAGTAGAGGACTCATGTCTGGATGTGATGCATATTTATTTGAAATTTTTTTCTAATAAAACAATTAGTTATGATTTTTTTACTGTGACTTTTTTTAAAAAACAAAAAGTAATTTTCCAGCCAGCCTAACTCAATAAAAAAAATCAAAATTCAAAATTTTTTTTAACCTATAGCCAGAAAAGTATAGAGTGTGATGCAGGTTTTGAATCTCAAAAAGGTGAAATGGTTTGAAAGTTATGGATGTTTTTCAATCAGTGTGTCCATCAGGATTTCAGAGACACAGTATATAGAAAATTATTAATAACTATTTAATAAAATGATAACCAAATAAATCTTATATTTTTAGAAAGCTAACAATTTTTTCTATAAACCCTTTTCGTTTTATCAATTTTGCATTAAAAAAGTCGTCAGCACGAAGGGTGAAGTTCGAAGAAGAGACTGAAACATTAAAACACGTTAGAATCCATAAAAAGTCAACAATCAAAATGGATATCCGTCTTGCTTTGTACCAAAGCAAGACGGATATCCATTTTGCTTTGGTAAAAGAAACTCAAAACGGATATCCGTTCTAAAAATGGATATCCGTTTTCTTGATCTATGAAAAAATTTGTACCATTGGTTTTGGATGAAGAGAAGCAACATATTTGAAACATCGAGGCAATAATACGAGAAGTTAAAGTTGGTCATTTATAGGTGTATCTATTGTTTCATATCACATTACACATAGAATTCTAATTAACAATCTAGTTTCCTCATTTCGGCGAACATTTTTCTATCCGTTTTTAATGGAAATATTTAGTTAAAAATTGGTGGCTCCTTGTGAAAAGTATGGGCACTTATCAAGCACGCATAACCAATAAGGTTGATATCCATTTTTCTTACATGGTTGTTGATCACATCTTATGAAACAGATGTTGCTTGGTGATAGTTCTAGGTTTAGTGAACAATATTCTCAAGCTTATTGCAATTTTTACACTTGTGACCAAATTTGGTACCAAACCCTTTCACCTTTTCAGTTAATCCTGATAGTATCATCTCACTCCATGCAAATCAAACCAACATTAGGACCATGTGAATGAGATTAAGGATAGCCTTGAAATATGAATCTTTGTATTGTTGACTATCCTTTTAGCACGACAATCCTTTAGGACCATTGTACCTAGGTGCAACAATCCTTCAATCTTCTTTTATTTATATTTCTTTCTTTCCTCTTCATACACAAGATTCTCGTGCCTTGTAGTCATTACAATCCACAAATCACCTAACTGTCCTTAGTGAGACTATATGTTATTTTGACAGTGATAGTCATCGTCCATTCACAACTCTCCTCTTTAACATAGATACCCTTTGCACATGTTTTGACTTCATGATTTTCCTTTTGTATGTTGTATTATGGTATGAAAATACTATGGCCCCTTCTTCATCCTCTTGTATAATGAAATTGAAGGTCGACACTTACAGTTACTCTTCTTTATTACTTGGTGATAATGAATCCCTAAGCTCATTTTTTATTGTCTTGAAGCTAAATTTACCACTGTTGAGATAGTTAGAGTTGATTCTTGATCATGAATATTGTGAATTACTTCAAATATCCATGGAAAATTTCAATTGTGTTTCTTAAGACACCCATGCCTTGACTATACCTTAATGTTGGTCATGATTGTGCTTGGATGGCACAATAGTTCATAGTTAGATTTTTGCCACTAAAGTTTTCCTTTGACAAAGTCCTATTTGTAGTCCACCTTTTGATGATGTTCAAACAATATAAATACTTATTCTTAACATAAGCAATATATTTCTCACAAATACCAATGCATTCTACTCATAAGGTTCATGGCACCATGCCTAAAGGTATGATAGTCAGCAGTGTACTATTATGGTAGCCTATGGTTAGTTTGACAATCTATAATAGTGATAGCATTCATGCCTAACAGTCCTTATCGTTATTGTCATAATATATTCTACATTTGAGGCCTTGTCTACAACATACAAAGCTTACCTTTCTCACCCATACCTTTAGTATATAAAGGACATTAATAGGGAATTTTTAATTTCCACTCAGTTAGTGCAATCTAGGAGAGGATAGATTGTCTAAAGTTGTGATCTATTTCCATTTACACTTGCCATAACTACAAATGCTTAGTGTTTATTCTCAACCCCGGTATATGAATAAAATGTGACCTATTGTTCGAATAGGCCTATAGGGACAAAGAGGTGATAAAGCCTTTAATTTTAAACATGACATGGTTTTGATAACTTCCCATATTGGTAAGGTCCTGGATGACAATCCTTTGATGCACCTAATTATAATAGGTGTTATGATAGTCCTTGGTATCTTTTCATTTCTTTCTTGAACGGCCTACAAATAAGACATAAGACATATTAGATCCTTCATAAATAAGAATTCTCATACATTACATTTAAACTTAAACTCCCTAAACATCCATCAATCCATCCATTAATATCAAAATGCCATGAATATCCTATGATCAACCATTCTAATTCCTAAGATAGTCATATATTACAATTTTGCTTCTCTATACTAAAATAGCCCAAGGAATATCTAACCTTGAATTTGTATTTTAACAATCTAATGTCTTTACGAATAACATTGAGCCTTCTTTTGGGACAACATTTTTGCCTTTAGAAGCTCCTCATTTGATGATAGCCTAAAATCAAATAATGGCTTATATCCAGAGCTTTATTAAGTTGATACCTAGGTGGATTAGTGTGTAAACATTGAAATTAGATGGTAATTCACAAGTTTGTAGAATAATAAAATGAATCCCTAGTCTAGAATCTAAATGTACATAATAAAACAGATATCTATTTTGTAGTAGCGATATGGACGTTGCAAGTGTCTGTTGCAAAGAATTGGGCTTTTACAAAATGGATATCCGTTTCCAAAATGGATATCCATTTTCAAAATGGATATCCATTTTGTAAAAGCAGAAAAAAGACAAAAGGAATATTGTTGGGCCCAACTTTCGCAACCAGAGACCCTCTGCTGTTGAAATACTCATGATTTCTAGCTATGACAGTTAAAGGAATATTTTTATGCACTTTTGGAGACACAATTTTCTTGTTACAATCATAAGGGTGATATTTTTGTTCCCCTAATGGGGAGCAACAGTCGTCGTAAAGCAAAAAGGAGGAAAGTTACATTGCATGAAATTGAAGCAATTAGGGAAAAAGATAGGGAAAGGAAGAGGATTGGAAGGGTGGGTTTGGTAGATTCTCATCAAGGTGAATCTTCTTCTTTACCATCTACTAACATGCAAATTGAAGATGTTAATTTTGATTATAATGAAATGTTAGATAAGAATGAAATTCACCATGATATTGCAAATGAAAATATTGAAAAATGTTATGAAACACCTATTCATAATAGCAATACCATGGACAAAGAAGAAGAAGAAAAATGAAGACGTGCACTTGAAGAAAGTGGATATGAACATCATGATGTTGAAATTGCACTCCATAATCCATTTGTTGATAAAATTGATGAGGTTGATAACATGGATGAAACAAGAACAATCAATGTATCTCCAAATTTCATAAGAAGAGAGGACACTTGTCAAGAAGAGAATAACCGTGATGAAATTGGAAAACACCCAAAAACCCCAAAATGGTTACTTGAAATTGATGAGAACATAATGGAAAAACTTGAAGGCAAGAGGTCATCATGAACGGTTCGGTTGTGGGCTACAAAACTCTTAAATGAATACTTTGAGAAGAAAACATTAACCGAACAATGCCAACTTTTTGTGCAATTATTAAAGATGTACAAAATGAGACCTTTACTAAAGAAATTAAAGATTTAGTTAAACAAAGTGTCCGATCGGAATAAAATTATTGTAAGAAGCCTTTTCAATGCACTCAATTCTATTGGAAAGACTAGCAAGGAGAAAGATAAAAGAGCTACCTGTAGAGTAATAACAACCTCAATAGTAAGCAAACAATTAAGAAATGCTCAATTAATGAGGCAAACTTGTGTTGACTTAAGATTGAATCGTAAAACATTGTCAAAAGCACTAGCATTAAGATCAAGGCTAGATAGTCATGTTGCCAATGATACTTGGGCTTTCAGTGGTAGGCTTGCACGAGTTGACAAGAAGCTAATTGATAGCACAAAGGAAGAAATTGGACAATTTTGGCACACTAACTCTACGGTATCACCAAATGCAAAAGATGTTGTAAAGTTAAGAATTGGTGATAAAGACCGCACACCACATCCTAAACATTACTTGGAATGTAGCCAAACAACATTGTACAAACAATATTGTGAAACTCACCCAGGTATGACAATCTCACAAAGAGCATTTGAATCTCTTAAGCCATTTTATTGTGTTCCTCTTAAAGTTCGTAATACATGTTGTTGCAAATACCATGTAGAATTTTCTATGTACCATGAATTATTACGCAATATTCGTTCTACTTTGCACACTAACGAAATGTTACAGGAGTGTGGTGCAATTCAACTACCAAAGTCATCTAGGGACTTATTGGATTTATTTCTATGTATTAGAGATGATGGTTGCATGTTCTACAAGAATGATTGTTTAAATGAAAAGTGTTTACAATGTGGTGGGTTATCAAAGTTTGTATCATGTTTTCATGAGGGCAATGAGCATGATTTTGGAAAGAGAATGGTTGAGAAAAAGAGATATGAGATAGTGAAATACAATTTGAAAAGTAGAGGTGAAGGTTCTAGATGTGAGTTGATTGTAAGAGAGGTAAGTATTGCTGATTTTATTGATGATTTTAAGAAAAATCTTTTCTACAAGTATGTCAGACATAGCCATAGGTCTTGATGGTTAGATCAACAGTTCAGGATGTGTAAAGACTCTTTCCCGATTGGAACTATTGTCTCTATAGTTCATTTTGCAGAAAACTATACATTGCAACCCCAAAATGAAGTTCAATCCCAGCACTACAATTCTATTCAGATTGCTATTTTTGTTCACATCACATACAAACATGCCCCCGAGAGTACAGTAGAGAATAGGAAGATTGTCAGAGAATACCATTTTTACATGAGTGATGATCGATCTCATTCAGTAGAGTTTGTGCAATATTGTTTTCAACAATTTTATGGGTTCTTGCAAGAAAAAGATATTAGAATAGATCAACATCTCATTTGGTCAGATAATTGCACTGGTTAATTCAAGAATGCTCGTAATTTCTATTGGTTGAGCAAAATGCATGTAGAGAAGGGTATACCTCATATTTGGAATTTTTTTGAAGCCGGGCACGGAAAAGGTGAACATGATGGAGCAGGTGCATGCATGAAGAGAGCTCTTTTTAAAGAACAACTAAAGATTAGAGGTGGTGCTACATTCAGTGATGCAAATTCCATTGTTAAGTGGTGTAACTATGCATTGTCACGAGAAGTGGCTCTTGATTCTGAAGTGCGCAGGTTCTTTTGGTTGGTTGATGATGGGATAGCAATAGAGAAATTAGAATGTCAGAGAATCGGTGAATCATCAAAGATGCATTCATTTCAAAGCTCAGATGCAAGTACATGGACTATTTGGACACGAGAATTAGCTTGTTTTTGTCAGAGTTGTATTAAATGTGATTGGAACAATTGTGAGTCAAGTGAGTGGGTAGATGCATGGATTCCAAAATATTTAATCCCTTTATATGAAGGTCAATCACCTTTTGTCAATAACATGGAGAGCTCATTTGACTATGAACATCTTTCAGACCTTGTACAGCCAGGTCATGTTTATGCAGTTGTTGCACCGCATGGAAATGAAGAGAGGTCAGACTATTGGTTGGCACGATGTGTACAGGGAAAACAAAAGCTAACACAACCTATGACAGATGATGATGGGTTCACATATCCTACAGGATCAGTTGTTATTGCTGGGACTTGGTTACGAACATATATGGTTTAAAAGAATGGCATCCCGGCCTTTGAAGACTTTGAGAAGCATAAAACCATATTGATGTATTCTCACCTAGTTGTAGCAACAAATGTCAAGTTACTAAAGCATCGTGGAAAACCAAAATCAAAAGAACTATGGACAATTAGTAATGCTGATCATGAAGCAAAATTGGATACTTTGAAGGTAAGAGATGACCCCTTAGGTACGCTTGACTAGCATCTAAACTTCCAGATGGACAGGTATGACATTTTTTATCTTAACTTGTTCTTGTTTTTTCTATTTTTTAGAATTGTTTTATTAAAAATCTTGTTACTTTAACTATAATGCATGCTTTTGACTATACAGGACTGCAAATAAAGTTATTTTACATGGCATCATAGTTTATTTTGCATGGCATCGTAAATTATTTTGTATGGCATCGTAGGTTATTTTGACTATACTCGAGGTATGATTTTTAGTTCTCATTTGTATTTCTTAATATTGCACATTTGTACCTTTTTCTACATAAGGCATTCCATGAGATGACATGTATTTGATGTCTTTTGCCGAATAGTTCATGTGCCTTGTCTATGCTTTCACATATTACATACATTTGTCACATGGCAATTGCAACTACAACATCTGACAAAATTCTCATTTCTTTGAGGTATTCCACCAAACAGTTCATGTGCCTTGCCTATGCTTCCTTACTTTGCATTCTTATAAAAGTCCTATAACATTCATAATTAATCTTCATACTAATCTTGATAGTAATCTTGCCATCATTGTATTCCATGAGATGACAGTCCTATAACAGTCCTATACATGTCTACTAGGATAGTTTTAACTACAACAATCCTACAATAGTCCTAAAATAGTACTAGAATAGTCCTATAATAAGCATAGTATTTAATGTACATATTTATGATATTCATGTTTACTTTTAAATCTGCTTGTTCATGCTTCTCACAAGATGTCACCTCCCCTACCCATCCAGCTCTATAGAAGAAGAGAGACAACAAATGATTAAAAGGGATCACCAATTAGTGGTAAGTGATTGATTACTTATGTCATGTTATATATTTTGAATATTAAATTCTATATTAATGTGCATGTTGTTTGATTGTATTAATAGGTGGAAATTCAAAAATCTCTATCGAGGAGGTCTAGTCGATGAGCGATAGAAGATGAGTCATTGACTAGTTCACCATCTTCATGGCCTAGCAAGAGCCGTAGATTATTTGATAGCAATCCATAGGAGATTTAATTTTGGGACATTTTGTTACATATGCGTATTTGGCTTTGTAAGCATACTTTTGTATGTTATCGATGTATATCATTGTATATACCCATATGGTTTTATTTGTACATGCCTATATGGCTTGATATATACACTATACATTATTTTCATGACATTATGTGCATAGATGTATGTATAAGATCCTAATTTGGCACAAGTAGGGAGAATGCTTGCACAGGTTATGGAATTTGGTTTTAAACGTTCCAATTGTATTTGCTTCAAAGTTTCTAAAGCCTATTCAAAAAATCTATTTTGTTCATATCTTGCAATCATTGCATTCCATGAGATAGCATCTCTTTGAGGTGTCATGCCAAACTATTCACATGCCTTGTCTATGCTTCCACACTTTGGATTTACACCTGCCAATTGCATTTTCTTAACATTTCCTTTCAATCCTTATCAAAAATTCTGTTTTGTGCACATATTGCAATCATTGCATTCCTTCATTTATAACACATGATTAAATAAGAAGATGCATATTTACAACACTTAAGACCTTCATGAAATGATACATTGGTTTCTTGATATTCAATCATGCATTGGAGATCTTCAAAGTGTTAAATATGTTTGAAGTGATGAAGAAACTTGTTATTTTGATGTATTTCAACTCCAAACTTATGCCTAGAAATGAAGGCGCTAATCCTTGATCAAACTAACCTAAAAGTGTGCCTTGGTACTTAGGGCACTAGATTATGATTGATCAACCTAAAATGTGCGCCTAAGGCTAGATAGTGAATTGGAAGGATAAAATGCATCATCAAAGGAGTTTATAGTTATTGAAGGCATCAAATGATGACTTGGGTGCACATCTACCTCTCTACACCATATGTGACTAGTGCCAATTATTGAATAAACAACCTAGAATGAGTGCCTTATTATTTGAGGTGCTAGTTCATGCTTCTAGAACACCAAAAGTGCACCTCGATGTTGAGGCGCTAGCTCTTGCTCAAGCAACCTTGAAAGTGCGCTTTCACAAGGAGGTTAAAATGTATTATCAAAGGATTAAGTTGAATCAAGGAATCATCATTGAAGACAAGTAAAACATGACTGTGAATGAGGCACACTTTTCATCATCTCTAACCTCACAATTGCGCCTTCCATTGGAAGCTCATATTGTGCCTAAAGGAATGGTACTGAGATATCATCCATGTCAATGATTGAGAATGTGTCAACTGGAACAATATTTTTTGTTCTGCCCATCGTGGGGTCGAACGGACTGCGCCAACGCATCGGGGTGGGCAGGCAAATGCTAGTGGAGGTCTCGTTTTGTGTGCCAAGCATCCCAGTCATTCCGAGAAGAGGCTACCGGCAAAGTCCCTTAAGATCCCTGAGACCAAAAAATTGCCAAACTTTGATGGAGTAGTTCTTAGAATTCGTGATAGTTGGGAATGTTCTATTTGGACCTATAGGTGCACGTGGCATCCATCCACAATAACCTCTCTCATTTTTGGTCAACTCCTTTCTGTTTGACTGTGCCGAAATTAAACGCATTGTTGCAAAATGCTTCAATTTGATGCAGTGGAAAGGTGCTAAGTGCGACATTTTTCATTCCATAGCTCGTGGGGTTGAAAGGACTATGCCAACGCATCGGGGTGGGTGAGTAAATGCTAGTGGAGATCTTGTTTTGTGCACCAAGCATCCCAGTCATTCCGGGCAAGAGGCTACCGGCAAAGTCCCTTAAGATCCCTGAGACCAAAAAACTACCAAACTTTGACGGAGCAGTTCTCAGAATTTGTGATAGTTGGGATTGTTCTGTTTGGACCAAAGTGCATGTGGCATCTGTCCACAATAACCTCTCTCATTTTTGGTCAACTCCATTCCATTTGACAGTGCCGAAATTAAACGCATTGTTGCAAAATTCTTCAATTTAATGCAGTGGAAAGGTGCCAGGTGTGACATTTTTCATTCCATAGCTCGTGGGGTCAAATGGACTGTGCTAACACGTCGGGGTGGGTGGGTAAATGCTAGTGGAGGTCTCATTTTGTGCACCAAGCGTCCCAGTCATTCCGAGCAAGAGGCTACCGACAAAGTCCCTTAAGATCCTTGAGACCAAAAAACTGCCAAACTTTGATGGGGCAGTTCTCAGAATTCGTGACAGTTGAGAATGTTCTGTTTGGACCTACAGGTGTATGTGGTATCCATCCACAATAACCTCTCTCATTTTTGGTCAACTCCATTCTGTTTGACCATGCCGAAATTAAACGCATTGTTGCAAAATGCTTCAATTTGATGCAGTGGAAAGGTGCTAGGTGTGACATTTTTCATTCCATAGCTCGTGGGGTCGAACGAATTGCGCCAACGTGTTGGGGTGGGTAGGTAAATGCTAGTGGAGGTCTCATTTTGTGCGCCAAGCATCCCAGTCATTCCGAGCAAGAGGCTACTGGCAAAGTCCCTTAAGATCCCTAAGACCAAAAAATTGCCAAACTTTGACGGAGTAGTTCTTGGAATTTGTGATAGCTGGGAATGTTTTGTTTGGACCTACAGGTGCACGTGGCGTCCTTCCACAATAACCTCTCTCATTTTTGGTCAACTCCATTCTATTTGACCATGCCGAAATCAACCACATTGTTGCAAAATGCTTCAATTTGATGTAGTGGAAAGGTGCTAGGTGTGACATTTTTCATTCCATAGCTCGTGGGGTCGAATCGGACTGCGCCAATGCATCGAGGTGGATGGGTAAATTCCATTGGAGGTTTCATTTCGTGCACCAAGCGTCCCAGTCATTTCGAGCTGTAAGCTACCGACAAAGTCAAAAGTTGCTAGGATTAAATTTTGCATTCCACAGGTCCTGGTGTCGAACGGTTTGCTCCAACACGTCGGGGTGGGTGAGTAAATGCTAGGGGAGGTCTCATTTTATGTGCAAAGCATCCGAGTCTTGAAATTTGCTAGGATTGAAATTTTTCATTCCACAGGTCCTGGGGCCAAACGGTTTGCGCCAACACGTCGGGGTGGGCGAGTAAATGCTAGGGGAGGTCTCGTTTTGTGTGTAAAGCATCCCAGTCCTGCTTAGCTGTAAGCAGGACTGGGATGCTTTACACACAAAACGAGACCTCCCCTAGCATTTACTCGCCCACCCCGACGTGTTGGCGCAAACCGTTTGGCCCCAGGACCTGTGGAATGAAAAATTTCAATCCTAGCAGCTTTTGACTTTGCCAGTAGCTTACAACTCGGAAGGACTGGGATGCTTTGCACACAAAATGAGACCTCCCCTAGTATTTACTCGCCCACCCCAACATGTTGGAGCAAACTGTTTGGCCCCAGGACCTGTGGAATGCAAAATTTTAATCCTAGCAACTTTTGACTTTACCGATAGCTTACAGCTCAGAAGGACTGGGATGCTTTGCACACAAAATGAGACCTCCCCTACTATTTACTCGCCCACCCTGACGTGTTGGCACAAACCATTCGGCCCCAGGACCTATGGAATGCAAAATTTCAATCCTAGCAACTTTTGACTTTGTCGGTAGCTTACAGCTTGGAACGACTGGGACACTTGGCGCATGAAAGGAAACCTCCAATGGCATTTACTCATCCACCCCAACACGTTGGCGCAGTCTGTTTGACCCCACAAGCTATGGAATGAAAAATGTCACACCTAGCACCTTTCCACTCCATCAAATTGAAGCATTTTGCAACAATGTGTTTGATTTCGATATGGCAAATGGAATGGATTTGACCAAAAATGAGAAAGGTTATTGTGGATGGATACCACATGCACCTGTAGGTCTAAACAGAACATTCCCAGCTATCACAAATTCTAAGAACTACTCCATCAAAGTTTGGCAGTTTTTTGGTCTCAGGGATCTTAAGGGACTTTACCGGTAGCCTCTTGCCCGGATGACTGGGACGCTTGGTGCACAAAACAAGACCTCCACTAGCATTTACCCACCCACCCCGATGCGTTGGAGCAGTCCGTTCAACCCCACGAGCTATGGAATGAAAAATGTCGCACCTAGCACCTTTCCACTGCATCAAATTGAAGCATTTTGCAACAATGCGTTTAATTTCGGCACAGTCAAACGGAATGGAGTTGACCAAAAATGAGAGAGGTTATTGTGGATGGATGCCACGTACACCTGTAGGTCCAAACAGAACATTCCCAACTATCACAAATTTTGAGAACTGCCTCGTCAAAGTTTGGCAGTTTTTTGGTCTCAGGGATCTTAAGGGACTTTGTCGATAGCCTCTTGCCCGGAATGACTGGGATGCTTGGCGCACAAAATAAGACCTCCACTAGCATTTACCTGCCCACCCCGACACGTTGGCGCAGTCCATTCGACCCTACGAGCTATGGAATGAAAAATGTCGCACCTAGCACCTTTCCACTGCATCAAATTGAAGTATTTTGCAACAATGCGTTTAATTTTGGCACGGTCAAACAGAATGGAGTCGACCAAAAATGAGAGAGATAATTGTGGATGGATGCCACGTGCACTTGTAGGTCCAAACAGAACATTCCCAACTATCACGAATTCTGAGAACTACCCCGTCAAAGTTTGGCAGTTTTTTGGTCTTAGGGATCTTAAGGGACTTTGCCGGTAGCCTCTTGCCCAGAATGACTGGGACGCTTGGCGCACAAAATGAGACCTCCACTAGCATTTACCCGCCCCCCCGACGCATTGGCATAGTCCGTTCGACCCCATAAGCTATGGAATGAAAAATGTCGCACCTAGCACCTTTCCACTGCATCAAATTGAAGCATTTTGCAACAATGCGTTTAATTTCGGCACGGTCAAATAGAATGGAGTTGACCAAAAACAAGAGATGTTATTGTGGATGGATGCCACATGCACCTGTAGGTCCAAACAGAACATTCCCAACTGTCACAAATTCTGAGAACTGCTCCGTCAAAGTTTGGCAATTTTTTGGTCTCAGGGATCTTAAGGGACTTTATTGGTAGCCTCTTGCCCGGAATGACTGGGACACTTGGTGCACAAAACGAGACCTCCACTAGAATTTACCTGCCCACCCCAACGTGTTGACGCAGTCTATTCGACCACACGAGCTATGGAATGAAAAATGTCACACCTAGCACCTTTCCATTGCATCAAATTGAAGCATTTTGCAACAATGTGTTTGATTTCGGCACGGTCAAACAGAATGGAGTTGACCAAAAATGAGAGAGGTTATTGTGGAAGGATGTCACGTGCACCTGTAGGTCCAAATAGAACATTCCCAATTGTCACGAATTCTGAGAACTGCTCTGTCAAAGTTTGGCAATTTTTTGGTCTCAGGGATCTTAAGGGACTTTGCCGGTAGCCTCTTGCCTGGAATGACTAGGATGCTTGGCACACAAAATGAGACCTCCCCTAGCATTTACCCACCCACCTTGACATGTTGGCGTAGTCCGTTTGGCCCCATGATGAGCAGAATAAAAAATATAGCACCTGGCAAGGTTTTTGCTCTTAGGATCTTAAGTGACTTTGATCTTACGGAACAATGTATCGGCAAAGACCCTAGTTTTCATAAGAGGAGACATGTGATTTTAAGAGGTTTTTGGGAATGAGACTTTAGCCTTCCACTCCTTATCTAATGACGAGTTTATTCTCAGAGTTTGATGGCTTTTATGAGCATATACACGATGTTGTTTTAGGATAGTCATAAACCCTAATGCAACTTATAAACCCTCTTCGCATAGTAATTTCATGAATGACTGTCTTGTAGGATTTACATACATACATACATATATACATATATATATGATCTCATAGGCATCTAGGTTTCATACACAAATTGCAATAGTTGTAGAGCCAACCTCCTATCAACGAGAGTTGAATAATAGTAAATAGAGAGCTTCTCAGCCATAAATGGGATTTGCATACACACACACACCCAACTGAAATAGTATCCTTATTGGCCTTATTGGCACCTCCCCCCAAGATATAAGTTTTTTATGTTTATAATGTGCCCCCAGTGTCCTTGACATAGAGTTTCTTGACATTAATTTCATTCAAACATGTCTTCAATTCATCTTCAAAATGTTTTCAATACATCTCCAATGCCTTTTCCATGAAGGTTTATGCATATTTATACATGATTTGAGGGAAACCAATAGTCTCCAACTGACTCATGAGTACTTGACATCTTCCATACTTTTGCATTTTTTTTACATTTTTCATATGACAACTTTGACATATTTACAAAATTTGACAAGATGAAGACTAAATACATGATGAAATGGTTTATCATGACCTTATTTGATTAGGGCATATATAAGGAATTTTTTCATATTGATTCTATTGATTCTATTGATCTAAAACCATTCTCTTGATCTAAAACCATTCTCAATGCTAAGCATATCTTCAATGGACTAAAGAACTATCATCATAATGTATGGCATCATGGGAAGTATCATGACTTGCACATAAGGAATTTAAATTGTATTGTATATCAAGGTGTATATACATTAAAATCTAGTCCATAATGGTAGACATATACAAAAATTTGGCAACTATGCCAACTCAAAATATTTTTTACAAAATGTGGCATATGCCATGTCTCAAAATCTATATACAATCTACATGCCAAATAGCTACATCAAATACTACAAGTCCACTTGACCCTCAATCTGTGATGGATCCTCAATTTGTGATGGATCTTGAAAAAGTGTCCTCTTTGTACCAAAATGTCTAGTAATTGATGGAGGTGAAGTTTCCTGCATTAACAAGTCAAAACACAAATTTGATTAATCTCTTCAATGGTAAATAAAAATAAGTTAAAGTTAGTAAATAGATTCTTATCTACTACAATTATGAACTTTTATTTATTAACATACATCTAAATCACTACAATCAACTATAAGACCGCTAGATAAACTATCAATTATTTAGAAAAATTCAATTCAATTACCTCGACTCTATGTTGTTGTTTGGACAATTGTTCTACAAATAATTTTCTCTTAAGATGATCAGGTGTCCTAGTGAAGCATGATGGCAAAGGTGGCCCATCACTCACATTCTCAAGAGACTACATAAAAGCAAAGTAACATTGAAATAAATTAATATATAATTATTAAACAAAATAGGAAATGCATACATTTAAAATAGGAAATGCACTACACAAAAACTTATCTACTAGAAAACAAGCACATACCACCATTGAGGCCTCCTACATCAATTAAGAAGGACAAGAATGTAAGACTCTAAATGACTATAATCAAATATTTAAGTTTTCTAAATTATCAATTAAAGTACAATTCAATCAAATTACCTCCACCCTTTGTTGGCGTTGAGAAAGTCGTTATGCAAATGATAGTCCCTTGGGTCGATCAGAAGTTTGAGAAAAGACTATTGGCAAAGATGCCACATCATTCACATTTTTGATTGACTATAAAATAAAATTAACATCAAGATATAAATTAATATATAATTACTCACAAATAAATAAGTGCATAAAAAAAGTTGATGTGTACAACAAATTATACTGGCAAGTCCAAGCCAAATTGGATGGCAGACAAAGTTCCATGATGAACTTCTGTCAACTCCTCCTCTGTCATCAACTATTATCCCACTTAGATACATTAGTACTAATAAAGTTGTTTATATATTCAAATGGAATAGACCATAAAATTTAACTTTAAATTTTACCTGCATAAAAGATTGCTCATGCATTTCTCCTTCTCTATTGTTTACTGATCTGGTAGCTTCTACTCTTGTCCCTGACCCCTCAGCTTGAGTTCTGGACCCCATTGCCTCATCTCGTGAATGGAGATCATACATTGATGTGTTCAACGGTGGCTCACTACTCTCCATAATAGGACCTAAGCATAAATGATTGCAAGAAATGCAATGATGGGGCACACATACATGTCTAGATGATGACGATCTAGTAGTACCAGGTGATCCAATATCATCACCTTCATCATGTGCTTGTGCAAACTGAGATGTCTGTATAATCAAATGCTCGGTCAAAGAGTGTATGGCACTAAGGCCCTGTTGTGTTGCATTTGCAACATCTGGGTGCTGCATTGGGGGTGGAGAAGGGATAGCAGCAAGGGGAATAATAGGGACCTTGTACTTGTCTAATTGCCCCAGGTCTATCTTGAGGCATTCCCTTGCCCACTACTTGAAACTCTCTAAAATCAAAATAATTAACATGTTGACCCATGACGAACTCTGCATAGAGTTTATGAAGGAAATACAAAGGCACATCTAAATTGTTGTTTATCAAAAAACATCCACCAGCGATCCCAAAAGTTTTGACTAATGCCCTCATGAATACACCATTTGATTGAAAACTTGGGCTTACGGACATCAACATGCAATCCGGTTTTAGGATTGACAAAGTGTTGGGCTAACATAGTTTTTGTAATCTCTAAATCTTTGACTTCCTCATATGACAAACCGTTAGCATATTCGACCTTCTTGGCTTCTCGCCATTGCCTAAATGATTCGTGTTGGGTTGACAAGGTTTGAATATGATTAATGATTCCCTCTAAATTCAATGTCATTATAGACAATCGAGGGTGGCGGTGATACATTTCTATGATCCTACTTATATGATCAATATTTCTTTGAATATTCTCTTCTATTGTTGGAGGGGGAGGGTTTGGTGGTGGAGGGTTTGGGTTTTCATTTTGTCCATCCATTTTACCTAATTTAATTATAAAACATACCCACTTAGCATAAAAACAAAAAAATTTGCTTGAATATACAAAATAAACAAAAAAAATGCACGAAATCTTACCTCTTTGGATCGGATATCTGTTCCTCAGCTCTGATATCCATTCTTCGAAGATGAGACTGCATTTTGTAAGCCATGGGTTTGAAAAAACGTAGTCTTTTTTCACTTTTTATGTTCTCCAAAATGGGTATCCGTTTTCTTTTTCTCTATTGTTTTCATTGTTTTTTATTTTATTATTTTAGCATTTTTAGCATTTTAAGTATTTAGGCATTTTAGCTATAAAATACAATCCAAATTTTAGAAAGACTGTATCATATGAAAGGAGAGATTTTGGACAAACTATCAAAATTTATATAGGATTATGATGATATATATATTTGATTTTTATATGATTTACTTATACTAAGGTATCTCATAGTATTTTAAAGGCACTTTTGAATAGATACAGGAGAGAGGTAGATGCGGGTTAGGGGTTAGGGATTAGGGCCATTATTTAGGGTTTACGGATTTAGAGAGAGAGAGACTACTTTTGACATGCAACCGTAAACCCTAAATAATGCCCCTAAACCCTAAACCCAAGTAACCCTAAATAATTCTTCCAAATCCTAAACCCTAACCCCTAAACCATAAACCCTAAATAATTCCCCTAAGCCCTAAACCCTAAACTTGAGAAAGGGAGTCCTAGTTTTCTTGTTTCCATTTGCTTTGTCGATAAGGGAGAGGGAAAGATAGAGGGGAGAGATAGGATATATAGGAAAGATAGGGGAATGACTGGGATGCATGATTAAACCTAACCCCTAACCCCTAACCCCTATTTCCTAACCCCTAAACCCTATACTTGAGAAACCATAAACCCCTAAATCCTAAACACTAAACCCAAGAAACCCTAAACCTCTATCTCTCTATCTCCCTATCTCACTATCTCCCTATCACTATCTTTCCTCTACCTCTCAATCTCTCTCCCTATACTTTAGCCATGTCCCTCACTCTATATCTCCCTATTGGTCCTCTCTCTCTAAACACTAAACCCTAAACCTCTAAACCTTAACCCCTAAACCCTAAACGTGAGCAACCCTAAACTCTATCTCCTATCTCTCCCTTATCTCCCTATCTCTATCGTCCTTCTACCTCTCAATCCTTCTCCCTATTTCTCTAGACATATCGCTCACTCTCTATCTCCCTATCTCTCCCCTTTGTCACCTCTATCTCTCCCTATCTATCTCCTCTCTCTTCCTATCTAGCTATCTCCAAAACTGTGAAACCCTAAACCCAGGTACACCCTAAATCCAATCAACTCTAAACCTATATCTCCCTATGTCTCCCCTATCTCCCTATCTCTATCATCTCTCTACCTCTCTTGATCTCTCCCTATGTCCCTGGCCATATGCCTCACTCTCTATCTCCTTATCTCTCTTCTCCATCCCCTCTCTCTATCTCCCTATAATTCCTCTCTCTATAAACCCTAAATCCAAAACCCTAAACCTCTAAACCTAACCCCTAACCCCTAAACAATTTAAATCCTAAACCCTAAATAATGCCCCTAAACCCTAACCCCTGACCCCTAAACCTGAGAAACCCTAAACCCCTAAACCTTAAACCCCAAACCCCTAAACCCTAAACCCAAGTAACCCTAAACCACTATCTCCCTATCTCTCCCCTATCTCCCTACCACCTTTGTCCCTCTACCTCTCAATCTCTCTCCCTATGTCTCTAGCCATGTCCCTCACTCTCTATCTCCCTATCTCTCCCCTCAGACTCCTTTATATCTCCCTATCATTCCTCTCTCTCTATAAACCCTAAATCCAAAACCCTAAACCTCTAAACCTAACCCCTAACCCCTAAACAATAAATCCTAAACCCTAAATTATAATGCCCCTAAACCCTAACCCCTAACCCCTAAACCTGAGAAACCCTAAACCCCAAACCCCTAAACCCTAAACCCAAGTAACCATAAACCACTATCTCCCTATCTCTCCCCTATCTCCCTATCACCTTTGTCCCTCTACCTCTCAATCTCTCTCCCTATGTCTCTTGCCATGTCCCTCACTCTTTATATCCCTATCTCTCCCCTCAGACTCCTCTATATCTCCCTATTGGTCCTTTATCTCTCTCTAAACCCTAAACCCTAAACCTCTAAACCTTAACCCCTAACCCCAAAACCATAAACCCTAAACCCTAAATAATGCCCCTAAACCCAAGCAACCCTAAACCTCTATCTCCCTATCTCTATCATCCATCTACCTCTCAATCTCTCTCTCTCTCTATGTCTTTGGACATGTCTCTCACTCTCTATCTCCTATCTCTCCCCTTTGTCTCCTTTATCTCTCCCAAACTCTATCAGTCCCCTCTCTCTATCTCTCTTTAAACTATAAACCCTAAACCCCTAAACCTGAGCAACCCTAAACCTCTAAACACTAAATAATTCCCCTAACCAACTTCTAAACCACTTCTCTATATAGGTGCAACTAATACCACTTTTTCATTGTTTTCCACATTTAATTATATTCTTTCCATTTTCCAACTCCTACATGTGTCCAAGTTGTATTGTTTGTCAAGTTTTTAGTCTAATTGTTAGTCCCAGCTCTCATGGTTATTAAAATGTTAGTATATTATAGTTAGATTCATCCTTCAATAACATTAGTTTACACATTGTTGCACAAACAACCACACTGAAACATAACCTTACCTAATTAAGGTTAACCTTTTAAAAGGTTCTTTCATAAATGGCGAGCTTAACAGATCCAACTAGTTCAATATTCTTATAGTCCATGCTTACCCTTCCAAGAGAGTTCATGCCATGTTAACTTTGCATTATTTCCTAACATATCACATGAAGGACATCATCATCACAAGGAATAACAATGTCATGAAGGATTAAAGAAGGTGTAGCTTCACCACATAAAGTATCATTCAAAATTTTATCACTAGAGGGTAAGGGTATATCATGTGTATCCTTCTCAAACCATGTATCATGAATCAAATCATATGAAGGATTACGTAAAGCAATTTAGGGCATGAAATCCAAAATGCCCCAAAACACAACCCATGTTGCCCCACCATTCCTATCCCCGAAATATTGGAACATAGTCTAGAAAAGTGATTATTTCACCTGATGAACAAAATTGAATATTTTATTATTGATTATTTGAGTAATTCATTAGTGATGATTCTTAGTGTTTAACAAATCCTTATGGATCAATGTGTAAAGAAGCTACCAATGTTAATTTACCCTCCTCCTTCACTAGAAACGGTCTTTAAGGAAGTCCATATATTGATGGGAGATCCAAGATTTAAGAGGTGTATTTTCAAAAAGAGTAAAAAGCCTCCCCTCTTACCCCATAATGATTTCCTTCACTCTTAGTCAATTTCTCTTCCCCATCCTCCCCTCTTACCCCTCCCCTCTCTTTCCTGACCTGATCTTGTTAGCTCCCCTCTCCCTTCTCCTATCTTTGTCCTTTTTTCCCCTCTTTATCGGTTCTTGCCCCTGCCCCCCTGTCCTCTCCTTGTCCCCTTTTGTGGGATTGAGTCTTTGCCCCTCCTCTTTTGCCCTCATCTTATCCCCTTTTCCTCTCCCCCCTAGGCTCCTCTCCCCCCTTTCCCTTTGCTCCTTGTCCCCCCTCCTCTTTACCCTCCTTGGCCCGTTCTCACCTTTTTATTTCTCATACTCTTGTCCCCTAGCTTAACCTCCCATCTCCAACCTCTGGATCTCATTGCCCCCTTCTCCCTCTTTAATTTCTAGGTTTTTAACCGTATCCTTCATTTCTTGTTGCCCCCTGGTGCTCCGTTTGTGGCTTGGAGTTTGTTGTGAATATATATTTATATATATTATTTGGTCGTTGTAGCTTGTCTTCCCTTTTATGATTTACTCTTCTCTCTTATGCTTTCTCCCAGTTAGTTTCTTTCCTCCTTTGGATAGTTATTGGCTTAACTTTCTTTTTTGTTAGCCCCCCCCCTCCTTTGCCTACATAGTTCACCCCTCTCTCTATTTTAACTTGGAGCCCTCTCTTGTTCTTTATATGTAGCTTTTCCCAATCTATCCGTCACATTTTAACCTCTTCGGTTGTCCCCCCTTTTTTATGATTTATTTAATTATTTAATTATCTTATCTCTTTCATCCTCAGTTTGTTCTTTATGGTCGATTGTATTATAGTTATTCCTCTTTTTGCTCCCTTCTAATTTGTGGCCTTGCTCCTTTGTTTGTTTTTTTAATTTTCTTTACTTGGGTCTTCCTCTCATCCTAGTTAGTCTTTCTTTGTTTGTTTTGTCTTAGTGTGCCTAGATGTCCCCCACTCCTCTTTGTCCCTCACTTCACTAGGTTTGATAGGCAGCTATCCTTCTCCCTTAAGTGATCTTGGTTTCCGCCTCACATCTCTCTCACTCCTTTTAAGTGGTCTTAAGTCTGCATACTGTCATTCATGTTCTCTCTTCTCTTGCTTGATATCTTTCTCTTGATGATGGATCACTGTGTGTGATTTGAAACGTTGAGGAAAATAATAATACACAGTCAAATCCAGAAGCATTTCAAACTCAACATCATGGACTATGGAAAATTGATGACTACTAGTAAAAAGCCTTTTTCCCAAATTTTTTAGAAAATGGATATCCGTTTCCAAAATGGATATCCATTTTGGAAACGGATATCCGTTTTCAAAATGGATATCTATTTTCAAAATGGATATTCATTTTGGTTTGGTATCCAAACCAAAATAGATATCTGTTTCAAAGTCAAACTTTGCCAAGTCACGAATTTGGCTAAGTAAAAACGCGATTTTTTTCCTATTGCCACTGTTTGGCCCGTGATGATCCTATACATACCCAATATGTTGTCATGGCTAAATCTTTGGACCGTAATTGATTTCTTTCTTCCGAAGATGGATGATCTAGTGATTTGGTATCCTAAGCAACCTCTCTTCAAAGTTTTCCTTGCATTCTTTCTCCCTTTTTCCTTCCTCTTGACTTGTGACTGTCTTGCTTGTATCTTCAATACTTCAGTCATCTGGATATGTCGGTTTATTTGCTTCTTTTCTTTCATTTTCTAACATTTCTGAGATATAGCTTCCTTGTCCTTCCTATATGTGTCACCAGTGGTCTGTAGTAGGCTTTGATGAAATGTGGAGGATTGCGGTATGCCTTCTTTGCTCTTCCTAATCATGAATATGCTCTGGTAACCAAGCATTTTCCTTGTTTTCAACTCTGGTTCTTCTCTAATCTAATCTTCTAACACCTCCTTGCTATCTATACTATAGTGATCATCCTCTATCTACACTTCTCCATCAGAATAGAGCTCTTCTATTGTCTCCTCTACATCCAACCTTGTGAGTGTATAGAGATTCTTTGCATCCTTGTCATTATATTCATCCTGATTGGTTTCTTCTATATATGCTTCCTCCATTGATGCTCCCAAAGGGATATTGACAACTCTTCTCTCATTGGCAAATGATAGCTCTTCTTTCTAGGAGTCTATGACACCGTTTGCATCTACAAACCATCTCAAGCCCAAAAGTGCATTGAAAGCTTTTCCTTGATTCTTCGTGGCTACCACAATGAAGTCTAGGACATACTTGATCCCCATCAGGTTAACTTCAGCTTGCTTCCATGTTCCCATTGTTTCCATATGAGATCCATCCACCAAGATTATGTTGTAAGTGGTTTCTGACAGCTTAGGTCTTCCTAACTACTCGCACAGCTTCTTTGTGATCATGTTGACATCTGCTCCTAAATCTATCATAACATTCAAGACCTTTTTGTGATTAATGTGAACATCCACCATCAGTGGCTTTATCTTCCATTCTCTATATGTTCTTCACATCCTCCGAAGTTGAGTCTTTTGACCTTGCTTCTTGTTCCAATACTTAGAAAATTACTTCAATTTCTTAATAAGTCTATGTTGTTAAGTCAATTGGGCTAACTTCTTGAGAGCATCCACTTCTCCTTTGGTGAAAAACAACTTGTATTGCTTCTCCTTCTCTTGCTCCTTCCTTATTGTTTGTTTAGCCTCCTTCACCACTTCTTCATGTTGTTTCTTAGTAGGAAAAAATTATTCATCCTCCTCACTGTCTTCCTCCTCTTTTCAATGATGTAATGCCTTCAGGTATTGTTTCCTTGTCTTGTCACTACCGCAACTTTCTCCTTCATTTTGCTTCTCTCCTTTCCAGTATGTTTTGGTGTACTTCTCTGATAGTACTTTTCTTCTTCTATGGATTTATTTGAAGATATGTTTGTCTCCTCTCCATTATTCTTCTGACAAGTTCTTGCTCCTTGCTTCTTAGGTTCCCTCCTTATGATCCTAGCTCCTTTCTTATTGTTCAAATTTTGTAACTTATCACTCTTAGATTGTGGTTGTGCATTTTAGAAGTACTGTTGTGGCCTCTCATAAGAGCATAAATCATGCTCTATGCTATTACAAAATGAACTTTGTTTTTTCTTTTCAGCCCAACATTCATTAGCAAAATGTCCTAGCTTATCGCAATTGAAACAGGTGGCATCCTCCCTCCTTTGATTTCTTCTATGGCCTCTGCCTCCTCTGTAGCCTCCAAACTATTCTTTGTCATCATTATTATAGCTATTTCCATATGATGGACCACCAGAATTTGAATTTTGTATTGCATTAACATTCCTCTGATTTCTCCAACTCGATTTCTTGTAGTCCTAATCATATAGTGTCTTTCTTTCATGTATGTCATATTACTTCTCTCCACATAGTTTGTAGTATTTCCACCATACCATGCCTCATCTTCTTCATTAGCAAAGTCTCTTTTCCTCTAGAAGTTCTGTGAAGGATGATCTGATGTCTCATGGTCATCCCATTCTTTGCATAATCCACAGTATACTAAATTGATTTTTTTCATTGTTGCTTTGGTATCTACTTTTATTGGGGTAGCTTATCTTTCACCTTTCATCTTAGGGCATTCATTTCTCAAGTGACCTTCTCTTGTGTAGTATGAATGCCAAATATTAGGTCTTTCCTTCTGTGTATTCTCCTCCTGCTTAGCCAATCTCTACTGCCTCAACTTCAACTGCTCCAATTCTAACTTTAACTTCTCCAATTCTAGGTTTTCCTTCATCTTATCTTGTCTACACCATGATTGAGACTCTATCCAATAAGCCAATGTCACTACTTCTGCATATGTTCCAAAAATCCTTCCATCTAGGGCTAACCTTATCTAAGGGCTTATTCCAGGAATAAACCATTCTATCTTTTGCTTCTCAGTCAATGGTTCCTCCAATCTCCTAGTTGTCTCCTTGAATCTCTTATCAAAATCCTTTATTGATTCTTTCTCCAATTGCATCAAATCTCTCATCTTAATTAATCCTTCTGTCAGAACACCCAAAACTCCAAAGTTCTCCAAAAATAGCTTCTTGATCTCATCCCATTCCTTGTCACTATTTCAACATGTCTTCCTATACCACTTCAATGCTTCATTCTACAAGGTGCCTGTGAAGTCAAACAGCTTAATTACATCCCTTATTACTCCCTTCTAGTTCCAAATAGACTCCAAAACAAAAATGTGCTATGTTGCTTCAGTAGTATCCTTCTCAAATACTAGTAACCTAACTAGGGTATCCATGATTGCTTTCCTCCAACTTTCTAGTACTTTGTGGTAGATTTCCTTCGGTCTGCTTCTCTAGTTCAGCTCTCTTCTATCAACTCACTTTCCTTCTCTTCCCTTGTCTCTCTATAGTCGAATCTCAAATTACTCTTCTCTTAAAAATTCTATAAAATTTCTCCAGATCTCTGCTATTCTCTCTACTTCTTTGTTTTCTCAAGTATCTTCTTTCTTAGCTAAAATTCTCTTGACTTTATATGTCACTCAGGGTGACACATGGTCTAGGGGTTGTGTCTCTTCCATTTTTGAATGACATCATGTCAGCATCCAATGATAATTCAAATAACCTTCCAAAACCCTCAAAAATCCTCTCAATGTTTACCACATCTTTTCCTCCTTCTCTTATCTCCTTTATGCTTTGGCAAATTAACTCCTCTATATATTCCTCATCCATCTTCACAATCTCTGATGTTAACTCATATGTTCTAGCAGCCTACAGCATAAACCCTAGTTCACATGTTTCTTCTATTTCCCTTCCACATTCCTCTTTGACATCACCCATAGTGGCGCACTCCTCAACATTCTCCATGACATCCTCTATGCCTTCTCCACCCACCCTCTTTTTCTCCAGCAGCACCCTCCTCGGCATGCTCAGCAACATCCTTTATGATGCGCTTGTCTTCATCCTTCCTTCTGGCAACACCCACTGTGTCGTGATCTTCAAATTCATCTATCTTTCCTTCCACATCTTCTATTATCCTTCATTCCTCCATCATTTATGCCACTCCCATTCTTCTATGGTAATGTTCTTCTCTTCCTATCTCCATTCTAGTTTTGATTTCTTCACCAATCACTATTTTCTTCTACTTCTCCCCTTTCGCCATGGGTTTGCTAGATTTGGTGTTCCATTAGTCCTCTTATACTCCATGTAATTCTCATTTGAAGAGTCACATCATTTGCAAGGTCCTTCCGTACCCAACCCCCTTCCCACTTGTTATCCCCTTAAGTGTCTACCCCCCTCTCACAGAGGTAGAAACTTAAGGAGATTTGAATTTCTTCGCACTTTGAAAACTTTTCTCACCAAACTTACCTTTTCTTTTTTTTAGAACTTTCCACTACTTCTCCAGATGTTTTTCCCTTTCAATCTTTAACTACCTTCTTCTAGGGTCCTAGCAACGAAACCAAATGTTAGCAAGAAATGTGAGGAGATACTGGTCCGGAGATCCGGTCCTCAATCAAGTCTTTGTAGTCAGTTTATACCTTTGTCAGGTAGCTAGAGATTGATAACAAAACATAAAGAACAACCAAACATAATATCACATATACATCAAAACAAGATAACACAGAACTACCCGGTACCAGCAGATCTCTAGATATATATATTAACAACAATCAAAATCATACATCATCAGTCCATCCTTTGATAGGTCTAAGTCTCTACCTCACCAGTTACATACATGAATTCTATGTCATTGTTTACATCAGAATATGCTCCTTTTCTCCTATCATGCCTTCTTACTTACATTCTACTACTATCTATATATACTATATCTATTATATCAAGGGATGTGTCTTATGTTAGCTCTGGCCTCCGCATATTATGTAATCTCCTCCGGTTGGCTCTTTTCTCTATCAAGTAACCTGCTAACATTAATCATTTTGCATGCATGCATAGCTAATTTTTGCATAGTTTCAAAACTAGGGTTTGTAAAAACCTTGCATTTCTAGAAATTCTAGCTAATTTTGAACCTAGGGTTTATAGATTTCCAAGTTGTTTTAAATATTGTTGCATTGTTAGGTTGTTTAAAATACTTTCATTTGTTGTACTTTATCATTCTTGGTGTTTAGAATATTCTTGCATTCTTGCATGTGAATTTGGAAAACAAAAAAAATCATTCTAGATTCAGAAAAAAACATATTTGTCACTTTGTTTGCATTTCATAAGGTTAGATCTTCATCACTTGAATTAAATTTCTGATTTTTGCATCAGATCCGATTGGTACTACAGAAAATTAATCATTCCATAGTGTTACATCTTGCATTTGAATCTTTTAATTACTAGAAAAGTTGCATTTTTATGAAAACCTAGCCAATGTTGAAATCTAGGGTTTGTGATTGATATCTTGTTTCAGATTTTGCTGTTGTCATTTTCATTTCAAAACTGATTTTACTTTTCTCTAATAGATTACAAATGTCATATTGCATTGAAATTGGAAAGGAGGAACAATTTTGAGTTGTTGTATTTTGAAAAAGCATTAAAATTAGGGTTTGAATTGAGCATTGACATTATTGATATCTAAGTGGATTTGAGTAGAATTGAAATTGATCAAGGATATATTATGTGCATTATGTTTGTTTACATTTGAACAAAACATTTCTTCACTTAAACAAAAACTCAAACCCTTCTTTTTCTACATCATTCTTTTCTTCTATTGGTGCATCTTGTGTGTTACTAAAGCTTGTAAACACCTTATGAGCTTTGTGACCCAATGCCCCAATTCTAACATTCTTGTGTGAAGAAGTCTTTGAATCATGGGTTCTAATGTCAATGTTGATACATTGGACTCTAAAATCTTTAATCAAGTCACAAAACTTCCTACTCTATTTATCCCTGAAGCATCAACTTCTCAAGAATCCATTGACGTTGATGACATTGTTGCTCATGTTCCCGAAGCTCAAATTCAAAGGTTAGATACTAAGTTGGATAACTTTCAGCAATTTCTAAGCTTAGAACATATAGCTAAGGAGGTCATCCCTATAATTGAGAGTCTTAGAGGTTTATTTCTTGAAGGACAAGAGGGAGTGGAAGTCTTGTGTGGCTTAGCTCACATAGTGCATAACAACATTATTTTGGTAGCTAGTTGTGTTTAAATCATCACTATTGTGACTTATTCGAATCCAATAAGGACTCAAGTGTTGGCATCCATATTGACACCCCCTATTGCTACATATACTTCTATTCTCACCACAACTACACAACCAAGTAATAGTGCTACCACATGTGTTGGGTTATCTACTGGGAATCACGTTCGTCATTATAGTATCGTTCCATATAATTACATAAATTCCACACCTAATGTTACTCCACCTACATCTAAACCTCCTATAAATTTCCAAAAGGCTACTCATACATTGATAGCTAGTCCTTCCAATTCATTCCAATCTCTACCTGGTTCATCTTCTAACCCCGTCATTAACCAATTGTTGCAAAACATGACATCCATCCAACAACAATTGGCTAGCATAAGTAATAGTCCACCTATAACCAATATGACATTATATAAGTAGCACTTTGTCTTATTCCATCCTAAGAGCTAAAATGCCCGAGAAGTTTGAAACCCCTCACTTTGAGAAATATAATGGGAAGGGAAACCCTAACAACTATGTGGCAACCTTTACAGCGATGTGTAGTGATTTCTTCTTTGAAAATGTAATTTTAGCAAAACTCTTTCCTATGTCACTCAAAGGCATGGCCTTGGATTGGTTTTGCTCATTGCCTTCTAATTCCATCACTTCTTTCTCACAATTAGTCAATAAATTCCTCACACTTTTAAGTGAACATTGGACCTCAAGTCTCTTTGACTGATTTGGTTCATTGCAAACAAGGAATAAAAGAAAAGATAACTGATTTCATAGGGCATTATAATGCCCTCTTCTCACAAATTCAATATTCTATGTTAGATTCTATTGTACAAAGAATCTTTATTGGAAACTTGCAACCTCACATCCATGACAAAATCTTGTTGATGCATTATGATTCTTTCACTCATCTTTGCATGGCTATTCACGATTATCAACTTTCAATTAGTCAGTATGAGAATAATAACTCATCAGCGCCAGTTGGTCAATCTAAAGCCTCACATAACTATTCATTCAAAAAACACAAGAAGAATTTCATCAAAGTTAATGCAATATCATCTAATCAAATTCAAAAGCATGTAGTGGTTGCAACATCTTCTGCTCCCACCCCATATAAATTGAAACCTAAAACAAGACATTTTACACCATTACCAAAGTCTCTCTACTCTATAATGATACAACTATTAAACAATAATCTCATCAAGTTTCTAGCTGTTAGACCTCTCAATCCAAGTAAGATGCAAGCATCTTTCTTTGACTCAAAGTCCTTTTTTCAATTTCACCACACCAACGGTCATGACACTGAAAGATATGTGTCTTAAACATGAAGTTCAAGACCTCATCGATTCAAATGTCATCCATGTCACTAGTGTAGATGATAGAGGGAATAAGTTGGTGGCTGCACCTAATCAAAATTTACAAATATATACCGATCCTTTACCTCATCATGAATCTAATGTTGAGAATCTATCTCAAGAACAAGATTATGAAGGAGATATTTGCATGGTGGATGCTCGCCCTCATAAAGAGTGAGTGGAATCAGAACCTGCTATATCTTTTACTCCACATGATATGCTACTATTGAAGCTTCTGATAGACCTCTTTACATCACTATTTGAATCAATGATAAACCCATTCAGGTGCTATGATCATTCCTATTTGCATGGTAAATGTAGTAACCGAAGAGTTTTTCTACATGCATGGTTTACATTGAGATAACTACGACGTATTAGAGAAGGCAATTAGAGAACATGATGGGTCTATCCTTCCAACTCTTGGTGCCTTAACTCTCGAACTTAAGGTTGGGCCAAGAAAGTTGAATGTTACTTTTATCGTCATTCCTACATCAAACTTATTTCATGTGAAGTTGGGTCACCTGTGGCTCTACTCCATGAAGGCAATCCCCTCTTTGGTTGATAAGTGCTTAAAGTTTCCATTTGAGGGATGTGTGCATGTTGTATATCACAGTCAGTACCAACCCATTGCTCGTAATGGAGACTTTACACTTGACTACTTCTAACCAAAATTAGTTGTAGTCGCCCGAGCTAGAGAGGATATATTCTTTTTGTCATATCAAAAGTTTAAAGTATAGAAAATCGTAGAGCTATCACTTAGTAATATACCTCCGTGTGATGTCCCTGGACCTCCTTGATCTTCTAAGGCTACGACAATAGTACCCCCCATCCTTGAGCATCTGGTAAATATGTTGAGGTTCCCCCTCTGCCATCCCTCCAAGGACAATGAGGCAACCTTTGAGCACAAAATAGACATCCCCGCAATCACAATGTTACTTTTGTACCACCCACCTCTGTAGAGACTGGTGGAAATCAATCGATTGCATGTGTTTTATTTCTTGAGGTTTCTCAACCACTTGAGGATGCTCAAGTACTTCCACCTATTTCACAAGTTGAGAAGGAAGAGCAACCCACATTGAGGAACCCTCCCCCCGTGGCCTCTCAACCTTTGGTTGTTCCTCTTATTTCTTCTAATGTTCCTGAAACAAAGGAAGAAAAAGAACCCACATTGGAAGATACCATGGTTCCCTTAACAAACATCATGAATAAAGCTAAGTGAAATAAGATTGTAAGAGAAAGAAAGAAGTGTTGTCGTGCTATGGCTCGTCTTGTTGTAGGAGAGGAGAATCTCCCTCGTCGCAAGCGTTTATCACCAACAGATGTGCAAAAGATATCTACTGATGTTTTGTCTCCTCTAGAAAAATAAAGTGTTTCACAAGCTGTAGCAGAACCTATTGTGATATACTCTGATAGCAAATCTGAAGGTAAGGACAAGACATGTATGTCTCTTGTTCCTTACACCACACTTGCTATAGTTTCTCTTGCATCTTGTCCACCTTCCCAAATTGGTGATGAGCAAGATTGGGAGCAAGATTGGGAGGAGGATGATTTTCTTTAGGCCAACTTGTAAGTGTGGCTCTATTTCTTTTATGTTATGAGTGCATGTGATTGTTTTCCCTATATTGTGTTGCTTAGTGCTTTATTTATGTTGTTGTTAAGCTCTCTTTGGATGACCCTTGATACCCTTATTGGTACAAGGATACAAAGGGACTGAAATCTGTTGTGACATTCCCTCTATTTGTATCATCATTCTTCTATATGTCATAATTTTCATTGTTGTTGTGTCCTTTGGGGACGATGCAAGGTGTAGGATGATTTGAATTCTCCCTTGTTGACCCAAAGGGTTTTTGTTGATTTCATATGATATTTCTTACTTTGTCTCCATAGTTTTATGGACTTGCGGATGATGACGGTTCCAAATATATATTCTCCAATTACACAACTGTTCATATACTAATGCCAGTCAGGTGGATCCCTTTGTGTTATTTCTTTATACTTGTTTGATTTATGTGAAACCTTGTTTCTATGCTTGGCATCATAACATGACTACACAAAGTCATTGTGTATCATGATCGCAGCATCACCTTGGTTTTCCTTGTTTGGGGGCAACCCCTTTGTGTGATGTCATTTATGGGAACACATATCTTATGGGCCTATGCTTCTAGAAAGCTCTCATGCCTATCTTATGATATTATGTTTTATTATACCTTAAAGCAATTGCTCCTTGATGGAGTTAGCAATCACTTTAAGGTGGAGGCATACATCACACTATGCTCCTTTTGATTACATGCTTGTTTATTATGATCAAAATGGAACTCACCTAGTGATTTGATGGTCATCACTAACCTATGATGTTCTCATTTTGGTTGTTGGTCTATGATCCACCTAGCATAACGAAGTTTGCTAGCCTGTGTGCTTCATGTGACTTGTCATGGTCACCTAGTAATTCAGTGGTCCTTACTAGTGTGTAATCCATGAAGGTATTTTCTCTTCACATGACCCCTAGCAATAGAGCAAGCTAGCATCAGAGTCATGTGCCTTGTGTGTTTGTTTCCATGTTTGTTTATGTGGTGTATTGTTTGAACTTGTATTTTCTTATTTTGAGACATGTTAGTTTCTAAGGAGTCTTGGTGGGACCCGACAGTTAAGGATAGAGATTGACACTTGGCATCACCACACTTTTTGAGACTATGAGTTTTCTTACAGTTCCATTCTGATGCACCATTGATCAGTCATTCCAAGTGGTGGATTTTTCTTCATGCATAGAATCAAGTGGCATTATGAGGTTTTTACAGGTAGTTCAAGTTGTAACTTTAAGTTTTTCTGTTCTTTTTTATTTAGTTAGTTGTTAGTTGCAAGGTTATCTCCACTTTGTAGTTTATATAAGAGTGAGATCTTTTATTTGTAAGGGTTGGAAAATATTCAAATACAATAGTGAATGACTTAAGCCTTTATGGGTGTTTCTCCGAAAGGATTCTAAATATTGTGTATCTGTGCATCAATTTGAGCCTTGTATACTTTGTTCTCCTTTCATCAATGAAGAGAAGTAACATTATGTGCCATTTATGAGTCTTTAATCTATTGCATGCATAATATTGTCGCTTATTTGATTTATTGTTGAGTGATGAGATATAATCTACTATGAAGTCATGCATTTATGCTCTTGGAATAGTTATGATTGTTTATGTTATTATCAGTTATTAAAGATAGTGAGTTTTTTCCTTCATTATAAATCTAAATCTATTCTGGTGTATCACCTTAGTGTAGTTTCAATTCCCATAAAATTTAGTTTCAATATTCTTCTCTCTTTTCCCAAAACACAAGTGAATCATAGAAGAGTTAGCTTCTCTAAAATCTGGAGGTCATCTCAAAAGCAAATCTCACAAATTGAGATTACCCATTGTTGTTAGCTTGAATACAAATTTTACTATCAACATTTTTGGCACACCCAATGGGACACTTTAAATTGTCAGATTAAAGCCAGATTTGCATGCATTAAGGACCTGTCACGAGGTCTCGATTAGCTGTTAACTTAGGACTTCTCATCCTGCCATTGGTTACATTCACTAGAAAGAGAACCAAAGCAAGCATATCAGCAGCTCAAATGGCTCATCTAGCCCCTCCAAGGAATTTTGTTGATTGGAAAAATGGTAGCCCATTGATTTCTCCAACACCATCAAATATATGGGATCCTATCTCGGTAAATACTCTAAAAGTGCTCCTAAAATTCACCGAAGAAGATTTTAAGACCCCAGCTAAGCATTTGCAAGATTTGGCGGATGTGTGTATGGTACATTATGTAACAGACCAGAGTGTGGCTTTGTGATTGCTAGCAGCATCCTTTAAAGGAAAAGCTTTGGACTAGAATCGATCTCTCTAGCTGAATTCAATCAATACCTGGGACCAGTTGGGAGACTTGTTCTTCAATAGATTCAATGAAAAAGGAGATAGGTATTCATTGTTGCAACAATTGATCACCATCAAGAGGGCTCCTCAAGAAGCCACACTAGACTTCAATACAAGATTCCAGAAAACTTGGCAAATGATCCCGATAGTAGCCCAACCCCAAGAAGCTATGGCAATTGTTTTCTACCTAAAATATTTTAATCCTAATATACCTATCATGATTTAATTGTTAGGGGGACAGACCCTTCTAAGAGCTGAGAACAATCTAATAGATGCCTGGAAACTTCCTTCAAGGCCCCCTTTGCCTGTGTTTCTAGAATTGTCCATACTTGCTCAGGGAGAATTGCCTAGCCAGTCACAACATAATCCTTCCATGTACATTTACCCAACATCTCAAGCCCCACTAATCTCAGTACTATGCCTCAAGCATCTGAAATGGAAGATATGAAAAATATCCTACAGAGTTTTTCAAATGAGATTATAAATCTCAAGAGACAACAAACCAATTACCCTAGGTCCCCTTATCAAGGTTTTCAATGAAATAAGCTGCCTTACTAGTCTAATCACTATCAAGGGAACCAAAGGTCAGGTCCATTGTAGCCATCAAATAAAATTGTCCTAGTCCCAACTCCATTGCAAGTAGTTGCACCCAATCCTCATCGAGTGATGGTTACAGGCTAGAACAATCTAGCAGAAGAATTGAATTCTTGGTGCTTTCCCTGCAACAATGCTCACATTCCTAGGGATTGTCCTAGAGGAAATCTACAGCAAAGAGTGACGGAGCAGAGAAGGCAAGCACCACAAGTAGAGAATCAATAGGCACAATACCAATATTAGTCACCTAGTAAGCATAATGTAGTTCTAGTAGCCTAGATTCAAGGAATATCCCTTGAACAAGAAATTGAGATTACCCCTGAACATGCACTTTTCTCATGGATACAAGAGGAAGAGGTAGTCTTTGCAAATGAGGCTTCTAATTTAAAGACTCCATAAGTACAATCTGATTACTATACTAGGTCTAAAAGGAGAGTTGTAGAAGCCCTGACAATAGAGCCACATCCTGAAGTTACTTTCCTAAAAAGCCCCATGGTTTAGAACATTCCTCCACTAGCGCAGAGGCAAGAGATGGCTGCAAGAGTACCAAATGGTAATGTTGTAACTCAACCAGTGGAGAGAAAAAATACCTCAGAACTTTCCAGATGTTGCAAACACCAGGCCAGTTGAATGTGATAGAACAATTGAAAAGAGCCCCAATGAATGTTTCATTATGGGATGTTCTGTCAATCCTAGAACAAAAGACAATGTTGCAAAATGCATTGAATGAACAAAAAATGCCAATGACTGCATCAGGCTTCGGAGATCCTGGTGGAAATCTAAGCAAGTGACATTTGAAAAACCCCCTCAGCAAGATTTGAAGGTTCCCTGGTGATTCCAAAGGCAGAAGGAGGTAATTCTAAAGCCACCCCATTCTATTTCACTTTGATAATAGGAAAGAGGTTGTTGCATAATCCCATGATAGACTCAGGTGCAAGTGCCATTGTAATGCCAAAGCAAATAGTTGATGCCCTTTAACTTAAATATGAGCCTATGGAGAAAGCAGTGGTGCAATTGGATGGGAAAAAGGTGTAAACAGTGGGATTCCTTAAGGAACTTCCTCTCGTGTTATACGCATGCCCAAATATCCTTATGTTGCAAGATATTTTTGTAATAGATGTTCCTCCTATTTTCAGCATTTGTCTATCAAGAGACTTCACAGCCAAGATTGGTGGGTACCTTTCCTTACACTGGTCACACCTAATTATAAGGACCAAGTATGGTTCTAAGATGAAGGTGTTATCAGAACCATTACATAAGAAACACATCTCGGAGGAAGTGATGGCTAATTTTGAGGCAACACATACCGTGGTTACTCAAGATGAAAGGCTCGATATGGAAATGCTTGATGGAGAAGGCGTGCTGAGTAATAGAAGTGAAGAAGAAGAAGAAGTGCTTCTGCTAGAAGCCTCACAAAATGATCATTTCAGAAACTATGATTCCACCAGTCTGGGGACATATGTGATTATTGAAAAGGACTTTGTGATCCCAGAAATCCGTAAGTCACCCAAAATGTGAAACAAGTCAAAGAAGAAGATACTACCCTATGGACCCTACACTTTGATGGTGCTAAGTGCAAGAATGGTTCAGGGGATGGAATATGTTTGGTATCACCAACAATAGAGAATATTCTCAAAGCCTTTTGTTTCCAATTTAGTTGTATGAATAATGATGTAGAGTATGAAGCTCTAGTTCATGGCCTTATTTTTGCCGAAAAGATGGGAATCAAGCAATTAAAGGTATTTAGTGATTCAGAACTTGTGATCAATCAGGTCTGAGAAATGGTAGCTACAAATAAGGTAAGAATGAGATCTTACCACCACCGGGTATTAGATCTAATTGAAGGATTCGCCACTTTTAATATTCAAGTGGTTCCAAGGGCTTAAAATACTGAAGCAGATAGAATGGCACAGATTGGAGCATAGTTTGATTCAATGGAAGACCTTTGGCTGAATCAAAATTTAGTAAAATTGATCATCCAACCAGTTGTCCCAGATAATGGAAATCATTGGCAAGTTTATGATAGTGATGATCAAATTGCCTTAGTTTTACAACAATCTGACAAATTTTCTGACTAGCTCCAACCTAAGATAGAATAAGCTTATGGAGATCAAATTGTTTAATTAAGGATAAATAAGCTTCCTAGGGGTCTTTTAACTCTAGAGAGTTTTTTTGATTCTAATGATGCCAAGATAGACAAAAGATGACTCATAGCCAATATATATGACTACTCTAAGCTAGAAGTTAGTGAAGGCAAAAGAATCAAGGTAGGAAATATCACTACTCAAGAGGAAAAGGAATGACTAGTTTCCTTATGCAATAAATATGATAAAGTGGTAGCTTGGAAATATGAGAATCTATGGGGGTACAACAAAGGAATAGTTCAACACACCATTGAACTAGTTGAAGGAGCAAAACCAGTCCGCCAGATGCAGAGGCCATTAAACCTGAAGATAGAAACCATGATGATGCAAGAGTTGAAGAAGCTAATTAGATTCAAAATCATCTTCCCCATCAAACATTCGACTTGGGTATCAAATTTGGTCCTGGTACGAAAGAAGAGTGGTGATATCAGGCTATGCTTCGACTTCTGGGATCTAGACCACATATCTCTCAAAGATCATTACCCCTTACCTTCCATGGAACAAATTCTCTAGCTAGTAGCAGTAGCTGAAAGGTTCTCATTGCGTGATAGTTTTTCAAGGTATAATTAGATATGGCTAAAGGAGGAGGATCAGCATAAAACCACTTTTACCATAAAATGGGGAACTTTTGCTTATGCAAAAATGCCGTTTGGTCTTTCAAATGTTGGAGCTACTTTCTAGAGTGTCATAGACATTTCTTTCAGTGAGTTGATGTACAAAATTATCCTGGTCTACCTTGATGATCTCACTATTTTCACTAGAGCTAGGAAGAATCACTTTGATCATGTGGAAAAGCTTTTTCAAAGGTACCAAGAGTTCGGGATTTCCCTGAATCCAAAAAAATATGTTTTAAGTGTCCTAGAAAGAAAGTTGCTTGGACATGTTGTTTCTAAGGAGGGGATCTCAATAGATCTAGAAAGAGTCGAAGCTATATTAAGCCTACCACTACTAGTAAATAAGAAGGTTGTGCAATGACTAGTTTCTTAGGAAAGGTCAACTTCGTGAGCCACTTCATTGCAAACTTTGTTGGGTCATTCAGACCCATTACTTCAATGCTTAAAAAGGATATTGATTTCAAATGGACCCCCGAGGACCGAAAAGCATTTGAGCATGTCAAAATGGCCATTTCTACTACTTTGGTGTTGATGAATCCAGACTTTACCAAAGATTTTGTATGTATGTGTATGGTGGGGAGCATAGTGTATCTGTGATTCTGACTCAGAAAGGAGATATTCAATCCAGGGAACATCCAATTGTCTTTTATTCAATGACTCTATGAGAATATGAATCCAATTATAATTTTGTAGAGAAATAGGTGTACGCTATAGTCAAAGGTCTTAAAAATTCTGAAACCTGATAATCGGGAATAAAGTAATAATCTTAGTAGCATATTCAAGTGTGCATGAATACATCATGGAAGGGAAAATCATAGAAAAAATAGCAAACTAGATTACCAAGATTATGGAGTATAATGTGGAAATCAAGCCAACAAAGTTGTTTAGAGGAAGAGGAATCTGCGAGTACATCACTGAGAGTATTGATTCTACAGTAGACCAAGAGGAATCTTCGAAAACAACGTTCATAAACCAAGGTATCAACGCAAACTCATGGGTGTCAAACAGAATACATTTCATGCAAATAGGTCAATACCTGAGTTAGTTGCCTCCTTATAAGAGGTGATTATATAGGGTGTAGAATTCCAACTTCTCTCTAGTCAATGGCTTCCTCTTTAGATGCAATTTCAATGGCATTTCCCTTAGATATGTAGAAAAGGGTGAAGTTGGTAGGATTCAGCATGAGCTGCATTATGGTTTGTTCAGAGGGCATTTATCAGCTAAGACTACCGCAGCCAAAATTTTGTGCAAGATACTACTAGCCGACCTTGTTTTCTAATTATTATGAGATGGTGAAAAGGTGTCAGCAATGCCAATTTTATGCAGGGAGACGAAGGAATGTCGCTATGCCTCTTAGCCCAATTATGGTGGAAGAGCCATTCGTACAATGGGGTCTAGATTTCATAGGAATGGTCAATATGATTTCTAGCACTAGTCACAAATGGATCCTCACAGAAACTGATTACTTCACCAGATGGAGTAAGGCAGTGCCCTTAAAAGAAGCCACTGAAAGTGTCATCCTAAGTTTTTTGGAGGACACTGTTACAAGATTTGAAGCCCCAAATATGAGCATATCTGATAATGCTAATACATTTTTAGGGTCCAAAATTTCTAAATTCATCGTTCAAAACGGTATTTTCTTGAAGACATCCTCAAATTACTACCCACAAGGAAATGGCCTAGCTGAATTGACAAACAAAAACCTGATTCAGCTAATTAAAAGGATGGGTGTGGACCATCAAAAAGAGTGGCACAAAAATCTAAAGGTCACTAAAGATTAGGAAATCAAATCAAAGGTTAAACATAAACTAAATGCAAATTGAAACAAAGAGTTTAGACCTAGACATGAAAATCCAATCTCATCAAAGGGGAGAGGAACTTTGCACCCAAGAGCTCCCAAGATAAGATATACCCTAATTGATTCAAATGTGAAATGCTATCTCAATTTGCAACTCACTAAAAACTAACTCATTAGATATTTTGGCATGATAACTCTACTTGAAAATTGGATTCTAAAATGGGTTGGAGGATGAAGTATTTATAGAGATTTTGGAGGGATTTTGATCCAAGGGTGGAGATTGGTTTGGGAGATCAATGGTGGAGGATAAAAGTGAAGTGGAGGGCCTAGATTAGATCTTGGAGGAATGGAGGGCTAGGAATAAAAGTAAATCTTTTATTCATTTTGGGGAAAGGAGGAATTAAATGAGTATGGGTAAGATGAAATATTTATGAATTAAAGATTCATATGGGGAATGTAAAATTAATTAAAAATTCATTTAGGGATAAGTGGAGATAAATGAGGTATGGGGGTGTAAGAGGAATTAATTGTGATGTGGGATATATTTAAATAAAAAATTGACTTATGTGGATATATTTCAATTTTTTATTTGGAGGATGTGGGGAAGGGTGTTAAGCTAGGTTTGACCACCCAAATGAGAAGTTAGGATTAATTAAACACAAGTTTTATTTAATTAATCCTAGGGTTAGGATGAGGTAAGCTAGGGTAGGCAATTAAATAATAGCTATTTAATTGCCTAGGGTAGGGATAGGTCAATTAGTAGGCTGAATTAATTAGTTAAACATAATTTAGCTAATTAATTGGATTTAGTGAGGAGAGGAAAATTGACCAAATAAATATTGCATATTTATTAAATCAAATGGCTAAGGTTTGAACTATTGAATTAATAAAATTAATTCAATTGTTGGGGATAAAGTGATGAAAAACTAGACGATGAAGGGATAATTCATTAAATAAAAATTTAATTAATTGAATAGAAGGGAAATTGATATGTTTAGGGATGTCGGGAGTCAGTTTGATGGTAAGAGACATTTTTAGGTGTCTACATTTGCCCCTCTTTGACGTGGCGTCAAGACCTAGGAGGGAAGTGGAGTTAGGTCAAAGAAAAAAATATGCCCCAGTTGCTAGGAAGGAATAAGATGGGTGAGGGATGCCCCCTCGAGAGGTCGGCGGAAAAAATAAAAATTTTTAGGGCAGTCTCTCAAAAGGACGCGACGGATGTGAAAGTTTGATAGGGGATGGAAAAAGAAGATAACAGGAAGAAAAACGGAGGAAAAAGGGTGGGCGAGGGGATGACATGGCATGCTATATCAGGACAAGTGGGCCCTAAGAGTGCCACATTTGCACACATTGACTTGGTGAGAACGAGCTGAGGAGAGATGGCTAAGTACAACACACAATTCCCGCAACTTTGACACATTTCTGAGTGATTTCGATCGTTTAGCTGAGCACTGGAGGCTAGACCCTAGGTAGGGCCTAACCCTAACTTTTTAATTTTTTAGTTTTTTTTGCTTTTTTGGGGTTCAAGAATTGAGTTTTGGAATGGTGGCGCTATCAGGAGGTCATGTAGCACCAAATGTTAAGCGGATCAGCACCATCCTTTGGATTGGCACTATCCGCTTGGGTAGCATAAAGGCGGTTTGTCACCATCTATTTCACATTTTAGCGCTATCTTATGAAATAGCGCAATGTGCGGAAGAATAGGGTTTTGAGCGTTTTAGCGCCAAATGCATGGTAGGATAGCGCTATGTTGTGAACTAGTGCTATTTTAAGCATTAGCGCTATATTGTGAACTAGTGTTATGTAGGGGATTAGCGTGATATATGATATATGCGCATTTGGGATAATTGGCGCTATTCGTTAGATTAGCGCTAAGTGGGAGGGTGGCACCATTTTCCAAAATGGCACTAAGTATATTACGCAGTAGCGCTATGTGTTGAAGTGGCACAAAATGCCTTGCGCAGTGGCGCTATTATCTAGAACAGCTCCATTAGAAGAAGTAGTAACACTATTTGTAAAACAGTGTGAAGCATGGTGTGTTGTGGTGCCAAGTGATTTTGGCATTCAACGTTAGAAGAAAGGCAGTGTTTTGGAAAAAAGATAGGTAGATTTCTAACCTGAAAGTTGTGGATGCAGGATCCAAAGTCGTTTATAGTGTATTCACAGGAGTGACACGTGCCATCGGTGATGGCATTATTCGATTAGTTTGATGATGCTGCTTGCGCCCAACTGGCTAGGTTGGGGCTCTTGATAGTGGTGTCGATGCCGGTGCTACGAGCCCATAGAGCTTTGATGACAATAGTAGTGGAGCAGTACTATTCGGAGACCTGCATAATTTTGTTGCTGACTGGTGAGATCACTATCACGCTTGAGGATGTTTATCACATCCTCAAGCTACCTATTTGTGATCGACAAGTGAGATATGACATGAGGAGGGGATGGAGGGCCCTGATCAGAGTATTTGGCAAGGCTCATATTGTTCTATCAGCAGATGGTTGGGAGATGAGTTATGAGGGGACACTGGTTGTGGGTGCAGATCCATTTGCCTTATTCCTATGCGCATTGATTGGAGGGGTGGTGATCCCTAATAGGAGGGGCAGGGGTTTTCCAGTTGGTTGGGGGGAGATGATCGAGGGGATGGTCAGGCATGAGACCGTGTATGCCTGGGGACTAGCGATGTTGGGGCAGCTGTATCATGAGATGCATATAGTTGTTTATCTTTATGATTCAGCATTGTTAGCTGAGGTTACTCTGTTACACATGTGGATTTGGGAGCACATTACAGTTACTCAGCTGAGATGTGGATATTACCGGCATCCATTTGAGGCCTTTGTGTTCTTATATCAGGATGCCGAGTACACCTATACTGGATAGGTTCGGTATTGGAGGCAGATGCTAGATGATGTTATTTGGGAGACCTGGCGACCATACATCGGAGTGGAGCCATGCCCTAATGATTATATTCACATGCCTTTTACTTTTTAGTAGTGGTACTTGATGGGTTGAGGAGACCACACGATAAACATGTATCTACCATCGCAGGTTATGTGGCAGTTTGGATTGTGGTAGGATACTCCACAGCAGATGGCTATTTTTGCATGGACCCGCCATGATGCACGCTTCTGGCCTGTAGCCATACAACCATAGGTCGCTCTGGATGATTTTGCAGCTTTGCGACCATTGTAGTGGGATTGGGGGAGCATGGTTATGGATGCAAGCACTACTCCTACATATGATATATGGTGGTAGATGTGGTGACTGACTCAGCTTACAGACCTAGCAGACGAGGCAGTCCCTGCGGAGGAGGCATCGGGGTTAGGTGATGAGGATTCAGAGGATGATGGGGATGATGATTCTGATGGAGATGATTTCCTGGAGGAGGTTGAGGAGATCATTGTCGATTACCTTGTAGAGGTTGGGGGGATGGAGAGGAGGAGGAGGTTAGTGAGCCGATGGGTGTGTTGGCAGTTGCGGCAGCCGGATAGGTTCCCCAGCAGCAGGTGAGATAGCAGGCACCTGTTCAGCAGGTGCCTATTGAGCAGGTTCAGACTAGGGTGGTTTAGTGATAGAGAGGACCTCGACAGCGTGGAGGACAGATAAGGGTGGAAAGGGGGGTCTTCCCCCACCACAGGTAGCGCAGCAGCAGGCTATTGCCATAGGGCAGCAGGTAGAGGCAGGCCCTTCTGAGGTTTGAGGACTCACACCTCGTCAGTGGCCATGAGGTGAGGAGGAGGAGATTGAGACTTTGCGAGCATAGGTGGCCAACCTACAGGAGGCATTAGAGAACCGTGAGGTAGAGTTGGTTCAGTTGCGGGGATAGTGGCTTTGTTGGATGGGTCAGATGGACAGGTGGCTGCATTGCAGGCACAGTTAGCCTAGGCTCAAGGTGAGATAGTCACTTTGATAGGGGAGCGGGATGCAATACTCGTGAGAGTGCAGCAGGAAGAGGCTATAGTGAGCAGTTTACAGACCTCAGGTGTTGGTATGGCCCCAGTTTTGACTTTGATGCAGACACAACTGTCACAGGCATAGGGACAGGTGTTAGAGGCCACTCGATGGGCAAATTATTATCAAGTTCTCTATCATGCAGCAGTTCCAGCAGAGCAGCATGCAGCGAGCTTTAGTGAGCTTAGTGGGGCCAGGTCATCTAGGTGACACAGATCTAGATCAGTTCAGTCTATGTAGTAGCCGATGGGTCCCCCATCATAGGTGCCCCAGCAGGTTCCTCAGGTTCAGGTTCAGCCATAGACAAGACCATAGCTACTACCAGGGTCAGGCTCTCCTAGTACTTCAAAGAGAGGGTCCTCCATGTGACATTTATATCATGTGTTAGCCCTTAGAGGCATTGTATTAGGACATTATATTTTTTTTAATGTGTATATATGAGCGATGTACATTTTTTTGCGATGATGATATATGATATGATGTGATGGCCTATTTGTTTATGATGATGTTATATAATGATGCTCTATTATGATTATGATGATGCTCTGGATGATAGATGCAGTATGCTTTATGGATTATATGCTTATGGGTGTGTTGTGTTTATGCCATGCAATGTATTATGTTGATGTTATGGATGTAGCTATTGATGTAATATGATGGATGCAATGATGGTTTATTTATTGTGATATATGCATGTGTGTGATTTATGGATGATGATGTAAAATGGAAACAAATGTTCAGGTTAATAAACATTTATTATGGATGTTAAATGCAATGCAATGGAAATGTATATTCATCTAAATAAACACATGTTATGTATGGAAAATATGGATATGCAACTAGATGTTTATAAAATGTAGCTAAATGATTATGATTGTGATTATGCAATATAATTAAATGATTATGCTATGCAAGTAAATGTAACTAAATGATTATGAGATGATATATGGAATGCAATGTGAATGTGATGATTTATGTTTTTACAATGCCTAAAATAAACCTAATGAAATGATGTGCAACTACAAGATTCTAAAATGAACCTAATGAAATGATGTGCAACTACAAGATTCTAAAATGAACCTAATGCAATGATATGCAACTACAAGATTCTAAAATGAACCTAATGCAATGCATATTGAATGATTATGATATGTAGCTAGATGGTATGTGAGATGCAAGCTAGGTGATGTGTGAAATGATTAAGTCTTGATACACATGATGTTTGTTGTTGGACCCTGGGGGGTGGGCTGTGCGATAGAGGAATAGGTGGGGAGCGGATAAGGGTGGATGAATGGGGTACGGATAGGATTGGGAGCGGTTAGATTGTGGGGGAGTTGGAGATGAGGGAATTGATAGGTCATAAGACACCATGTCATTGAGGTTGGGGGGATATGATTTGGTTCAGGCTGTATTACATGAGAATAAGTTGAAGGAGTGAGATTAGTGAGGGGATTTGGTAGGGTGAGGGGGGGACGTGGTTAAAAAATCTAGGCCCAGATAGTATAGTTGATTAGGATGATGATTTGAGCTAGTAACAGTAGTTGCATAATAATTGAGAGCATTTCTTAGTTTACTATAGCAATGTAGGATACAGTTCACAAAGGTATGAAATGACCTAGGTGATGATATATATCCCATGATTGCATGGACTAGACTAGCAAACAATAGGTTGATTTCATGCGTTCCCAAGGTAGTATAACCTTGCCTAGCCTAGGAAGGGGACTCATAGCGATGAGTGCCAATAGTACATATAAGGTTTTGGTGCCTATATATGCAAATGGGACACATCATGCTAGAACCGACCCAGGCTTCAAGATATGAATACTATTCTTGGAGTAATGAAACCAACCCACAAGCACAACATACAAAAACAATGACCTTGTCTACTCTAGGTGTTGTCCGCTACTTACCATGATATAATGAGATCAAGGTAGCTTTGGAAGTGACCTAGAGTGAGATGAAAAGATAATAAACCATAATCAAAAACATCAATGAAAAGATACAAATAGCCTTTGTGTGCTCTTGCCAAGATACATGTTGATAGGATGACAGATTCTTGTCCATTGTGGGAAAGATATATCCCAAGACGTGAATCAGTTGGGATTGCTTGGATAATATTCAAAAGGTGGGCAAAAGGATAGTCATGCCATGTGTAGGATTATAGTTGGTATGTTGATTGATGATTTTTGTGTTAAGGGACATGCTTCAAGTGTATGCTTAGCGTGTGTATCATATAATGGGTCTAGCAAGCTCAGTGAATGGGGACCATCCAAATGGGTTGGAAGGGTGCATCTTATGTACCTGAGTACTAGAAACTTCCTTCGTATTCCAGACTGCCTACATACCTTGTATCCACGGGATCAAGGCACTTTCAAGATGCGAGCGAAATGAATATGTAGTTCTGGTTTGACTTGATGATCTGGGAATGGTTTAGGATGGTTGTGATGTGATGAGTTGATAGATGTTGATGGTTGCGAGTTACAGCAAGATTGATGTATGGGGTGATTTGCGGTGAATTGTGTTGTTTTTGGATTTTCTGATTTTGTATTATTTTTTGGATTTTTCTAATTTTGTATTATTTTTTGGATTTTTTTGATTTTGTATTGTTTTTTGGATTTTTCTGATTTTGTATTGTTTTTTGGATTTTTCTGATTTTCAACTATACAAAGGGGAGCTTACAAGGATCCTTGTTCCATGAGTTAGCCTTGGGATGGGATAGTGCAGGTTGGGTGATACGACTTGATGTTTCAGAATGCCAAGCCATGGGATGTGCGCGATATAGAGTGTTGTGACAGAAAGGGGACTTATTAGATGGTGGAACCAGCCACTACGCATAGCGCCTGAAATAGGTTTTCACCATGGTACTTATCCAAAGCATCACCGAGGTGATTTTCACCTTTGGAAGTTTTTATTGCACTCATTTTTTTTCTTGATTTTTTGATGTTTTTGGTTTTTTTGATTTTTTATGCCTTGGGATACTCAATGGGTTATGCATAGAATTTCTTCAAATGTAGGATGTTCATAGGCTCATCCAGAGGCTATCCCTCAGGTGTTGCAAGATGGTATGCTCCTAATCCATAGCTAGCTGTGATGACATACGGTCCTAGCCAATTGGGTTCAAACTTGCCTTTCTTAGGGCGCTCTTGCAAGTTCTTCTGATTTTCCATAAGGACAAGGTCACCTACCTCAAATTTTTGGTTTTTGATCCTCTTGTGGTAGCTTCTTCTGAGGCAATTTTGATAGGCCTGCAGGTGGTTCAATGCATTTAGTCATTTCTCATCCAGTAATTCTAGCTGATGCAACCGTGCGACTCGGTATTCCTCATCATTGATTATGTTTTACCGGGATACTTGTAGGGATGGGAACTCAACCTCAATAGGTAAAATGGCTTCAGATCCAAATACTAGGGAAAATGGAGTGGCTCCTGTGGGGGTGCGGATGCTTGTGCGGTATGCACATAGGGCAGGGTTGAGTTGGAGGTGCCAGTCATGGCCAGCTTCATTAACTGTCTTCTTTAGGATGTGCAGGATGGTTTTATTTGAAGCTTCATCTTGACCATTTCCTTGAGGGTAATATGGGGTGGAGAAGTGGTGTTTGATTTTGAATTTTTTGCACAAAGTGTGAACTTCCTGGTTCTCAAATGGTTTTCCATTGTCGGTGATGATGGAATGAGGGATACCATAGTGATAGATGATGTAATGGAAGATGAACTTGGAGATTTGGGTTCCAGTGGTGAAGGTGAGTGGTATTGCTTCCACCCACTTAGTGAAGTACTCGGTAGCAGTGATTATGAACTTGTGGCTGTTGGAGGATGGGGGATGTATTTTTCCTATGAGGTCAAGTTCCCACTATGAAAAAGGCCATGGCGTCATGATGGGTTGCAACTCCTATGCTAGTGCATGAATGAGATCCCCATGCTATTGACATGGTAGGCATTTTTTGATAAACCGGTAGGCGTCTCGTTCTATGGTTGGCCAATAGTATCCAGTCCTCATGACCTTTTTAGCAAGAGCAGGTCCACTTGAATGTGCCCCACAGATACCTACGTGTACCTCTTGCAAGGCCGCTTCAACTTCCCTAGAGTCTAAACATTGTAAAAGCATGCCCTCAAGACTCCTTTTGTACAGGGTATCTCCTACAAGGATGAAACGGGAGGCTCAGTGGATGAAAGATTTACATTGTGAGGTGGAGAGGTTAGGGGGGCGATATTATCATGGAGGTATAGGTAGGTTTCTTGATACCACAGGGATAGGGGACCAATGAATTCACACACTAGTTCTGATTGAGGAACATCATATGCTGGGATGGGGAGTTCTTCTATCAGGAACTCACACTTCTTGTTGTCTTTCTTCATGTCGACCAAGGATCTGATGGTCGATGTGGCATCTGCAGCTTTGTTGTTGAGCCTTGGGATTTACTTGAAGTGGATGTCATTGAAGTAGTCTTTGAAGTCATCGATCATCTTTTTATAAGGCAAGAGCTTATCATCCTTGGTCTTGTACTCATTGTTTACCTGTCAAATGACCAGTTGAGAATCTCTATACACTGTCAGCTTCTTGATTTTCCATTTGATTGCCATTCTAAGACTTGTGATAAGGGCTTCATACTCTGCCACGTTGTTGGTACATGGGAATGTGATTTTAAAGGACTTAGGTATGGTGTTTCCTTAAGGGGTAACAAACAGGATGCCTGCCCTAAGCCTCTATGTGTGTATGATCCATTAAAGTACATTTTCCATGTTTCTGTTGCTGGTTCTATTGTCAAGATGGCTTCATCAGGGAACTTTGCCAGTGTAGGATGCTCTGCAGGAATGGGTACTTCAGCCAACTGATCGGTGATAACTTGTCCTTTGATGGATTTTCTCTCAATATATTCGATGTCGAATTCAGTGAGGATCATGACCCATTTTGCCATTCTCCCAGTAAGAGCAGCTCTATTTAGTAAATATTTCAGTGGATCAATCTTAGCGATGAGCTTGGTTTTGTGATTGAGCATGTAGTGTCTTAATTTTTGTGAAGTAAAGACTAGGGCCAGACATGCTTGTTCAATTTGTGTATAGTTTAGCTCATATGAAATCAGGGTGCGGCTGATATAATAGATGGCTCTTTCCTTCCCTTGTTCATCGTGTTGTGCTAGTAAGGCTCTGATAGTTGTCTCTGTGGCTAAGATATATAATAGGAGGGGTTCTCCTTGCCTCATTAGAGTTAGAATAGGGGGATTAGCTAGATAATCTTTGAGCTGGTCGAAGGTAGCTTGACACTGAGTGTTCCAGACAAAAGCTGTGTCTTTTCTGAGTAGGTGTTGGAATGGTTGACATTTATCAATCAGTTGAGCAATGAACCGACAAATAGATTTGAGTTTGCCTTGCAGACTTCTCAACTGTTTTAGTGTTTTTGGAGGAGGCATTTTAGTGATGGCCTTGACCTTTGTGGGATCTACCTCAATTCCTCTTCTAGAGACTATGTACCCCAAATGTTTTCCTGAGGTGACCCTGAAGACACATTTCTTTGGATTTAGGCGAACATTGTATTGCTCTAATCGATCAAAGATCTTGGCCAATACATCCAAGTGTTCTTCTCTTGTATTTTATTTTCCTAGTAAGTCATCCACATATTCTTCGATGATGTGGTGGAAAAGGTCATGGAAGATGACAGTCATAGCTCTTTGATATGTGGCTCTAACATTCTTCAGGCCAAATGGCATTACCACCCAGCAGTATGTCCCCCATGGACATATGAAGGCTATCTTATGTTGATCCTCTTCTGCGATCTAGATTTGGTTATACCCTAAAAAGTCATCCATTAGGGATAGCATCTCGTGTCTTGCTATGGGATCCACTATCATGTCAATGTTACGCAACGAGAAGTCATCCTTTAGGGAGGCTTTGTTGAGATCTCTGAAGTCGGTGCAGCAACGGATTTAGCCATCTGGTTTGGCTATTGGAACTAAGCTGGAAACCCATTCAAGATAATCAATTGGGTGAATGAACCCAACATCCAGTAGTTTCTTTAGCTCTACTTTGACTAGGAGGGCCACCTGGGGGTTCATTTTTCTGAGCTTCTATTTTATTGGTTTTGCATCAGGGCATACTGCAAGGTGATGAACGACCAAAGTGGGATCAAGTCCTAGCATGTCCACATATGTCCACACAAAATTGTGATTTCTACATTTGAAGAATGCTAGGAAGTTTTCTTTCTCTACTGTACTGAGAGATTCTTACCTAAAAGTGATTTTTGGCTCTTCTTCCATCCCAAGATTCATCTCTTGGGCTGGCTCGACTAGGACAGGTGATCTGTTTGGATAAACCTTGTCTATCTCAGGAAGGCCCATGCTTCCATCTCCTAGCACCTCGTGAATGTTTTCACCAGGAGATACCTCTTTTGTTTTTACTTTTTTGGGATTTGACACTGCCATAGAATAATTTTCACCATCAGATCCATGTTTGATGTTTATGTTTTTATGACTGGAAGCAGGGGTTGTCTCCATGAAATAGGCATGTGTATCAAGTTCCATGATGTATTCAGCTCTGTGATCTCCCAGGGGGAAGTGATCTCTGACCCCCATCATTTCAGCGATGGCCTCATCATTTGGTTCTATGTCGAAGACAACAGGTCCCCGTTGGTCCCAGTCTATGAGGTCTGGGTATACAAGTGGTAGGTCATTGGATGACGAGGCTAGGGTGGTGACTGTGTAGATGGTGCATATAGATGAGTCAAAGAAATCAACAAAGTCACTAAAGGAGTCTTGATGGCCCGTTTCGTTGACGTTATCGACTTCAAGGGAGACCATAGCGACCTCGGCTAAGATACATTCGTCGATAGTGAGGATATGTTGTCATGACTATATCCTAACCCTTGTGTATAGGGATTTCTTGTCACTTGGACTAGTTCCATGATCCCCTGTTCATGAAGGCCGATTCCACCTTGTCCTTTATAACCCATGTTTTTGACAATTTCAGACCCTTTACCATAGATTTTTGTTGGTATGGTGGGAATTTCCTACTCAGATTCTTCGTCCTTATATAGCTAGGATGAGATATCTTTGAGCACATCCTGATCTAGGAGATGTTTCTTTTCAAAGATGGGTGATGGTTTACACTTGATGACTACTTTGTTGGCTACTTCTATTTTTGGGATGCCAAACATTTTAGGATTGGGTAATGTGCCCACACAAAAGGTACTGTGCAGGTTGTATTCCCCACATCCCATGTCACTGAGCTTGATCTTGAGATCAGGCGGTGGTGGTGTTTGGGATGAAGTGGTGGCAATATTTGCAGGGTTCATGTATGAGGTGGAAGTTGTTGGATTAGTTTTGGTGGTGGCTTTGTTATATGGGCAGAAGGTATGGTCATGGCCTTCCAAGAAACTGTAGTATTGGAAGGGGCGGGGATCGGCGTAGACAGTTACTTCCGTGCCGTTGTGAGGGAACTTAAGGCATTGATGGAATGTGGATGGGATTGCTTGCATGGCATGGATCCATGGTCAGCTGAGAAGAATGTTGTAGGGAAGGTCAAGATCAAGGACCTGACATTTTGTTTCTAGTATTTTCTGTCCCACTTGAACAGGGAGCTTGATAGTACCCTTAGATAGTCTTTTGGTGTCACCATACCCTTTGATTGTGATGCACTCACTGGTGTCTACAACCAAATCTGAGCATCCCAATTGTTTTAATAGTTTAAGAGTGCATATGTTTAGGCCAGAGCCACCATATATTAAGACTCTTTTGATAATGTGTTTGTGGATGCAAACTTCAATATGTAAGGCATCATTATGTAAGTGTTCAGAAGTGGGAAGATCCTTTTCTAAAAATGTGAGATGGTGAGGTGTGGTGATATGTCCTACCATGGCTTGGAATTGGGTCACATTCAAGTTGGCGGGAACTTGAGTTTCTAAGAGTGCTTTGTCAAGGACGTCTTTGTGAAGGGGTGATGTGCGGAGCAACTCAAGTATGGATATTTGTGTAGTCTTTCCTAGATGCTCTAGGAGGTTGTACTGATTGGTAGGTGATGGACGTGTGGTTGGACGAGGGGGGAGGGGATCTGATGTGGATGCAGGTGTTTGTTTAGTGGTAGGTGTTGTGCAGATGGATACATGGCCATGATGGGTTGTGACAACACAATCGGGTGCTTTTGCTCGAATGGTGATTGTGTTGACGTGATGAGATGATGGCTCTATCCGCCCTATGATAGAGTCATAGGATGCGGGAGGTGGGGTGATGTTGTATGCTTGATTGGATGAGGAGGCTTTATTATGGTTGGGCAATGGATCCTTGTAAGCTCTGAGATTGGCGTTTGGCGATGGTTGGGTGCTTTGATCAAGGCTGACTTGATTTTGATCCATGAGATCTTAGACGCAATGCTTTAGTTTCATGCAGTCAGTGGTTTTGTGGCCTACAATGCAGTGGTATTCGCAATAGTCATTTTTGTTGTACCACGCGGCTTTGAGCTCATTCTCTTGACATGGTCTAACAGGTGGGAGTGTGATCAAACCTTTCTTGAGACATCTATCGAGGATGTCCTCAATGGGTTCCCCTAAGGGTGTAAATTGCCTTCAAGGTTTTTTTTGCTTAGTTTACCCCCTTTGGTTATTTACATTGGCAGTATATGTATGTGCAGGTGTTTGGTTTTGTATGTGTTGGACAGCTTTCACATCCGTGACGCAGTTGTTCAAAGTGTTCTTGTTCTTCCCCCAATAGCATGGCCTGTCATTTGATTGTGTGTTGGCGTTGTTGTTTGTATTGGGGGTGTTGATATGGGGTTTGTTGTTGTTGTTGTTGTTGTTGGATTTGTAGTCATACAATTTGATGGACCCCTTGGTGATGAGGGCCCATTCGATGGTAGTACATGTATGCATCAAAATATAAATTTTTATTAAAAAGATTTAAACTATCGTCAAAAACCCTAAATTTATATCAAAATGCACCAACAGAAGATTTAGATAAACATTATTGATAAACAAATTTAAATAGATGTTACCGAAATGTAATGCAAATGTGATTGCTCAGATTTTTGGCATAACTCCAATGTCACAATTGTTGGGGGGAAATGAGAATGTGTTTTTGATTTTTATAAGGTTTGGGTAGTAGTTTGGGTAGTTAAACGGATTTTTGGTTCGGTGAACGGTAAAATGTAGTTAGGATTATGGTAGGCATTTTACGGGTTAGGTTAATAATAAATTAAAGTTGTTAGTTTTAATTTATTATTAAAGAGAGGTTTTAGGTTCCAAGTTGTAAATAATAAATTAAATTCATTGATTTTAATTTATTATTTATGGGAAAATGGTAAAAATGAAAAGGATTTAATTAATTAATTAAAATTAATTAAATCTTTAGGATTAAGAAAAATTTATGATTTAGGGATCAATTTTTTATGTCTACATTTTGCCCCTCTTTGAGACGATGTCGCGAAGCGAGGTCGTTTCAAAGAAAATCAAAACATAGGTTTTTGGATGCAATTTAGGAAACGGAGGGAAGGATGATGGAGTTATGCTGATTAAACTTTGAGCAACCTGATGTTTGATATAGCACCTGACATTATGCACTGAGGTATAAAGACCAGGGTGATGATGTGTCAAATGCAGAAAGGAGGAAAGTTGCAAGCAAGCATATGCCTAATGGCATCATGATATGAAAGACCATGATGACGGTGTGGCAGGTATGTTGCAAGGACCAAGCAAAATTGATTTCTCATTTTTTGAAGAAAGAATTGAAGTCCTGAGTTTCAAATTTTGATAATGACTTTGCTGCATATGTGATCTTGGGTTCTTCTGTAGTTCCAAGATTCATCTCTTGTGTCTGTTCTATGAGAATAGTGGACTTTTCTTGGTGTGCCCCCACTTTGGGAAGGTTAAATTCCTCATCCTCTGGTGCCTCAGAAAGGTTTCCACCAGTGGATACGTCTTTTATTTTTATTTTTGTATCGTCCGAAAGTGCCACAAAGTGGTTTTCACCAGGGGACGTTATTTTGAAATTTTCATTTTTTTGACTAAGGAATTTAACAGATTCCCCAAAGTAGGCATCGGAGTGTAGTTCAATAGAGTAACCAATCTTGTGATCTCTGATAGGTAGATGAGTACGAAGCCCCAGAAATTCACCAATAGCCTCATCATTTTCAAAGACATCAAGAACAGGAGGTCCGTGTTGGTCCCAGTCAATGAGATCTGGATAAACAAGGGATAATGAATGAGAGGAAGTGGACGGGGTGGATGAGGATAATGGTTGATCAAAGGAATAGGTGATGGTATAGATGGAATTATCCTCGAAAACATCGGCGGCCACTTCAAAAGGATCTATGAAAGTGTCTCAATTAAAGGACTCAACTGCGGGAAAAGCTTTCGCCACTTCGTCTAAGATAAACTCAACATCGGGTGACTCACGCTTGGTGGATCCAAACCCTAGCCCAGCATGCTTAGGGCGGCGATGAAATTCTAAAGGCTCTAAGATTCCTTGTTGCTGTTGCCCAAGCCGACCGTCTGTATAGCCCAACTTTTTAATGATAGGATAACCTCTGTGATATATACTCAATGGTAATTGTCTCTGTTCATCTTCATCGCTATAGAGCCATTTAGAGATGTCATCTTCAATGGTTTCTTGACTTAGTTGCCCCCAATATTTGAAGTCTTTCAATTGTGGATGAGTAATCAAGACATGATTAATCGGATGAGGTCGCCCATAGCTCTTAGGTGAAAGAGGAAGTTCATTGATATGAAACAGAGTGTACTCCCCCATGCCTGTAGCACTGATCTTAGCCTTGATCTCCGATCGGGAAGTGAATGGTGTGGATGAAGAAGACGGGGTGAGGGTGGATGGGTCAATGTATTTGGATGATGGTTGGGCAACCTCATTAGTTGGGCAATAATTTTGATGTCGATAAGGACCCTCCAGTCGTCTACAGTATTGAAATGGGCGAGGGTCTGCTTGTATGGTAATCTCACGATCATTAAATGGGAATTTTATGCATTGGTGGTACATGGAAGGGATGACTCTCATGGCATGAATCCAAGGACACCCTAGGAGAATGTTATAGGGGAGATCAAGATCTAAGACCTGACATGTAGTTTCCATTGTAATAGGGCCAACCTTGATTGGGAGTTTAATTGTACCTGCTGATTTTCTTTCTCCATCATCATAAGCTAGATCGTAATTTGATATTTCTCATCAATGTTCTCATCAGAGTATCCCAGTTGTTTTATTAATTTGAGGGTACATAAATTCAAAGCTGATCCACCATCTATTAGGACTCGTTTCACGAAATGTTGTTTGACAATAACTTCTAGATGAAGGGCTTCGTTATGGAAATGATCTAGAGAGGAGTTTTCTGGCTCTGTGAAAATGAGGCAAGGAGTGGATGTAAGAGCCCCCACCATAGCTTGGAATTGATCTACGTCAATATCACCTGGTACTCGAGATTCTATAAGGGCTTTATCCAAGATTTGTTTGTGTTGGGGGGATATTCTTAAAAGCTCTAGGATTGAGATCTGGGCAGGTGTCTTTTTCAATTGATCCAGAATATTATATTTAGGTACATTATGGGATAACATATGAGGTCTCGTGGGGTTATGGGAAGAAGTAGGAGGAGGATTTCCCTGAACAGTAATACGACCTCTTCGTGTAGTGACATCACACTCGGGAGTTCAACCTCTAACAGTTATAACATTGACATGAGGATATGAAATGTCAATACGGCCAACTACGCTGTGGTTACTATAGTCATAATGAACTTCATTGTGTGATGTGTTATCAACATTATTGGCTCTATTATTTTTTTGTCCATGTGGAGGAAATGGTTCTTGGTAGGCTTTGAGTTTCGCATTGGGAGACTTATGAGGTATTTGATCTATGTGTATCTCTCCTTGATCAATTAGATCTTGGACATAATGCTTCAGTCTTATGCATGAATTAGTAGCATGCCCATTGACACGGTGGTATTCACAATATTGATCTTCTCAGAACCAATGGGGTTTTGGTCGATTGTCATCATAAGGTTTACTAGCGTCAGGAAGTTCAATCATGTTTGCTTGTTTAAGTTTCTGAAATATGGATTCAAGAGATTATGTTAAATCTAAAAATGTGCGTGGTGGTCGCAAACCTGGAAAGGTAAATTTCTTCTGTATATGTGGTGGACGATCTCGAGGTGTATTCTAAGTTGATGAAGAATTGAGGACAAATGGTTTGTTTTGCACATGTTGAACATGTTTTGTATCAGTGATTCCATCATTCACAATATTCTTGTTTCGATTCCAATATCGGGATTTATCATTGTTTTGGTTATTGGAATCGCGATTGTAATTGTCTTTGTAAATTTTGATGAGACCTTTGTTGATAAGAGCCGTTTCAATCGTCTTGCCTTTTGTCATGATTTGCTCAAATGAATCAGAGCATTGCTCTTGTAAGTGAAAAGCTAGCTCTTGATTAAGATTTTGCACAAAAATTGAAACTAGTTGTTTCTCAGGAATATGACAGGGGAGTCGACTGACAATATGCCTCCATCATTGTAGAAAATAAGTAAGGGTTTCCCCTCCTTTTTGTTTGGTGTTATAAAGGTCTTGCATGGAGGTGTCTTGTTCAATGTTGTAGGCAAAATTTTTGACAAATTCTTCTGCTAGTTGTTCAAAAGATATAATGTTTCCTGGGAGACGTGAGAACCATTCAAGGGCTGAGCCAGCCAAACTTTTAGGAAAAAGTCTCATTAAGTATGTAGGTTCATGTCGAAATTCCATGCATGCGATACAGGATTCACGAATATGATCGCGCGGGTCACCTTTTCCTTTGTATTTGTCAAATTTTGGTATTTCAATGTTTGTAGGAAAAGGTACCATGATTAGAGATTTGTCAAATGGATCTGGGTATAGTTCTACAAATGAGTATTTCTTTTGTCGAGCACCAATCCGATTATCGATGATTCGTTCGATTTCATCTTGAATGGGCGGAGTGGTGAATGATTGATTGTGTAATTGCGTTTGAGGTGATGTTTGAGGGTGATGTTGTGACGATGATTGGGATTGTTGTACTGATTGGAGTCTCAAATTTTGTTGTAGCGATTGGGCAAGCTGTTGTTGTGATTGAGCAAGTTGTTGTTGTAGCTGAAGGATTTGGGGATCAATGGGCTTTAAGGATGAGACATTGGTAGGGTTATAATTTCGTGAAATTGAGGGTATGGAAGTGGATACCGGTTTTGGTTGACCGTTGATGTGACAGATGTGGATAGAAGAAGTTTGAGGTATGGAAACATGAGTTGCATTGGGAATTAATTGAGATGAGGGAATGTTGGAGGTTTTCGGTATGGAAGATATAGGGCCAAATTGTGAGATCCCTACTGATGAAATGGAAGAGGTTGTGAGAGATGATCCTAATGAAGGAAATGATGAAGATGACTGAATGGGTTGAATTGCGGGGATAGATTGTGAGATTCCTAATGGTGGAATCGATGGGGGTGTAAGTGATGACTAAATAGGTTGGAGCACAGGAGGATAATAGTCAGGAGGTATCCCCAATGTGTAAGTATGTGATGAGATAGACATAGGTGTTGAAAATGATTGATGGGAAGAGAGAGATGGGATTGTAGAAATAGAAGTATCTTGTGGTCCCAAGGTAAAATTTTGTGGTGGTGTGATAGATGAGGTGGATTGGAACACGTTTGACATAGGTGTTGAAAAAGATTGGTGGAGAGAGGAAGTAGCCTGAGCTTTGGCTTTAGCTTTTTCTGCTTTTCTTCAGCTCTTTCTCTCTCATAAATATCATCAGGGACTCTAGCTCCACAATCATAAAGGTATTGCATAAAATAATCAGGATCATGATCCATGGTGAGATGAACAAGTTGCAATGTTTCAGGATCTTGTTGAATTTGAAGTGCAATTGGATTCGTTTCAGCATAGTCATTTGTGGGTTTAGGAGTTTGGGGAGTAACTGGTTGGTCGGATACGTCATCTCGAACATCTACAGAAGTTGAAAGGCCTCCTCCAAGTGGATCATTATAAAAATGTGATGATGATCTAGTATCTTGTTTGGAAGGATTGATTTGCTCATGGATGGGCTCTTCTTCAAGGAATCTTGAGGATTGAGGTTGCCAGTTTTGAGGAGTGAAATCCATATTGTTTTTCTTGGCTTGGGCACAGGTAGTAACCATGAAAATAGAGGACAATTGAAATGTTAAAAAGCTCTCAGATGGATATATATGAATGATATGAAAGACTCCAAAAGTGGGGATAAATGATATGGATCAAGATGTAGATATGAATTGTTTGATTTAAGATAGAAATAGAGTCAAAATGGTGACTCAAAGAGACTGGATGGACCTTAGGATTAGATACGGATAAGGGGCTCCTTTAAAACACTCAGGGTGATGATATGCCTAAGGAAGAAAGGAGACCAAAATGCCACCTCTACTCAAAGGAAGACAGGGCTTATTGAGTAGAAAAGATAAGATGACAAAGATACACTAACTTAAGAATGGTCAGGGCCTCTTAAGCAAATGGATCGTTATGGGATTGATTAGGAAAAGGTCTGTCTCTTAATTGGATGTTGATATATGATCAATAGGACAATGGGGGTCTACAAACTAGTGAAAAGAGATTTTGGGAATGGATATGGATGAATGATCAATCGAAAGAGCTTCTTGTGATTTAAAATGACAAGATTCCACTTGAGATGTGCCACGAGGATAAAAAGATTCTCAATTTTGAAAGTCCAGCTGATGATGTGGGAGACAAGTTATAATGGTGATGATGATTAAATATGCACACACAACAATCATATAAGACACACAACTTGATTGGTTTTTTTTTTTTATGACACCTGGATGTTATGCAAACACTTGTAAACATGCACGATCCTAGGCTAGGAAAGGACAATACTTGTTGAGTTCCCACTTGGTTTTACCCAGCCGCGCCTACTTATGGTGTATAGCTCCAGGAACTTGGGGCACGGACTCCCCCTTACAGTGCACTCACTTCTCAGACACACCAAGTTCCAGGTCCTAGGATGCACAGATCTTGAGGTACCTTACTATCTCTGCCATAAGCCGCGAAAATATGGGACGACTATCAGAGTTTCCTCCTGTATCAACAAGTAGAGGGTTTTTGGCCACTACACAAAAGGGTTCTAGTGAATATCCGGGGGACCGGCACCTTACAAGCATCCAGCAAGCCACTAAAGGCTTTGACTAACCCTACTAGGAGTTTTAATATACACAAGGTACACCTCCTTTCGAGCTAGCACTGTACGGTAAGCGCTAATACCGGTTAGACTTGGCTTTCGCCTTATCCTCAATTTATATAGCGGGCCGGACGAAAGTCCCGCTTGGGGTCGCAAATGAGTTCTCCTTGCGGATGTGTCTCAAGAGCAGGCCCACTCTAAGGATAACAAAAGTAAGGAAGCACGTTGTTTTTGATCTCACAGATCGCATGAAACGCAAGGAGAGAGCATACACAATGCTTTTGCCTCACACTCGCATGGGGTTCATTTTAATTCCAAATCCAAATGTGTGGGTGGTTGTACAAAATGTCAAAGAAAATGCTTTTGATTCTCAAGATCGCCGAATGGTGCAAGAGAAGAGCATATGCATTCAATGACAAAATTGCAAGCCACAAGACACCGCAAACACTTGTTAATTTTAACCCTTGCTTATGATGTGATCTAATCTATAAAATGAAGACAGAATGTTTCAAGATTAGATTCTTTGACAAGCGGTCCTGCAACACATTGATTAGTAGTTTGAAAAATTTATCTTTGACAGGCGTGTAGCTGCAAGAAAATGTTAGACCACGACAAAACAATCCTGCAAAAAAAACTACACAAAAAATGTTAAGTGCACGGCAAGAAGAAAATGTTTGGTGTTTTAAAATGACTGAATTTCAAATGATTATACCAAAGAAATATGAGATGAATTTGCAGGAAATGATTGCACCATTACGAAGTTCTCTGAATTCCCTTTCCAACGCCTGCAAAAATGTGAAAATCTGATGCAAAATGAAAAAGTTAGGCCTGTTTGATGAAAACAGTCTCCAAGGACTAAAAATGGCACTCTAATCTGTTATTATGGGTTTGCAAATTTTGTTGTTGGCGGTCATATGTCTATTCTAGATGATGAACAGAAATGTGTGATAGCTAACAATGAATATTAAAATTAAGTGATAGAGATCAAAACAGATTTAAAGCACTCTCCAGTCAAGATTTTATTCAAAACTAAATGTCCATCCCACCATCGACGAAAAGGTTAAAACAAGTCATTCACAAGGATGATTATCGTTTAATATTCAATGGAAAGTATTGAACAACAATTGAAATTAGATTTGGATTGCTGAATCAGATTTTAAATCCAGAAAACAACGACTTATCACAAAAACTCACAAACGCCTTTATTTAAAAGTTCAAACTCTATCCAAAATCAAACCTACCAGAACTTCATGATGGTCTTAGCATGAGAGAGACAGTATAAAGACACATCAATACAGCTTGTTTTCTGTCGAAACCATTGCAATGGTGCTATGCAAATGAAACAGTTACACCCGTAGGAGGTTCTAAGGAACACACTGATAGAAACAACTGAAGTGTTTAAAAAAACAATTTTGCTAGCGTGTTTTTGGCATAAAACTAGCACCTGCACTTGTAGGAGGCTCAAGGAATAAGGCGATAAGAACAACCAACGGTTTTAGAGAATTTTGCAGCGTGAGTGTTTTTATTTTAAGGAGTGAGAACAGCACTTGCACCTATAAACAGTCAACTTACCAACACTTGCACCCAGAAACAACAAAACCATGCAAATAGAAACAACCAACGAGTTTAAGAAATTTACCAGCAATAGAAGCAATGGACAAGTTTCATGCAGATAGTAACAGCCGATGAGCTTTAGACATTCTGGCCTCCATAGAAAGTTTGAGGAATGCGCTGAACAGCTGAGGAGTTTAAGAAATACGCCGAAAGGAGCCAAAAGGAACAGCTAAAGAGTTCAGAATATTTGCTGGCGTGAAACAATTTTTTGGTTTCAAGGAATGTGCCAATAAAAGGAATCAACGAGTGCAGAAAATTATTCTAGCCTGGATTTAATTTATGGCATGAAGCAATTCCATCAGAAAGTAATTGCATTCATAGGAGTTTCAAAAAAATACGTGGATAGCAAAAACAAATGAGTTTGCACGGTGAATAGGATGATGAATTTGTACCCACAGGAGACTCAATAAATACGCCAATGATTATAGCCTTATCAAAAGCATATCGAACACATTTTTAATGCAAATACAGCAGTCATGGTATTTTCTATGAATGGCTGTCTAGCAAAACAATTAAACGTTTTCAATGCAGCAAATATGATTTGAACAAAAGCAATGCTCATCAAAAAGCAAAAAGATTAAACATCTGCTGTGCATATATCCCTCTAAACTTCCATTCTACAAGCACGAACATACCAGAACCGTCAATTATGAAGACAACTGATGGAATATACCCTGCAAAAGGGGACTTTAAAGATCCGTCCAAAACCGCACCAAACACCTGCATAATCTCACAAAAGAAAAAAAAAAACCACTTGCAAAACAATTGGTTAAGAAAAGGCATGTTTCACGTCAGGTTCACCATTTGTATGCATCAAAATATAAATTTTTATTAAAAAGATTTAAACTATCGTCAAAAACCCTAAATTTATATCAAAATGCACCAACAGAAGATCTAGATAAACATTATTGATAAACAAATTTAAATAGATGTTACCGAAATGTAATGCAAATGTGATTGCTCAGATTTTTGGCATAACTCCAATGTCACAATTGTCGGGGGGAAATGAGAATGAGTTTTTGATTTTTATAAGGTTTGGGTAGTAGTTTGGGTAGTTAAACAGATTTTTGGTTCGGTGAACGGTAAAATGTAGTTAGGGTTATGGTAGGCGTTTTACGGGTTAGGTTAATAATAAATTAAAGTTGTTAGTTTTAATTTATTATTAACGAGAGGTTTTAGGTTCCAAGTTGTAAATAATAAATTAAATTCATTGATTTTAATTTATTATTTATGGGAAAATGGTAAAAATGAAAAGGATTTAATTAATTAATTAAAATTAATTAAATCTTTAGGATTAAGAAAAATTTATGATTTAGGGATCAATTTTTTATGTCTACAGTACATTTTTTGATGACTTCCTCAAAGGTAGACGCACAAAGGATTTGTAAATGGAACCCTATTTCCTCATTGAGGTTGGTCACAAACATGGTGACAAGTTGTTTTTCAGGGATTGGCCATGGGAGTTTGCTTGTTAAGCCTCTCCACCTCTGCAAGAAGGAAGCGAAGGATTCTCTACTTTTTTGTTTTGTGTTGCAAATGTAACGTCCATATCTGATTTTACTTGAAAACTAGGTTGTAACATAGGTATTTTTTTTTTCCTTTCTATGTAATAAAATGCAAAAGAACTTAACTACTATTAAGTGTAACATTTTTCACTTTAACAATAAACATGATTTCATTTTTCACAAAGTTGAAAGAAATGATAAATCATAAACATTTTGTTTTCTCACAATTTGAAATTTTCATGAAACAAATACAATATTGGAAACATACCATTATCATGCATCTCAATTGTCGACCCATCACATTCAAGACTCGGCAATCCTCAATATTTGGAAGAGAAAGTATCTTCAAGGAGCTTAACCTCCAACCACAGACTATCGGTCTCCCGCACTCCTTCCTAACCGGAAGTGGCCCTACCCTACTCAAGAGGATAGACTTAGGATAACCATCAGTGTTTGCCATCTGAGCTCTAGTGTTGTAACTTACGTATCTTGTTATCATGTAGATCCCTAGATACCCTCTAGTCATACACGACTCTCCACAAGAAACGCCATCTAGTCACAGTGAACATTCAATGCACTTAAGGATCGTGCATCACCTTGGCCAAAGGATTTGTTTTTAAATAGCATTGTATGAACGCATGAATATAGTTCACCCACCCTACTCGACTTGAACTAATCGCAATCCTACAATGTTCCTATTATAAGGTTTGTATAAATGTTGACCTCGATGAGCTCAAGGTATTTGGATTTCCTCATGCAATAGCGCATGGCGCAAATGTTTACTCTATTCCTGAGTTTATGGATTCATCTCCGTTTACACGTTGTATAATGGATTTTCTATTTCATTGTTTATATGGATAGCATTTGTAATGCAATTCATAATCCCATATTCATTTAAAACATCGTTTAATAACACCCACTCCTAAGTGGTTTCAAACTAGGCTATTCGGTTCCCATATGTTTATACAACATACTCAAGCATATAATACAATTTCTCGTAAGCCTAGAATTTAAAGTTTTAGACTCATAAGGGTCTACAAGGTAATAGCGACACCAGAATCATCGCATGCAACTTAATTTAGACTCAAAATGCAGGTTTCCCACCCTTATCTTTTCATTTCAAAATCATGACAGTTTTCAACCAATACTAATACTTCAACTCTACTCCTCCTTCCAAGTCAAATGGTTTCACATGGTTCAATGAGGTAAGAGTAATATAATAAGATATTAAAAAGACTTAGAAACTAACTTTAGACTCTAGAGATGATCCAACACATTTGTCGACTTCTAACTAATGGTCTAAACCCGGAATAAGATACTAGCTCATTTCTTTTGTCGACATTCCAAGGCTTGTTTTTGGAATCTTAATCTATTTGGACAGAGAGATGTTTTAAAATCTTATCCTTCTCTGATTTGAGCTGGTAACACAGTCATATAGAAACAACTGAATGCATACATCCTTACCGACACCTAGTAAAATCTCGTTCACAACTTGCATCATGCGTATATTAGCATTGGTGTATAAATACATTTAAAAACTGTGTTCTAAGATTGTTATGGTCTGTTTCATGATATTTAATGATATCATTTCCTAAGAAGACAGCATGGTTTCATTTTCTGAGAAGGTGACAATAATACACATTCCTTGTAAACAACCCACATTCTGAGCTTACAATAAGATGAAGTTATTTGCAAATCCTTTTCGTTGTATGATCTTATACTAGTTTAATCCTCTACACCACTGCCCAGCAATATAACACACAGGCTATCTAACATTCATAACTACATCGAATCATGAAAGAAACGGAGGCTTACACTATCATTATCATCTACGTTGCATGATTCCTACACTTTCATTGCAGAATAAGACACACATATCAATCATAGACTGCGCAAAGTGGGAGAATAGGAACCTGTCGATGATCTATGAGGTCTGCTGTCAATAGCTTGTCCTTACCGAGCTCTTCGGTGACGTCCCCGAAGGATCTTCCTTCGACTCTAGACTCACAGCCCTCTCCTCCTGTGTCCTCCTCTGGTTTTTGTATCTTAACCACCAAGAAACCACTGCTCAGGCCACACAAAATGAAGAAGAATCACTCCATCTCACTCCGGTTTCCCATCTCTTAACAACAGAAGGCTCATGCCTCCAAAAGTGCCTACCACGATGTGGCATCATGGCCTTTACTCTGTTGGTTTCCATTTCTTCTAACCGAACACTCCTCCTCAAGCCGCGCATAGCAAACAAGATTCTAGGGCCTTTATCACATGGTTACACTTCTTAACAACAGAAAAACCACCCACTCGACTTCCCACGATGATGGGAGATAAGGCATTAACTACTGCCGTCCCATGCCTTAGCAAAAAGTGGTCGATATAACTATATGCTACCTGACTCCTTACTTGCAGTGACCACTACAAGATGGAGGCTTCTTAATGGCGACGTGGCACAACAACCTCGTCCACTTTCTCCACAAGAAAGCTTCTAGCCTTTGAAAATGCAACTAACACCACTTAGAGGGATAAAACTCTTACAAGGTGATAAATAATAAATGCACAAAGTGACTCCAAGGTCGAAAAAGAGATAAAGACTCAAGACCGACTAAAGTAAGAAAGTATGGGTTTGACTTATGATAACTCAAGTCTTAAGCTCGAAAGGAAAAGACGTATTCGCAAAGGATGACATCCAAAACGACAGAGCTTGGGCATAAACCAACTTGACTTGATGAGAAAACCGACATCAAGCAAACTAACGAAAAATACCTCCCGTTAACCAAGTTATGACTAAGGAGATTTTGGAATATCCTTCCAAATAACGACCAAAACAGTTATAGCTTATATCAACTTCACATTCGACTTCCGTCGATTTTCAAAAAGGAATAAATTCACAACACATGATCAAAGCATTTTTACGGCAATCATGACAGATTAGGCGTAACGCAAAACAAGTTTTCTAAATCGTTTGACGCACAAAAATGACTTCTCACATCTTTCGACTACGAGACGTGATTCACAAATCCACCACAAATAGGTTTATTTATTTACCTACAAACAAAATAATAATCATCTATATAAGATGACTTGCTTTGGAGGACTTGCGACAACAACGTCGATTCCAAAATTCTATATGACGACTTATGAAATGGGTGTTAAACCTTATCTTCAGACGTCGACATCTAGTCTCAAACTATCTCAGTCGTAAACATGACTAAATTGATGGCTTCAAGGTTTATCTACCTGCTTGTCATTTTCAGTAACTAACACCCATGGTTAATTACCAGAGTCTATACTCTCTCTCAAAGATACTTTCCCTTCCTGTCGAACATGGTCCACCTGTTCCTGCAACAATAGTCTCACATACAATTTTTTGTGGTCAAAGCACCTATATTCCAAATCAAAGCATAATATATCCAAACATCATTTTCTCTTAACAAAAAGACATTTTAGTTTATAATATCACATTGATCATAATCAATAGATTCCAAAATTTCATAGAACTAACTTGTCTATTTACATCACTAGTTTCCAAGTCGTCCACAACATATTATATAACTAAAATTTGCAAGAAAAGTAAATAGCGTTATCAATTCCAAAAAGAGGGATGTAACAGCAAAGGTCAGTCATAGATATTTCATGCTCGAAGTTGTAGGAGAAATGGTTTACAAATTTTTCCGCAAGCTCAGGGAAAGACCTAATGCCTGGGGGAAGATGTGCGAACCATTCAGCGGCTTGACCACTAAGGCTTCTTGGAAATAGTCTCATTAGATAGGTATTGTTATTTGAGACTTCTAAGCAAGTGATGTAGAACTCCCTAAGATGATCCCTAGGGTTTCCCTTTCCCTTGTATTTGTCGAATTTGGGTGTTTCAAAATTCTTGGGGAAAGGGGGCATGTACAATGTTTGATCAAATCGATAAGGACAAATATCCTCAAAGGAATAATGTTTACGCTTGCCCCCAGTTTGCATATCATCTACCTTTTGGATCAAGGCCTGTACAACTGTTGTGAGATCCTGTGTTGGTTGTGGTTGTGGTGTGTAGGTTTGTTGATTGGTGAGATGTTGGAGATTGTGTGGGATTTGATTTTGGAGGTTTTGGGGGTTTGTTTTTTGATACTGTGGGTTGGGGTTTTGTGCATGATGTTGTTGATAAGCGTAGAGTTGTTGGAGAATATGTGGGGGTATTTGGAGATTAGGGTTATGTTGGGTTGATGATGCTATGGGGTTTTGTAGATATGTGACATTGGATGGATTGGTGTTAGATGGGTGGACGTTGGATGAGTTGGTCGTAATGTAAGGTGGTTGTGAGAATAATTGTCTTAGGTAAGCTATGGTTTGAGGGTTGGGTGGAGACACACTCGTGGAAGTACTTGCATGCGTGAGGTTCCCTTGGATGGCTAAGGTGATTTGTGGGATGGAGGATGTTATGTTAGTTGTGATAGTGGATGTGGTGATGGATTGGGAAGTGCTAGGATTGGACACATTTGTGGGAATTGTAGATGTGGTAGCGTTAGAGCTTGTGGTGGCGGTAGATACGGTGGGAGTTGATGTTTGTGAGATGATAGATTGGGTGTTTGATGTAGATGTTTGGGTGTTTGATGCAGTAGGATTGATGGTAGAAGTGGAGGGTTGGGATGATGTCGTGTTATGGGGTGGTTGGGCACCAATTTTGAGGAGATAGTCAAGATATCTATTTGGATCCAATCTTAGGACTTTGTCAAGCATATCCATGTTATTGGCATCTTGTGTAAAGTTCAAGACATCTTGATCATCATGGGACATGGTGGGTGGTGGTGGTGGTGGTGGTTGCAAAAAATGGAAGGGGTTTTCGTTGGGATTGTATGTTGGGATTTGGAAGACCATAGGTAGATTGTGTGTTTAGTTGATGGGTATGTTGTTGTTGGTGGTGTTAGGCATTCCTATGCCACCATATTGTCTATATTCTACCATTTCTTGATTCTTTTTGTGTTGTGATCTAGTTATGGGCATGCACGTGTCTGGTTTTGATTTTGAGGTGGAGTGAAAATGGAAATGGAGACCTTAGAGAATTTCAATTAAATTGTTGGACCCAATGATGGATGTGGTAAGAAGATGAAGGGGTGATTGTAGTGTGATGAAAGATCGATAGGTTTTTCAAAAAGATGTTAACCTAGGGGTGATAAGAATGGACGGTATTGACTTTTTGCACAAATTTGACCCAAAAGGTAGATGATGGATGATGTTTGCTTGAAGAGATTTTTGATGTTTGATTTTGATGTTTGATATTAGGATGATGATTTTTGAAAGGATTTTGATGGTCAACAAATTGAGCTTAGGTAAGATCTAGATTTTGTGTCATTACAAATGGGTGTTTCTCTTTGTTTGGGGTAGACTAATGACCTTACACAAAGAAGGATGATTATTTTACTTGAAAGGTAGACTAATGACTCTCCAAGAAAAATATGATGTGGATGATGGAATCTAGATCTAGCTTTAGCTCAAGAGGATGACAAATTTTTTGGTTGATGATTTTTTCGATGGATGTTTTAATTTGGAAGATTTTTGGATTTTGGAGTGATTTCTTGTGACAAGGATTTTTTTGTTTTGGTCCAAAAAGGTATGCAAAGATCAATGAGGATGAATGGATATGAAATTGAGTGGATTGGATATAGAAAAGGGTCCAATAATTATAGTGATTGATTCTCTAAGGTCAAAATGAAGGTATGATTTGGAAAATTTTGAGGAGAAAATGGATGGGATGCTGTCGAATTTTTCGAAGGTGAATATGGATTATGGCAAAGTAGGTCCTAAAGATTACAATGAAATTGGTCTCAATTTCAAACAAGTCAATCTACAAATAGCGCCAATCCATAGGTGAAATGGTGCCAAAATCAGACAGAGATGGCGCTAAAATAGGGCAGTGTTAGTCGAGGTCTTGAAAAAGATAGATTTTGATGGCAAATTTGGAATTCTTTTGATTGAAGTTTGATCAAATGATTCTCATTGTCTCTTAGCAAGTTGTTTGAAAATAATTTAAGCACAAAAACACACAATAACCAAGATTTGTGTTTGTGAAAAGAGTGTGATTTTGTTAAACAAGCACTTTGCACAACCTAAGGCGAAGATATGATAGTATTTGTTGAATCCCCTAGCTGTGCCTATTCAAAGCGGGTAGCTCCAGGATCTTGGTAGCACCAGCTCCTCCTTACAATTGCACACACTTCTCACGCATACTAAGATCCAAGTTTCCTATAAGGCTTGTCCCTCACCAAACCTTTGGATTGTCCCTGCTACCTCAGCTAAGAACCACATGAATCGGGGTCACTTCATAGGTTTCCCTTCTGTGTCAGCAAATAGAAGGATTTTGGCTTGCTAAACAAAGGTTTGTAGTAAGTGCTTTCGTTCAAGTGGTTATACATGCGGCAGTGCTACTCTCTGTTATGGAGTCTCCCAGCCTCCAAGGGTTATGCCTTGGAGGGTTTTGGGGGAGGTTGGTTGTCGGTATAACGCAACAACACCTGTTGTCTATGACTTTCGTCACAAACACCTTATTTTATATAGTGGTTTGAAAGAGCTTGGCTTTAGCTTGTTTCTGCTTAGGTCATTCCCACCTTTCGAAGTGGGGTGGCAGGCCCTCTAAGGATTAACAAAAGCAACACAACCACAAAAATACTTTTCATCCCCAAGTTCATACAAAGATGCGAGGGGAAATCACACGTATTCTCTGTGCTTGCATCACACTAAACATGGTTCATTTTAGTTCTTTGGATTATTTTGGGGGTGATTTGTGCAAGTGTCGTGAAACGCTTTTGATTCCCAAGGTCACCAATGGTGCGAGGGAAGAGCATACACTTTTCACACTACAAACACAAACCACGAAAACACCTCACACAAATTAGATTGGTTTTCTTGATTATATGAGTGAAGAATGCAGATTGTTGTTCTTTTTAATCCAATGATTTCATTGATGCAATTTGTGGTTCCTTTTAAAGCCCAAAGTCAAAATGTTTTGATAGTTGTTGGCAAGCACTTGTGAATTTTAGAACACCAAATTTAAATGTTTGTTCTAAACTAAGGCGCACACACACAAAGATTTGTTTGATGGTTGTTGATCAAATTTTATTGTACCAAATCAAAATGTCTGTCTAAGCTAAAATGCAAGGGTTCGTTTTAAGTTTCAATTGAAATGTTTGTCTTGAACTAAGGATAAAAACCCTGCAAAAACTTGTTAGTGTCTGCAAAACAATGGTGATGACCTGCAAACAACTTGTCAATCCCTACATAGAACGCAAAGTCAGTTCCTAAAAGTAGTGCTAAAATAGGAACCTAATGGCGCCACTATGGATAGAAAATGGTGCTACTGACAGAAATGACAGAAGAACCTGACACTCTGGACAAATGGCATTGATTAATAATATAGATAGCGCTGGTTCAGAAAATGGCACTGAAATAGAATACAAAAGTTGCCAGAACACTACATAGCGCTGATACCATAGACATAAGGTGCTAGACCAAGAAATAGCGCTAATATGAGATACAGAAGGTGCTAAAACACCAAATAGCGTTGAGATGGAATATAGAAGGTGTCACTGCGCATGCAGTCAAAGGGTCTGGTCACAGTTGTGAATAGCGCCAATCTGTGTTCCGATAGCACCGATGCAAGCCCAAACTGGTCCATCCTGCAAAATAGAAGTCTTCTAACCACAACAGAGGGTTAGGCTACACATAGAAGAGATCTTGTTAGTTTATCAAATGGAAAGCAAGACAAAATAAGAACCAAAATGCATGTTTGGATTTTATGAAAATTTTAGCATGATCTCCCCCTTTTCATCCAATATTCCTGCAAAAATAGAGCACAGATGAACTAGAAAATACTAGGAAGACAAAGAAGGTCGGACAGACTTGTGAGTGAAAGTTAGAAGAGAAAATGCTCTACAAAATGGCGCTAAAACAGTAAATAGCACTAAAACGCGCCAAAGCTAGCACCACTGCGTGAGGTAGATAGCACTATACCTACAAAAGCACGTTTCAAAAACAAAACTCACAAAAATCTGATTAGATATGGACCTTGTGGGTCCTACCAAGCATGCCAATGAAGATTAGGAAATCAAATCAAAGGTTAAACATAAACTAAATGCAAATTGAAACAAAGAGTCCTAGACATGAAAACCCAATCTTATCAAAGGGGAGAAGAACTTTGCACCCAAGAGCTCCTAAGATAAGATATACCCTAATTGATTCAAATGTGAAATGCTACCTCAATTTGCAACTCACTAAAAACTAGCTCATTAGATATTTTGGCTTGATAACTCTACTTGAAAATTGGATTCTAAAATGGGTTAGAGGATGAAGTATTTATAGAGATTATGGAGGGATTTTGATCCAAGGGTGGATATTGGTTTGAGAGATCAATGGTGGAGGATAAAAGTGATGTGGAGGGCCTAGATTAGATCTTGGAGGAATGAAGGGCTAGGAATAAAAGTAAATATTTTATTCATTTTGGGGAAAGGAGGAATTAAATGAGTATGGGTGAGATGGAATATTTATGAATTAAAGAGTCATATGGGGAATGTAAAATGAATTAAAAATTTATTTGGGGATAAGTGGAGATAAATGAGGTATGGGGGTGTAAGGAATTAATGGTGATGTGGGATATATTTAAATAAAAAATTGACTTATGTGAATATATTTCAATTTTTTATTTGGAGGATGTGGGGAAGGGTGTTAAGCTAGGTTTGACCACCCAAATGAGAGGTTAGGATTAATTAAACACAGGTTTTATTTAATTAATCCTAGGGCTAGGATGAGGTAGGGTGGGGTAGGCAATTAAATAATAGCTATTTAATTGCCTAGGGTAGGGATAGGTCAATTAGTAGGATCAATTAATTAGTTAAACATAATTTAGCTAATTAATTGGATTTAGTGAGGAGAGGAAAATTGACCAAATAAATATTGCATATTTATTAAATCAAATGGCTAAGGTTTGATCTATTGAATTAATAAAATTAATTCAATTGTTGGGGATAAAGTGATGAAAAATTAGACGATGAAGGGATAATTAATTAAATAAAAATTTAATTAACTGAATAGAAGGGAAATTAATATGTTTAGGGATGTCAGGAGTCAGTTGGATGGTAAGAGACATTTTTAGGTGTCTACAGTCACATTATGGGTAAATCACATCACCCTGAAGCAAATTATCAATACTTCTCCTTATGATCTTGTGTATTGTTGATCATGATGTTAGTCACAAACAAACATAGAATAAAAGTACACATTAACCTTTATTCATCTTGAAAGATACAATGAATTCAAAGAATTCATGATCCCAAGTCTCTGGTGATTAGGTCTTAATCTTCTGACGTTACTCAGAGGTTGATGTGTGTTGATGTTTCTATTTTGGGGCCTTACGTGGATTTCCTCTATAAGATAATGTTTCCTATAATGATACTCCACAGATAGTTATTTTTACACAAGATATGCTTCAAATATTATGTTTATCTTTGAATCTTTGCATGATATTTATCCTTTTTGACATGCTTTACCCTCAAATATGCTAAATATGTTCAATTATCTACGAGATATCTGCATATTTGTACTTGTTTGCTTGAGATTATCAATTATTCACAATTATGATGATGAAATGTTCTGAAATTGAAAGAAATTGAAAGAAAAATTCAAATTAATGTTGAACCTTCAATTATTGATCCACATACATACTTGATACTGTCATTAGGAGAAGAAATCAAACCATATGTTCACCAGGATGTTCCACAGCTAGATACAGTTGATGCAAACTTCAGAGGATGATGAATGAAAACAATACATGCAAAATGATGAGCACTCAAAGGGACACAGCAAATCAAAGCACATATCTAGAATTCAGACGCAGATTACTCAAGATTTACAAAGATTTGTAATTGAAATGCTCTTCTCTTTCATTAAGTATGCAAAAGACATGTACATATACAATAGCTTTGAAATGAGTCCTGAATACTTCAGCAAACAGATTTCAATTAAGTTTTGAATGAATCAAAATAAAACATCCCTGCACCTTTTATAGAATAAGGTGAGGAATTAGTTTAAAAAATGATCTATGATCAAGATTTATCTATGAATATCTACGGTGAATATTCTTCTTTTACCTGGTCAACATTATCATGTGGCACAGATTGCCAGCTGGCAACCATCTGAAATACTTATTTTCCTTAAGTGTTAGATGCTGATATTTGCTTTATGCTGCATCCTTATCTACCTGTCGAATTCATCCTCTTCATCATCAGGTGCATCACTTGTTGTATCTTCATTATCCTGATGACTGGGACCTTGTATATGAGCCTGCATAACTACCCTGACATTTTCATACAACTGCACTATTTTATCTATTTCTCCACCATCTTGAGTCTTTCCTTTGATAATGGCATGTTTATGTGCCTGGTATTTACTTCGGATGTTATCCAGTTTATTCCTCCTGTTGTATAATGTCTCATTATAATTTTCCACTTTCACCTTGGTCCTCATCAGTCTATCTATGACTTCTTCTGTCAATTGGCCTAGTGGATCATCAGCAACGAATTGGAATTTATTATGTAAAGATTGGATTGCAAACTCCTCATCTTGATTTTCTATCTTTCCTTCCACCTTTCCTTCCAACATTTCCAAAATTTCTTCTTCAAAAGACATCATATCATGTAGCTTCATGCTGATTTCTCTCAACTTATTGTTGCATCTTTTGAGTACATCACATTCAAATTAGATGTCTTTATACCATATATCTATCAATAATGCATTGTTATCATTCAGTACTTGCTTATGTATAAGTATCTGAGGATTGATCCTCCTTATTTCATCTAGAAAAACCAATGTCTTCTCCAATTGGAAAGACCTTTTCCCTGTCTCCATTTGAAATTTATCTACCTTCTTACTGGAGCCACTAAGGGAATTGCACCTCTTCAAAGAGGCCTTTACTACTTCCTCTGCTATGTCAAATGTGGAGTACATCCACCTTCTCAATATGGATGACTCATGTTTCTTGAGATCCAACTTATTTACCTCCTCTTGGGAAATAACAGTCAATGCGACTTCATGATCAGTTGAAGTATCCTGAGGGTTAATTAACCCTTTTATATATGTATGTAACTGAGCAATGTGTTCTTTGTGTTGCTTATTTTTATCCTTTTCTCTTTTGATTTTCTGGATCAAAGAATCAATTATGTCTTTTCCTTCTTGACCTTCCTGGTCTTCATTAGCAAACCCCAAATCCACTGTGCTGATCTAGAATTCATCCAGACTGATTTTACCTTTCTCTTTATCTACAATAGGGAGTGCTACCTACGCTGTCCTCCTACCTGTTGTAGGATCCCTTCTAATGGCCGAGGTCAACCTGGCTTTCCTCTTGGGCTTTATTAATGTTTCTGAAAATAATGTAGACACATCAAATTCTTGAATTTCCATACCTATTTTAGTGCTAATTTCTCTTTCCAGCCACTGAGGAACTTGATCCTTTGTACCTTGGTTTCCTACATCATCATCATGATCATCACCTTGATCTCCTGTAAGTGCATCTGCATTTGACAAAGAAGGTGATTTTCTTTGTTCTTCCTCATGATGCTCTTCATGAGAGTGATCTTTTGGTACATCTTCCTAAATAAGAACCTCTTTTTCTGGAGGGTGATCCTGTTTATCATCTTGAATATCATGACCTTGATCTTTTGCTTCCTCCATTCTAACTTCATCCAATTTATTGATTTCCTCATCTTGAGGTATGTTTACATCAGTGAATATTATTTCATATACTTTAGGTGCTTCTTCTTGATCTTGTGTCATATCTCACTATGTACCTGAAGTATATACCTCTTCCTGAGTTTTTAGATCATCATGACCTGACTTTTCTTTATCTCCTAAGGTCTCTTAAGTCCAGAGGATATCTTCATTTGATATGACCTTTTCCTCCTCATCTTTTCCCCAGACTTCCAATGTCTCGGGTCCACCAGCTATATCTTGTTGTGATTGACCCAAATCTGGAGTATGCATTCCTACTTCAATCAACATTATTTCTTTAGTTTTACTCACCTCATCAGGTGCATTAGTCTAATGCTGAGGACTCGCATCCTTTATATATGAAAGGTCAACCACTTTAGGGCTCGTGACCTGCTCAACTAACTCATCTAGCCCTATCTGCAGTGCAATTTTATCGGGGCTTCTTTATTTTTCCTGTTCAACTTGTTTTTCTCCAGTTCCCTGTACTGATGGGGTCCCAAAAGAAGTGATGTGGGTGCCTGTAGCAAGTGTCTCCATTTGTTGAGCAGTTACATCCTTAACCACATCATCATCAGATAAATCTACTATTTCCTCTAATGAGACAAGACCACCTGGAACTGTTCTAGAGGTTTCTTTGAACTACTCTTCAACTTGTTCAACTTTAAATTTCACAATTGTAGGAAGTAGTACATTGTGTTGTAACTCCTTTCTAAAAAGTTCACTACCTGCCCCTCTTAGCATAATGGGGCTTTGTCTTATTTCACCCCTCATGGATGTTCTTGTTTTCTTCAGTGTGGGAGAAATCACTTGAGGTGCCTTTCTTTTTCTCTTGAACAATACAGGGCCTTCTTCCTCATCAGGCTCCTCTTCTAGAGGGATATCCTCTTCCATTTGTTTTCTGTGAGGCTTGACCCTCCTCATAGGTCTTAGTAACCATTACATCAGCCTTTTGTATTCTCATGGACTTTTGTTTATCCAACAGAGGAGGCACAAATGATGCTGAAGCTTGGCCCAAAGCTGATGCCTCTCCTGATGCTGATGCTTCCTTATTCTCTCCATAATGACCCCTTTGGATTCTTCTTCCATCTTCTTGCCTCTAGGAGGTCTTTTGCTCAATTTTTGTTAAGGTGGCAACCTGTCTCCCTTGGATTTCCTCTTCTCATTCAGGAAATCATCATATTCATGAGTAGAGAGTTCTTGTCCTTTCTTTTTATTATCTATTGTAAGGGCCACAAGCCAAGCTTGGCTTAGCTACAATATCTTGCCCGTGAATGGATCCAAGGAGATGTCCTCCTGCATTGTAAGATCTGGGGCTGATATGGTATCATTGTATATCTTCTTCTCTTCATATTCTTCAGCCATTATCTTTCCATCATCCTTCTTCATTTGCGTTGGGATGGAAATGCAACCAAAGGTTCTGATTTGGTTAATTGTTAACCTTTGATATCTTCTTCTTCGAGCTTCAGCCTCATCCTCGCAATCTGCCCAAAAATCTTCAAGATGCCTTTGATGAATGGGCTGTCCCATGATCCTCTGCATCCTTCCATAAGGATCATATGGTCTTATCAATGGAAATGGCTGTAACTTCATCATGGTTAAGCCAGCTATGGTTTTCTTAATATTTTCACTATCTGGGCACATATACCAGCCCATTGTTACTAGAAATAATACTGGGGGAAGCTTGTTATTAGCTTTGTAGGCATCCAATATTGTTACAATCTGCCTCATGAACTCCATTAACACTACAACATCAGTTGGATATCTTGGGAGCATGAGAGGGTAATCTTGAAATCCTTCAACCCTAATGTATGAAAAGGTTGCAAATTGAATGAACCAGGCTCCATGCCTGTATATTACCTCCTGAGCTTCCATGCCCAGTCTCTTAGTTCTGTCTTCCTCCATGGTCCTCACTAGATGCATAGAGAATGCATCATTCACCAATTTATAATCCTAGAGGTAGTTAACTCTTTGTAACTGGGGGTAATGGTCCCAGATGTGTGCATCATTGGTGGTGCCACCAATCTTCCCTTCTATAGTTAATCCATTAAATGTACCTTTATAGGCACATGCATAAACAATGTATGAGATAATATAGAAAGCACATTCTGTACCTCCTAGGTTTTTCAGTTGCTCATCCAGAGCATCACTTATCATTTTGGCCCATAATGGCCTGTTCTCAGTGTATAAGCACATCAGGATGACTCCATACATCCAATCTTTGAAACTTCCAGCTGTTGGTTGTCATGTTGCCCGACTGAGTAGGGTGATCATGAACTGATACTCGTCATCAAAGTCAAATTTATATAAATGAATAGGCAACTTGGCTGGGGCTGTATAAGGACTATTTTTAGCCTTCCATCCATACATTCTCTTCCTAGCAGCCTTCTTATTAACTTCATATTCTGTTTCCAGCTTCTTCAGGTCAATGCTGACAACATTCTTACCTAATGGCAAATTGAACATGGTGGAAAAGCCCTTGATAGATAAGTCTGCATACACTCTCCCATGCTTCTCCACCCTCCTTGTCTGGGGTTATAATTTCTGGCACACTCAATAACCAGTTCAAGAGCTTCCATGGAGTATGGAAAACTAGCAGCATTCCACATACCGGACACAAAAATGGCCTCAAGTAGAGCATCCTCATTATTAATGTTGATCTTGTCTACCCATGCAACCAAATCTGTACTACCCCGGTGAGTGTCTCCTATAATTCCATGTTTCAATTGCACACCTTTAGGATGTGCAAACATTGGCTTTGCAAATTCTGCCTCAGACTTCATCAATCTTTTGACCACCATGATTTTCTATCTTTCCTTCCACCTTTCCTTCCAACATTTCCAAAATTTCTGCTTCAAAAGATATCATATCATGTAGCTTCATGCTGATTTCTCTCAACTTATTGTTGCATCTTTTGAGTACATCACATTCAAATTGGATGTCTTTATACCATATATCTATCAATAATGCATTGTTATCATTCAGTACTTGCTTATGTATAAGTATCTGAAGATTGATCCTCCTTATTTCATCTAGAACAACCAATGTCTTCTCCAATTGGAAAGACCTTTTCCCTGTCTCCATTTGCAATTTATCTACCTTCTTCCTGGAGCCACTAAGGGAATTCCACCTCTTCAAAGAGGCCTTTACTACTTCCTCTGTTGTGTCAAATGTGGAGTACATCCACCTTCTCAATATGGATGACTCATGTTTCTTGAGATCCAATTTATTTACCTCCTCTTGGGAAATAGCTATCAATGGGACTGCATGATCAGTTGAAGTATCCTGAGGGTTAATTAACCCTTTTATATATGTATGTAACTGAGCAATGTGCTCTTTGTGTTGCTTATTTTTATCCTTTTCTCTTTTGATTTTCTAGATCAAAGAATCAATTATGTCTTTTCCTTCTTGACCTTCCTGGTCTTCATTAGCAAACCCCAAATCTACTGTGCTAATCTAGAATTCATCCAAATTGATTTTACCTTTCTCTTTATCTATAGTAGGGAGTGCTACCAGCGCTGTCCTCCTACCTGTTGTAGGATCCCTTCTAATGGCTGAGGTCAACCTGGATTTCCTCTTGGGCTTTATTAATGTTTCTGAAAATAATGTAGACACATCAAATTCTTGAATTTCCATACTTGTTTTAGTGCCAATTTCTCTTTCTAGCCACTGAGGAACTTGATCCTTTGTACCTTGGTTTCCTGCATCATTATCATGATCATCACCTTGATCTCCTATAAGTGCATCTGCATTTGTCAGAGAAGGTGATTTTCTTTGTTCTTCCTCATGATGCTCTTCATGAGAGTGATCTTTTGGTACATCTTCCTGACTAGGAACCTCTTTTTCTGGAGGGTGATCCTGTTGATCATCATGAATATCATGACCTTGATCTTTTGCTTCCTCCATTCTAACTTCATCCACTTTATTGATTTCCTCATCTTGAGGTATGTTTACATCAGTGAATATTATTTCATATACTTTAGGTGCTTCTTCTTAATCTTGCATCATATCTCTCTCTGTACCTGAAGTATATACCTCTTCCTGAGTTTTTAGATCATCATGACCTGACTTTTCTTTATCTCCTGAGGTCTCTTGAGTCCAGAGGATATCCTCATTTGATATGACCTTTTCCTCCTCATCTTTTCCCTGGACTTCCACTATCTTGGGTTCACCAGCTATATCTTGTTGTGATTGACCCAAATCTGGAGTATGCATTCCTACTTCAATCAACTTTATTTCTTTAGTTTTACTCACTTCATCAGGTGCATTAGTCTAATGCTAAGGACTCGCATCCTTTATATATGAAAGGTCCACCACTTCAGGGCTCATGACCTGCTCAACTAACTCATCTAGCCCTATCTGCTATGCAATTTTGTCGGGGCTTCTTTCTTTTTCCTGTTCAACTTGTTTTTCTCCAGTTCCCTGTACTAATGGGGCCCCAAAAGGAGTGATGTGGGTGCCTACAACAAGTGTCTCTATTTGTTGAGCAGTTACATCCTTAACCACATCATCATCAGATAAATCTACTATTTCCTCTAACGAGACAAGACCACCTATAACTGTTCTTGAGGTTTCTTTGAACTGCTCTTCAGCTTGTTCAACTTTAAATTTCACAATGGTAGGAAGTGGTACATTGTGTTGTAACTCCTTTCTAAAAAGTTCACTACCTACCCCTCTTAGCATAATGGGGCTTTGTCTTATTTCACCCCTCATGGATGTTCTTGTTTTCTTCGGTGTGGGAGCAATCACTTGAGGTGCCTTTCTTTTTCTTTTGAACAATACAGGACCTTCTTCCTCATCAAGCTCCTCTTCTAGAGGGATATCCTCTTCCATTTGTTTCTATGACGCTTGACCCTCCTCATAGGTCTTAGTAACCATTACATTAGCCTTTTGTATTCTCATGGACTTTTGTTTATCCAACGGAGGAGGCACAGATGATACTGAAGCTTGGCCCAAAGCTGATGCCTCTCCTAATGCTGCCTCTTCCTTATTCTCTCCATAATGACCCCTTTGGGTTCTTCTTCCGTCTTCTTGCCTCTAGGAGGTCTTTTGCTCTATTTTTTGTTGAGGTGGCAACCTGTCTCCCTTGGATTTCCTCTTCTCATTCAGGAAATCATTATATTCATGAGCAGAGAGTTCTTGTCCTTTCTTTTTATTATCTATTGTAAGGGCCACACATTTTTTCTTTAGTATATTTACCTGCTCATCAACCCAAGCTTGGGTTAGCTGCAATATCCTGCCCATGAATGGATCCAAGGAGATGTCCTCCTGCATTGTAAGATCCGGGACTGATATGGTATCATTGTATATCTTCTTCTCTTCATATTCTTCAGCCATTATCTTTCCATCATCCTTCTTCATTTGCGTTGGGATGGAAATGCAACCAAAGGTTCTGATTTGGTTAATTGTTAACCTTTGATATCTTCTTCTTCGAGCTTCAGCCTCATCCTCGCAATCTACCCAAAAATTTTCAAGATGCCTTTGATGAATGGGTTGTCCCATGATCCTCTGCATCCTTCCATAAGGATCATATGGTCTTATCAATGGAAATGGCTGTAACTTCATCATGGTTAAGCCAGCTATGGCTTTCTTAATATTTTCACTATCTGGGCACATATACCAGCCCATTGTTACTGGAAATAATACTGGGGGAAGCTGGATATTAGCTTTGTAGGCATCCAGTATTGTTACAATCTGCCTCATGAACTCCATTAACACTACAACATCAGTTGGATATCTTGGGAGCATGAGACGGTAATCTTGAAATCCTTCAACCCTAATGTATGAAAAAGTTTCAAATTGAATGAACTAGGCTCCATGTCTGTATATTACCTCCTGAGCTTCCATGCTCAGTCTCTTAGTTCTGTCTTCCTCAAAGGTCCTCACTAGATGCATAGAGAATGCATCATTCACCAATTTATAATCCTGGAGGTAGTTAACTCTTTATAACTGGGGGTAATGGTCCCAAATGTGTGCATCATTGGTGGTGCCACCAATCTTCCCTTCTGTAGTTAATCCATTAAATGTACCTTTATAGGCACATGCATAAACAATGTATGAGGTCATATAGAAAGCACATTCTGTACCTCCTAGGTTTTTTAGTTGCTCATCCAGAGCATTACTTATCATTTTGGCCCATAATGGCCCGTTCTTAGTGTATAAGCACATCAAGATGACTCCATACATCCAATCTTTGAAACTTCCAGCTGTTGGTTGTCATGTTGCCCGACTGAGTAGGGTGATCATGAACTGATACTCGTCATCAAAGTCAAATATATATAAATGAACAGGCAACTTGGCTGGGGCTGTATAAAGACTATTTTTAGCCCTCCATCCATACATTCTCTTCCTAGTAGCCTTCTTATTAACTTCATATTCTATTTCCAGCTTCTTCAGGTCAATGCTGACAACATTCTTACCCAATGGCAAATTGAACATGGTGGAAAAGCCCTTAATAGATAAGTCTGCATACACTCTCCCATGCTTCTCCACCCTCCTTGTCTGGGGATTATATTTTTTGGCACACTCAATAACCAGTTCAGGAGCTTCCATGGAGTATGGAAAACTAGCTGCATTCCACATACCGGACACAAAAACGGCCTCAAGCAGAGCATCCTCATTATTAATGTTGGTCTTGTCTACCCATGCAACCAAATCTGTACTACCCTGGTGAGTGTTTCCTATAATTCCATGTTTCAATTGCACACCTTCAGGCTGTGCAAACATTGGCTTAGCAAATTTTGCCTCAGACTTCATCTATCTTTTGTCCCCCATGATTTCCTGCAATGACGAGAACTAGACTCAAGATTGATACTTCATCTCATGCATGCATATATATTATACATCTTTATGGCATCATGCATATGCTTATTAAACAGTTATTTCATCATGATATACAAAAATCCTAGCTTCAAATCAATGAACATCATTTTACCTAGATATGCATAGAATAATAGCAAGAGGGTTTCAATTATTTACCTGGTGTGCTTATCCTTTTGAATTACAATGATGGTTATATGGGAATAATCCTGATACTATTGATAATCACGCCCTTCATTCTGATTCAAGCTGTATATGCCCGTAGGTGGTCCGTAAGAAGGTTTGAAAGGTTAACTCTGTATAAACTGATCTTATCACAAGTCAAGTGCATAAGGATGTTGTGAATTCATTCTAAACCCATTTATTTGGTCAGTTAGGGCACAATCTAATTAAATCAATCTTAATCATTAAGTTTCCACATGGAAACCTCCAGAGGTTGCCAAGTGTGACCATCGCGTTAACCATTAGCGTGAAACACCTACCGTATTAATGAGCATTCAATGTAGTGCGGCAAGAAGAGGAGGATGATCCTTTGAAATATTAGGTGATGTTTTAAATAACAGGTGATATTCAAAATATGACCGTCTCGTAATATGACCATCTGCGTCTTAGCGGGAAACTTATGTCGGCATATCAGGTTATTTTCAGACCATCGGGTCATGTTATAAAAGATCAGGTGATGTTCAAAATATCAGGTGATATTTTGAAAAGGATGATGACCCTACATTGCTTAAGTAGCCTCTCTCAGAATATCATGATGACATCACCATGATATTGGTTTAGTCTATCATTGAAGCACTATGACATCATTGTCATGTTTTATGAAAGGGTGATTTTAGGAAATATACATCCGCGAGGTAAAAATGATAATGATGTCATCATCATGTTGATTCTCTTTGTTATCGGGTTGGATGATGTCATTAGGATAAAAGTTTTAGGGTGATATTTGGCGACCAGATGATATTTGAAAGATAAGGTTATATTCAAAATATAAGGTGATGTTTCAAAATATCATCTTCGTGGAATACATGCTGTTATTTGATGGGTAAGTATCACAACTACCTAAAAATGACGTCCGCAGGTTGCGAACAGATAATTTATCTGGTGATAAATTGGATCAGGGTCATATTTCGTAAGATAACTAATATTGGAAAATATGATGATGACTTACAAGCAAAGCTAAAAAAGTTGGGTCCCTGTTTTGCCAAGTCAAATGGGCCGTGTTGTGTAACCACACAACAACTTGCCACCAAAGAAAACAACCAAATTCCAATTATTCAAGTGATGAGATCATATTCATATATATCATTCTAACTCTCTTCAAGCATAAGCATCATATCTTTCTGAATGATAAAATGTCCTCATGGTAACAATGCTAACAAAGGATCAGTAGTGTGCAAATGATTAATTATCCTCATCTTGAAAGCAAGTTGAAAACATGAGTAACTGGTGTTAAGCTACATAGTTTGAGATCATCCCTCATAGCCAACTTGGATAGAGCCTTGTTGCCAGTAGGCGTCTATAGCCCTGGCAAGGTTATCTATACAATCTCCCCAAGTAGAGCCCCACTGCTAGCAGGTGTCTATAGCCCTGGTAGAGTTACTTAGATGGCCTAATTTTATTATTATTATTTTTTTTAACATTTATACTTTATATATATGATATCATCATGTAAGCTCAAAATGCAAGGTATGGTCACTTGTTGTTTTAGGTTGGAGATTGCATTGGTAGCAAGAGAGTCCCTTTAGATTTTTCACTTAACACCTATACTTGTGCGTTCAACAAACCCAAGGCTGTTAGGTGAGTCATTGTGAAGAAATCACTTTGGTTAAGAAAAGGTACTCTGATGACAGGATATCATAGATTTGATCATGATGACTTTCTCAAAATGAGTCATAACCTATATATAAATGTGTTCTCATCACTTGAATCTTAACAATTTTGTTATTTTCTTAGGTGATGAGTTGCATCATCTTGACTAACCAAAACAAAACTCAACAAGCAAACAAAGCAAAAACAAAACAAAACATTGTACAAACAACTATACAAAATATACATTATGATACACATGACTGACATGAAGCACTTAGGCTTGGAAATAATGTTTGAGGAACTGTCCATTAACTAGTAATGGAACATCCTCACCTGTCAAGTTCTTAAGCCTGAAAGTGTTGTCTCCTACTATCTCAAAAATTTGGAAAGGACCTATCCATAATTTATCGAACTTACCATGGTCTCCTTTCCTCTCATGGGCTTTATCCCACATCAGGACTAAATCAAATATCCTGAAGGCTTTAACTTTGGCTCTTTTGTCAAACCAACATTTGACAATAGCCTAGTGTTTGGAAAATTGATCAATTGCCTGACTTTTTTTCTCTTCCAGGTGCATCAGCTGAAGCAACTTGACTTCTTGGTTATTGTCTATGCCTAGGTACTTTTGGGCAAACTACAGGGTAGGAATCTTCAGGTTAACAGGGAGGATGGGGTCCACCCCATAGACTAAATGATAAGGCGAGTTTCCTAATGCAGCTTTGTTTCTGGTTCTGTCTACCCATAAGGCATATTTCAGAAGTGTATTCCATTCCCTAGGGTTCTTGTCTACTAACTTCTTTATGATATTCAACAAATTTTTGTTAGTGGATTCTGCCAATTCATTCCCTTGGGGATAATAATTAGATGAGAACTTCAGTATGATTCCATAATCAAAGGCACAACTTGACAATTTAATTGAAGCGAAAGCAGAGCCATTATCACTTACCAAAGCATAGGGGACCCCATACCTGGTGACTATGTTACTTTCAATAAATTTGATGACATCTTTTGCCCTGCAAGTCTTGCTGCTAATGGCTTCAGTCCACCTAGTACAGTAGTCAGTAATGGTTAAAACGTACCTGTGGCTCGGTGATGATGGAGGGTTAATTGGTCCTATGAAATCCATGCCCCATTGTGCAAATGGGCGCTCTTCCATCCCCGGTTGCAAGGGTTGAGCAACATACCTCTCTCTGTTAGCAGCTACCTGACATGTATGGCAGCACTTGGTATGTTCAATAGTATCTTTGAAAATTGTGGGCCAGTAGTATCCTGCACTGAGGATTACATGTGTAGTGGCCGAGGATGACCCATGTGCTATTCCAAACCTGTCATGTAGCTCCATTAACACTTTATCTACTTCATGCCTTTCTAGGCATCTTAGGTATATTCCTTCATAGTTTTTCTTGAAAAGTACTCCTGCTTTCATCATGTACTTCTGGGACTTTATTTTTAGGGCTCTTCTTTGTGAAGCCTACAGTCTAGGAGGACATCTTCCAATGACCAAGATATGCCTGATATCTGAGTACCACTCTCCACTGTCTTTCTCATTGATAACATACTGCTGACTTGTGATAGTTGGATCAACTTCTTATATCATTTGGCTTAGAGCCTGTCCTCTTACCAGTTTCATAGGTGTGATTTCCATGTCATATTCTTGTAAGACTATGATCCACTTCACCCTCTTTTCACCAGGCTTACTCTGCATTAACAACATCTTCACTTTTGCATCAGGCACTACAGCAATCACGTTGCATATCAGGATATAGTGCCTGAATTTCTTCACTGCTCGGACCAAATCAAGAGCCTACCTCTCAACATCTATATATCTTAATTAAGCATCTTTGAAAGGACAGCTCATAAATGCTATAGGTTTCTCTTATTTTTCTTCATTCCTTTGAGTGAGCAGTACTGCAGGGGTATGCTCTGAAGCAAATGAATAGATATAGAAATTTTTGGTATAGTCCACACTAACCAACACTAGAGCTTCAGATATAGCTTTCGTTATGTCTTCAAAAGCTTCTTTAGCCTCTGATGTCCACTCAATCTTTGTGTCCTTCTTCAGCATAGCATTTAAAGGTCTCACTATCTCAGCAAAGCTGGTAACGAACTTCCTAACAAAATTTATCTTACCAAAGTAAGATTTGAGTTCTTTCTTGCTTCTAGGAAGCTGAAATTTCATAATGGAGTCCACCCTGTTAGGATCAATGATAATTCCATTCTCAGTTATTAGGTGGCCCAATAATTTTCCTATTGTTATCCCAAAATATGCATCTCTTGGGGTTCAAGGATATCCCATACTCTTCACATTTTTTCAATACATTTCTGAGATCTGTTACATGATTTGTTCTTTCTTTGGAGAACACTATTAGGTCATCCATGTAGATGACTATGCATTTTCCTATTATGCCTGTGAAGGCTATGTCCATTGCACGCTGGAATGTTGCTCCAACATTTATCAGCCCAAATGGAATGCGTCTATATGCAAAGATACCCCACTTGGTGGTGAAGGTAGTTTTCAGTCTGTCAATCTTGTCAACCATTACTTGATTATAACTAGAAAAACCATCCAGGAATGACATCATTTTTGCTACATTAACAATTTGCAGAACTTCATCTAAGGATGGTAAAGGATAATTATCCTTTTCTGATGCTCTATTCAGGTTCCTGAAGTCCACACATAGCCTGATGTCTCCATTCTTCTTTCTGACTGGGACTAGATTTGCAACCTAGGTGGAATGTCTCACAGGAAATATTATCCTGGCATTTAACAACTTTTGGACCTCTTCAAAAATTATAGGTTCCAGTAAGGCATTGATAGGCCTTTGCTTCTGTCTGAAAGGTTTAGCATCTGGCTTGAGGGGTATAGTATGAGTTATGACAGAAGTGTCATACATTGTCAATTCATCATAAGTCGATGCAATGACATGGATGTAGTCGCTAAGTGCTTGAGTTATTCCTTCTAACTCTTCTGGTGTGCAAACCTTACCAATCAAGACATTTCTTTTGTCATCATTTTGTCCAATATCCACTTGTGAATATTGCCCTCCATCAGCCCTTGGAAGATCCTTCTGCTTTTGCATATTATCCAAATCAAAGGCTCTTTCTAATTCAATTATGCCTTTGGGAATCCTGTTCCTAGGCAACTCTAATATTTCCTCTTCTTCCCAAAATGATCTTCCACATTGTTCTCATCTATGATCTGAGCGTCAAATATATCTCGGTTGGAGATGAAATCAAGGATATGCTGATCATCCTCAAAAACCTAGAGGTTAGTAACATTATCATGTACTAAACGCACTGATATCAGTTCTACTAAAAACCTCTTTAAACCTGAAATAGACAATGGCTCTAAGGTACTAGCAGCCTGGGCTAGAGCATCTTCTCTATGGTTCTATTCTCTAGGTACGTTGGTAATATTAAATGCGTCAAAGTCTTCAATCAAGTCCCAGACCCTATGTCTATAGTTAGACAGTTTTCTATAATTACAAGAGTAAATTCCTCTCACCTGTCTTACTACTAATTCTGAGTCTCCGTAGACATGCAGAATTTTTACTTTCTTCTTAAGGGCAAACAACATCCCATGTATTAGATCCTCATACTCTGCTACATTATTAGTATAGGGAAATTGAAATATGTAGGCTGCTAGATAAGACTTTCCTGATGGATCAATGAGGTCAATTCCTACCCCAGCACCCTGCTTGGACTTGGATCCATCAAATCTTAGGATCCAAGGTTTATCTTCAGCAGGAGGTGTAGCTGAGCCTTCCCTCTTCTTTGTAGCTCTAGTAGCTGCTTCAACTGATATCCTGTTTAACTTAGGGATTTCAACCCTCTCAGCTTTCATCTTTCCTTTCTTCTAGGAAGCTAGTTTTTCTGGTTTCATTTCATCACTCGAAGGTTGATCTTCTGAACTAGGCACTATATGCCTCTCTAGAATATGCAAGCATAATGAACAGGCAGTCTCTGAGTGAGGTGCCTCATGTAATCTACACCATCCTTCGGTCAGTGCATCTTGTGGATGTTTCTTTTGCTCTATCATCCTTTTAATTTCTTCTGATAAAAAGTTCTCAAATCTAGTCATGTTACTGCCTCTGTCCTCATCAAATAATTCATAATCTGACTCCATCAAACAATCACTACCAGGAGTGATCTTATTATTTATGTTATTCTTCTTTTCAATGCATACCAAAATTTCTTCTATCTTTGGTATAGAATCCTCATCCTGACTCACATCTTCTCCTGTTCCTGTAGTAGACGAACAAGAATCAGTATGATCATCATCATTACATATGGAACTTACCTCTGATGATGATGATGACGTTTCTTCGCATGTTTTCTCGATCTCCATCATGTCAGTACATGCTTCACAAGTTTTCTCAGAATGTGCTTCATTGTGCTTCATTGGACTTTTGTTTATCCAATGGAGGAGGCACAAATGATGCTAAAGCTTGGCCCGAAGCTGATGCCTCTCCTGATGCTTCCGCTTCCTTAGTAGTATCTATTATTCTCTCCATAATGACCCCTTTGGGTTCTTCTTCCGTCTTCTTGCCTCTAAGAGGTCATTTGCTCTGTTTTTGTTGAGGTGGCAACCTGTCTCCCTTGGATTTCCTCTTCTCATTCAAGAAATCATCATATTCATCAGTAGAGAGTTCTTGTCCTTTCTTTTTATTATCTATTTTAAGGGCCACACCTTTTTTCTTTAGTATATTTACCTGCTTATCAACCCAAGCTTGGGTTAGCTGCAATATCCTGCCCGTGAATGGATCCAAGGAGATGTCCTCCTGCATTGTAAGATCCAAGGCTGATATGGTATCAATTTATATCTTCTTCTATTCATATTCTTCAGCCATTATCTTTCCATCATCCTTCTTCATTTGCATTGGGATGGAAATGCAACCAAAGGTTTTGATTTGGTTAATTGTTAACCTTTGATATCTTCTTCTTCGAGCTTCAGCCTCATCCTCGCAATCTTCCCAAAAATCTTCAAGATGCCTTTGATGATTGGGTTGTCCCATGATCCTCTGCATCCTTCCATAAGGATCATATGGTCTTATCAATGGAAATGGATGTAACTTCATCATGGTTAAGCTAGCTATGGATTTCTTAATATTTTCACTATCTGGGCACATATACCAGCCCATTGTTACTGGAAATAATACTAGAGGAAGCTTGTTATTAGCTTTGTAGGCATCCAGTATTGTTACAATCTACCTCATGAACTCCATTAACACTACAGCATCAGTTGGATATCTTGGGAGCATGAGAGGGTAATCTTGAAATCCTTCAACCCTAATGTATGAAAAGGTTGCAAATTGAATGAACCAGGCTCCATGCCTGTATATTAGCTCCTGAGCTTCCATGCTAAGTCTCTTAGTTCTGTCTTCCTCCATGGTCCTCACTAGATGCATAGAGAATGCATCATTCACCAATTTATAATCCTGGAGGTAGTTAACTCTTTGCAATTAGGGGTAATGGTCCCAGATGTGTGCATCATTGGTGGTGCCAGCATTCCTCCCTTTTGTAGTCAATCCATTAAATGTACCTTTATAGGCACATGCATAAATAATGTCTGAGGTCATATAGAAAACACATTCTATACCTCCTAGGTTTTTCAGTTGCTCATCCAGAGCATCACTTATCATTTTGGCCCATAATGGCCTGTTCTCAATGTATAAGCACATCAGGATGACTCCATACATCCAATCTTTGAAACTTCCAGCTGTTGGTTGTCCTGTTACCCGATTGAGTAGGGTGATCATGAACTGATACTTGTCATCAAAGTCAAATTTATATAAATGAATGGGCAACTTAGCTGCGGCTGTATAAGGACTATTTTTAGCCCTCCATCAAGTTGTATATGCCCGCAAGTGGTCCGTAAGAAGGTTTGAAAGATCAGCTCTGTATAAACTAATCTTATCACAAGTCAAGTGCATAATGACGTTGTGAATTCATTCTAAACCCATTTATTCGGTCAGTTAGGGCACAATCTAATTAAATCAATCTTAATCATTAAGTTTCCACATGGAAACCTCCAGAGGTTGCCAAGTGTGACCATCGCGTTAACCATTAGCGGGAAACACCTACCATATTAATGAGCATTCAATGTAGCACGGCAAGAAGAGGAGGATGATCCTTTGAAATAACGGGTGATGTTTTGAATATAAGGTGATATTCAAAATATGACTGTCTCGTAATATGACCATCCGCGTCTTAGCAGGAAACTTATGTCAGCATATCAGGTTATTTTCAGACCATCGGGTCATGTTATAAAAGATCAGGTGATGTTCAAAATATCGAGTGATATTTTGAAAAGGATGATGACCCTGCATTGCTTAAGTAGCCTCTCTCGGAATATCATGATGACGTCACCATGATATTGGTTTAGTCTATTGTTGAAGCACTATGATGTCATCGTCATGTTTTATGAAAGGGTGATTTTAGGAAATATACCTCTGCAAGGTAAAAATGATAATGATGTCATCATCATGTTGATTCTCTTTGTTATCGAGTTGGATTGATGTCATCAGGATAAAAGTTTCAGTGTGATATTTGGTGACCAAATGATATTTGAGAGATAAGGTTATATTCAAAATATCAGGTGATGTTTCAAAATATCATCTTCACATAATACATGCTGTTATTTGATGGGTAAGTATCACAACCACCTAAAAATGATGTCCGCAGGTCGCGAACAGATAATTTATCAGGTGATAAATTGGATCAGGGTCATATTTCGTAAGATAACTGATATTGGGAAATATGATGATGACTTACCTCCCCCCTTATGAATATCAGGTTTGACCAAGACTTTGACCGTTCATAACTTTTACATCCTAAGGAATATCAGGGTGATGTAAAAGGCAAACCTTCATGAAATTTATTGCTCTTTGCAAATTTGAGGTTAATGAAATGAAATATGAACCTTGACAAACTAACCTCATGATGATGACTTCCCTAGCCATTATGCGAGACTATTTGTATTGACTGAATTTTACTAGACCGCCAGCAAGAAGAACACACAAGCAAAGCCAAAAAAGTTGGGTCCCTGTTTTGCCAAGTTAAATGGGGCATGTTGTGTAACCACACAACATGTATGGAAAGAGAGTTTCAATGCCCATGGCAATCAAGATTCCTACATTACAACTCCTTAAGTAGCTAGATATTGAAGAAAATGGTGTGATGCAGGTGAGAATCACAGAATTGGTAGAGCTCTAGGAATAGGGGGAATCATCCTATAACGCCATGTATGACCACCAATCGACCGTCAAGTGATGGTTTGACCAAGGGTCCACCAATTTAGGTTTCAAAGTATGGGATTTAGTTTTTAAGTGGGAAGAAAGAGCTACGAAACCTGGCCAGCATGTGAAGTTCTATTCCTTGTGGAGAGGACCTTTAAAGATAGTGGCCTACAAGCCAAGTAATGCATATGACTTGGAAGATGAGAACAGAGAGGTAATAAAGATTTTAGTGAATGGGATCTTTTTGAAATTCTATAATTAAATGAAATTGTGACCCTTGTACATAGTTAGTTAGGTTTTGTTTCCCGAGAGGTTGTGATTCCCACCTTTTTTTGAATAAGTGTCTGCCACACTTGTAATTTTCAATAAAGTCCTTGGCATCTACCACGTGCCTAGATTTCATAAATCCTAAGTTACATGCACATGAAACTACCCAATCACTAGAGATTTTCAATCATTAATTGATAAAGCCTCATTAAATAGCATGTCATCATGGATATTTTCGAACAAATCACTGACAGGACTTCCATGCTTGCGAAATTAACAAAGCTAAAAAGGTGCGCCAATGAAATGAGTCAGAAGCATTAAATACACATGAGTAGAGCAGATATATACATGGTTTTTGAAAGCTGAAGTGACTCATTTATGATATAACAGATTCAAGGTTTCCAGTAAGTGCAAGTAGAGTTTTCTTTTTTAATCATGGTGTTTTAAGATTCCAGGTCTATTTAAATCATGTTTTAGAGTTGAAAATCTATCTAAGAATCACAGTGTCAATAGCTTGAGGCATGATGGAGTCACAAGAAGTAGGGGGCAGTGGAACCACCAAAGGAAAGAGGTCTGCATCAATAAGAATAACACAAGAGCTCCCTTAGAAATTAGCTAATATCAAATCATACACTTCTTCTCTAGTACAACCCAAGCTGAAGCTACCCCATATTAGAGAACATAGAAGAGGTAGGTGTCAAGATTCTACTCTTATTTTGGACCCTACCGATCATTTATTTAATCTTGTTTTTTATAAGAATACTAAAACTCTGGGAGAGGGAGCCCATGCACGTATTCTACAAAGGGTTAGGGCCAGAGATGTCGAAACCTTCGGGATAAGGATGTGGATCTCTAGATTGGCCCAGTTCTTGGTTCCTCTAGTGCATCATATCCCTGAGCTAGTTGACCCTTGCATTCAATGCTACAATATAGATACCCATACCATCATGGGTCGGCACATCATGGTGACCATTAACGTGTAGGCCATGAGAGAAATGTTAGGTATCTTGTATGATGCCTCTATGGACTTTAGCAGTCTATCCAAGTACCAGAAGGTGTGGAACATGTGGGATAATCAATTGAGTTTCTTAAACAATGACCTCCACTTGGACCTTGAGAATACTGTTGTGCCTCCTCTACCAATCACATTATCCAATTTCAACATGGATGTGTAGGATATGTGTTTGATGCTTACCTTCATCTTTGGCCTTGACAATGATGTCAATGTGTATGATTTTCAATTGGGTGCTATTTTCCACTTAAAAATGATTTCCAAGCAACGAGCCTATAGGATGGATGTTTCAGAGATCATTGTTGATAGGATGATGTATCAGTTAGCAAACTTTTTCCATCAACAATTTTTTAGGTATACTTCTTTTCCATTGCACTTGATGTTGTTTCAAAATCCCCAATTCTTCCTGCCTTGCATGTAACTCACAACATCTAAGGATATGGCCAAAAAGAAAAATTGATTCTTGTGTCTATCTGGACTCACCTCCTATTAGTCACATCTGATTTTTATGAATATTTCAAATGTTTCATGTCACTTGCTCTCATAGATCTCAGCATTGATGAGATTTCCTTTAGGATAAGTGATAAGTAGTGGGCCATGTTGTAGCAATTGAGCTGGCTCACCAGCTTGATGTTATTGATTCAGATTTTGGGGCCAGGAAGAAGAAGAAAGCCATGTATGACATTCCCTTCTCAAAAGGAGGCATTACGGTGGTGAAACAGCAAGCTAAGCATTTTCTCATGCTAAAATTGGTTGCAATGGGTCTGGATCAAATCATAGACCAATGGTAGTATGACCCTGATGGTGTCTTGTAGAAATGGTTGGCCTCTCGAGATCTCCGATGCCTTTTGAGCATCAGACTCACCCATTTTTTGAGGCAAGGAGATCACCATTGATGGACACTAATGATGTCTATATTGAACTGGAACATATTAAAAATGAGTCTTGGCCTCCATGTGAGGTGTTTTATCAAATTTATAGGCCTTAAGATGCTACAAAAATAATGACTTACGGCCTTAGAGCTGCTTTGTTAAAAGATGATTGGACTATGGAAAATATAAATGCCTATTGCAAATATAGGCAAGAAATTTTTGAATGGGAAAAGAACTTCAATGATATTACAATAGATGAAGAGTGGAAAAGAATATGGGATGAGCATCATGTTGAACTGGCTTCCCCATATGATGTTAGCAAGATTTTTGGCAGAGACGAAGAATCGAAGACTAAAACTAATACTGAGTCAGAAGAGTAGGAGCAAGAGAAACAACAAAGAAAGAGGTGGAGGGTTAAGTTGTAGGAACAGTCTGAAGATGTTTTCATTACTGGGACAACATCTAGTGCAGTAGTAACTATCATCACTTAGGTAAGTATTTCCTTTCCCTCTTCTTCTTCTCAACCTATTCCTCCTACTCTCCATACTCCCATCACAATGCGCCCTCCAATTTCATCTATTTTTCCAATGACTCCAGCATCCTCTTTTTCCACACCTGCTGCAATGCAATTAACAACCCTACCTCTAAGCAATCTGCCACCCTTTTCCCCTTCTATCCTTATGATGCATTCTCCAGTTCCCCCAGGTTTTGGTGCTGCTTCGACACAACAGTAGATAACCATTCCTTATGGTCTGCCTCAAGGTGTTCCCTTTGTAGGCAGGGTGATTCCATCTCCATCTACCTTCCATCAATAGGTTAAGACCACACACAAGGCCCTTGAGGCTTGTTAGAACCCTAAAAGTTTGGCATCACTATTTAAAATGAGTTAGGGTTGCTTTTTGAATTTCCTAAAAATTCCTTGTTTTTCAAAAGTTATGACCAAGTCAACAAGAGTCAAAACTGTACACCAGTCAAAAAATGTATCTCATATACATTTTCATTTGCATGCATATCATATACAATACCTTTCATATCCATCGGGATAAAATATTCATTGGGTTTAATTTTCAAGTTGTCAAAAAAGACATACAAATCCGGACCTGATATCTTTCATAGATGTGCCTCATGATGTTTGAAATCTGCATTTCTATGTCATAGTGCATGTATATCTTATACAAATCCAAATGTGCATTTGCAGATGGCAAGAGATGTTCAAAACTAGTGAATTCTGTGACCCTACCACTTGTATACATTGCATACTCCTGAGTAGACTCGAAAAGAAGATTCAATTGAATGTAGAAGGTGAAAAGCAAACATTTATATTTGTATGTATCTTGTATACATGAACGCATGTATTTAATATACATATGCAAGTTCGGACCCGATTGGAAAATTAAATTTGGAGAACTTTACTTCATGTCCGTGGTTGTAAATCAAATGTATGTATACAAGATGCAGAAGAAAGAAGACACAAATGCATAAAGCATCCGAAAATACAAAATAGGAAAATGCATGTATGGGCCCCACCACAAACGGATATACAAATACATTTGTATAAGACATACAAATATTAAAAACACAAAAGCAGAAGCCTATATCATTGCATGTATAATCATTTGTATCTGATATACATATACAAAACTGAACGTAATTGGAAAGTTAAAACTTTATAAACTTCAGGTGAGGTCCAAGTATTGTACATTCGAGGTGTATGTATCTTATATACAAAAAACTGATATGCACTTATGGATTTGAAACCAGATTAAACTACAAAATAAAGTGCATTTGTTCATTACGAAGGATGGAAAGGTCAACATCACCAAGTCAAAAAGTGTATGCATATGATATACAAAAGGTGATACAAACAAATAGATACAAATCCAGACCCAATTAGAAAGTCAAATTTTGAGAACTTTGTATGAAGTCGGTGCTTGTATATTATGATGCATTGTATTTGATATACAAAAGGAAAGATGTAGCTACTAATTGCATGTATATCATATACAAAAGATTATAAAAAGGCAAATCTGAAGATAATTTCAATCTAGTTCATAAACCCAATGGAGTTCGCATATGTATGTTGTTACGATTGTATAAGATATACAAAAGACATATACAAGGAAGTAAGAAAAACAAAAGGGAAGAAATTAGAAGTATGTTATGTATACAAGATACAAAAGTGAGCACATATCCGTGTATGTATACAAGATGCAAATGCATTTGTATGAAATATACAAATGCATCAAACATACAAATGCAAATCCTTAACTTCCTATAGTGGAAATGAAGGACATTCTATTTCTATCCTCCTAAAATGTATCGAAAGAAGAACCGTGCCCGTATAGCCTGTTCATTTGTATGTATGTTCCAAATACATAAAATATACAAAATACAAATGCAAAATGTCGATACAAAGGAATTTCTAACAAAACAAAGAACTTGACCACATTGATGTATTACTTCTAGCAATGATGACAGGCAAAGCATAGAAACTATAACATTAGAGGATCTTGCCAGACCAATGGTCAGGGGTCCCTCTCAGATAATTAATAGAGCGTAGAACTTGATTATTGCATTAGTTGTGTGAAAAGATGTAATTATGAACAGTCACATCATTTCAGGCCCAAAGCTTGTTTGCATCCTATAAATATGGGATACCAAGGCCATTTTGAAGGGAGAGGCGAATAAGCAGCAATAGCAGTAAGCATTAGGGTTAAGAATAAAAATCACAATGAAGACTTTTTATACATTATTAAATCTTTTGAAGCAATTGGAGAAGGAATATTTTATCAGATGTCCAACCATTGGTGTTCAATTATTTGTTAATATTCACTCATTTGTGTTATTTGTGTTGTCTCCAGAATGGTTTTCCTTTGTTATTTAAATTAATATATCAAGGATATAATTAATTTATTAGGGCACATTTGTTGCTTCTGTGTAATCAATTTGACTAGTTTATGCAAGAAGTTGATTTAAGTCCTTCCAAGTGGTTTATGTTCATTGGTCTCTGCCAGGAGTTAAAACACTTTAAACAAATAGTCTTGGTCAAGTTTCCTTCTACCCAAAATTTAAATTCCTTTTAGTTGTTCACAATAACTTAGGAGAATATCATTTGGATTAGGTAAGAAGAGCACAAATAACCTATAACCTTGCATGTTTATACAAGGTATAAACACTTGAAAGTGTCAAATAATTAGAGTTAAGGCAAGAGGGAGGGTACATCCATCATACACATCTTGACTCCGTTGCCCAAAATAAATAAAACACTGGTCATTTTAACAACATTTCAAAACCTTATTTACATTTTTGAATCTCAAACATTAGTCTTAGAAACACCCCAAAACCTTACATATACTTCACACCCATTTGCCATTATGAAGGTCAAAATTAAGTCTGCACTAATCTTCAAGGTACACCCACCTAGCTCTGGTAGAGCCTGAAGTGAAGGGGGTTTAGTCATATCTACCCTATGTCAGTTATCCAAAAACGTCAAGAGAGCTTGGCAACCTCTTAGGGTTTAGGACCTACATTTTTGTGACCTAACAAGGCCCACTTGGAGAAGCAAAGAAAGAAATAGGGTCGAGCCCCTGATATTCCTCACATGCCCTCCCTATATGATCATGCTTAGTAGTCTTTGATGATTGCCCACATGACTCCGACGGTGATAAAGCCTCAAGAACATATGCAACCTGAGGATTATTCCATCCATGTAGTGGGTTTGAACCTTACTTAGGTCAGGCCTCAAGATAAGGTGGAATTAATGGAGTAAACTTAGAAATCTGTTACAATAGATTACATAAAAATAGGCAGGAAATTTTTTAAGCAAGGATAAGAACTGACTCAGGTGAAGGGCACTATGGATAGGTTCCAAGCTGAGGTGAAATCTAAGGATTCAAAACTCTCCAGACTTTCTGTTGAGCTGTAGAATATGGTTTCCAAGGAAACATTGCTAGCAGAACAGACTAATAGTGCTCAGCTGAGCGTGAAACTAGAAACAACAAGGGCCCATCTGGATACCTTGAAGGAAGAGAAGAGTTTGATCGAGAAGAGTCTGAGTGAAAATTGGGGTGAATTGACATAGCTACATAAAAGCTTTGTGGAGTAGAGAGATACAAACAAAAAGCTATGGGAGGAAGTTCAGACAAAAGATCAAAAGCTACTTCAACTCAAGCAGGAGCTCATGCAACAGCCTCCTATGATGAGTGTGCTACCTCTGATTCAAGAGTTGTATGTATCATATTGGGAACGCATCTTAGAGGAGACCTCAAAACTCAAGCTGGCGCTCAAATTCATTATGGATTCTTAGAGTCTCAATGCTGAGGTAGATGTTTCCATTGAACAGACACTTTCCTCGGTGACTTCCAAGGTAGCCAAATTATAGCTATTGGTGCAAAAGTTGTACAAATCTTCTGAAGAGACTCTATTGGCAGCTGGGGTAGAAAATAGAAGAACAACAGAAGTGAAGGTCAATGAATTCTTCAGTTAAAACAAGGTGGATCTTAAGTGCAAATCCCATTTGGATGCTTTAAAGTAGGTGGTTAGAGAAATGAAGGGACACATTGAGAATCTGGTCCAATTAGGATTCCCCTCACCATTTCTTGATGATTCTATAGTCCTTACAGAGGAGCATATTAAAGATTCATTGCTAAATAGGCAAAATGATCAAACAACATTTCCAGGTTTGAGTCAAACATCAAGTATTGTGGAGGTAGAGACAGTCTTATAGCCTCTCGTACAACTTGAATTCCAAATCAAAGTTGTTGTGGAGAGCCTTTAGATCTTTTTGTACAAGGAGATTCTAGATTTGGATCAAGTGTTTGAAGCATTGAAGAAGGTTAAGCCTTCTAAGAGTGATTGGGCCTCTTTGTGGCTAGCTCTTCATACACTGTAATGTAATTACTGTCGTGTTTCACATTTTTGGCTTTCTCTTTTATTCTATCAGATCATATTTCTTTCTGGGTTATTCTATGCATGCGCAGATCCCCTAGTGAGTTGCCAAGAACTGTAGAGTAAAAAATCTACATTTTAAATATTGTGTGGTTCGTGGTGAGATTCATTTTGTTTCCAAGGGGCAGAGGCATCAATAGAAATAATAGTCGAGTTAATGGATGTGATTGTATGTATGTTTCAGCTTATATATATGTTTCCATATGTTTCTAGGATGTGATGTTTCATTGGAATAAGTGTAAGGATTCCATGTGTCTCCTTGGCGCTTCTTCAGAGTAGTGAGGGTTCTGACATCTCTTTTTGCTGCACCATTGGTTGAAAGGTCCACACGTCATCTTTTCACACCTTTGAGACTCATGGCAATGACCTAGTTTCCTTTTCATATCAGCTGCCGAGGAGAAGCTAGTGGAATCCATGTGTCACCCCCACGCACCTTTTGGAGGGTTTCAGTTCTAACATTTCCATCATGTTGCGTCATTGGCTGACTAGGGACATGCGACACCTTCGTGCTTCATATTAGTTTGCATTTGAGAGCGGCATAAAGTATGGTGGGCCCCTTCTTATTTTGAGATTTGTCAGCTTCTAAGGAGTCTTGGTGGGACCCGGCAAGTAAGGATAGAGATCGACACTTGGGATCACCATACTTTTTAAGAACGTGAGCTTTCTGATAGTTCCATTCCAATATGCCATTGGTCAGCCATTCCACATGGTGACTTTTTGTTAATGTAGAGAATCAAGTAGTGTTATGAGGTTTTCACAAGAAGTTCAAGTTGTAACTTTCATTTTTTCTATGCTTTTTGTTCTAGTTAGTTGTTAGTCGCAAGGTTTTCTCCGCTCTATAATCTATATAAAAGTGAAATGTTTTATATGTAAGGGTTGGAAAATATTCAAATACAATAGTGAATGACTTAAGCCTTTATGGGTGTTTCTCCGAAAGGATTATGAATATTGTGTATCTGTGCATCAATTTGAGCTTTGTATACTTTGTTCTCCTTTCATCAATGAAGAGAAGTAACATTTTGTGCCATTTATGAGTCTTTAATCTATTGCATGCATAATATTGTGTCTTATTTGATTTATTTCTGAATGATGAGATATAATCTGCTATGAAATCATGAATTTATGCTCTTGAAATAGTTATGATTGTTTTTGTTATTATCGGTGATTAAAGATAGTCTTTTCCTTCATTATAAATCTAAATCTATTTCAGCGTATCGCCTTAGTGTAGTTACAATTCCCAGCAACTTTAGCTTTAGCATTCTTCTCTCTTTTCCCAAAACACAAGTGAATCATAGAAGAGTCAACTTCTCTGAAATCCAGAGATCATCTCAAAAGCAAGTCCTACAAATTGAGATTTCCCATTGTTTTTAGCTTAAATACAAATTTTACTATCAACATTTTCCATGTATACTTTGTGCCTTAGGTGTATGCTTCATGTCAAGAATTTATGCATCATGTATGGCATGTATTACCTTTGTGTATTGTGTGTCTTTTGTGTGTATTCCTATATGTGTTTGTAGTACTTCATGTATGTGTGAATTATATTGCTATGTCTTGCATGTTTGCAACCTTAGAATCCTAAGCTTGAGGGCTACTATAGTTCTCAATTTGGCAGAATTATTTGGGCTTCTATGTTTTTGTGTTTGAAATCTGTCTTCACCTTACTTTAGTGTGAGTTCAAACATAAGTTCGTACCCACACTAAAGTGGGGGCTAAATGTTATAGAGTAAAATGTTTACCCTTATTAATTAGGACCTATTTTAACACCTTTTGAGTTCTAGATAGGCCCAGTTCTTGGTTCCTCTGGTGGATCCTAGCCCTGAGCTAGTTGACACTTGCATTCAGTGCTACAACAAAGATACCCATACCATCATGGGTCAGCACATCAAGGTGGCCATTAATGCGCAGGCTATGAGAGAAATGTTAGGTATCCAGTATGATGCCTTTGCGGACTTCAGTAGTCTATCCAAGTACCAGAAGGTGTAGAACACGTGGGATAATCAATTGAGTTTCTTAAACAATGAGCTCTGCTTGGAACCTAAGAATACGATTGTGCCTCCTCTAGTGATCGCATTATCCAGTTTCAACAGGATGTGTAGGATGTGTGTTTGCTTCCCACCTTCATCTTTGGCCTTGACAATGATGTCAATTTGTATGATTTTTAATTGGGTGCTATTTTCCAGCTTAAAAACAATTTCCAAGCAGTAGGCCTACAGGATGGATGTTTTAGAGATCACCATTGATAGGCTAACGTATCAATTAACCATCTTTTTCCATCAACATTTTTTTAGGTATACTCCTTTTCTATTGCAATTGATATTGTTTCAAAATCCCCATTTATTCCTGCCCTACATGCAACTCACAACATCTAAGGAGATGGCCGATGGGCAAAGATTGGTTCCTATGTCTTCCTGGACTCACCTCCTATCAGTCACATCTAATTTTTATGAATATTCTAAATGTTTCATGCCCCCTGCTCTCATAGATCTCAGCCCTGATGAGATTTCCTTTAGAATAAGTGATAAGTGGCGGGCCATGTTGTCTAGTGTTCATTTGCCATGTGACTGATTCTTTGGCGCTCATTTTACCATGATGCGAGTCCATGGCTTCAAGGAGGAGCGGTTAAGGTTGCCCAAGTTTCTGATTGACAAAGTTGTAGCAATTAAGTTGGCTCACCATCTTGATGCTATTTATTCAGAGTTTGGGGCCGAAAAGAAGAAGAAAGCCATGTATGACATTCCCTTCTCAAAAGGATGCATTACGGTGGTGAAATAACAAACTGAGCATTTGCTCATGCTAAAATTGGTTGCAATGGGTCTTGATCAAATCACAAATCAATGGCATTATGACCTTGATGGTGTCCTATAGAAATGGTTGGCCTCGTTAAGGGCTCCGGTGCCTTTTGAGCATCAGACTCACCCATTCTTTGAGGCAAGGAGATCACCATTGATGGACACTGATGATGTCTATATTGAACTAGAATAGATTCCAAATGATTCTCAGCCTCCATGGGAGGTGTTTTATCAAATTACTAGGCCTTACGATTTTGCAAAAATAATGACTCATAGCCTTAGAGCCACTTTGTTAAAAGATGATTGGACTATGGAGAAGATAAACACCTATTGGAAATATAGGCAAGAAATTTTTGAATGGGAAAAGAACTTCGGTGATATCACAATAGATGAGGAGTGGTAAAGAATATGGGATGAGCATCAAGTTGAAGTGGCTTCCCCATATGATGTTACCAAGATTTTTGATGGAGAGGAAGAATTAGAGACTGAAACTGATACTGAGTTGAAACAGCAAGAGAAACAACAAAGAAAGAGGTAGAGGCTTAAGTTGCAGGAAGAGTCCGAAGAAGAAGATGTTTTCATTACCAGGACAACATCTAGTGCAACAAAAACTACCATTGCTCACGTAAGTATTTCCTTACCTTCTTCTTCTTCTCAATCTGTTCCTCCTACTCTCCATACTCCCATCATAGTGCACCCTCCTCCAATTTCATCTACTTTTCTAGTGACTCCACTGCCCTCTTTTTCCACACCTGCTACAACGCAATTAACAGCCCCACCTATGAGC